>CM062367.1:10000000-11200000 GCA_031216115.1 Senna siamea | reverse complement strand
TCTTTTTGTGAAGACATAAAGCTTATTTTTTTTGTTGCCTTTATTTGATCATGTTCTGCTAACTCTAATATTTTATTTTTATGATATCTTATGAACACAAAATTCTTATATTAAAACCTTCTGCAATTTTTTGTACCATGAACATGGCTTTCCTCTTTTTCTCCCACCTCAACTTGTGGGGTAGAAGTGATAGATCTGAGGTTAGCACAGCACTAATGACATACATGGTGTATCAGTAAAGATACTATATATTGAATTTTGTTCCTCACTTCTCCAATCTTCTGTCTGCTCATTAAAGGTGTCATTTTCAATTTAGATGAGATGGTTGTATATATTTTATCTTCTTGGTCTGGTGATCAAATGTTTTGTTTTGATATATAGTATATCAATCCTTGATTAATTACTTGTATAAAATATGATATAGGTGACTTTTCTCCATAAAGGATTTGATAAGGCTCATTGCCTTGGCCTACCAAGTGAGACAGAACAGGTTTCTTTTTGTAATATCCTGTTTTACATATTATCTTTCTAGAGCAGTAGTTGCTTCACAGTCCACATATGCCCTGGTTATTTACACTGACCTTTGACTTCTGTAGATAGTACGGCATGCTTCTTCAGCAGGTGAAACTGGAATGCTTGTTGTGTGGACTCTTTGGTAAGCAAATTGTTTTTTAGATCTCAATTGTTTAGATGATATTCCCTTTCAATTTCTGTGGCTTTAATCCTTAACTTGATTAGGTGCCAAGTGGTCCAGGTTACCAGCATTTGGAACTGGGTGATGTACCTGTTTATGTCAATGGGGAAGTAAGTTTTGTTTATCTTCTTTTGGTTCCTGCCAATTTCTTTTTGATGCAGATTTGTGACGATTTAGGGAACATATTTTATCTAAAAGAATTAGAACTGACCATTAAGTGGTTATGTTTGGTCGTATTGGTCATCCATATAAAATAAAATTCTTTATTATGTAGACCTAATTTAGAGGTAAAATAGTTGTATTAGGGAGAAACTTGTCTAGATGGAAGTTGCACGTCTAAACTGCAGCCTCAAGAACTTCTTATATTTCCCTGACTTTGGTACTCTGGAAACTTCTAATTTGAAAACAACAAATATAAATTTTGCTCTGCATGCATCTTTTTTCTTTTTCTTTTTCTCCTTTGTTTTGGCATCTCAGAACCAGTTTATTAAAGAAAGAGATTTCGAAGTATAGATTTCCAGGTTTTTAAGGAATGGCCTCTTAATTTTGATAACTTGGCAGAATTCATCATTTGGAAGTTTTCTCAATTGCTCTTTGACTAGTTATTGGTTTAAAGGATTACTTTCTTGCCCTTGAAAGATGATTAAATGGGGTCTTTACAAGTTTGCATAGTTTTTTAATTTAAATTATGAAGGAGCTGCCTTCCTAAACTATGTTAGCACATTGACTACATGGAATTTGTTGTAGGTCGTGACTCAACTCCTGAAACTGGAGACTTTACTTGATGATAGTATCAACAAGAATATTGAATTACAAATTGAAAGGAGAGGCTTATCGATGATAGTAAATCTGTTGGTGAGATAATATTAACCTTGGATTATTAATATTTACTTTACTATTCTTTTTTGGACATTCACAATACTTATATAATTTGATGTTGAAAGAATGTAGGCATTCTGAGTTTTTATTACATCACGATAACCAAATTTCTTGAAATTTTCATTTTTCTAGAAATCTTAATGGTAGACTTGCTGCTGATGTTGCTTGGTTGCTAAAAATTCTTGCTCCTTTTTGTGCTTCATCTATGCCTAATAGAAGATTTTGGAACTTATATTCTTGGACAGTCAGACTCTTACCTGCTCTTCTTTTTCTAAATATTTTACTTGAAGCCCAAATTCTAGTTATAGTCTTCTGTCAAAATCTTTTTGGAAAATCAAAACCCCCTCTAAGGTCAAGGCCTTTGTTTGGATAGCAGTACTAGATAGAATTAACACTAATGATTTGCTTCATATCCAACAACCCAACAAAGCTTGATGTGTTTTAGAAGTTCTGAGACAAATTATCATCTCTTTTTGCATTGTGAAGTGGCTAGGTATATCTGAAATAGACTTTTTGGCTACTATGAAGAGAACTGGACTTTGTGGGCTTTGGGAGGGATAATAAGTATAAAGCCCTTTGGTAATGTGTAGTACTTGACTACTCACAACTTTGTGGTGTCTTTGGTTTGAGCGGAATGCTAGAATTTTTAACAATAATAAACTCCTTTCACCTCATCTTTAGGAAAGAATTACCTTTTTGTCTTCCTTTTGACTGACAACTTGAATTAATGAAAATCCAATCAATTCATACTGCTGCCCTGGGGGATGCTGATTTTCCTTTCTATCTAGGTTTTGTGCAAATTCTAAAAATGGTTCTAATGTTTTATTTCAGGTGCAAGATCTACATTCAATAACTCCTAATCATTTCTTAGAATTTAGTGGAGCTGTTATACATCCACTGTCTTATCAACAGGTTAGTTGGATCATAATTGGTATGTCCTTCTCCTTCATATTGATATTCTCTGCAGAAAACATTAGTTGCTTATGACTTTGGTTTCTGTTTGACAAATTAAATGAGCAAATATATCTTGGATGTTTACAATGTCTGAGATACCCACAAAATTTTAAGATTTAGTCTTGTCTTGTGTTGGGTGATAAAGTCAACACGAGGGGGACTATAATACAAAATAATGGAAAAATAAAGAGAGACGTAAATTATAGGCTTCAAGTTAGATGGATGAAATGGAGGAAGGCTTTAGGTATCATTTTTGATAGAAAAGTACCACTCAAACTTAAGGAAAAATTTTATTGCATAGTTGTAAGACCTATTTTATTGTATGGTATTGAATGTTAGGTGATAAAAGTCAACATGAGAAAAAATTCAACGTTGCAGTAATGAGAATGTTGTGTTAGATGAGTGGACACACTAGAAATGATAGAATTATTAATGATTGTATTAGAGAGAAAGTCAGGATAGCATCTATCATAGAAAAGTTGGTAGAAATGCACCTTAGATGGTTTGGTCATGTACAAAGGAGACCATTAGAGGATCTTGAACCAAGAGGTAACTAGATGGAAGATAGTCCAATGACTAGAGGTAGGGGGAGAGCAAAGAAAATAATAAGAGAAACTATTAGGATGGATCTGACTAGAAACAATCTAACCAAAGAAATGAGCCAAAATTAAACACATTGGCTTCGCTTGATCTATGAAGCCAACTCCAATTAGTGGAAAAGGGCTTTGTTTGTTGTTGATGTTGTAGTCTTGTCCTATGTTCTTGTGGTCCATCTGCCCTATGTTATTTCCTGCTTTCTATAAATGCTAAGACTGCTACTTGTTGTTGATTATATAGTATTATAGTGTGCCATTTTTCTGTTTCTTGGAGTTTATGCAACAGATTTATGTGGACTTGTGATCTTATACACCTAAAATTAGGTTCTTTTTCCAACTGCCAATTTAATATGTTTTGCTCACCCCCTCCCTGGTGGCTTCAGCTTTTCTTTCTAGTTTGAAGTTGTCTGACTAATTTTGCTGATCATCTTGTCTAATGCAGGCTAGAAACTTTGGTTTGCCCTGTGGTCTTGTTTATGTGACTGAACCAGGGTATCTATACCTTGAAAATTCTGATTTTTATACTTATTAAAATAATAACTAGAGATAGATGAGATTGTTGACTTGTTATCGCCTCTTGATGATTAAGATTAATGTCTTGCTATACTATCTAACACTTCTTTAAAGTTGTTCATGACATGTTAAATTTGCGAATGACCTTTGGGTCTAATGTCAGTCCTCCTTTTGTGTACAAGGGTTCTGGTGCAGCTGTTCGGGCAGGGGGAGATTCTAGTTGCAAACCCTCTTAGAGGCTCTTGGTTTTTAGTGATGCCAGGCCCCTTGTTATGTTTGCTCTGTGTTCTGGACTTCTGGTACTTTCTGTTAGAGATTATAAATTGTTCATGGGCCTTCACTTAATAGACCCTATAACCCTATATTATTGAGTGGAAAGGAGTTCCACTCTTGCTGGCTTCATTCTCTTAATTAAATTTTAAGTTGCAACACAAGATATATTAGGCTTGTGCTTTGTCCACAATTTAAGCCAGAGGATTTCTTGTGAGGAGGCATGTTAGAAATTATAAACTATTCATGGGCCTTCACTTAATAGGTTAGGCTCTTGAGTTGAAGTAGTCCTTCTCACTTCCTAATTCTATATGCCTTAATGAATTTGCGGTATTTACCTTTTGCAGATATATGCTCTTTAGAGCACAAGTTCGTCCACATGCAATAATTAAGAAATTTTCTGGGAAGGAAATATATTGTCTTGAGGACCTAATATCAGTTCTCTCCAAGTTATCTAGAGGTGTTCGAGCAGCACTTGAGTTTGTAAGGTGTACACTTACAGATGGTTATCGAAAGAAGGCAATGGTCAGTAAACATTTAAAACATATATCAAATGAATGTATGTTTGTGTTACTGGTAATTTCTTGTTGCTTGAATGTCCAGTGGAGTTGGTTTACCTTTTTTACATTGATATATAGACTTGCTGTATAAAACTGCCTTTTGAGCATAACTCGAATTTGATGCTTCTTTAAAGTTATAGTCATCCTGCCTAAGATTTTATGATATGCAATAGTGGTTCCTTTAACTATCATTATAGGCATATTTAGAATCTCTTCCTTTGGTTGCTGAGGTAGCTAAAGCTACACTAGTCAGTTATTATGGTTGTACAAGTTATTGGTTTCAATGTGACAGTATTGTGGTTAATAAATAATGATTAGTATGTTGTGTATGTGCATGTTGTTGAAAGGCTATTGATGCTTGATGTTGCATATTTTTGTGGATGATCTGTTCTCTATCCCTTGCGTAAATTAACTTGAAATCTAGCACTGCTTGTTCCAGAACCATGTAGACTTTCTGGTATGATATTATCTTTGTAAGTGAACTCGTGGCTTATATATATGTTTGTGTATGTATTTAGGAATTTACGATTGTATATTTTTCTTTGGGGCATCCATGTACTGATGCCTTTTAAAGAACATCACCAACGATAAATTGTTTCATGAACTCATCTGATGGCTGCAGTCTGTCTTGGTCACAGTTGATTGTCATGAATGGTATGCACCTCCACAGATATACACTCGTGATGACAGTTCTGGTCTCTAGATTGCAAAGCCTGCTTTTGAATCCGATTCCCAATTCTTGTCATCTAGTATTATACATCTGGAGAGCCTACTTGTGTGGGGCATATGTATCCATATCAAGGTGCAACGCCAGCAAATGCATCAGTTGCTGAACGTGTGATTGAACCCACTCTTGTGTCGCTTGAGGTAATATTTTAGAAAATCGACAAATTCTTTTCGTTAGTTGTTGCTTAAGTGTTTTGATTGACCTGGCTCTATGAATATCATGCATGTGTAATTCGAAGTTTTTTGTACATGTGTGATTCATGGCAGGTAAGGTATAGCTTGAGCATGACAAAATACTTATTTGGTACTTATCTGTACTTCGCCCCTCCTTTGTTGAATTGAGGATGTGGCCTCATACCCATGCTTGATATGGGGTGCTGCACATTGTGGCAAACTGGTAGCACATCTCTGGCTACAATTGCTCCCCCCAGCCCCTTTAATGGGCTTTCACTTAATGGCTTAAACTCGAGTTGAATTGGCCATTGACATGGTATTAGAGCCTCTATTACCAATAGGTCAGGAGTTTGATCATTCTTGCCCTTCATTCTTTTAAATCGGTGTTCCATCACAAGGTATGGTTGTGTTTTGTTCACACTTAAAGTGCAATGGGCTTTCGTGTGAGGGAGCATCTTAGATATTTATAATTAAACTATTCATGGTTCTTTAGTTAACCACGTAAGCTTTTGAGTTGAATTGGTTCTTAACAATCCCTATCGTGTGAAATAATCTGCCATGATGAAAAAAGTTGATATGCAGGTTCATGTTCCGTCATCATGTATGCTTGATAGTGTTTACTCACCGAAGTTTTTGGGAACTGGTGTCATAGTATATCACTCTCTCGATATGGGATTAGTTGCACTTGACAAGAACACAGTTGCCATATTGGCTTCTGATGTGTCGCTGTCTTTTGCTGCTTTCCCAGCAGAAGTTCCAGGAGAGGTAAATTTTTCCATTAGAATGCGACCTAGAAACATAAACTAAAAATCAGCAAAGGGTGCACCTCTTTTGCTTAATATTTTTATTTTCTGCTTATTGGAGGTGGTATTTCTCCATCCTTTACACAATTATGCTCTAATTTCGTATAATTCCTCTGCCTTGGGACCTGTGGGTGCTTTGGTGGTACGTGCTGCAGAGTTACTTCCAGGTGGGTTCGAATTTATATTAATATTAATTTGTTGTTGTCTTAGCTTGACTTCATCAGATCCTGATTTAAGAACAAGTTCTCCTTTCTCATTGACCCATATAGCTCAGACACTGACTGACCCAATAAAAAGGGAAACTAAACCTTAAAAAAAGTAGACGAGAGACTATAAATGCCATCTTGATGAGATAATCAAAGTTCTTTCATAGATATATATTTTTGGTACGTGAATTATTTGAATTATATAGTTTAGCATCTTTGTGTTAGATTCTTTAGAAAATAATAAAGTGTAAAATAATTATATAAGATGTTAGTTTTTTTTTTTTTTTTCTTTAGAAGTATATTACTAATGAAAGACTCGTTTAGTTACATTTTCTTCCCCCAGAGCCTGCATTGCGGCGTGGGGATTCTGTCTACTTTGTGGGGTTGGATAGTAGCCTTCGAGTAACGTCCAGGAAATCTGTTGTTACCAATCCTTGTGCTGCATTAAATATAGGATCTGCTGATATGCCACGGTACCGAGCCATCAATATGGAAGTAATAGAGCTTGATACTGGTAATTGTGGATAAGTGCATTTTTTTATGTATGTTATTCAGATACATCTAAAATATCTGACATCATGATGTGTTGAATCCACATTTTAGTTTCACATTTTCGGGTGTGCTGACAGATGAGCATGGAAGGGTTCGAGCCATATGAGGAAGCTTCTCAACTCAGGTTTCCAACACTTATTGCTTGCATTTACGGAGATTATACTTTAATAATATAGATTCCTTTATGTGAGAATTTACGGAGTTTACTTCTTCTATGGTAGTTTTTGATCTCTTCATTTGTTAATTATTATAAAACCTAACTTCAAATAGATGCATCTTCTTGGAATAAGGTAAAGAGAAGTAATACTAAAAGACAATTTTTATTCCAAATTCAAAAGACAACATCTACATGATGGTGGATTGGTCCTTGAAGTCTTTAGTTTGCGCTTTTCCTTGTTATTTGAAAATTTTATACTCATTAAAAAAGTTGTTTGACTTGTTAGAATGAAAATGTATTCATATCTCTTAGTACAAGTGAAGGAAGAGAGAAATTAAAATATAATTATAATTATCAAATGTATCCTTATTAGAAATCTTTTCTAACCTAAATAAAGAATGATGGAACCCAAGTAACTTAGAAAACAAGAACTAAGTTATTTAAGTATCTCATTGAGCATCTCATAGTACTTGATATAGGACTTGAATACCTCATATTATCTTAGGAATATTTCATACTATCCCTAGTCCCCATCATAGCATTGCCTTTCAATAGCTGACGTTTTGGCAGTTGCACTCTACAACACTTTACTCGACATTGTTTCACTTTATCACAGTTTATACCAAAAGAGAGAATCCAAGTGACTTGAGAAACCACTTATGTACCTATCAAACATTCCATACTAGTCAATGTAGGACTTGGATAGCCCACACTATCCTTAGTCCCCATCAAAGAATTAACTAGAAGAAAACATTTATTCACTTTAATTAAACTTTTGGCATAGAATTTTTCCTTTTAAATTTTGTCTACAATGTTGGTCATAGTTTTACTCATGCCCACTTCAATCCTCCTATTTCTAGTTCCATCATTTTTATCCCTACCTGCGATTTTTCATTTTTCTTTTACCAGGGAAACTGAAAGAATTCATTTTGGGTAATAAATATATATTATTATATGGCACTCCGCCCCTGACTGTTTGTGGTTTACTTCATATATTTATTCATGCTGATGCTCAAATTCCCTGTTCCAGCTGAAATTTGGTTCCAATACATCAGAAGATCATTAATTTGTGAGTGGTATCCCAATATATGCAATAAGTGAGGGGATTGAGAAAATTGTATCTGGTGCAAATGGGCCACCTCTTCTCATAAATGGTGTCAAAAGGCCTATGCCACTTGTCAGAATCTTAGAGGTTGAACTTAATCCAATATTGCTTTCAAGGGCTCGGAGTTTTGGATTAAGTGATGATTGGATGCAGGTATAGATCTCCTGAAAGGCACTTTATATGACAATATCTGCCTTTCAAATAGCTACAAAAATGAGTAGTTCTCCCTAATGGTCCTATCATTCCATGTTAATTGAATGCTCCAACTTTAGACACCTTTAACAAGTAGGAAATAATCAAGCATGGGTGATTAATGTAAAAGCATTTAGGTATATATGACTAATGTGATTACCACACATTGTCTTAAAAATAATTTGTTCCCTGGTCTGTGCTTTGGAACTGGAATAATGAGTGACAACTGACAAGTTCTCCTTTGTTCCCTGGTCTTTGTGGCATGTTTCAAGCAAGATAAAAAATGATTTGTTGTAGTATTCTCAGACCCTTTTTTCACTTTTTGAAATTAATACCTTAATTATTGCCATTATTGTGATTTTCTGTTAATGAGTATTGGTCATAATTCTTTTAGGCACTTGTTAAGAAAGACCCAACAACACGACTGGTATTATACATTAAAGGTGGTTTTGCTGGATCAAAAGCTGAGAATCTTTTAGAACACGGAGATATGGTTTTGGCAATCAATAGAGAACCAGTGACATGCTTCCGTGACATTGAAAAGGCTTGCAAAACTTTGGACAAATCTGATACTAATGATGGAAGGCTTCACATGACTAATTTCCGGCAGGTATATTAGAGTATCTGTCCTTTGCATATTACCTTAGTGTATTTTTTCTTTGTATGGAAGGTTTGTGGAGGGTGATGAATGAATTTTTGGATGAAATTTGTCTCGAGGTACATGGGTATTATCTTAATTATTGATTAGCATGGTGTGTCAGGGACATGAAGTTGAACTTCTTGTGGGAACAGATGTTAGAGATGGATTTGGTACAACTCGTGCAATTCATTGGTGTGGCTGTATTGTTCAAGATCCTCATCCAGCAGTGCGAGCTCTTGGGTTTCTTCCTGAAGAAGGTCATGGTGTGTATGTGACAAGGTATGACTTTACCTTGTGTTTGCAAATATATCCTTCCACCAAGTCTTCATTGGTAGAGGTTTTTTTTTTATGTCCTCCTTGTGGGTGTCTGCAAATGGCTTTTTTAGAGATGTGGCCCTTGAGGATCTTCAAAGGGATTAGCAAGCTATTCTAAGCTAGAAGTAAGGCCTGAGTAATTAAGTACAACATTCACTTCTTTGACAAAGTTTAGGAATTGGCCTTAAGAATTAATTCATCTGCTTACAGTATTTGTGAAAATTCACAGGCTGTGTCATGGAAGTCCTGTACGTAGATATGATCTATAAGCGATTCAGTGGATAGTTGAAATTAGTAGAAAACCAACTCCAGATTTAGATGCTTTTGTTAATGTGACAAAGGTATGCAAATTTCCCAAGCAAAAGCATAATTAACTTTTACATGTTATCCTCCCTTTTCTTCCCTTTTAAGAATTGGGGTGTAATTGTAAATGGGCTCACTCTTATCCTTCTCCCTTGAGAATCATGACTGAATTAAGCTTCTCTACAATATTCTATACTCACGAGTGTATGCAGGAATTGAAGCATGGGCTGTTTGTTCGTGTAAAAACAGTTCATCTAAATGGGATGTCATGGGTCCTAACGTTGAAGCAAGATTTACACTACTGGCCAACATGGGAGTTGAGATTCGATCCAGAGACTGCAATTTGGCGCCGTAATGTAGTCAAGGCATTGGACTGACTCTAGTGTTGTATGAGCAGACCAGAGTAGACTGTATCAATCATCAACCACAATCCTTATAGAAGCAGCAGCTTAGGACACAGATGTTAGATAGTATTAGTGAGGACAGAGTCTTGACCATTAATTGTATATACATGCAGTATCTGAGATTTTCCATTAAGGCATTTAATTCAGGCCCACAGAGTTATTCTGATTTGTGGATTATAATCATTATACCTGTAGGTTCAATATACTGAAAAAATATATGTACGTGGGTAAGCTTGGATAATAAAGTAAAATGAAAAATAAATAGTACCATTTTTACCCATGTTATATCTTCACTATTACTCTTCGTTTTTGTATTGGATGAAACTCTTATTCTTTTTTGTTATATTGACACAAGCATAGATCCTTTAAAATACTTTACAAAAGGTCAAGTGGAAGAAAAATAGGAATAAATTCATATACTTGGTCATATGGTGCTGATCTCTGTCTCATTATGAATATTAATACTATTTCAGTCTTGTTTCCTTCATGCATTTCATATCCAATTTTTTTCTTTATTCATCATTAAATTGTGCTTTTATGACTTTATTTTTTAATAGGTAACCAAAAGAGGTTAGATTTCAATATATATATATATATTTATATATGCGTTGTTCAGACTAAAAATAATTATACGTGTTGTAGACGTGTAGTCAAGGGTATTGAGGGTTTTTTCTCAAATTTTTATTTGGTCATTTTAAGACACTACAAGGAGGAATTGGCCAACGACATTTATTACAATTTGAATTTTTTTATAAATATATCTTAAGTAAATAATTATTCATTATTTCAAATTAAATTCAGATACTCCTTTGAGATTTAAGATGCAGATTAAATTCTTTTGGAAGGCAGAGCACTGCTTCATTTTAATACTCATCACTCAGTCACATTCATGGATGTTGGACAACATTATTTGTATACATTTAAAATACTAACGTAGTTTTCATTCCTTATACTATTATTTGTTTCTTAAATTTCAAGAATATAAAATTCTGTTTTTTAATATTCTTAACTTGCCACTCATTAGTCAATATATGCTCCAGAAACTAACTCAGAATTAAAAAGCACATTTCTTTGTTTATTAATTAAAACATTAAAAATGGTTATAAGAAGGAAGGACATGGAAAGTTGTGTTTGATCCGATTTTGGATCCTCCGCTTGGCACTTCTCTGCTTGGCACCTTTAGCGGCGGTTTTTTCCGCTGCTAAAGTGTATTTTAATATTTCTGCAACTATAACTTTTGTTTAAATAGTAGCAATAATTTTTGTTGCAATAAATTTTAGCAGCGGAAAAAACCGCGGCTAAAAGTGCCAGACGCGTTTGATCCTCCATTTCAATGCATCTTTGATTGCTGTTTGTCACATCTAAACTTTTTATTTTTTTTGGTATCATATAAAATAAAAAACCTTACAGAAGTGTGTAAATACCTACCTAAACTTCAGTTAACACATCAACTCTCAATTATATTAGGCCTATGCTATTTTATATCACTTGCTTAAACTTCAATGTTAAAATCTCGAAATATTCTTGCATACGTTACACGTACATACATACAATGATTAAAATCTTATCTGTATGTTAATCTTAAAAGTATAATTGAGCTCTTGACCATTTCAAAATTTTTTTTTTGAAGAATTAATGAGACTCATTTTATACAAAATTACAACCAAATGTTTCAAAAAATGCTTTTTATAATTTAAAACACAAAATAAGTCTTGGATATTTAATATTATATGTACTAGCGCTCTACTAGATCCAAACAAGTAGACTTTTTCAATTATCCATAAATCTTAATATTTTGTATTGATTTTTAATTGGAGCAGAAACTAAAGTGAACTGCTCGATCAATTCCATTTGAATAATATTAACTGGTTAGGAAACCTGCCATGTATGAGGTATCATCTTCATGTTTAAATAACTTTAATTTCATTTTAAGCCTCCACTTTATGATGGAGGTGACCCTATCAGAATTAAATCAATGGCTAAAAAGAGATAATTTACATGCATACTAAAAATTCTCCACCAAAACTTCAAATTAGAATCATTCTGCTTCAAATATTGAATCAATTCACCAACAATTTCGTACCAAGAAAGACATGGAAAAAAAATATAGAACATCAAAGTTGAACATATTGACAAAAACTGATCAAGAATAAGGTAGAAAAGCTAAACATTTGAGCTATACTTAGCCCCCGTTAATTATTCAAAGTGTCATATATTCATAGCTTCATGATGAAGTCACCCAAATTACCAAAGTGACCAAACCAGCCAAAACCAGCAACCCCACATCTCTGTTATGGGAACCAGAGTAATAGCCCCCCCAATCATATGGGTGAGTCTGGTACACATTCCCTGGATCACCTGTCACATAGATGAACCTCGGTGATGGCGGTGGCGGTGGCGGCGATTGATCACAATTCTGGGATGAGAGATAGGTAAGCGGCGGGGATGACGGTGGCGGCGGCGAAGGTGGAGGTGGTGAAGGCAGAGGTAGTTGCTGGCCACAGGAATCTCCACAAGGACATGAGCCACATTTCATGTCGGTGTCTGTGTTGTTATTAGAAGGTGTAGCTTCAATAATAGGAGATGAAAATGAAATAATGCAGAGAAGGAACAAAAGTAGTGTTGTGAGTTTTTGAGATGTCATTGTGTGAGTGAGGGCTTGGAATTGAGAGGAGTGGGAATAAAAGAGTGTGAGAAGAAGTCGATGTAGTAAAGTATTGTGTGTGTGTTTGATAGGGAAGTGCATGTGGTTGTTGCAAAATGAAGATGACCTTGTGTGTGTGTGTGTGTGTGGACTCTTTCAATAATGTGAGTTAATTTGTGAATGTTGAGAAAGAGAGTTGAGTTAATTCCACTCACAAAACACAATATATTGTAGAAAGTAGCAATATAGGGCTCTTTATTCCCTTTACTTGTGATGACATATAAGAATATTTTGCCTTTTGCATTTTGTGTTCTACAATAGTCTAGGTAAGAAATGAGCTGTCTCACTCTCACTCTCTTTCTTGTGACGTTGAACTTTCATTGCTATTATTGTATGAGATAATTAAGGACAAAATTTAGGTAATTTATTTTAAAATTATTTGTTTAATGTTTTTTAATATGAAGCATGGAGGAATTTTGTTAAAAAAATAATTGTTGAGTTGTTAAAAAAATTTGTGATAGTATTTTTTATTAAACATTTAAGACTAAAATTGCAAATAACTATCAACTTAGAGGTTTGTAAAATTTATTTTCATCTCCATGATAAAATAGTCTCTCAAACTTTTGATTTTGTGTAACATACTCTCTCCCTTAACAATTTTATCCAAATATTTTGTCTACGTCAACAGAATTAATGGGTATATTGCATAATATTAAAATTTTGAAGGAGTATATTGCATAAAATTAAAAATTTAAATGAGTCTTTTTTCAAATGCTTAAAGTTGATGAGGGAGTAAATTGCAGAGCTTTAACAATACTTGTTGGCAAAAATGTCAACAAAACGAGTATATATTGTACAAAACTGACAAATTGAGAGAGTTGAAGAGGTAATTAAAGGGTTTTTTTTTTTTCATTTTTGGCCTTAAAAAATAGTAAACACAATTGCATCTAAATTTATGTTTTGAAGATGAAGACATCTTGTGTTTTTCTTTCTAGAGAAAGAAGTTTAAATTTTCCATGGCTTTGGAAATGAGTCTCTTAATTTCAAACCAAAAGTAATTTAATAATGATCACAATACAATAAAAGATAATAGAAAAAAAAAATATTATCCAAACTTGTTATCCTTCTCTCCATGATTAGTTCCTCTGCTTTGTTTCAGACTGTCAGGGCAGAGAATTTAATTATATACTCTATTTAAAATAATAATTTAAAGAAATCGTATACCAAAAAAAATAAATTTTGAGCTAAATATTATGTGTTTCAACTGTAAAGTGAAGGAAATGATAAAGTAAATGAAAGCTGCAGCATAAATCTTGCTTTCCAATTCTGAAACAAGGGAATAGAATGCCTCTTCCACTTTGCATAAAGTGCAAACTAAGCATTATATTCTTTCTCTTATACCAAACCAATTATTGAAACCTTCATTTAATATAACTTCCACTCATAATATTAGTATCTCTTAATTGATGATCATATACAGCTATGTGAAGGAGACAAATCTTTTGTAAAGTAATGAACTAAAATTCAAGTAATTATTAAAAGAAGTATCAATATTTAATGTTTGACAATTTTTTGAATAAAATTATTTTTAATAAAAAAATATTTATAAAAAAAATCTTCTCTATTTGACTAATTAATAGTTTATTACTAGAGTGATATGTGATCAATATTCTTTCATTGCCAAATAAAAATTATATGAGAAAATCATTAATTAATTCTTTAATATCCCCAAAAAGTACAATTGTTATTGATCATGTTGAGTTAACAAACTAAGAAAGGAATCACATACCTGGGAATACTTAGGAGTTTACTTTTTTTTCTTTTTTTTCTTTTTCTTTCGGTATGCAACCAGCCTTTTTGGGTTTTTACTTCTACCTTAAGACTTATTGGTTTAACTATCTATTTTTATCTATTTTTCTTTTTGGTTTCATTATAATTTTTTACTGTAAAAATGAAACACTCTTTTAGGAAATTGAGCAACTGATCTGTTTAATTACTGGGATAAGGTTGAAGCTATTTTTTTTTCTTTTAATTTTTAGACTACTTTGAGTCAATTAAAATTAAATCTCTTTGAATTATTTTAATTAAACTTATTTCTATAAATATAAGTAAGGGAGGGAATAAAATAAAACTTTAACATATACATGCATGCTCCTTTTTTTTTGGGTCAATACATGCATGCTCATTGATGAGTGATTGACAAGCATGATATGCAAAGATCATTATGGCTAGAGTATGAGTAGGTATTATAGTTACCCACACGAACCTAAACTTTAGCGATTATCTTTATCTCAAAACTTATTTATTTAAAAAAATTTAAAATAAATATTTTTTTAAATTATATCTTTTCTATATATAAATTTGTAAGAAAAAAGTATATAAATTTCAAATATGTAATCAGTATAAAATTTTAATAAATTTATCCTTAAAAAATTATTAAATACAATAATTTATAAATTTATATTAAGTTAAAATTTTTTATTGATGAAATTAAAATAAATAACATAATTTACATATATATATATTGTAATAAAAAAAATTAAATATATATTTATAATATAAAAATAATATTTAAATAATTTATATGAAGAGAGTCTAGGTCTAAGTTTAATTTAGGTAGAATATTATCTTTTTTAAACTCAAACTTGTTATTTTAATACTTAAAATATTTTGATATTCCTTAATTATATGAGTCTATCTTGTGCCTTGGCCCAAATAAACAAGAAAATCATTTTCCTTTTTCCTTCTTTTCTTTTTCGTTTAGTTGGTGTTTTCTCAGTAGCATAAAAATTTAAACTTTCTATTTGTTTTAATTTTTTTAATTTAATCGTTTATTTTTTTTTGTAACATTTGTAAAACAATCCTTACCGTTATAACTTTGACTCTGATAAGAATGCGCTGAAGTGACAAACTTTTAAGGATCGAATTAAGAATTTGAGTAAACTATAGAAATTAAAAGTTTAATTTATTTTTTAAAATTAAAGATATGTCACGTTAACTTTTCTTGCGTGGTAACAAAAAAGGAAAGTTATAATTCTATTTATTGTTACAATATCTTTACATTTATTATTTAGTTAATATAACTAAGTCTTAATTACTTTTCTTACATTTTAAATAAATTTATGAAATTTTTAACAAAACTAAATAATATTGGAATGAAATATTGAAAAAAATATTTTTTAAATAATTTATATTTTAAATAAAATATAACACTATTCTAGAAAATATTTTAGTCATCTTTTAATTTTAAAAGTGACTTTTATATATTTTAAAAATAAAAAAATGAGCCTTTCCTATAAATAATTAGTAATTTTATTTATATATTTTAAGATTTCTATAGAAAGAACTCGTCTCTTAAAATTTTTCACTTACCTTTAAATTTTTGTAAGATTTATATAAATTTTTTATTATTATTGTACATGAAAATTTTAAAATAATCTAATGATAAAAAGAAAATCGCAACCCACTGGCCTAAGTTTTATCCTCTGCTCCTTTCTCTTTATCCCTTCTTTTCTTGATGAAGGCTTGAGGCTCAAAATGTTTCATTATCGTTCCTTTTAGCATGGGTCTTCATCGGATTAAATTAACTCGTCAATCTATTAAATTTAACTCAATCTATATAATTAAATTAGTTTGAGTTAGATTGATAGATTAATTTAAATTTTTTTTTAACCTACTCTAAATTTTTTGGGTTACAAGTTACAAAAATTAAACTCGTTCCAACTGCTCAACACACGAAGCATTCAATTTTTTTAAAAAAATGTGTTAAATCTTTATATTATATATTTTTGTGTTCTTTTAAATTTTTTATATTTATCAATTGACCTCTTTCAATTACATTTTTGCAAAATGTGGATAAATGATAAGATAAATTGAAAAAATCATAATTTAAAATTGTATATGCAAATTAGACATCATAAAATAATTTTAATATTAATTTATCTTAGTACTTATACATTAAAAAATGATATGATTTTGATATTAGTTTATTTTAATATTTGTAAATAAATAATAATTATTATTTTTTATATTTATTATTTATATATTATTTATAATTTATTTTATTAGAATAAATTAAATAAAAAATATTTTTATTTTTAAAAACTCAACCCGTTAATCTAACTTAAACTAACATATACAAATGCGAATTGGGTTTGTTTGAATTTTATGATAAATTTTACAAATCCTAACTTAATTTAACCTATCATTTGTTAATTAAATTAAGTTAAAAAACGCTTCAACCCAAACTAACTCAACCAAAAACAGTCTTACCTATTAGTGTTTACTGTTCACATTTCGACCCTACTTTTTAATTTTTTTTCATTTGCATTTTATATAGTTACCATTTTTTTTTTACATGTCCAAAACCCACAACATTTTGGGTCGAAGCCCACTCGAAATATACTCTTTCAAGTACACCTTTTCAAAAAAAATAAATAATTAAATTACACAATCTTTTTTAAAAATATTGAAATTACACACTCTTTTTTAAAAATATTGAAATTACACTTCTTATTTTTTAAAGCTTATATTCCTTTCTTTTGAAAGATTAAAAAAATTTTAATTTATTCATTTTAATTAAAATATCTATAATTACATTATTATGTTAAAAAAATTATGATTTATTAAAAAATAAATTTTAAATTATTATTTCATCGTTATTTATTTTAAGTTAAAATTATAAATTATTTTATTTTAAAATTTTTTAAAAAATAATCTTTAAATATATATTTAATTATATAAATAATAAATATAAGAGTATTTTAATCAAAATAAATAAAATTATAAATTTTTTATCTTTAAAAAATATTATTTTTTTAAATAAGGTTATATGCCCTTCAAAGAATTTGATCTGATTTGACTGAAAATTTTTACTAAGGATTCTCATTGTGAATGGATCCCATACTGTTAGCCCTCGCTGTTGTCCCATGCTAGTTGGGAAATTACGGCCATTCGCTGCATCCAGTCGTCCACAGCCTGTCATATAACACCCCTAATTTCATAGTCATATTTAAAATATTATTTATTGAAAAATCCTTCACTTCAGAAACTGGTGTGTTATATACACTTCTATCCTTTATTTTTTACCTGAGTTCTTTAAATATCCATTTATAGTATACATTTCATTAAGTTCGGATCCTTACTCAGGTATCACATTCAATTATCAATACAACAGAAATCTAATAATAATACACCATAATCCCTAAAAATTCAGGATAAATTTAAACTTTTTCCTTTACATACATTTACATCCAGTTCAACGTTACAACGTTATTACATATACTACAGGATATAAGTAGTTTTCTTGTTTTCATAGGGTAAGGAGGCAACAAACCTGCCACTCACGCCTTTTTTAACTATTTTTCAAAAACTTGATATGTATGCCTTACATATCTATATACTTATATGTATTTTTAGCATAATATATATTATTCCATTTCTTGGGATGGATAGTTAATCACTTCTGTCTTGTAGTACCATAATGGTCCTAGTCATCTGATACATACCAGAAAATAATGAGAAAATAATTTCTCAGTAGCTACGCATTCCATATTTCATTTCTGAGCTATGGTATGTATTACCGTATGGTTATGGAAAACAATTTACATTTCTTATTCTTAAATTTCATCATTTCTAAAAAATGCTATAAATAAACTAGTCAGATGTATAGGATGAAGTTTATGAGGTATATCCATAATATATCAGTTATAAAATAAAAATAGTATCAATTTCAGTCACAATCATAGTTCTCCGTATACTGTTTAGTACCATAATCAGGAAAGTACATTCATTAAATTTCCATTCAGCCATAGATAATTTAAGAGAAACAACATTTACCATTCATGAAAAACTGTTTTATTTATAAGGAAAATAAACATTCATATTTGGCTAAAAGCCATATTTTCAATTCAGAGAGACACAAGAGTATCGAAAGTATAAATTACTCCACATACTACAGCGTGCATGAATGAGATAGCCGCTCTATCAAGTGTGTGACAATTCTGCCACTGGTACATTTGAGGCGTCCCTCAGTGGATCCGAGTACCCATTCACATTCAGTAATCATGTCATAAAGACAGATCTAAGTGGGAATTTCTCCCAGGGTTCAGTCAAACTAAGCTCATGGAATCACTGTTATTCACACAGATTATCTTCTCCTCGCTTTATGGGCGGTTCATGATGCCATAGATCACCACAACCTACATTATGGATCATTTCCCAGTATGCTATTTCCTATATATATCAACTAAGATGATTAGGTTTAATCCCATAATTTTGCCAAATTCTAAGTAAATGTCCCCTATTCAATTAGCCATCTAGATTACACTAACTTAGAATTCACAATCATCACAGCGTTTTCGAAATTCTTTCATTCCGAGCGGATGTTTCACCATCCAAATTTATGATACAACCGTGGAATGTCCAACTACGTCCCATACCGACAATTGGTCACTCGGTTATAAGCCTATCTATCCTAGAACATATATTGGAATTACTTCCTCTATGTTTCTCTTTATTGAACATTCAAATATTTTTCTTCCATTCAATGTTTTCCAATACCATGCTATGTTTTTCCTTATCTATGTCATAAATCAATCCTTTTCTTTCCTCATTCATGATGATACTATCATTCTCACTTTCTAAAAAGAAAACCTTTAAATCTCAATAACAATTCCATTCTTGAATTTGTATAAAAAGGAAGGTTCATTCTTGGTCAAGAGAAATCCTTAAGAAATTTAAGATTTTTATATTTAAAAATTTCTATTTGTCACTCTTGCCATATAATAAGCAAAATAAATTTACTTTTCCTTCCCATTTACACTAAATTTCCTTTTTCACATTTTATTGCATTTAAAGGGTTTCAAAGTTGAACATTTTTCATTTCCTACTTATTATTCCATTTTCTCCCTTTCTCACCTAATTATACATACCCAAGGTGGGTATAATCATTGTCTCCCCCACACTTAAGCATGCACACGAATTACTATAATTGCCAAGATTGCACAAAATATTTATTAAAATTTAATTGCAACGTCATATTATTTCTTTTGTATACTTTGACCAATTTCATTACATTTTTGTATAAAAACTTTTCATAAATATTTCCATGTCCTAAAATTGGTCAAGTAGGTTACATGGAAGTTAATGGAATCATTTTGCATTAAAATAATTGCCAATTAATCTTGCTTCAACCAAGACACACACACAAAATTTCAACACATTTCCTTCATCAAAAACTTGCATACTCTTGGTCAAGATGAGATTTTTAGGCAAAATTAGGCCTTTTAACCAATTGACACTTATTCTACCCTCCATTGGTCATAACTTGAATTACCAATAAGCTAATTTAAAATTTTTCAAACAATTTTCAAAATCTCATTTTGCTAGCCATGGCCTAAAGAGGCATTTTGTGCAAAAATCATCATTTGTCATATAATCATTTCTTTAATCCCATTTTCATCATCTATAAACCATCAATCACCATTTATCCATAACAATCATGGCAAAACAAACAATTTGGCATGACATTCATGAATTTGGGGGTTTTAGGGCAAATGAAACAAAATTGGGAAATGAACATAAACACTTTCATAATTGAAATTAACCATCACAAACAACTCCATACTACTTTCTAAGCATTAATCCATAGAAATTTTGAGAATTTAAGAATGTAAACTTAAGAACATCACTATTCATGTACTGTTCATTCAGCCATTAAAATCTCAAAAGCTTGGAAAAATCCATTAAAACATGAAATAAGTGATGGAAGAATGCTAAGCTACCTTGATTTGCAATTTTTGGTGGATAAACCTTGAAATTTTCTTGCTTTTTCTCCCTTTTCTCCCTTATGAAGTCTATGGTATTTCTCCCTTCCAAAAGCCTTCACGTCGTCTTTGCTAAGGAGGAGAAGAAGAAGTAGTGTGACTTATTTAAATTGGCTAATATGACCATTTTGCCTTTGGTGGAAAAATGACCAAAATATCCTTCACTTTTTCCTTCTTAAAACCTTGACATGTAAGGGTATTTTAGAAATTTTAAAAGTGTTTCTTTAGGTAAAATTTCCCTTATGTCATTGTGATGAAATTATCTTTTTACCCTTGGTGTCAAAATTACCATTTTACCCCTCTTAAGTGCCGAACCAAAAAAAAAATTTTTGAAAAATTTTGAAAAAATATTCTAGAGGAAAAATCATAATTTTTCAGATAAAAATTAATCATTTTATCTAATAAATAAATATTTTATTCTTATTTTCAGATAAAATTTTGACCGTTTTGCCCCTAAATATTTTTCTTGTAGCATTCATGACATTGGCACCATTTTCAAACATCATAAATGTGCACCATAAATGCACCTCAATTTGCGTGCTTACTATCAGGATATTTTGTAAAACAAATTTCCTTTCATTTTAGTCCCTAATCATTTGCTTTCAGTTTAGTCCTTCCTTCGTTTAAGGTAATATAAAATAATTTTTGGACCATTTTCTATGCATAAAAATATTGAGTCTAGGATTCTAAGACATACCTGATATCATAAAATTGAGGATATTACATGTCACGTCCCATCTTTTTTTTTTTGAACCGCCTCGAAATGCACTATTTCACTGCATACAACTCGAATTTCTAATCCCTTTCAAGCATTTAAGCTAAAACCCTTGTAATCAATATCACATACTGCAATTGCATACTTATATGGGTTTTGTGCAACTTAGGCCATCTTTAACAAAAGGACGGACAAAAACCATGCGACAGATAGATTTGAGCACTTAAACTAAAGCCCTTGTAATCAATATCATAGACTGCAATTGCATATATATCACACGCTAAAGACATACTTACATGGGTTTTGTGCATCTTGGGCCATCTTTAACAAAATGGACGGACGACGACCATGCGATAGACGAGCTCATAATGGACAGACAAACTTTGACAACACGATAATGGCGATTTCATTCTCTACAATCTGTGACAGTCACACAAAATGGACAGAGGATGACCATACGACAAACGAAGCTCAGAACGGACAGACATATAATGACCATACGATGAGAGGCAATTTCATCCTCAACAATCTGTGACGGTCTCACCTCACTCCAGACGAGAACGTTGTTGCCTCAAATCTAACTCTAGACGAGTGTTTTTTTCTTCTAATTTCATTATGAAACAATGCATTTTTGAGGCTATCCAAAAAGGAAAAAAAAGGTAAAACGTGGCAGGCTATGACGACTGTGATTTCACAGACAGCATGAGACAGCAGCGAGGATCGATAGCATGGGATCCATTCGCATTCTCATTACTTCAAAGTGATTTGCTATACCTTTTTTTTATTTTATTTTTACATGTTAAGTAGCGCCAGATTTACAAAAGTTCATTTTGTCTTAATAATTGAAAAATTTTATGAAAAATAAATAGATACATTTACTATTGTATAGAAGTTAATATCTCTAAAAAATGGAGATATAAAATTTTGAAACTTTTTTCAAATGATACAAGATATTACTTAAACTATATCATATTTTATATAGTTTCTAATATTTATAAATATATTAATAAATATATAATGATAAATGAAACAATTCTTTAATTATATTACTGTATATGATAATAAGATAATGAAACCAAAATAGAAAAATAGACTTGTTGCTTTGTGTGTGTGCGTGTGCATATATATAAATATATATATATATATATATATATATATATATATGCATGCCCTAATCGTATAGATGTTACTTGGTTATTCCCCACCCTTATTCCCGTATTTAATTTTAAGGCACTAGTCTAGTAGTCTCATTTATGGAATTTAAATAAATATTTAAAATAGCCCATTAAAAAAAGTGATCACACAGATTCAAGTTCATCTATAATTATATGGACCCTCCCCATGTCATTTTCATATTGGACAAATCATTTCCTTCATATGGAGCAAAACGACAAAGTAAAAAAAAAAAAAAATTGCGTGCATCGTACTTGTTTAAGGGGATCATGGATTTAAATTTGGTGAATCTGTTTATAATTAAAAAAAAATACACTTTTTATACTTTTTTAAAATATATATATATATATAATCCTTTTAACGTTGTAAAATTATAGAAATACCCCAAAAAATAATTTTTTTCTTTTATTAACAATATAACACATTAAAAGTAGACTATTATAATCTTTTAAAATAATAAAAAATAATATAATTTTAACTTTTAACATCAAATAAATAAATTTAAGTATGAATTTGGATGGATAGTCAATACTAATTAGTTAATTATACCTATCTACTTCATAGATATATAGCATATATTCAAATTAATTAACATCAAAATTATTATTTTTTATAACTTTAAAAGGAGGTCCTATATTTTCTAAAAGTATAAAAAAGTATAATTTTTAAATTATAAACAGATTTAATAAATTCATTATCTCCTAAAATCAGTACCCAGTAATTTTTTTTCTATTTAACTTCGACTTTCTGCTGTATATGAAGGAAAGGATCTATCTACTATAAAAATATCATGTGGTGGGTGCGTGTAATTATGGACAAATCCAAATTCGTGTGATCATCACTCTTAAAAAAAATTATATATAATCATACCAATTTGAAAAAAGAAGAAGAAGAAGAAGAAGAAGATATATATGCATAACTAAACTCAAAAAAATTGAAAAACTTGTTTTCTCATCCCATAATTGGCATAATTATTGCAATATCTTACCACGTACAGATATGACACAATATTATCCATTGATATGACTTTAATTATAAAACAAAAAAAATCATCTAAAAAAGAAATTAATCTATAAAATGAGAATATTGCATCCAATTACTCAATATGAATTCATATCTTTATTTTGACTCAATTAAGTGATGCATATGGTTGCGTGAATGGTGGGGCGGAAAGTTTCAAAACTTGGTTCTCATGGATTTCTCCGTGATCACATTCATTTATTCATTAATTGAGAAGAGCATATAAAGTCAAAGTGAATTTTGTTAGAATTTAATTAATTTTAGGACTTTTATTCTGATTGTTCCTATTAATTTGACCCGTCTGCAATCAAAAAATGTCATGCATGTCGGCTGCCATGTCAACAATCATCAATGCTGCATGTCCTTCTCATACAAGGAATTCATTTATGTCATTATATTGGTACTTTCATTTGTTAGGTTTATAAGTCATTTTGAAATATATTCACACATCTTAATTAGTCATAATTGGAGTTCTCTCTGTATATTCCAAATATCCTCACTTTTTTTTAGAATCTACGAGAACTAGCAAATTCTATACGCAAGAAACAACTTTTTTCAAAAAAAAAAAAATTAATTTTTTATAATTCGATTTTGTTCTTCATTTTATGTGATATTACTTTTTCTGAGTCAATATGAGTTGGCGAGCTTTTCATTGAAGCAGTTCAAACAATACTTTTTTTTTTCCCAATATTGTTGAGATGACTATAATCTAATTAAACACAGGCTCTAACACAAGCACGGTGTCAAAAGGCGAGCAATGCTTGATCTGAAGCTAATTAACTAACACTACAAAATACAGATCTATACGTATATATATAATACAATATGCTCTGAAATAAGCTACAAGATTTCATTTCAGAGCAAATGAAAATTAATTCATACACTATTGACTATTGAGAGGCTGCTTCTTCTACGCGTATTTCTCCTTCTTCCACTGGACAGAAACTCACTCGTTTCTGCAAAAACCATTAAGATCATTCACAATTATTATTAATTAATAATACAACTCCTTCAACAATCATATATATAAATATATATGTATGTATGTATGTATGCATGCATGCATATGAAATTGAAATGTAATAGTTTGTAATATATAGCTTCACATTAATTGACGCTCGTGTAAACACTTTACCACACGACTTTCTTACTTCATGTGAACACATATAATTGGAGTACGAATTATTCAAGCCTTGTGAATTATGAAAAAATAAATGAATAAAACGATAAGCAGCGACCTAAACAAAGCCTCGTGTCTGACTACGTTTTTTTACACTGTAAGCAGAAAGAGACAAGGCATGAATTAATCCAAGCACAGCATACCAAATATAACGGCATCTCCTGTACTATGTAATATATAAACACACACACACACACACAGAGACACATACAATTTGTAGATGCAAAACTTTTAATATATATATATATATATATTTACTTACCTGGTCTTAGTTTCTTTCATTTGATTTTTATGGGAAAAGGTCAAAAGTTGACATTCAGATTTTTTGTTTGTTTCTTTTTAATTTTAAGGTAATACAAAACTTGTTCCATATTATACGCTTTATCAAAATGGCAAGCCTTAAAATCCGCAATGCCTTAAGGCACGTCGGCATCGATCATGTACCTTACCAAAGCAAACACCCAAACATGCGTCAAATTTAAATCAAAATTAACTTCAAAACTTTCATGCAATAATCAAATGAATAAATAATAATAAGTTTATTATAAAAACTTTTAATTTGATCTCCTATTTCACAAAATATAAAACCAAAGTTGTCTATTGTGAAAAGTGCAACTAACTTAAATAATAAAGTAACACATACCCTTCGTGGCTTGTGAACCTCCGCCTTATCCTCCACCACAGCACCACCACCTTCACCGGCGGCATTCTCCCCCATATACAAACTGATTATCTTCTCCGCCACCTCCGCTCTGTCGTTGCTCTCCTCCATCAACTTCTCCAACTGGGC
The DNA here is from genome assembly GCA_031216115.1 of Senna siamea. NCBI lineage: Eukaryota > Viridiplantae > Streptophyta > Magnoliopsida > Fabales > Fabaceae > Senna > Senna siamea. The sequence goes on along the minus strand of CM062367.1, from coordinate 11,174,609 downwards.
CTTGGGCAGCCTCATCCTGACTCTCATGGGCTCACGTATGGGCCCAGGCCCTAGCCCATCGAGTCTGAGACTGGAGGTAGAGGTAGAAGGTGTGTTCTTAACAAGAGTTAAGTCAGAAAGAGATCTCTTAGAGAGCATCAAGAAGTCGAGTCTATCCTTAGCATTCATGCCTCGTATCCCACTGGATCGGACCCTTCTGGCGAGAGGCTTGTCCTCCGGTAATGATGGAAGCTCAACCTTAGGCAATTCCACTAAGAAATAGATTTTCTTGGGCTTCAATTCCTGATGGGGCTCCAGTGGCTTGGCCCGAACTCCGAAATGCTTAACCGCTTCCGAATCCAACAGTACGTGACCCGGATGCTCCTTTACGACGTCGTTCGCCGTCGCCGGCGTCTTTAGCTTGAACGTCTCTCCGTCTACCTTCATCACCTTCGCTTTTTTACTCCGTCCGACGGCGTTACCCATTTATTGATCTCAATTTAATTTCTCTCCTTTTTTTTTTTTTGGTGTAAACTGTAAAGGATTGGGATTTCTCTCTGGTACGAAGGAAGGTGGATGGTATTTATATTGGGTATGTGGGTGTGGATGTGGAGTTGACGAAATCAAAATTGAATTATGGCAAGTGTGTGAATTAGTGGAAAATGGTGGAGATTCTATAAGTCTACAGTAGATTAAATTTATATTCCTTAATTTTTTAATCAGAATAAAATATATATAATTTTTTAAAAAATAAATTAATCATAAAAATATATATAAATCATATCAACTTTTGATTAAAAAATTTTATGGCAAAAATATAAATATTACACTTTAATTTCTTCTATTAAAGACTTAAAGATATGGGTACAAAGTTTTGTTTGGTAGGTGATATTAAAATTTAAATTAAATTAAATTAAATTAAATTAAATTAGTTAAAATAGTTGTGGGGTAGGCAAAGCCAACTTTCTCAACTGAAATCAAACTCTCTAATGATCTTATTGAGAAAATTAGTGTGATAGCTTAGCCTCATAACTTATTCTTTCCCCAAATCATTTCTTAAGAGAAAGTACATTAGCATTAATCTATTTTTAGTTTATTAATTTTACACGTATATCTTATCCTTATAATTATAAATATAAATCTACACAGATAGTGAGTTCTGAATTTAAGGATATATATAAGCAAAAGATTAGGATTATGATATTTTGGCTCTCATATTTCATGCAAGCTATTAATTTGTTTGAATTTTACAACAAGTTATGACATCATTTTAAATCCTTTTCTCTCCCATGCATGTAGAAAAATCTAAGGCAATTTGCTTCATTCAGCCTTACACATATTAATTTGTTTGAATTTTACAATAAGTTATGACATCATTTTAAATCCTTTTCTCTCCCATTTAGAAAAATCTAAGGCAATTTGCTTCATTCAGACTTACACATATTAATTTGTTTGAATTTTACAATAAGTTATGACATCATTTTAAATCCTTTTCTCTCCCATGCAGAAAAATCCAAGGCAATTTGCTTCATTCAGCCTTACACATGTTGGAAGAGAGAGCAATAGAGTGGCACATTATGTAGCTAAGCGCCTTCATGTTTTCTCACCTATATTGTTTAATGATTTTCCTACTGCTGTTTGTAATCTAGCCTCCGCTGACGTATTCACCATTTCTGGTTATTAATGTTATCGCTGATGTTGCTTTCAAAAAAAATAGTAAATTTAATTACTAAAGAATTTAGATGGGTCTACTTAAATATAAATGACTAATGTAAATAATCCGCAAATAAAGAGGATGGTAGATCTCGAGAATAAAGTTGAGGAGTGATTATCAAAAAAGAAAGAAATTTTTTTTTTAAAAAAAAAGTTTGGTGTGTAGACGCATTTTATATTTTTGGAAAAAGTATAAAAAAAATTTTGAACTATATAGTTTATATACAAATAATTTTTTTAAAATAAAATTTGATTACACGGCAGTTCGTAGCTACGTGCTCTAATTCTCTAAGTTACAGGTCCCACCCCATTTTTATTGGATCTGTTTTTTTTTATCTAAAATTTTAATGAAAAGTAATACATTAATAAAATTAAGTTATGTTAAAATGTAAAAAGCTCTTCAACTTTAAGTACTATACAAAAAAATCTTTTAAGCTCTAAATCTTGTGTAAAAATTTTTTAAAACTTTTGGTTTTGTACCAAAAAAAGTCTCTCAAATAAATTAACATATCTACCCTCTATTAAAATTTTAGATAGAAAAATTGAAGGAGAGAATTTTTTACATAAATTACCAAATTTAAATATTTTTAAGTTAACTTATATAATTAAAAAATTTATCTGTGCACGACCTATATTTTACTTGAGAATAATTATATGCATTTTAAGACTCATTTTAACGTTGTTTTATTTTTTTATTCTTTAAAAATGTTTAATATAATTAATTATGAGAATTAGTATTAGTATTTTTTTCATGAATTTATATATATGCTATTAATAAATAATTTTTTTTATTTTTTATGTTTTAAAAAATAAAATTTATAATATCTTTTAATTATTTTATGGATTCTGTTGTCAAAAATATATTTTTATTTTTATTTTTTGTTAAAAATAATTATTCAAAATAATTTTGTTTTTTAAAAAATTTAAAAATAATTTTTGCACTTATTCTTTATTTTTTATTTTGTTGAGACTGATGTGTAGGAGCTTATTAGGCAACGTTTAACGTGGATAAGGGCATGAAAAAGGGGATTTTACGTTGTCCACTTGTTCATGATAATCTTTATAGCTTTAACAAAAGATGTAGTGTCAGTGTCATAGCTTACATCAGATGGGCTGTCTGTCCATTATTGACTTTTCACTGTTCCACTTGATGATTCATCACTCATTAAAACTCTTCATTTGTTATTTCTTTTCGATCACTTTTTCTTTTTCTACATGCCTAAAGTCATAAAGCTGCATATTTTTTATGCATACATTTTGCTTTTATGCTCTTTTTGAAAAAAATGCTCTAATATTTTTATTACTGTATTTTGGTCAAATAAAAATTTGAATGTATTTTGTCGTACCCATTATCCCAACAATCATCCAGCATAATTTTGAGATATTAATGAAAAATGCGCATGTGATTTTCTGAATTTTTATGAAAAAATACATAATATTGTTATATAAAAAATAAATATAAAATAAAAATATATCATATATTTATTAATGATAAATAAAGTCTACCATTTAAATAAGTTTATATTTATATCTTTCTAGAGTTCCTTCATTTCAATTTTTCTGCTCCACCCTCAACCTTTTTCCTTTACTTTAATAAAACACTCTTTACAAAGGATTAATAGTGTTAAAATGAATCAGCCAATATGTCACTGACTAGCTATAAAGATATTAGAATGGGCTGACTCGTTTATTAAATATATTTAGAGATATTTAGATTATAAAGTTTAAGCTCGTTGTTTTTGTCTGCAGGTCATTTTTTTTCAATATTTAAAATTATTTTTTAATACAAATAAAAGGTAATATTATTTATTTTTATTTAATAAATAAAAATTAATTAAATTTATTATGATAAAAATAATATGTCTAGATTAATACCATGTCTCTAAAGTTGGAGGCTGCCACTATGCCTTTTTGACCCACACACCTTTAACTTTAATCCCAAAAAAAAAAGTTCTAGATAAATCGCGCCGCCAAACAACTAACTCAAACTTTTTAAAAAAAATATTAAAAAAATTAAATTATAAATCATATATAAATAATAATTAATATAAAATTTAAATTTCTTTAAATTTTATAATTTATGTAAAAAAAAAATTTCTTAATTTTACAATTTGTGCAGAAAAAAATTTTTTGGTTAAATCATAAAAAAAATTCTCTCAAATTTTAAATATTATGTAAAAAATTCTCTTAAAATTTAAATATTGTGTAAAAAATTTCTTAAACTGTTTTATTTTGTGCAAAAAAATTACATAATTTGAAGTTTCTACTATCTTTTAAGATTTTGGATAAAAAAATTGAAAGAGAGATTTATACTGATTATTGAGCAACTACTTTATATCATAAAAATAAAAATAGTAAAAAAATAATTATTAGATATTTATTTTTTTAGAATAATATATACCATTATATTTTATCTAGAAAGTTTTAATATTAACTATACTATGCAATAATGCTATTAGGAAAAATCTCTAACCTTTCAGAAAATTCTAAACCACAATTTCTTTTATATATTTTGTGTTTATTTAAAAAAATTAATTTTATCATTCCTGTTATACTTATTATTTAGTTCTTGGTGGTACTTTTATTTATAATTATGGTTAAAATATTTTATCAATCTCTGACATATTCTTCTTTTTATTTTTTTTGTATTCTTTATATTATTATTTTTTATTTTATCATAAAACATGTTGAATTGTCTTATTTGTCTATTTGTCTTTTCAATAGAGTATTTACATATATTTGTACTTATAAAATATGTTTATTGGGCTTTATCACAAACTAATGTTCAATAATTTCTTTCATTCTAATTAACTTTGTTCTGATACTATTATATATCAGTCTAATGTAAAATTATTTCTAAGAATAAAAATAAATTAATCTTAAAATTATTGAGTAGATTTTGACCAAAATAAAATTGAGTCATGAAAAAAGTTCTGTCCTCTTTCATGAATACTTTGAGGAGAGAAATTATATTGATGTTAAATTTGTTTGTTTGAAATGGTGAATTTGTTTATTGAAGAGGCGAATTAGTGTTATAACGAGCTAGTTTAATTTGTTTATTGTCTCTCTCATTTTTGTAACTTATTTTTATGTATCTTGTGTAGCTGTTTTGGGCTCTTCTATGAAAATTAACGTCTTATACGTTTTTTAGTCATTTAAAATTTCTTGTTTACCCGACAAAAAAAAAAAAAGATGATTATTTGTAAGTATTGTACGTAATTCTCTAGAAATATATTTTTCCCATAATTGAATTCATATCCTACTAATGAGTTACAAACTCACGTTATATGACCTAAACCATTTCATAGGGTGCTGAGATTTTCTCACATCTACTGTATTATGAATCTGCCTCTGAAAATATTTTTTCAAAAAAAATTGAATACATGTTACTAAAGAAAAATATTATATTTTCTTATAATTCAGCTTCTTTTTGTGTCAATGAACGAATGAGTCCTCGAAAAATGTCTATTTTCCAATATGACCGATTATTATAAGATACTTATATACAATTTTTATATTTTAATTATTAGATTTTGATTAAAATAAAACATGTAAAATTTTGGTTTAAAAGTAACTAATTATAAAAATAAATAAATTATATAAGTCATACACATCAATTTCTAATTAAAGAACATGATACAAAAAATATAAAAACAATACTTAAATTTTTTTTATTTTAAGAAAAGAGTGATTTTATTAAGGACTTAATTGAGAAGATGATTTAAAAATAATGTGAAGTAGAGTGAGGTGGTTTAAATTTATTAACACTTAATTAGATGTTTAAAAGAGTAATGAAATGAAATGGTTTAAGATTTTAAAAATTATTCCAAACTATTCAATACCTCAATTTTCAAACTCTTTCAAATTGAAAATTTTGAAATGGTTTGAATTGTTTTTTTTTTTAGTTTCATTTTTAACCATTTTAATTTTTTTATATATTTATTTAGTTTTATTTATTTTATTTCTTACTTAACTATTTTTTCTACTCCTAATCATTTTAAAATCACAATTTTTAATCCCAACTCCTATTAAACTTGGACAAATTTTAGGTTTGTTCAAAATTCCTTATTTATATTTTCTTTTCATAACAAAATAAAAGAGAGTATACATGAATGATGCAATAAATAAGAGAATAACTTTTGATTGTATTTGGATCATAAACCCTAAATTTTTTTTGTGTGACATTATTATATGCATTTTTTGTTTTATCTTATATTTTATATAGATTATTTTGTTATTTAGATAAATATTTTTTGTATTTTTATATTAAATAGTTGGATCAATAAAAAAAAAGGATAAAAAATAAATCAGTAATAAACATAAGATATAAAAGACTTTGTTAAATAAAATAAAGTCATTAAAATTTTAAAGGAGTTTTCATTATAAAAATAATATTAAAATTTTTATTATTCAACTCATTTTATTCTATTAATTAATAATATAATAGTAAATAATATAGAGTGATTTGCCTTATTTATTTTTTAAAACCCTCAATTAATAGAATAATTTATTTAATTAATTTACTCCCATTTCACATCACTTCATTCATAATTATCACATCTTGCTCTATTCAAAATTCCCAAGTGATCCCTAAGCTATCATTTGTCTATTTCCATCTTTATTTATAATATATATTTTATTAAAAATATTTTCAAAAATTCAAATTTATTAAATTATACACAAAATTTTCACATATTAATAATTTAGTAAATATATAAAATATAAAACAATATAATTTAAAAAATAGTTTAACAATTATTTTTTATCAACTGTTAATTGTAATTATACACATATTTTTTTTAAAATTTTTGCTAAATTATTAACATGTAACGAAATTTATATATTATTTATATATACTCAAACTCTCGAGTCTATCTTATTTTAATTTTTTTTGTGGTTAAATTTAATCTGGCCATGTTGAGTTAGGGGAGACTGCGATTGATAATTGGTCAAACAAGCATTAAGCAACACCAACCAACCTATATTCTTTAATTAATTTATCAATTATTGATTGTTTAATTGAAGCATTTATCTTTAAGGGCACTGCAGTCGCCAAAATAGATATTATTTTTTGTTGCTGACTACTGCATTAGAATTCAGAAATTTGTCTTAGTCTATCTAAATTTTAATGCATATCATGAAGAAACTTAAAGATGTTTAAATTGAATATTTTACGTTTCTTAATAGCTTTTTACATGATGAGAAAAAAATAAAATATTGATTTGAATTTAGAATTCATATAAATAGACTTTATTTAAACCGATAAATAAGAGGCCACCTTATGGGTTAACAAAAAAAAGAAAGCTTATATTCATCAATTTTCCTAAATTAATCTCTCACTTTTATATTTTAATTTACAAGTTTTTTTAAATTTTAAAAATTTTTGAAGAAAAATAATGTAATTAAGCATTATTTTATTTATCATCTTTTAGTTGTAACACAGATTCCCTGGAGAGTTTAAAAAATAATTATAAACGTGTAAGATACACATGGCATGCATGCATGCAGGCACAAATTACCCTTAATTTGTGGCTTCAATTTTGTCAAATTATTACCTTTTGCACGCATTGTTTTTGATACGCAAACTCACGTGAAGTTCAATTAATCGTTTTTGAACAACTCTGGCCTTTCCTTATCTCATCAGTCTTGTTTATTTTTTTCTATGCAATTTACATCAAGCCTAGCTCATGTATATGAAAAATGGTTCATACATAATATTTAATATTATTAATTTAGTCACACATCAAATTTCAATTTACATATATACGTTCTAGAATTTGACATTGAAAAGCAATGTAAATATTCAATCACATAGCTTTCTCGTTTGAATATATAATCTTATATATCTAGACACGTTTTAACATATATACATGCATGCATAAGGAAATCAAAATTTACATTCACCTCTTCTTATTTGTTAAATCAGCCATTTACGTATTAATTTATCAGTTGAGTATTAGCTTCAAACAACATTAATTGCTTTTAAGCTTTTTTGGCTTCCATGCAAAAATGGGCACTTTCTTTGCCTCCATCAATTTCAACACTATTCTCTTTTTTTCTTATTTAAAAGAAAAAAGATTTTATGGACTTTAATTTCACGCAATTATATATATGTTTATATGTATATTATGATCTGGATTTTTTCTTCAGTTCCAAACTAAATTAATTGATGTTTGATTGCTTGTTGACCCGGAATTGAATCATATAATGTGATTTTGTGTGAATAATAAGTGATCTCCAACTAAGAATATGATCTATATATAACAAAAAGTATATAATTATATTGACAAAAAAAAGTTTTAAATTGAAATTCGGAATCTGATTCAACTATATATATATATATATATATATATATTGGGGATCAATTTCAACAACTTAAACTAAAAATGTAGTAGAATTCAATTCTAATCAATTCTTGAATTGTGGGGGTTTCCATTTTCAAACACTCCAATTTCTTGGATTTGGTTCGCATTCATGTGATGATTATAGCATCCAAACTGATTGTAAACTTGTAATATATTTTCTAGTTAACATCTGGCGCAATCACAACCATTGAAACAAATCGGACTGGGTATTATTCATATTTTTTAAAGAAAATATTTTCACAAATTCGAGTCTGTAATGATATATTTGTGCCATAAAACTCCATATATACTATGATCATATGATGACTTGGTCAAAGTATTAGCTTTATCATATAAATTTTTGAATAAATTACACCTACTTTTGTCTAAAGTTTAGCTAAATTATATTTACTATTTTTTTAATTTAAAAAATTATATATATCTTTTTCTAATTTATTTATTTTCAATAAAAATAAAATTTGATATTATTTTTAATATAATAATAAATACAGTTAAATGAATATTAATTCAACATAAATTCTTAATATTACATTAAAAATATTTAAGTAATTTTTTTGGATTAAATAAATAATACATAAAATATTAATTTTATTGACAAATTTTTTTTTTATAATACTGTATCAAACTTTAAGAATATTAAGTATAATTTTTGAAATTTAAAAAGTGGTAAGAATAATTTTATCAAATCTTGGGAAATGTTTGTGTAATTTACTCTAAATTTTCGGTAGGAAGCTTGGCTTGGTTTGGTGAAAAAAATCAGTACCTTACGGATGCTATGGATAAGAAGAGCAAACCAAATAATATTTCTATAAATATGTAACAGCTTATAATCATATGTTGAAGTTGAACTTTCAAGGAATATTATGTGTTAAACTTTAATGCTAAATTTTACAGAAATTAAATATAAATATACAATTGATCAAACGAATAATTTTGTAAATAAATTTATCGTACAAAAAGTAATTTAATAATATAAAACTATAATTGACAGTTGCACACACGCACTAGTTTTAATTCTTTATATAAACCATAAATGCACAAACATTAAAGTTAGCAACTGAATTAAGAAATAGGCAAAAGAGTACTTAAAATTTTCTCATAAATTTTAGTTTTTTTTTCTTTAAATTTAATTAATTTTACTTTTTAGTCTTTTAAATTTAAAAAATTAATCAAAATTTTCTTAATCTAATTAGCACCATTAATCTACATAACAAAAAATATTGAATTAGATTTAATTTTAATATTTTTATACTAAATTATAATCAATATTAATCGTCTATTTACCTTACACATAAAGAAAAAAAAATTTTAAATTTTAAATTAAGTAGTCATCAAATTTAAAACTAAATTTAGTGTTTTCTTCTTGCACTACTTGTTGCGCCTACTTGATGAAAAAAAAAAAGAATTTTTGTTGTCATAGATCAAAACTATTAGCCGCCATCATCTTGAAGAGCAGAATTACATTCAAAACCTGAATTCAATTAATTAAGTTAAAAGTAGAAACTTTAATTCTTCTAAAATATCAATCTAATTCAACCCAACTTCAATTTACACACAAATTTATCCTGTAATGAACAATTGTTGTTAGGTAAGGGAATTGCTTATTCATATATTCTTCTCAATCTCTCTTTTGTGTTATATATATATATGGTAAAATAGAAAGGAATATATTAAAAAAATTGAGGATTTGATTTTTTTTTTAACATAAAAGATTGATAAATTGTTAATATTAGTAATAATTTGACATAAAAATATTAAATTTGACTCAAATTTAATATTTTTCATTAATTAAATGAATTTTTTTACAGGTTAAAAAAATTTAATTGAATTTTTAAAGTTAGATACTAAAATAAAATGAATCAAAATTAAAATTTGAGATAAATTTAAAAGAAAAAAAAACATTGAATAGAGTGGACTATTTTCTTTTGCTTTTAAGAAATATAAATTACTAATTTCAATAGAGTCGACTATGTTCTTTGTTCTTATATATCTTCATATTCTGCTGGAGAAAATCTACCTTACCTCTATACCTACAGGCGAAAATTTCTCCACATTCTCATCACTTCCATTCGAGGTAATACATATTAACGATTCTGGATCTTAATATTTGAGAAATGATAAACATATTTGTATTTAAAAAAATAAGTAACTTACACTCATAATGATTTATCATTAAAGATTAAATATTTTTTTAATTTTTCTCTAAAATATAAAAAATTATCATTCCTCGTATATATATAAAGAATTCAGATACATATTAACAGTGCCAGAAAACTTATTAATTTCTTTTATCAAATCAAGAGGTAGGTACAGATGAACATAAAATGTCTTTTGGGTATTTTTTTATTATTTTATAAAATATTAAATTGATTTATACAAATGTATGTACAGTGTAGAGTGGATACCAAACTACATATGAGGCTGATTTTTATTGCTATATCTTGACTTAAAGTGGATACTAGAAAGTGTAGGTATTTGGTCAAATTCCAATATTATGTTTGGATAAGATAATAAATTTAACAAAAATGTTTTTTTAAAGGTATTTTAAATTGCTTTATTAAAAAATCTATTGTTTAGATTAGGATAAATTATTTTTTAAAAAAATTTAATCAATTAATTTAAAATTAAATGTTTTAATTATATATATTTATGTACTAAAATATACTTCAATTTTTTTTTATAAACTTTATATTTTAAATATAATAAAAAAATAAAATTTATTTAACTTCATATAATTTACCGACTCTATCTAGAATACATTCAATTTTTTTATTGTATATACTAATATAATTAAATATATATATGATTTCAAAACTAAAAAGACTAAAATCCCTAACATTATATATATATATGGATATATCATTCATATATTTATATAAGTATTAAATATTTTTATAAATAATTTAAGTAGAAAAAATTAAAATTCAAGAAATATAAAATGTAGTAATTTGAATTTCTTAGCATTTAAATTTCATAAAATTTAGAATTACACAAATTGAAACGCACTCTAAGGGAAAGCTCAGTGGCCTACCGAATTGGTGATACCATATTCAATGTTTTGGACTTGGGTTGCGTTATTTAGGTGGCCCATGTCTACAAGATTCATAGACCAATTAATTAACCAACCCGTTTTAATTAATTTGACTCTAATTAATTTGATTTAATTAAGGTGGCTAAGGTTTCATAATAAGGTAAAGTTCTCTTAGCAAATATATTTTTATTTACACAACTCAAACTAAAATTTTAATTAAAAAGGACGTACCTACTATTCTAAATAGTCATTCATTAGTATGCGACACTTTTTTCGATTCATGGAGCACTAATTATTAATTAAAAAATTCACCATTCTTTCCATAATTAAAGTTTAAATGAGATCAAAACATTGTCAAAATATTTTGACATTATTCATTTAGGTGTTTAAAACCCAAAATTAAAAACATCCAAAAATTTTGGAAGCTGCATAAGCATTAATTAATTTGATGACTTTTTTTTTTAGTTTAATTTGAACTCTTCATTTTGGCTATTTGTTAGCATGCAGGTCTTCTGTGGATATGGCTAAAGGGCAAGACTCTTTCTCTTCAATTAATTCTATTGCAAGAGTTAGTATGCCTTTGATGCTTCTTTTTTCCTTAGAATAAAATATATAGCAAGTAACATATCACTTTTCTTTTATAGTATGGGCTTTAGTGAAAGGAGTAGAACAACTTGCTTACTTGTAAGTCTTCCTTTTTTGGGTAGTTTTCTTAGTCTTGTTTAGATAATTCTGTAATGAGTTCAATTTACTTGCTAAAATTTTTGCTCACATTACGTACATATGGTGTTTATGTTTGAGTGAAGCTTATTGTGAATCAATTGGTGTTTCTAATTTCTTTTCAATTTTTCTCACTCGCTTGCTGAGAGAAGATAGAGAAGCAAAGAGCTTATGAGACTATATGAGGCTGCAAGAGCAAGGAAATATTTAGGTACGTACTACTATAACTCTTATACAATAATAATGATATTAGGACTCTGAACTTATTGGTCTGTTGTTCAATGGGATTTTACTCCATGTCCAGCTTCTCAGCTGGCAAAACTTATCTGGATTTTATACATGACCAGGTACTGCTAAAATTATCAGCAACATTTTTTAGTTGTTATCCTTATTATCTTTTAGATGGATGTTTATATATATGTCCAAAGATTTAATATATGTATAAGTGAAATAAAGAGTTTTCAAAAAAATATAGTATGGATATACACATTTAACAACTGCTAGGTAGAATTTTTTTTTTTTTTAATTTTCTAGCAGGCACAAATGATGAGTTGATGCTAAATGACTAATCATGCCATGTTAAAGGTTGCTTAGATTATTCTTTCTTTTTGGCTTACTACATGTTTTAATGATAATCCAACTTATGCTATTTCTTTTTTATTTTGTGTCTTAATTGTCTTTCTTGTTTTCTCTTTTCAGCATTTAGGTGCCGTTAATTAAGACATCAACACTAATTACTTTTATAACTTGGGACTTTTCTTCCCAGTTCTCACCCATTATATATACATTGTATACTTATAGAAGTTAATCTTATTGTTCTCTTGTTTATCTTTTATACCATTTGCTACTTAGGTTATGATTAATTTTATCTATGTTAGTGGTAGATGTGCTACTTAGCTTATAAAAATCCTATGTAAGATTTAATCATGAAAATTTGTAATCTAATTTCTCCAAGACATGTCAACATTTACACAATTATTTTGTCCATTTGTTTTGGTTAGGCATATATAGAGTATAGTACTTAATGATGGAGAAACTAAAAGCTTCGAGAGGCTATGCATCAAGAAGCCTCGAATAGTTTGATAGATTCAGTATAAATTTAAAGCTTTGAATAATAATTATGTATAAAGTCTTTGTTGTATTGAAATTTAGTTATATATAAAATCATTGTATAGCAATTATGAATATGTAAAAGATATTTGTTTTGATCATTTAGGACTAATATAGTGGCCAATTCATAAGTTTTATGGAATGAAATACTTGTATTATTTACGAAATATAGTGATGGTTTATAATTTTCAATAAATAAAAAAAATAAGAAAAATAAAAATAGTCACAAAATTATGACACATCACTAAAATAAAATTTTTCTAGTGATAAAACGGTCACAAAATGACATACCAAGTTATCAACACCAATATTTTTGGTTAAAGCAGCGAAAAACAAGAAATTTAAACATGATGAATACTCCAAATACCTAAAACCTAATTAAACAGAGGAAGGGCAGGAGCTGATTGGGTAGCAGCAGCACTGATGTTGTCGACAGTAACAGTATTGTTGGAAGGCTGAGAAATTGGTTTTGTTGTTGGAGAAGGAAAAGCAATTGTGAGGTCAAGATTCAAGTGACATGATGAAGGAAGTACTGTGTCTGTGTCTGTGACTCTCGTCTTTTTCTCCTCGATTGACGACGACGTTATTCCAGATGAGGTTGCAATAGCAGTAGTAACAGCAGGAGGAGCAGACATGGCATGAGGAAAGCTTTGAATTTGATGAAGCTTATGATTATCTGGATCGATACCCATCTTTATTAGCTTTCTTCGAATGTGTGAATTCCAATAATTCTTGACCTCATTGTCTGTACGACCTGGCAACCTTCCTGCTATCAGTGACCACCTACCAACCAAGCATATATGCTTTATTGTTAAATCCCCACTTTTAAAAATGACAAAAATATTTTTTATTTTTTAAATTTTATATTAAGTTTTAATTCTATCTTTAAAATTTTTTTATGATTGATTTTTTCTTTAAATTTTTAAATTATAATTAATTTTGTCTCATAATCTAATGTCATTCAAATTATTAATAAAAAATGATAACGCAACATTTAACATTATGTTTAAAAAGTGTGAGTTAACATTTTATTTTTTGTCTAATATTTTAATATTATGTCAAATGTTATGTTATTATTTTTTATTAGTATTTAGACGACTTTAGGTTATGAAACAAAATCGATTGTAATTTAAAACTTTAGATACAAAATTGATTGCAAAAAAATTTTAGAGACAAAATTAAAAATTAATATAAAATTTGAAAGACATAAAATTTATTTTTGCCTCTAAAACTTGGTTAAGTTATTTTTGCAGTTCTTATAATTTTAATTAATTTTTAATTATATTCTTACAGTTTAAAATTTTATAATTAAATCCCTACAGTTTTACAATTTTTTGATAAAATTATATTAAATTTTGTTAATTTTTTGAATATATATAATATCTTAGCACTCTAAATATATGTATGATTTATCTCAAAAAAACAAAAAATATAAATAATAATAAAAATTAATTTATATATGAAATAAAATATAATTGATGTTAAGTAATATAAGTAGAGTGATTTGAATTAAGTAAATTTATAATATTAAGATGATATATAATTAGTATATCATCAAAATTAAACAAAAATTAGACAAAAACTTAAGCTTAAGGACTAATTTAAAAATTTGTTAAATTATAATACTAACTTACAATTTTTTAATCTACAGAGACTTATATAATATTTTTATAAGAGAATAAATACATAGAAAAATTGAATTTAATACACCTAATGTCTCATAAAATAATATATTTTATAATATAAAATATAAAATAAAATATGTCATATGAGAATATGAAAGAAAAAAATAAAGATAATAAAATGTACTTACAAGAAATAAATAGATTAAATGAATTTTTATTATTTAATTTATTATTTTAAATCATAATCATTATTATTCTATATTATATTTTAAAAGTTAAAAAAAAGATATGTACGTTTATACATGTAAAACCTTTAATATTATATATATATATATGTGTGTGTGTGTGTAAATATATATATATGATATAAAATAGGAGCAGAAGAGAAAAAATATTTAAAGATAGTGAAAAATTAAAATAAATACCGATTGCCGAGAAGGGCATGGAGCTTGATAATGAGGTCTTCTTCATCTTGACCAAAGTCTGCAGGTTCGATGTGTGGTTTTAAATATTTTATCCATCTCAACCTGCAACTTTTGCCACAACGGTGCAACCCTGATATACATGATATATATATACGGTCAGATCTTTTTTTCTTCCTAGTACATTAATATTATTAATGGATGGGATTATTTTTTAAAAGATCAAATTTCTAAGTTTAACTCTTTTAATGATGAAGTATATTGTACACCATTTCCAATCCAATGTTGAATTTATTATTTATGTGTATGATTGAAGAAAAGAGAGTTGTGTAGTTATATTGTGTAGTGAGTAATATATTTGAAATGCATATATAAATATATAATAATTGTGGGATTAAGAGATGAATGATGAGAAATTAACCTGCAGCTTTGGGAAGGGCAGGACGGTAATAATGAATGAGTTTCTGGTCTTGTTGAGAGGATTTGTTTGTGTCTTCCTTGGCACAGCAACGCTTTCTCATTATATATATATATGCCCTCAAAGTAAACAAAAGCAGAGATAACTACAAATGGAAAGATGTGGGGATTGATATATATAGAGAGAGAGTGAGAGAGGAGTTTAAGGCAAAGCCAAAGAAGGAATGGGTAGATATATATACATATGTAGGCTTTTGGTTGACTTGGACCGGTGGGTTTGGCCGCGCATGTGCTTGCCTCACTCACTTTTTTATTTTCTATATCCATACTGAAAGAAAAAAACTTAATTAAGTTTAATTTTTCTATTTTTATTATTAATTTTTTAATAAAAAATTAATATATGTGTATAATTTATATAATTTATTTATTTTAATTTTAATTTTTTTAAAAAATTAGTTTTATTTTAATTGAATAGTCGATAGTAAATATATAAAAAATTATATATAAGTATATTTCTATATATATTACAATGATTTTAGAGTTTTTTAATTATTAGTATATAAAATTATGCATGATATAAAATATAAAATAAAATATATGATTCGAGATAACGAAAGAAAAAAATATAAATAATAAAAAATTATAATAAAAGAGAGAAAAATTAAATATTTTTTTATTATTTTAAAGTATTGGTGTGATCTTGAATTAACTTTCAAACTCTTAATAAGTTTACGTTTATACGAAAGCAAAATTAGTTAACTCATTAATACTAGATTCTTAAACTTAATGAACTCACTATAAACTCACGGTGAACTCGTGAAAAATATTTTTTAGACCATCTTAATTTCTAATGAAATCCACCCGTCAAAATCCTTTCTATTAAAAAATTAATTAAAAAACTAGTATTCCATTTTCTAAACTCAAATAAAATAAAAATATTTAAAATAAATAACTAAATTTCTAAAAAATGTATAAATTATAAATAGAAGTATATAGTTTTAATGAATTTATATTTAATATTTATGTATTAATTACATTTAAATTTTTAATATTTTAAATTTTATTTTATTTATATTAATTATGATAAAAATATATATTTTTAATAACTATTTATTAATATAGATAAATTTATACGAGTTTACAAGATGAGTTTATATGTCAAGTTTATTTTTTTTTTATGAGTTTCCTTAAACTCTAGAATATGACAATTTCGTTTTAAACATATAATAATTATTTTTATATTTTATTTCAAAAAGTAAAAGAAATTTGACAAACATTTTTCCTGCTAATCTTGTAATATATTTATATTATAAGAATTTTGTATTCATTTGATTATTGATTTCAAAAATTATATATTCTTTAATATAAAATATAAAATAAAATATATGATATAAAAAAATATAAAAAATAAGAAATTAGAATAAAATGATACGGTGTTAAATAATTTTTTATTATTTAATTTATTATTTTAAAATTTAATAATTATTATTTAATATTATGTGTAGCAGACTTCAACAGATTATAATATTATTATTACCAAACCCTTGTTCAAGTCATAAGAAAATGCAGTGGGAATTATTTCTGTTTGAAAAAATAGATGATTGGCTAACGGCTACATATGGTTGTAGAGGTTGCTTTCGGGGTTGGTCATGCCAATTGCCTCCGTTTATATGATGTCTTTTGGATGAAACTGAAGACTCATTTAATGCATAGAGGACCACATAATTTCTCTGTACGGAATGTTGGTTTATTCACTGAAGACTCATGAGAAATTCTTTTTCACTCGCTTTCTTACATAAACTTAAGAAGTCAAAAATAATTTATCAAAACAGTAGTATAAATTTTTTATAATATATATATTAATAAAAATTTTAAAATTTTAAAATAAAAAAGAGTCATAAAGATAATTTTTAAGAATTTTATTACTTTTTAAAATTATTTTTTAATGTTTGAATTAAAAAATAATAAAAAATTACAAAATAAAAAATTTAAATAAAAATATATAATTTTTAAAAATATTTATATAAATTTTTAAGGACAAAAATATTGCGAACCAGAGGACAATAACTCCATCCTCATCTCTAAATTTATTTTGAGAAAATTTTGACCTCCATTCGCATCCTCGTGGAAGAAAATTCTCCATATTCAAGTTTCCAATTGAGGCAATATGTAGAGATTCCCAAGTCTGGAGAATAACTTATCATCAGTTTTACTTTCTCTCTTTCGTCTTATCATATCACATATTTTATTTTATAATATTTATATTATAATTAATCTTAAGCCTTATAATTTTTAGTCTAAAAAAATATAATTATATAATATAAAAATAAAATATGTGATATGATAAAAAATAAAATAATAATAATAATAAATTTAAATAGCTTCTTATTATTAATTTATTATTTCAAAAATTAATAATTGATAATTTATATTATATTTAAAATATATATATTTGTGCATACAAAATACAAAATCTCTAATATAATATATAACTTTGATCTAGAAACTAATCACTAAAAGACTCTAAAATTATTATAAGGTAAATATATATACACAGGGGTACCACAAGCACTCAAATTTTAAAATTTGTGATAACAAATATTTTATTCCAAAATCATATTATGTTGTTTTTAAAAAGCATATACCCCAACTACATTTTTAATCTCTTAAATTTATAAATATGATATTTAGTACCTAAAATTTTTTATAGCTTGAGTCAGAATTAATTATGACCAGAAAATTAAAAGACAATGCGTGTGCGTGCGCGCGCTCTAAAGCTTGACGGCAGAGGGTGGTTTAAGAGCAACATAATTTGAATGTTTAAATTATTTATTGAATATTTAAAAGCTAATGAAACGAGATAATAGTTTGAAAATCATCTTAACCCATCTTAAATGTGTCCAAGTTAAAAGGTTTTAGGATGATTTATTTTTTAATTTTTTTAATATTTTTTTATCTTCTTCACTTACTTATATTTTTTTAAAAATTAATATTAAAAAATTTATCCTTCAAATTCACCTCGTTAAATAAGAAGTAGAGTATATCTATTTTTTTTCATTAAAACTTTTTATCAATATAGTTGGGTGCCTCTTTTCCACACTACTCCAACCCATCTTTTTATAATGATAATCTAATTTCTTGAAAACTCTAATTAAGCCTTAGGAATTAATTAATAGTAAATAAATTAAAAAAAGCATAAGTTTTAAAATTTATAAATAATAATAATATTGAATAAATTACATCAATTTTTCTTGAGATTTGATGACATTTCGGTTATCAGTACTCCTCTGACTAGTTTTAAAAATTGCACTTACCTTCCCCTTAATTAGTACTTTTAATAAGAAATTTTTTTTGTGCAAAATAGGATTGTTATTTTATTTTTAAGACAATAAGAAATGCAATTAATTTTATGGTTAAATGCATTTTTTTTCTCTCTAGTTTCATAAAAAAATTAATTTGGTCCCCTTAATTTAGAAATAGACAATATGTTTATCCTATCTTGTAAAATAATTTAATCTTGTCATTACTATCACATTTCATCTAAAATTTGATGCTAAATCTAAGTTTAAATATTAATAATTATTTGTAAATAAATAACTGCTCAATCAAAAAATTAATAAATTTGGTACTAAATTTTGAATCAATTAATATGATAAAAGGACAAAATTAAATTATTTTACAAAATAAGAAGACTAAATTAAAAATTTTATGAAATTAGAAGGACCAAAAGTATATTTAAACCTAAATTTTAATATAAAATTCTTAATATAATAATAAAGACAGTTAATAATTTTATTATTTTAGAATGAATACATACAATGATATAATGTAAAATGCTAATTATATTTACAAAAAATAAATTATAAGAAAGACTTGTGTAATATTGTATTGAATTTCAGAAATATTGAGTATACTTTTTTAAAACAAAGAAACAAGAGTATAATGTTACTAAATTTAAAGAAATATGAGTATAATTTTGTTTAAAATATGACTTCTAAAATTAAGAAAAAAATATTCTCTATTTTATAACTACATACAAGATCAAGCGTAACTATTGTAGAGTCAAACCATGCAAAACTCATATGAGACAAGTTGTTCTATATATAGTATATTGCTTACTGTTAAGTAAATGTCGTTTTCCCGTATTGGTCGAAAGTATTTATCATGGAAGCTGGTCCATGGTCCACGGTTTTGGTGGTTGAGAAATTAATCATATAGATATGTACACACGCATTATGGTATCAAACAATTAATATATAATTGAATTTTATGTGAAATAGGAAAATGTATGGCAATGATAATACCAAAAATTTAGGAGGCAAACAAAAACATGGTGATAATATATTATATATCACTTGGCCTTCAAATGAAAGTTTTCGTCCTTTAGCTTGTAAAGTATATAAAATATCTTCCTTTTATGTATAGGATAATAGGACGCTCATTCATATGTGAAATACGTATTCCACTTGCATTTCAATCCGAAAATAGACATACGACTGCAATATTCCCATCCACTATATTATAAATACACACACACACACACACACACACAAATATATATGTGTATTAATTAATGTATATACAAGAACATTTCGCACATATATGCATATTAATATAAATGTATATGTATATAAATATATACAGTCATATATATTAGTTACAATAAAAAAATTTATAAATATTATTATTATGCTAACAAAAAATTTAAATTTTTCATAAAATTCAAAGTTTCACAAATATCCAAAAACAACGTGAAGAATATTTACTCATATATGCCAAACAGAGACTGTATTAATTCACACGAGCGAAGGAAGAATTAATTAATGCACATTTGGAAAGTAAAGTACGGCTTACTAAGAAAAAAAATTGAATTATTAATTAACCTTATATATATATATTATTTTTAAATTTTCTCTTTAAAAGTGAGATAATATTTAAAACAGACATATATATAAATTTTTTTAAAATAGATAATAATATACTGAATTAAAAATATATACACTTACTACATTTTATGAGAAAATATAAATAATATTTCTATGGTTAAAAATTATAAAAGCACCCTTACCATTTAAAAATGCCTTTTTAAAACTAACATGCATTTGCATTTAAGTGTATTGCTTGCCTTATCATAATTTTTATTTAGGTACTCAACTTAAAACTTACTTTCGTTTATGAAATTGAACTTAGTAAAAATAACTAATATCTCATGATAAATTAAAATTAAAATTTTTATCAAAAGAGATATTTATATTTAATATTTGATAATACCTTAAATAGAATTACTTTTAATATTATATAAAAGGATATCCATGAAAAAAAAAACTTAATTTACTTACTTGGAAATAATGCGTTGTAACTTTGATTTTTATCCCATTAAATCCTTTTGAAAATTATTTTTTTATATTTTATTTTTAATCGAATAGAATTATATCAGGTTATAAGTAAAATCTAATATAAAAATTTTATCAACACCATCAATAAAGGAATAAATAGAGTTAAATGCAAGTATGTATAATTTTTTTTTTCAAAAAATTATTTGTCATTGTTTAAGTAAAAACATATTTTCAAATTAATCATACCTAAAGGCCAATATTATTCAATTATAATTGAAGAGACTATATACAATTTTTTTCCCATTTTTTTTATTCAATTAATAAGAAAGCTCCAAAAATTTGCAAAATACCATTAATTCACTATTTTTATCATTGGATATAACTAAAATTTTTATGTATAAATGAAGTTTACATTTCTATTTTCAAATATATTAGTATATATGTATCATTTTATTGTTTTTTCTTTAAAATTACGTCATTATTAAATTTATTTAATTTATGTGAGTTTTATTTCTACAATTAAAACTTGAGGTATTTATTATGATGAGATTAATGTAATCATTTTATTTTATAATTAATAAAACTAAACCCGTAACATGAAGAATCATAAATTATTTATTTCTCTGTATTGATTAATTATCTATAATTTAATTTTGTATTTAATAGTGCATATAGATTTATAATAATTTTTCTTAATTTATTTATTTTATTAATTCAACCAATTTTTTTTAATAACTTAACAATTGAATAAATAACTCTCAAAATTTTCATTAATTTAATAATTAATTCGAATTCAAAAACTATGATTTAAAAGAATCATTGGACATTGTTTATACTGTTGTGAGGCAGAAAAGAATTCCCATTTGTGATCAATTTTCGTTTACCTTCATTGACACTGTTTATCATCTACTTTTTTGCCCCCCCAAAATTTAATGAGCACCAGTTTGACAAAGACATAACATAGCTACACCTTTTGTGGCAAGGAACCATGCAGTTCCATTAGGACTGGTTGGTAAGACGCTAACAGTCTTTGCCTTCTTCGTTACCCAAAAATATTGACTCCAATATAATGTAATGATTTTGTCGTTCAATATTTAACTCGATCTAAGTCATATTCTCAATTATAATGATCGGAATTAATTTGATCAAAACTCGTATACTGTATATATATATATATATATATATATATGAAATACATTCTTTAGTACGTATTATCTACGTACTCTTCTAGAGTGTCTTCCTTAATTTGAAACCAGTATAGGAAGACGACAACCACAAGCTTTGTGTCAATTAATTTTCTGTCAACATTCAATTAATCAATTGAGCCATATTAATTATTATTAATTCCATTATTCCTTCTTGGTATTCCAAACGCGAATCAGTGAATCACAGCTAACTCACATCCTTCTCATTCTTGATATAACAGCAAAATACTACTAGGCGTGAGAGGGAAAACTCAACCAACTCATAAACATTCATGCAATACAGATCTATCACCCAATTTCTTTATTTTTTTCTTTGTTTCTTTTGCCGTTTATTAATGGTTATTGTTTGGACCATTATATAGTCTGAGTTGTTTCACCTTGAGTTATCCAAAAAAATTATCATAGTATTTGAATTAACTCAATTCATGCTTATACAAATTGGTTTGGACTAAGTTATTGCGAGGTTGATTTTATATATATTTTAATGTTTCTTGAGTCTTTGATCATTAATTTTATAAAATATGTATTATATAATATAAAATATAAAATAAAAATAAAAATATTTTTTATGTTTTTAAACTTTACAATCAATTTTTAATTTTATTCTTAAAGTTTGTTTGCTGTTAATTATATTTTTAAAGTTTTTAATTACGGTCAATTTTATCCAAAGTGTAACACTATCAAATTTATTAATAAAAAAATTAACCTAACATCTAATATGATATTTTTTATTAGCTTAATACTCTTAATTTATTAGTTAAAAAATCATGTCGTAATAAAAAGTCTAACTTACTAAAAGACTTACACATTACACTATATAAATTGATAAGTTATACTTTTTATTATGATATAACTTTTCATCTAATAAATTAAGAGTATTAAATTAGCAAAAATATCACATTGGATGCCAGGTGAGTTTTTTCGTTAATGAATTTGATGGTGTTAAACTTTTGGATAAAAATGATAGCAATTGAAAACTTTATGGTCACAATTGATAGCAAACAAATTTTAGAGATAAAATTAAAAATTAATATAAAGTTTGAGGGACATAAAAGGTGCTTTTATCTAAAATAAAATATGTGATTTAAAAAAAGAAAAGATAAAGATAGTAAATGTTAAAAAAAATAGTAAAAATTTAAATAATCTCTTATTATTTAATTTATTGTTTTAAAATATAATAATAATTATTTTATAATATATTTAAAAAATTGAAGAAAAATGACATGCACAAGAGTAAAAATTTAAATAACCTCTTATTAATTATTGGTTTCACTCTTATCTTTTATCTCTTCCTTTCTTTTTTAATTTTATCTCTTATTTTAGCAATAGATAGTTGATTGGAGTGATAAGTATTTTATTTTTCTTAAGCAAAGTCTCAAATTTAAATTTTGTATATGAAAAAACCTCAGTTAAAAGAGCTCTACCTAAGTGATGAGACCTCTACCAGATTGAGTTAAATTAGTTAGAGTCCAGTAAATTTTTGAATTATATTAGTTAGAGTCCAGTAAATTTTTGGATACTCATGATTTTGAAAAAAAAATTATATCTCTTCTTTTTATTAAATGACGCAATTTCTTCTCTTAATCAAATGTAATGGATATATATAACTTATAACAACATAATCCTATACGAAACTCGTATAAAATTATTTTTATCAGAATACAATTGAGTTGATAGAAGAATTTAGACGAGGCAAAGAATAATGTGTTATTCTATAGTCCCATACACTTATACAAATTTTCAGTTTTCTTAATTCAAGCTTTTTTTTGTCATATATATAAAAGAGACAATTTTTTAAGAAATTATTGGACACTAATTAAATTGGATACATTTCATAACAAAAATTTAAATTTTTATTCATTATGCTGTAAAAAATTAATTTCATTCACTACACTCATTTTTTGTTGGTATATAATTTAGAGTTTTTATACCCAAATTAAGTTAATGTTTTTTTTTTTTGGTCTTCATTTGAACTCTTCTACTAATTTAACTATATTATAAATAAAGTGATTCTATTTATATTAAATATATGATATTGACAACATTTGACCAGAAGAAAAAATTACATTAGTAAATAAAGATAAGAGATAACGTTGAACCTATATAAAAAGATAAAGAACAAAAAATTGGAATCTCATATGAAGTTAAAAAAAAAATTGATTTACACTTTTTATTAAGTACTAATAATTTTTTTAAAAAAACTTAAATATAGTAATTGCACCTTAAAAAATTTGATTGATTTTTAAGGTGTTGAAATAAGGGTTTAAACCTATAAAACTACATACTAACCAACCATACTATTGAAAAATTTTATGCTTCTTTGAGATTTGGGTCTTTTAAAATGAGAAATTGTGAATTGAAGTGCAGAGAGGAAAAAATAAAAATAAAAGAAAGATAAATTAAAGACTTATCTTGTATGAATTGGATTCCACTTGTTTTTTTTCTTTTCTTTATTTGTACTTCACCTCTCTCTCTTCACTTTAGAGAATCTAAATCCAATTCTATGTGGTTGAAAATTCATAACCTAAGGGTTGAAATTTTTTTAATTAATTAATTGTAACTATGTTAAATGCAAGAAAAAAAACACTTAACACGTAGCATGAAATGTGACACAAGTTTTAGGCAAATTGAAATTGTGGGATAGAGATGCCATGTCTGTGCCCTAGCAGAAAGAGAGAAAGAGCTGCAGGAAGATTCAAGGTTTTGAGGGGCTGCCATTCAACACCCCCTTTCCCATTTTCTCTTCTTCTTTCAATTGTTTTATTTTTTATTAGGATTTTTTTTTGTTAGAGAAATTTTCTTCTTTTATTATGAAAGTTTTTCTCCCTCTTCTATAGAAATTTTTCTTTGTTGTTGAAGAAACTTCTAAAGATTGACAACAAGTTTTCAAATATGCTACAACGGAAGCTCTCAAAGTAAATGAAATAGTAAAAGTTAAATTTTCAGAGAGAATTAAGATGTGTATTGTCTCATGAAGACTAACAAACTTCTTTTGTATTTTATTTCATTGTAATATTAACTAAATATGTTGTTAATCTTTGTAATATTGTTAGATTTTAATATAAGAGGTGTGTTGTCTTTTGTTTTGGTTGATATTGAATTTATACTTCTAGGAGTGCAGCTTTATGTCTTCTTTGTATATATAATAAATGAGTCTTGTTATAGCTTTTGGTTGATCTCAATACCTGTTTGTCATGAATGAAATTGATCTTTCTATCCAAAAAAAAAAAAAAAACCACTGTAGGCAATTTTTGAGTTGTGTGTGGCTCATGTGTGTTAATTAGGGATGATTATTGTAGGTATAGGTATTATAATTTTTATCTTTGGATTTGAATTATTTTTTATATTTAATTAGACTTAAACTTGAACGAATAACTAAATTAATCTTAATTCTTCAAACCTTTGAATCAACAAATACCCAAACTCAGACATATTACTTTTAAAAAAATTTAAAATAATTATTTTTTTAAAATTATGACTTATCTATATATAAATTTATAAGAAAAAGGTCTAACATGTTATATTAATTATATTACATAAAATTTTAAACATAAAATTTTAACAAAATTATAAAAAAATAATTATATATATATTGAAAATGAACAATCTTATTAAAAGAATTAATAAAAATAATATAATTTATATATAATATTTAAATAATTTATATAAAGTGAGATTTAAATTAAAAATCACATTTCTTAAACTTAAACTTAGATCCCTACAAATCTTTGAAATAATTCTCGTACAGGAATTTGAGCAGACCCAAATCCAGAAATAAATTTTATGAATGAGTATTTTAAATTTTTTAATACTAGGGGCCTAGAAAGCATAGGGGAAGATTGGAATTAAAGATAGTAGATAAGCAAGGAAATCAGCATCACATGGATATAGTCTGATGTGAGTGGGAAACAAAAAACATTTATTCTAGTTATATAATTTGAATTTAAGATGAATTTTTCAGAAAGTTTGCTAAAATTTTCTTGTCTTTTCTGAACAAGAAGGAGAAAAAGAATTCAGGTAAAAAGGAATGTCATTTTGATGTTTTATCAACAATTGGCTGTTAAAACTTTACGACGGTTTCAATTCTTACACTTTATATTCAGATTTAATAGCTGAACCCACGCGACTTAATGGTCAAGGATGAATTTAAAGGTGTTTGCTATAATCTGATTTTTATTATCTTATCCTTACATTTAATATTTTACATGTTAGAATAAAATGTTAGTATTTGGTATGACGCTAAAGGTATTTGCCGCTATATGATTATAGTCTGATATTTTGATAATATTCTATATCATATCACAGACAAAATATATATGTACTATATATCTAATAGTCTTTGCTTTCATCATCATGAAAAAAAAAATTCTCTAATGTGATGATTTCACTCATTTAACTCTGATCTATTTATGTCATATTTTCAATTATAAATAGATTAAAATAATATAATTTTTTAAATCATAGATTATGTTTAGATAATCACTTTCAATTATAAAAATTAACTTAAAATTTTTTTAAACTTTATAATTTATGTAAAAAATGTCTTTCGTTAATTATTTTATCCAAAACACTAATGTAAAAGTTTTAAATTATTTAAGGTATTTTTTTGCATAAGACCTTTAAGAAAAATTTTTGCATAAAACTGCACAAGACTCTAAAGTTTTAAAAAATTTCTTATATTTTAGTATGATTAAATTTTACTAATATGTCAATACTGTTTCGTTAAATTTTGTATAAAAAAGTTAACAAATAAGATTTTTGTACAAATTATAAAATTTAAAAGATTTTAAGTTAATTTTTATAATTTAAAAATTATTTATACATAACTTATAATTTAAAATTTTTTTTATATATTTTAACCTTACAGTAATCAAAATCTATTAATATAGTGTTGATTTAAATTGTCAAAACTAATTTTATCAAAACTTGAATACTTTATATATAATACATTGTTTAGTATTTCTACTGCCCTTCCAGTGGCTTCCTTTGAACACCTATGGGGAAGACAAGAAGCAAAAGCTTTGGGTGGTTATGCGTGAATTTTCTGTCAACATCCAATTAATTCACCCATATATATATATAAATATATATATATATATATATTCCATTATTCCTCCTTGATATAGCATCTGCACATCACTTATATGTACATAATATATAAAGAATTTTAGGCAATATCAAGTGTTGACGTTCATCTTATAAACATGAATCACCGCTAACTCATCCTTTTCTGGGTAACAGCACAATACTACTAAGCGTGAGAGGGACAACTCAACCAACTTGCAAACATTCATTCAATAAATCTTTGTCACCAAATTTCTTTATTTCTTTTGCCATTAATTAATAGTTATTGTTTGGACCAACTTATCATAATATAATTGAGTTGATAAAAGAATTTAGATAAGACAATAAATAATGTATTTAGCTATTGGTTATACATATGACTGCATTTAATTAAGAGAAAAAATTGCATTAATTAATAAAAAGGGATAAAATTAAAATTATATAAAAAACTACAATATCATATAAAGCTTGAAATAAAAAATTGATTGACACTTTTTATTAAGTACTAATAGTTTTAAAAAAATTCTTAAGTACAGTAATTACACTTAAAAATTTGTTTCATTTTTTAGGTGATGAAATAAGGGTTTAAACCAATAAATTAAACCACATATACTAACCAACCATACTACTGAAAAATTTTACGGTTCTGTGTGGCTGATGAAAATTTTTTGATTGATTAATTGCACCTATGTTAAATGCAAGAAAGTGAAAAAAAACTTAACACCTTTGTTAATTATATATATCTTTTTTAATACGAAGAAGAAAGAATAATTTAGAATAAAATATACAAAATTTTCATTAAACTTTCAGATATGTGCACATGACCTCTTATATTTTTAAATTTGATGCAAGACTTTTATAAACTCTTACAAGCAATTCATTCTATCGATATTTCTATCCAAATAATTAATGTTAGACAAAAAGTTAGGCATATGTTATTTTATTTCCTTCACTCACATGTCACATCCACTCTCCCTCTCACTCGTCTCATTAAAACCCCACCATCGTATTAAATAATATTTGTATCAACTTTCATATTTTTTTAATTTTATTTTCATCAACAAATAATAAAAATAATATAATTTTTTAAAATTTAAATTATTTAAACTTAAAAATGAAATACTAAAAAATTTAAAAATTAGATAAAATACACAAAACTTCTTAAATTATATGATATGTGCAAATAATTTATTTTAATTATAACAATTAAATTAAAACCCCTTAACATTTGTAATTTGTGTTAAAAACTCTATTCGTTAATATTTTGATTTAAAACTATAATAAAACAGCGTTAGTAAAATTAAGTTATACTAAAATATTTAAAATATTCTTTAACTTTAAATCTTGTATAAAAAAATTACCTTCAATAATTTGATTTGTCTACCTTTAATTAATTTTTGAATAAAAGAATTAATAAAAAATTTCTTTTACACAAATTGAGAAATTTAAGAAAAAATTTAATTCAATTTTTATAATTGAGATGAATTACTTTCCTATAACCTAAAGTTTAAAAAGATTACATACATTTTAACCTAAAATTAATTAATTTATATAACCAAACATTTATATTTTACATTAATGAGATATATGATATTATCAATTTTTTATATCAAACATAATTATCTTATATTATAATATCTCATGTTATTAAGTTGTCTGAAATCACACAATTTTGAAAAGATATACTAAATGCATTCAATTTTTATATGATATTATTGAACACAACTCATGGAATTTTGTTTTGAAAATGGGCCAGAACGAGTTTTTTTTTTTTTTGAAAAATGATTTGGATGCACCAAGCACAAAAGCCAAATCAACACAAGATATAGCATAAGCCATGCCATTAATCTGAAACTTATAACTTAGGCTTAGACGTATGGAAAAATGCAAGAATAATATAACATGGAATCCTTGAGGCAACATATCTCATTAAAACTCAAAGATCAACGAAATAAAGAGAGACCACGCAAAACAAAAATATTAATTAAAACAAGAAAGAAAGAAAAAAACACACTCTTAACCATAACAACCAAAACTTTGTTTTAAAAAAAAAAAAATCAAAGAGAACATCACTTCCACCAATTCTTTCCTACAAGTAACGTCTATTATTACGCATTAGGTGACATGTCTAACGCCAGCCCGTTTCTCCTTTCCAAAATTTACTCATCAAAAATTTGTTTACAAAAAAGACAACGTAAAAATTTGTTTATTATAAGACAATTTATTTATAGTGATCTATACTAATCAGGGATATGCAATTTTTATTATTTATTACGCTTTTTCAGATATTTTCTGGCATAGTATATCATAATAATTCTCTTTTTCTATTTTAAAATATTATATTTTTGTTTATTTTAACTAAAATATTTTTTAAAAAATAGATTAAAATATACATAATCTCCTTATACTTTAACCTATATATACATAACTCACCTGTATTTTCAAATGTGACACAATTTTTTGTACTTTCAAAATGTTACATGAAACTTATTTTAATTTAATTTTTCATATAAAAATTAATGATAATAAATATATTAATTTATAGGATACTAAGTTGAAAGAAATAATTAAAAAATAATAAAAATACTTTTGCTTTTTCACTATTAAAACATCAATTTTTTATCAGTATTTTTGTCTTTTCACCTATAATCTTTTAATTTTTTACTTAAACCTAATATTTTATAAGTTAATGTATTCATTTCTATTAGTTTTTGAATAAAAATTGACAAAAATGAGTTTCATGTAACATTTTGAAAGTCTAAGAAAGTTTTGGACCACATTTTACATGTACAAAGACTAAAATATAAAGGAGTCCTGTACATTATATCCTAAAAAATAATATAATTTATTTAAATCTGTTTTTTTTTTAAAAAATATTTCATTATTATGTATTTTGTGTTAAAAATAATAAAATTAATTTATTATAAATCTAAAAGATAACTTTTATATTAATAAAGTATATAACTATATAAATAATAGATATAATGATATTTTGATCAAAATAAATAAAATTATAAAATTTTCTTGTTCCTTAAGGATGAGAATTTAAGTTTTAAAAAAGAGAAAGTAAATTTTAACATCTCTCAAAAAATAGAGTGCAGTTTACTCAATATTCTGCAGTTCCATAACATGACCAGTCACATATTCAACTGATATGTACCACAGGTCACTAGATATTGGCCCAGTGATGTCAGAGGTAATTATCTCTGTAGTACAAGTTAATTTTGTTAAGCTTCTATAGAAAATGTCAAAGGCTATTACAAAATCAGCTAACAAGTAATGAGTTCCTCCACTTGGTTAGAAATGATAGTGAAAGATACCATATATCCTCAGAAGGATAGACCACAATAAAACTAACAAACAAAATATTAATTACCTCTCATTGTAGAACTACAAGTTGTTTAGAAATTCGTCACTATCGTCTTCCTACTACCCAAGTTTACTTCAGCAGTCAGCAACACTGCCACAAATAGAGAACAAGTTTCACAGACAAATTCATAAATATGCAAGTTTTTATGTGTATATCAACCCCCTGTGAGGCTACATATAAACTCTTGAGCTTGACCTTAAGTGCTTTAATCAAAGAAGGCATTCTTGGCAGCAAACTCTGTTTCTTTAGTAATACCATAACCTTTTTAGGCATAAAATTCTCAACTAATCACTATACTTTCAGCTAAACTTAAGATCAGCCAAGCACTCAACTCCTCAATACCATGTCTACCTCAGAAGTATGGATCGATAACTTCTCTAATCTCATGTTTGCAGCCTTGAATCACTCGAGGGGTTAAAATGTTAACTCAAAAAGTAAAACAAACTTAAGACCAGCATCAACATTAAAGAAGACACTGTAAATGTAACTAAAGGAGCTTTCCATAAAGAGAGGGAAAATACAAACGTAACTTTTAGACTGAACAAACTTTAGAGCTTGTAATACAGAGCTCAAGAAGGGCAAAATAATCTGATAGCTTCAGTTGAGCTGAGCACCTGGCTATCTAATTGTATGACTTATTTCAAGTGAGGATTCAGAACGGAATATAATCATATAACATCACCATAAACTGTTAATAATGAATGCACTGCCTTGCCCACATTCCTTTAACAATGTGATATTTGACCTATCATTACAAGTAGAGGTATAAAAATATCTACATTTGATAATCTGCAATAAAATATCGCAGGGGCAATTTCCCTACAAAGGTCCATTTTATTTGAAGGGAATAGGCAAGGTTACAGGTTTACAGCACAATGACAGTCATCACTTCCATTGATATTCAATTTTTAGTAAAACAATGGCAAAACAAGGCAGCAAATTAAATGTTGCATCTTTGTGTGTGTGTGTAAATATATATATATATATATATATATATTTTTCCATTGCCCTCACTTCAATGATTCTAGCTACATCACCAGCAAAATTTATAGATAAACTGTTCATAAGGAACTTCCCTAGCAGCGCATACATGGTACACAAAATGACAACATGTCATACCAAGGTTCGTGGAACATAATGTTATCCCGATACTAACAGAAATATCTCAGAAAAGTGATCACAAAGCAAAAGCGAATAGATTTTCCCTTGTATTGTGGATTGTGGTAACTTTTAACCTATTGATTGAGTGTTGTCATAACTCAATACAGTCCAACAAGCATGCCAAAATTTAATTCCCAATATTAATTCTTAAATTAAATTCCAACTTATATACCTCCAATGTTTGGCCCAATTTTGATGAAGGAATACTCAAATATCTCATGCATTTAATGATGCTTTTGGAGAAATATCCCATCGTTTACATAAGTATCACACTAGTGCACATGTAAATGACTCATCAAAGAGGTAATAAAAGAGAAGAAAAGCAGTTCCAAAAGAAATGTCACAGTATGAAAGTATAAAACTAAGGAAAAAGCAGCAACAATCAGCTTTTCTGCAAAGTTTCATATCAAATAAAGGGTCTGGAAAGAGTTCAATGCCTATAAACAAAAACATGTACTAAAGTAACCATCTAACTTTGTCCTTCATTACTAGGTCCAAAAACGAGAGATTTTTTTATTCAACTCTTATGATTGTAAGACAGCTGATAGGGAATTTTAGCAATCAAAACAATCATCAACAACAAACAAAAGCCTTTTCCCACTAGGTGGATTAGCAATCACAACAATAA
Organism: Senna siamea; assembly: GCA_031216115.1. Taxonomy (NCBI): domain Eukaryota; kingdom Viridiplantae; phylum Streptophyta; class Magnoliopsida; order Fabales; family Fabaceae; genus Senna; species Senna siamea. Next base: position 11,142,463 of record CM062367.1, on the reverse strand, counting down.
AGCTTAAATTTATCAATATTGGTTCACTACGTTTAATCTTCTGTTCCTCTTCTACCATCTGTTGAGCAGTTTTCAATATTCTCAATAATTCACAGTGGCAGTGTCAACACAATTACAATGCATTGTGACAGAACAATCACAGTACCTTGTTCATCGGTGAAAAATGACAGGGTAACATAAATTCCTTAGACAACAACCAATGTATTTAGTAGACAATTAGGGACAGCAAAACAACTTAAATGAAAGAATGAATTGTAAAAAGAATAACTTCTTCCTTCAAATTGCATTTTGCACGATTATTGATAAATTCGTTTTTTTTTTTTTGGCAGTTTTAGATTTATTAATGTAATAAAAACTCAGAATCATGTTACACATACTCATGAGCCTCTCTTTTGCGCAGTTCCTCCTTAGAGCCATTTCTGATTCAAGCCTGTATGTGGTTGATTTTCCCTTTACCCTCCCCAAATTTGGAGATATCCTTCGAAAAATATATTTGATTATGATACAGATGCGAAAGATCACAACTAAGCAGCTTACAAGTTGGATTTTCCCCTATAAGAAAAAGGGAACAAATGAAATTGCATGATTCTGGAAAGATTATTCCCACTGCAAGTAATGGCGTTAACAATAATCTGTCTTCTCAGACCATGAGAAGATCAGTTGACCCGACCTTTAAAAACATAGTGTGTATGAAGAGTTCAAACTTAAAAGTGCAGTCTAAATAAATTCTGAAGGCGAATTGGCATCAGGTTTCCCATTGTCACCCAATCCATCTGTGTGCTGCAAATTCTGCAATACTTGAGGAGGCAAAGGCCCCAACCCACCACCCAATCCATCACTAGCTGAACCAAAGAATTGACAAATAAGTCGAGCCATGATTCCAAGAATCTGCATTTGGTTCTGGCACGCATCGGCATGCATCTGCATCATCTGCTTTTCGTGCTCAACTTGCAATGCCACCATCCTCTCCCTCCACTCCATCTCCTCTTCCTCCATCTTCTCCTCTATCTTCTTCCTCCATTTTCGCTCCTCGTTGAGCTCTCGCTCCAACCATACCCTTTTCTCAAACTCCCTTCTAGCCCACGTCAATTGCCTCTCTTCCAATTCCGATTCCCTGTTCTCCAACCATTCCTCTCTCTCACTCCTTCGTTTCTCTTTCCTAAACTCAGCCTCTTTCCTCTTGGCCTCCCTCTCTAACTCACCTTTCTCTTTGCGAAACTCCCTTTCCCTCCTCCTCTCTTCTCTCCTCATCATCGCATCCCTCAATTCCAAAACCTGTGCTCCTATTGAACCCAATCTCCTGTACACACCAAAACCCTTCTTCAGCTTCTTCAACGGAGGAAGACCCACTTCCCCAATTTCCTTCTCTCCCCTGAATTCACCCTCACTGCCAACACCTTCGCCCACCTCACCCCCGTCACTATCATCGTTATCATCATCGGCTTCTGGTGGTTCATCCTCTTCGTCTTCCTCCTCCTCCTCCTCCTCGGAATCCTCGGAATCAATGCCAAACCCCAAATCCCCACAATCCCCGAAGACGTCAATATTATCGCTCATCCGTTTGCCCTTAGGATCAAGCTCGACATCGCCGAAAACCTCCTTGTATTTCAAGAAATTCTCCCAGTGGTTCTCTCCGTCCTTCCAATTGAACTCGTCCTTGGAGACGCGAATCTTCTGCTTGACTCCCAAGTACTGGTGGCGCATGTTCTGGACCTTTATGGAGACGTCGCGCCATGACCACTTGAAAGGGAAGGTGATTGGGTCCTGAAGATGGTGGACGGAGTTGACGTGATCAGCGACGGGCTTGAACTTCTTCTCGCGGGTCTTGAGCTTGGCCAAGGCGCCTGAGTTGAGCAGCTCCGAATATTTGGAAAGGAGGGTTTGCTCTTCCAGTTCGGACCATTTCTTGCGCTTCATGGCAGAGTGAGTGTGGAGACCAGCGACGATTTAGGTGGCTATGCCTATATGTGTCTGATCCAAGTCCAAAGCGCACAAGAGAGAGAATCAGAGAGCAGTGTGTGTGACTCCGCCTCTGTGTTTTTCACCTTTCAACTTTCGCGTCACTCTTACAACTTACAACCACTCCCTTCTTACCCTTTTGGATAAAATTTTTATATTTTTATCATTAAATTTATCACATATTAATAATATTTATAATTTATATTACTTATTTTTAATTAATTTTTTAAAATTTTTTATATATTAAATTTTAATTAAAAAATATAATAATAAAAATATAAACAATACAATTTTGTCAAAAATTGTCTGCTAAATCACCGCTTAAATACATATGTATTTAAGTATTTATTTTCCTTTTCATTTACTTTGAAATTTCACTCAAGTTTCATTTACTCTCAAAAATTTGTTTTAATTCAACAAAGTTTTAAAGTTTTTAAAGATAGAAGATTTATTGTTTTTAAATTTTATTAATTATATTAATAAAAATATAAATATTCAACGTAACATGGTACATATGCTTTGTAAGTTGAACAAAATATTAACGTAAAAACTTAGATTTATCTCTCATTTATAATATATTGTTTTGTTTGGTAAAAACTAATTTGTTGTCCTTTGACGTTTTATTCTTTTTTTCAAAACGTTTAAACATTTTTAATTTAAGGTTTTAAACACTCAAATAAAGAATGTAAAAAAAAAAAAATGTTGTTTGACCTCATCTAAGTTTCTGACTTGATTAAAAAAATTTTATTTGTGCTTTACATATGATTGATGACATTTAATTAATAAAAATTATATCAATTAGTAAAAATAAAAAATAAAATTAAAATAAATAAATAGACAAAATTAAAACAAAAATCAATTTAGTCATTTTGTTTTTTAAATATTTTTCCCACAAAAAATATATTTCTAATAAATATGGGCCTAACTATCCTAGTACCTAAATACTAGGTTGAGGACCTCGGTCTCATGACAGCTGATATTTTACGAGTGTTCTATGTCAAAAAGTCACTAAATACGTTTTTACACGTTGGAGAGAAAAATAAAAGTTTTGAAATAAAAAGAGAAATAAAAATAAAAAAAGTTTTAATTTATTTCTATTCAAAATAAATTATTTATTTATTTTTTCTTTGATTTTTTCCTGTCTCACTTCCAATGACCTTAAACTTTGACATCCTCTTGCAAGACTCCTCGACAGCTCATTAGACAAGCCCTCCTCCGCAAACTAAAAAACTTGTTTGTCAATTTCTTAATCAAATTCGTTCATGCATGTGCGTAATAAAATGTAGTTTGAGCTTAAATTGGATCTAAGTTTTTAAATCAGTATTTTATTTTAGTTCATAGAGTCACATGTGATGTTACATTATACATTTTCGATACTAGACTAAAGAATATTAAGAAAAATGACAACAATGGACGTTTTTTTAAAACTATGAGAATTATATTGAGTAAAAAAATAAATTTTTGGGACTAAAATGAAGCTTGAGCCAAACTTTAAAAACTAAAAGCAAACTTTTGCCTTTTATTTATTTTTATACATGAGTTACTTTCTCAGAAAAAAAGGGCAATTTGCTACAGGTTAATCTTTTAAAATTTATAGTTTGCTGTGTTGAAATTTTGAATTAATATTAATTAATTCTATCATTAAAATTAATTAATTGTTTTAATAACAATTTATAATAGTGATTTATTACTATTAGAGGTTATAATTCTATTTTTTCTCCGTGATTTAATTCTTTTTAGTGCATTGGATATTGTAAATTACAAGTTTATGATAAATATTTTTTATGAACGCAATATATATATATATGATAAATATTTTTTATGAACGCAATATATATATATATATATATATATATTATTTATTCATTCAATTGCTTCTTTGTCTGTGACCCGTGGTGATCTTGACAGTAGTTGCTTTGTAATACCAATCTCTTGAAATTTTTATTGTATGTGATGCATTGTTGTAAAAAAGGTTGAGCTCGCGATGCTGAATATAGCACGTCAAAAAATTCAAGAATGGAATAGTGGATAACTAGGCATGCTGGATATATATGAAATACATAATTGGATATGTAAAAATTCTGTCCTGCCAAACGAGAAGGCATCACATAATCATGAGAGTCTTACCAACTTATTACAGAAGAACCTTCAAAATGAATGTTCAAAATTTTCAGTCATTAGATATTTTGAAATTTTAAGTGTTTTGAAATTATAGGACTATTTACCAGGAAAAATAGTGTTAAATTTTATGATAGATTTAGTGTAGCCTTCATGATCAATTGAAGTATTATATATAGTCTATGTTAAAATATAAAAGTCACAACAAATTTATAGTTACTAATAATTAGATATAAATATTTAAATAAAGTCATTTATTTATATTATGTTATGGGATGCACATTAATTAAAGTTAATGCATCATTTGATATTATTATGATTATACACATAAATGATCTTTCACTTAATGACATTAAATAATATACAACTAGATATTTTTATTGAGTTTGAAAAGGAGTATCTAGTATGTAAGTTGAACATGAACATTTTTAATTTGACGAAATGATAACTTCGCTAAGCTTGATGAAGTGATAACTTCGCTAAACTTGATGAAGTGATAATTTCACTTGAATGTGTTGAGAATGCTTATAGTCAGTAGGTTTATCGTAAGTTTGATTAATGCTTTTATTCAGCATGTCTATCAGAAGTTTGATGGAATCAATGATATGGGCAATTATGTAATTTTTGTGCTCTATGCACTCTATGTTCATGACATCATTTTTGCTAGTAACTCTATAAGCTATTTGAATGAGACAAAACATTTGTTGTTGTGTCACTTTGATATAAGAGACCCCTAGCTGACGTTATGGGAATTTTGGGTTTATCGTAACAAATCTCATGGCATTCTTGGTTTTGTCTCAAGAAAACGTTGATTGAATGTTCAAGAAATTTATCATTCAGTCTTGTGTTCCTTGTGTTGTACTTGTCTGGAAAGGTAAGCAGTTGTACAAATTTCAGTGTCCTTAAAATGATGATGAGAGGATTGTGATAGATAAAATTTGATATACTTTTGTTGTCAGAACCTCATGTATGCTCAAATATGTACACGTTTGGACATTAGTTTTGCAATTAATGTGTTTGGCAAATATCTGAGTCTAGTCATGACCGTTGGAAAACTGTTAAGAAGGTCATGAGGTATTTTCAGAGTACCAAATATTATTTGATTACTTACAAGAAGTCTGAATCTTGAAATTGTGAGTTATTCAGACTCAGATTATGCCTTATGCATTGTTGATTGTAAGTATATTTCTAAATACATTATGTTGTTTTTATGTAACTAGTCACCAAATTGTATGATTGAGAAATTTGATATCTGACATGCATATTATTGATTATATATCACGTCTTCTAACTAGATATTACAACAGTTCATTTGATTAATGCTTTTCTCAAAATTCATAGGAACTCGTATCCCATTAAATAATTTGATGTTAAGTTTCTGATTGTTAGAAAAAAGATTTTTGAACCTCATACTCGTTTAGTGAACATATGCTAGTAGATATGTTGACCAAAGACTTACTCTTAAGAGTATTTTAAAATTATGTAACTTATATAAGTTTGATAGAATCTTTTGATATAGCTAGGTCTAATGGAAGTTTGGATTGATTTTTTATAAGTGTTTTTATGTATACATTGTATATTTTATTTGTTCAGATATAGAAATTTTATTATATCATTAGCATCCTTATCAAATTTAGTGATGTTGTATTGTTTTATTTCTAAACTTTATATTATGAATGAATTTGTTTTATGTATATCATTTAATTATACATTACGTATTTCATTCGTTTACGTATCGAAAATTTATTATATCATTAATTTTTTTATCAAATTTAGTGATCTTATATTGTCTCAATTTTAATGTGGTGTGTTTAATTTATATAAAAAATAAATTTTTAAAAATATATTGTCTCAATTTTGAATCTCATACTCGTTTATAATTATACATTATGATTCTTGTAGAAAACAATACAAAGAAGGCTTTTCTCCAATTTTGGTGTGGTGTGTTTTTCTATTTTCTCTCTGTGGTTCAATTTTCTTTTCTGGTGTATTGGGTATTATAAGTTATTATTTGTCCTACTTTTGTTATGACTTTCATTATTTATGATAAATGTCTCCTGTCCACAATATATATCAATATATATATATATATATATATATATAATCCTTTGTGCAGTACCTTTTCTTGGCATTATAGAAATTTTAAAAGATTATTATTTATGATAAATGTCTCCTGTCCACAATATATATATATATATATATATATATATATATATATATATATATATAATCCTTCGTGCAGTACCTTTTCTAGAAATGATATAAATTTTAAGAGATTAATTTATATAAAAAATAAATTTAAAAATTAAAATATAAGATATTTTTTATGACTAAACTAGCCTATCAATTGTGTGATGCATAGAGTTTAATTTAATCTTTATACATAGATTTATGTTTTAATTATTAATATATTTTTTGTTAAATTTAATTAAAATAAAATAAGAAATTAAATGATTGAAGTGACTTTGTATTTAAGTATAAATGGCACAATCAGTTAAAAAATCATGATATTTTATTAAAAAAAAGTTAACCACAAATAAACTAATACTGCAGGATTATTAAAATAATTAGATGTATTTGTAGACTACAATAATTAATAGATGTATTTGTATGATACAATAAATTGTTATATTTTTTTATAAAATAATACATATAATCTCCTGTTTAAGATTGCACACTCATCAACATCTAAAGCATCTAATTTACAATTATGAAGATTAACTATTGAAATTATGAGAAAGACAATATGCATTACATATCAGAATTATCACATCAACTCTAAAACTTAACTATTGGTACTGTTGAATAATTATACTAATATTTCTAATAAGCAAAAGTATTATAAATTTTAGACGCAAATAAAACAATAACTCATCATTCCTTGTACTAAAATTTAATTTTAATTAAAATTACTCCTAATCACAACATAATTGATCAAATGGAGATGGACTGACAGCTTTATGGTACTATTAACACAAGATTAAACAAATATTTATGGATTGGTTTCAAGATAACCTATTCAAGCAGAAATCGACTTTAGTTTGGCAAAACCCAAAAGGCATCAATTTAGATGCTTTCTACGTTTGTACCCAATTTATGTTTGTTTTTGGTGTTTGGAAAACGGATACCAAAATTCAGAAGTAACATCGTGAGATTTCAAAACAACTTCTGGGGAATAGGTCAGAAATTCTGATAGGAACCTTCACAATTAACCAAAAAATAAGGCAACGAGGCTAGATTTTACAATTAACATTTAAATTCAGCACGCCCAGGAAGTTGCACATCAGTTTCAAGTCTGAAAATGACATTTAAATCCATCAGATACTTAAAACTTCAAACAAAATACAGGTTCTTGTATAGGTCTTGATATATATATATATATATTCAAGGAATTGTACAGAAGCCCCGCACCAAACTGCCAACCACCTGCAACATTCACAATGAAAACTCTTAATGTCTACACTCAAGGAGAACCTATCAATGAATGCAAAAAGTCTTACCATTAAATCATTTGACTTCATCTGCCATGCTTGGGTGACAAATCAGCAGACCTTGATCTAGATCCAACAGGTGATCTTGATGCTCTGCGAGGTGATTGCCCCCACTGGCCTCGTGCAGCCTCAGAATCATACATAGATTTCCTTTTACAGGAAATATAAGGCACACACACAATTAACACCCAGAAAAGGGGCAAAAAAGGCATGTAGCCAAATAAGAGAGCTTAGCATAAAATAGATTCATTGAGAGACTCACTCATCATATCTATTGCTTCGATCATAATCAGGGCCGTTGCCATAACCTGGAGAATAGGACCTGTGCTTTTGATCACCATCTCGCTCCACAGGAGGACCTCTTGGTGATCTAGGGTGCACTGCTTGCCTTCTAGGGGAAACAGAGTAGTCGCCTCGCCGTCTTGGGGCAGGAGAAAAAGACCTGGTGATTTCAAACCACTGGTGTGAACAAATGCTCCAATGATACTATGAATACCAATAAATTTTCAAACTTTGAAACCTCACCTTGAGTGGTATTGACTTCTAGAACCAGAGCGATAACGTGGGGAGCGTGATCTTGAAACTGAGCGAGATCGAGATCGTCCTAATGCATATTGGACATAAGAATGAATAGATCCCATTCAAAGTTCATTACAAAATTTCAGTGTGAAGAGACTCCAATATAAAAATTAGCTTCAAAAGTTTCTTTAAGAGGAAACATAGAGTATTTATCATCCATATGCCTACAATGTCCTAGAAAGCTAGGATTACTAGCATTTAGAACTCAAAAAAATCATATTCATGCAATAAGAACAAGAATACTAACGAGGCAAGAAAAAATAACTCCTAGCAGGTAAACTTAAAGCAGGTTTGCATATCTAATGCAGGAAATCCCTTCAGTTAAGACAACCATAAGTATGTATTGATTTTGAAAATCACAGAAGCTTGGAAGTTCAATTTTGAAACACCATACCATAATAAGTTGACCTTCGCCCTCCATAACTTGCTGGTCCTCTGTATAAGGTAAAAACCATATGTATATAATTAGATGTGAATATCGAAGACACAGATATCTTTTTCATGACAGGGCTAGGGCTATGCATAGGAAAGAAAGCATAAGAAATACCTGACCCTTGCCTTCTGCCGCATCTCTTCTGGTCTTTTCCTTGTCTCTGCAGCAACAACAACTGATATTTCCCTTCCAGCAAAAATCTGTCCATTCATATGGTACTGTGCCTCTGAGGCATCATAAGGATCAACAAATTGCACAAATGCAAATCCACGAGGTTCTCTGTACAGGGAAAAACAGTAGACTTTCATTCTAAAAATGCTAGAGAAAACCTGGGCAAACCCAGAATTTGCATATCCAGTAACCAACTCAAATTGCATTACTTAGTAATCAATATAGCTTTCTTCAGACAACATATTACAGCACACAGACATGTACACTGGCAGAGGATGTTGAATTCACTAAAGCCGCTAAAATCCAAGCTTAGTGGCTGACCTTTTTCTTTACATTCAAGTAGTAAACGCAACCTCAAAAAGGCAAGTGACTTGAAAATTCTTCAACAATCTTGAATTTATAAGCAATTGAATTCAACGTTCCCACAAACTTAAAAACATCTTCATGAAGTCTTCAATAGGACTAGAATCAATCTTCTTCCATCAAACTTCTATTGATTGTGTAATTATATAAGTTCTCTTCACATAAGAACACTCTTCGTATGAACATTTATAAACTCGGGAACCAATATGTTAGGCAATGATAAACAGTGATAGTAGATCTCCTCAAATGTGGGGCTTGGGCTTGTTATACTTCAATTTCTAACCAACATACCCCCTGACAAACCAGTTCAAAATTAATTCACAGTGAAAGGAAAGTAAAACTAAATATCTTAAAAGAAAAATTAAAATTTAGTTCATGGCAGAAATTTCCATCCCCTATGACAATGACTTAAGAGCCAAAAAAAGGTACAAGGAAACCCAGAATTAACTGTCAATTCAATTTCTCTTACCAATCTGAAAACTGAAAAGTTTCACCTGCAAGTAGTTTACTTGTGGTGGTTACTTGGTATCATATATATAAATTCTATTATGAAATATGAATCAGCTACTTACTATCTATTCATATTGGATACTCAGTCAAAAGGTTCTTAGCATAACAGCATAAACCAGTAACCAGTCAAAGATACATGCTTCACCCTGATCATTGCTAAATTACAAGTTTTAGGCACATGCTCAGAACAAAAACTCTTGTATACCAAGGTAACATTAGCAGCTTGGGTGAATTCTAAAGTAATTTTTTCAAATATTACTAAATTATGTTCAAGTGAATGATTAAGTAGAATCTGAAGGTAAGAATTACAGTACTCATTAGTTTGTCAACATTAATAAATGAGTGGCTATCAGCATCAGACATGCTACCAGCATGGCAGCATCAGAGTTCTCAACCTCTACTTTTAGACATGCTCAGAGTTGTATCAAGTCTCAGTCCATTTTCAATATTGCATTCATGCTATGTGCCACAGCGATCAAAATTTTTGTAATTGATAACTATGAAGACACTCAATCAACAAGAAAAAATATAATTCCTGAACCCAGTAAATTAACACCAAGGTTTACATGCTAAGTAATGCGGGTCAAAGTGAAAGGTTAGCCTTTTTCCTCTGAAATATAACTCACCCAGTGTAATAGTCCTTCGGTATGTAGACATCCCGGACAGGTCCAAATCGCTCAAATGGAACTCGAAGTTCCTCAGATCTGTGAACATCATGATAGAACAAGTTAACATCAGAAATCAGAAGCATATGCAAATGATAATTTGGGGATGGGAAAGTTTAACAGCAAGCATGGATAACTCAATCTCATAAAAGCAATTTTACCGGCAATCGAGAGGAATGTTTCGAACCAAAAGGCTCCCATGATTGTGTTGCCTGCGTCTACCTCCACCGTATCCCCTCCTAGGAGGGCTTCTCCCTCCACCACCGTATCCTCTCCTAGGAGGACTGTAGTATGCTGGACTGTACCTCCTCATCTTATCGCCTAACAACGATAATAAATTTAGCAAATTACAGCAAAAATCCTGGCAACTGTTAGTCAAAGAAATATCATTGATAATATAATGAGTAATATACTAGAAAAACAAATTACAAAGAACAACTATTTTATGTGATAATTATATCATAACAACAGTTAAATAAAGGTCGAGGAGAAAAAGAAGCGGTCAGGCCAATGGGTCATGAAATTTGATTGTCAGAAAGTAGACACAAAACACGGGCGTCAAAGAAAAAATTCACAGATGGGTAATATAGATTTACCACGATCAACTTCAAAACAGTTACGACATCAAAATGCAACACAAATCAAAGCAATCCTTTTTTTCCTTCTTCGCTAACAACCAGAGGGGTGTGCGTATGTATAGAGTACGGAATATACAATTACCTCTGAAGCAGAAAATCCAAGTCCGCGCGAGACAGACAGAGAGCGACCTAAATGGTCAATTGGATCCTTCACCAGCAAACTCAGGGGAAGCCACTTGCTTTAAACCCTAGATGGCGGAACGGCGTCGTATGTTAGGGTTGAATAGAAATATTGAATGAATTATACTGAAATTAAACCTAATACTTTTCTTATTTTAAAAATTATCCTTGATACTTTTAAAACTTGGTATCATGTTAAAATATATATATATATATATATATATATATATATATATTTGCCTTTTTCCCTCGTGCCCTAAAATGATAATTTATCGCTTGACCAAAAAAGATAACGAAATTTTAATTTTCGGATTGGCTTTTAGTTTTAACATTTTTACATTAAAAAGGAAATTTTTGTTCAAATTTAAGTTTGAAGTTGATTAAAATTTGGAAAATGTTAAACAATTTATAATATCCCTATAAAATTATTTTATTTTTAATTAAATTCTTATAATTTAAAATTAAATTCTTATAATTTAAAAAAATTTAAATTAATTTTTAAGTTTAAATTTTTTTCAAATTTTGTTAAATTTTAATGATATGTTAATTTTATACTATTTTAACATTATAAATTTATTTAATTTAAATTAATTTATTCACATTATTTAATATAAATTATATTTTATTTTATATATAAAAGTTATTTTATATTATTATTTATTTTTATTTTTTAAGATAAATTATATATATTTAGACTATGAAAATTTTATATATTAGTAACAGTAACATAATTTAATATAATTTTAATAAAAATTTGACAATAGAAACTAATTTAAAATTTTGTTAAATTATAAAAATTTAATTACAAAATTTAAAATAATAAATATTTAATTAAAAATTGAATGAAATCTTCCACCTTTGGGAAAACATAAATTTTAGTCCTCTGATTACATATTTGATATGAATTTTAAATTTTAATATAACATTGTTTGAACTTTTTTTTTTTTGGGCCGAAACATTCTTTGAACTTTGAATTAACTTAAAATCTAATTAAAATTAACAAACAATCAAGTAAATTTAATTATGATGACAATAATTAATTTAGTTTAATCTCAACGATAATTATACAAAAAATTCCTTTTTAATTTCAACAATTAACTAACTTTCACATTTTCGCACTTTCTTTTGGTAGTCATAATCATATCTTCACAACCTTGGCTTCTCAATTATATGCATTTCTTTTTAACGATTAAAAAAATTTTCCGGTAAGCATGATCACTGGAAATGATAGATACGAATAACTTGTTTTTTCTTCTAACAAAAAAGAAAAAAGAAAAAATACACGTTGGAGAAATTCAATTTGCATGAAAGTTAATTTGAAATGCACACTGATATCAGAGTCAACCGATGTTTCTGCCAACCGATAGCCCGCTAGAGATTCTTTTTTTTCTTTCAATTTTTCACAAACACAAATTTTTTATGTATAAATTATATTATTCTTCTTTTTTTATGAGCAATTATATATACATATATATATTATTCTGAGACATAGAATGCAGAGTATAAAACATTTATATGTATCTATTTTTTAAAAAATATTTATTGTAATTTTATTCTTTATATTTTATTTAATAATAATAACTTAATAAAAATTAACAACAATAAAAATTTATAACTGTTTATATTTAAATAATATTAATAACGAACTAAATGTAAATATGTTATTTTTAGTAATTTGACAATTAACAATACTTTTTTATATAAATTAGTCAAATACAATCTGCTTCTCTCTCACAGCACTTTTTCGACATTTAAGAAGACAATTAAAAATAAACAAATTTCAAAAGCAATTTGAAACAGAACCCTAGTTATACAAGAAGGAAAAAGAATGCTAGAACCTAAAGGAATTTGACACAAAATTAAACAAAAAACTGTACAGCAATCACCTCCCATAAAAACATGCTTAAGTCAATGATATACAATGTGGCAGCCAACTCTATTTCTTCAAACCAATTAAAATGAGTGAAGTATGTGGCCAACGTTCTTGATCATTTATGTAAGAAGTGGAGAAGTAGATGATGTTGTTTTAAGGTGTTTAGAACCACTACTACTGCTACTGTTTGAGCTACTTGTGTCATTGGAACCCTGAAGTCGTTCCAATGCTGTTACCACCTCAGCCATGCTCGGTCTAAACCTTGGTTCTACAGAAAGGCATCGAATTGCAATGTTAGCTACCTTCATTGCTTCGCGCACTGGGTATTGGCCTTCGATACGAGCATCCATAACTTGGAAAATTCGGCGCTTGCTGGAAAGGTAAGGCTTGGCCCATTCAACCAAATTGTGTTCCCTGGTTGGCCTGTTCTTGTCCACTGCACGTTTGCCTGAGAGAATTTCAAGGAGAACAACCCCAAAACTGTATATATCACTCTTCTTTGTTAAGTGACCTTCAGAAAAAAAGGCAATGGAGAAGGATCAGCTTCAGCAGTGAAAATGTGGGTCAGCTCTGGAATTGTAAGACTCAGATGCAGTAGTAAAATGCAGTACTGATGTCAAGGACCATTAACTCGAAAGTTTAACTTGTTAAAGTACATGAACTAAACTAGGGAGCAGCAGCAGAAAAATTAGAAAATTGGTTCTCAAATCCTAACAACTCGATGTAGAACCAATGTGACCATAAGAGATACCAATGACCACACATCTGCAAGTGCATTTGTGATCATGAAACTGCAGAATTGTTTGATGGTACATTAAGTTGTAGGGGTAGTTGGGAGTATCCTTTAGTAAGTAACGTATTCAATTTTTAGCTTTGAATTGCATTGTAGAGCATATGAATAGTAGATACAGTTATACCTGCCATAAGATGTATTAATTTTAAGATATCCATAGGTGATGCACAACAACTGATAAGGATTTTCTTATGGGAATGAAATGCTCCATATCAAATGAATGCAAAACAACTGGGAAGGCAGGATTACGTGCCAAAAATAAGATATGACCATTTAAATGATCACAAGCTAAGTGCTCTGCAGTCTCAAAGATACCTGTGGCCATATACTCGGGAGCGGCATATCCATAGGTGCCCATTACCCTTGTAGAGACATGGCTCTTATCACCTGCTGGCCCGTCCTTTGCCAACCCAAAATCAGAGAGTTTTGCATTGTAGTTCTGATGTCAACAAAACAGGAATGTCAGAATAACTGCTCTAATTAACAACCTCTAAACTTGTAAGATCAATGTGATTTACATACCATATCAAGCAAGATATTAGAAGTTTTGAAGTCTCGATATATCACTTTTACTTCGTCACTGTGAAGAAATGCAAGACCCTTAGCAGCCTCAAGGGCAACCTTCATACGGATGCTCCAAGAAAGTGGTTCAACATGAGATGTCCCTATTCCAAAAATAATGGTTAGCTGAAAGTTTGAGTGTCTGACGTACTAAATAAAGTCACCCCATAGAGAAACTTGAAATGGCAATAATGGAAGGAGATTTAATAACTCACTCCTGAATAAATGATTATCCAAGCTTCCTTTGGTCAAAAATTCATATACCAAAAGCCGGTGGTCATCCTCAAAGCAGTAGCCAATCAATTTCACAAGATTAGGGTGATGCAGCTGCCCCAGGTAGTTGATTTCTGCCTAGAGCACAAGACTAATTAGTCACATCACCAGAAAAAAAAATTATCTAAAATACTATCTATTTGCTACAGAAATTACCAAAACTATCAATATAGCATTTTTCCGCTTAACCTAAATTCTCATGCTTTGGGCAAATCTCTAACTGTAAATAAGCCAGACTAACTACCAATTGACACTCACCAACCATTCATTGTGTCCCTGGAAGCCTTCTTGGTTAAGCTTCTTCACAGCAATGACAATCCCACTCCTTGGTTTAGCTGGTGAAAGTGTTTGCTCATCAATCCACCCCTTAAAGACACTACCAAACCCACCTTCACCCACCACACTATCAGGACGAAAGTTCCTTGTAGCTATTCTTAGCTCATTGTAGCTGAAACTCTTCAAATTGGAGGACTGCAAGATCTCACCCTCTGTCCGAGGAGTTGGAGGAGGCACTGAGGCAATGGACACCTTGCTGCTTAAACCACTTAAACCATCCTCTTCTTTGCTACCATCATTTGAATTCAAAACTGCACATTCAAAATCAAGAAATCCACCTTTCAGGATTTGTATAAGCACTTTAATTAGAAGAATTGATTTCATTTAAGACAGTTTCTTTGTGTGCCATCCAGATAAATACAGACAAAAGAGAGGCAAACCGTTAATTTGCTTTCTCTTTATCTCTTTCAAGCTGCCAAAAAGAGCATCCCTAATTCATATACTCAAAACTCAACATCCAAATCAACCTTCAGAAAACACTAGCTGGAGCATCTATGGGGTATGACTATGAATAATGAATGAAAACCCTACTTAATCACCCAATCCAAACAACCCAACAGGGCTCAGAAACCACAGCACAAGCTGATCAAGTAAATTAGTAGGGAATAGCAATGTTACCATTACGTGGAGGGCTTTCAGCTTTGACCCTGGCACTAAAACAGCAACCCATGAGCTTAAACTTCAAAGGGGTCAGAACCCAGAAATGCTTGTGGCTATTTTCAGTGAAGAAAGAAGGCGGCGAGGGAAAATAATCGAAAACCCTCACACCCAAGAGGGGTAAAAAAGAAGCTGAAATGTTCAATTTGAAGGAAGAAGTA
Organism: Senna siamea; assembly: GCA_031216115.1. NCBI lineage: Eukaryota > Viridiplantae > Streptophyta > Magnoliopsida > Fabales > Fabaceae > Senna > Senna siamea. The sequence continues at coordinate 11,126,762 of CM062367.1, read as the reverse complement.
GCGAGCTCTCGTAGAAAGGGACAAACAAATATGCAAGTGTGAAAGCGAAGCTTTTTCAACATAAAGATTAGCTGTCACCCGCGAAGACCTCACCGTCGTGTTGAATGCTACAATATACTGTGTACGAGTTGAATGTTCTCGGAAAGTTCTTAGTGTTAGACCAAAGAGAAGGACGAAACGCAATGGGAGTTGACCTGGCTGTCACTTGGGTTAATTTCTTCGCAGAAAAATCAGAAATGTCAATAAAAAATTCATATTTTGATTGTACACTAAAATATATTGTCAGAAGTCAATCTATACTTTTATATTACAACGTATACAATAATTTAACTAAACTTCTTGAATACTACTAATTTAACTAAAAAATATTTTTGAATACTCTCTTTTAATGAAAAATAAAAAGTAGTTATGTTTATAATTTAATATTAGTTTTTGTAGATATAATGTCAGTAGCCAATAAAAATTGGCATCCTTATTTTTGTTGGTGATAATTACATAAATTATAATTTTTTTAAATTAGAGTATTATCCTCTCTCTTAAATTTTATTTTGAAGAATATATAATGTTAGAAGTTTTTATATATTTAGGACAGCATTCATGTATAAATGAGATTATTAAAAATTCTTATATAAAAAATAAATTAAATAGAATATAATTCAATAACTAAAAAAAAAAAAAATAGAAAGAACTATTATAATAGATTTATTCATGTAACTAACTCTAACTAAAAAATAAAAATTTTGTTTATTATTGTTGTGGTTATTGTCATAAAAAGTCTTGATATAAATTTTTATTTTTCTATTAATTCTCTTCTCTCAGAATTTTGAAAAAAAATATCATTTAAAGTACTTGTAAGATAAAGTGTGAGAGAAATAGAAATAGAAAAAGAGAAAATTTTCATAAATAAAAAAAATCAAGTGTATAAATTTATTTCTGCCTTTTTTGTTATTTTATCCTTTAAAGTACTTGAAATGATTTTTTTTTTCAAAATTTTATATCTTCTCTGTAGAAAAAAAAAACTTTTGTGTTGATTTCATGTGTCTTTTATTTTATTTTTTTGAGAACTCAGTTTATGAAAAATTTATGAAAGGACAAGTGATTGAGGGAAGAAGCATTAAATCCTAATTGATATAATTTGGGGGACCAGCAATATTTGAATTTTAAAGTTAACTCAAAAAGGATATTTATATTCTCCATATTTATTTTATAAACAAGTGGAGAAAGAGAAATAGAAAAGGCCTTATTTGGTGTAAAACTCTAAAGCTTATCTTATCCATCACCCCCTTTGTTGAATGAGTGCCTCCTTTTCTCTCTGACAAAACGACAACGTGCTGACCTCAGCTATCATAAACCATTGGATTAAGCATCTTTCTAGAGAGAAATTTGGTTAGGCATGAGGCATCTAGCTGTTAGACTATTATTCGTATTTCTTATCTTGTCAAATTTTAACGCCCTTATGAGTGTTGACTTGTACACAATTTGTGTTTCATTAAAGAAATATATAACACCGTTAATCTTTCTCTTTCTTTTGAAAATTAAAAAGATGAGAGGCAGTTGGAAACTTCAAGTGAAGGCATCATCAATCTTATTCATAATTTTTTAGTATTCTCCTCTCAATCAAGTTCTTCAACACATCTCATTTTTTTCAAAAAAATTTAAAATATTTTTAAATTATATTAATCTTTATTGAACTAAGAGTATTAAAATAAAATTTTTTTTAATAAGTATATTTTTTAAAATTTTAACTTGTATTTTTTTCTCACAAAAATGATTTTATTTCTATCTTAATCAATTATTTATTGATATCTATTTATTATTTCTTAAATATATATATATATATATACACACACACAAGTGTGTGTTTTAAATAAAAATTTATATTTATTTGTGAAATTAATTAAGAATAAGTTATAAAAGACATTACTGTACCCCTCTTATTAGGAAAAGAGAAATCCCTTTCAGCTAATTAATTTGTCATCAAAAGTCAAAGAAGATTAATTAATAATCTTTTTCACTTTGCAAAAGGTCACAAGATATATATATAAAACATGAGTCACGAGTGTAGAATAGTAAATATTTTATTTTTTTAAGGAAGATTTCAAATTTTAATTTTTCTTACAGAAATACTTTTTTATTACTCAACTCAAATCTGAGTAGTTATAATTAAATAAATTTTCAGATATTTTCAACTAAAAAAATGTAACATGAGTTACAAGTAATATTGGATTAAGATTTTTTTATATAAAAAAATAATATAATTATGTCATGTTAAAAGAAAAATACAGAATAAAAATAATAATATTTATTTATTATTTCTATTATATATATAATTTATTATTTAAATAATTTTATATTTATCTTTTTTCTCACAAAATATTATTTTTTTTTGTATTTAAACCTTTTATAATAAAAAATTAATGTATTTTATTATAATACGAGAGAGATAAAAATAAAAAAATTTAATTTTTAATATATTTAAAATAAGTCTCTATTAATATAAATATTTTATTTTTATCTTTCATCTATCATAAAGAATTATAGCAAAAAAAAATGCAGATCCAAAATTTTGTTTCCTCACACAGAATCCAAATTCATCGGATACACTCGCTGTTCTAACCTCTCACGTCTCATTTGCAGTGACCAAAATCATGACTAGTAGACTAGAGCAAGAATGCAAATTAATAAATATGCTATTTTATTAAAAAATTATTTATTAATTTAATATTTTTATAAATTTTATATTATTTTAATACTAAAACATATGTTTACGTTCTAATTTCTTCCAAGGTATCAGAATGAGTGAAGTGAAACACTATTACGTCAAAGTATACAATGGAATGAATGAGAATTTTGCCTGAACCTTTCTTTCCTGAAGAGATTAACAAAGCTCTCTTCCAAGTGGGTTTGGATGGCTTTAATTTTCAGCATTTTTGTTTTGTAAAATATATTGGATCACAGTGATTGATGATGTTTTTGAAGCTGTCTTGAATTTTTTTTATAAATTATATATTACTTTTTACGAGATTAATGCTACTAGAATTGTCTTTTTTCCAGAAGTGAAAGATCATAGTAATCTGTTTAGTCAAATTTTCGGAGAAAAGAAAGTTGCTTACATTTTTTAGAAAATATATTTTTGTTAATTGAGGTGTTTGGTCTAGGTTTAAGAAAAGACGTGAATTTCTAATTTTTTAAAATGTAATTTCACAAAGTGTTGTGAAAAAGAAAAAAAAAATTATACTGTGATGTAGTTATTAATTCGTCCAAGTTTCACATTGGAAAATTTGGAGTAGAAGTGAAGAACATAAATTTGAGGGTTTTGTATAGAATCTTTTTTATACCACAAAAACCCTAATCTTGATTTAGCTTTTGTTGACATTAAATTTTGTCCTTTCTCTATTCTACCTTCTCTTACCGACGGCGTTGACCGTCCTTTTGGAAATGAAAAATATTGAAGTGTTATTTTTATATTTTTATTTTTAATAAAAAATTAATATGTGTCTAATTTATATAATTTATTTTTTTATAATTATTTTTTTAAAAAATCTTACATATTATATTTTAATTAAAAAATTTTATTATAAAAATATAAAAAATTACATATAAGTCTAATTTTTTTTTAAAAAAAATATGGTAGCTCTATATATTACATACATATAAATTAGAGTAAATCATTTTTTGATCTCTTAAAAATACTTGTTTCAATTTAATTATTAAAAGATCAAAATCTTTAATTTTTTTTTCAAAGAACATTCCTCATAAAATTTATTTCCTATATTAGTTATATAAATATTTTTATCAGACATGCTAGTTATTATTTTTTATTAGTGGAATACTGTTTAGACATACTGGTTGTTCTTTTGCCTTGCACTAATATTATTTGGACATCTATGATGTAGCTATATATCATAGGAATTAAATTGTTCAGAAAACATTATTTGGAGGATAAAATTAAAGATTTTAATCTTTTAATAATTAAATTAAGATAAAATATAATTTTTAAGGATTAAAACAATAATTTACCTAAATTATTAGCTTGAATGGTCCAATGCATGCAGAAAACATTATTGATGAACAGGTTTGAATTTCTTCAGCACCAAAACTTTTTTATTAATGTAATTGATTGTGATTCTCCTAAATAATATACATCAATTCCTATTTTATTCATTCAACTTTTAACCCTTAACATAACAATTAACAAATAGCACCTTATTTAATAATGTGAGTTGTTAATATTTAAAATGTATAAAAATCATAGTTCATAAAAAAAATTAGTATTAATTGGTTATTGCATTTGAGTTTCTTTAACTTTCTTTATATTTATATATGTGTGTGTGTGTGTGTGTGTGTGTATATGTATATAATCAAAGAATTACATCAACGCTTAAGCATTTGTAAAACACATTCACACAAATTCGAAAGTCACAACATTGGGAAATTTCAAAATATAATAATAAATTATCATTTAAGAATTAAAATATAAGATCAAGTCATAATTTTATTATATTTTAAACATGAAATAAAGAATAATTTTATTAGATTTTAAAGTAATAAAATGAAGTAATTATAACTTATTTAACTTATTATTCTCTCTATATATCTCTTAACACCCCATTTTCCAACATTTATTTTAAATTTATTTTATATATGTATTAATATATGCTTTAATAGATGAATAACTAAAAAAATTCTAAAATCATATATAATAATATGTGTATATATATATTATAATAATAAGACTTTTAAATTATTAGTCTCTAAAATTATGTATTTATATATATATAAAATAAAATATAGAAAAAATAAATTCATCGTATAGTTCAACATAAGTACGAATTTCTCATGCAGAACAAGCTCTTCAGAAGTTTGTTAGTATGTATTGTTATTTTTCAAATTCTAATATGAACTATATACGAAAAGAAAAAAAAAATCTCACATACAAAAACTAATTACTATTAATTATCATTTCTTTAAAAATTATTAATTATATTTCTTATATATTAACATTCTATTTCATCCGATAATGTGCCATGTCAACTATTTTATTAAAAAAATAATAAAAAACTAACGAATTGATATCTAAATACAAGTAAAAACTAACATAATTTTTTGGCCAACACTAGTAAAAAAGCTAAATTGTATATTAAAAAAGTTAAAAGATTATATCCCTAATTAAAATATCTCAGACACTAAAAAATACCTTTTCTGAGATAAGTTCTATTACAAATATAGAAAAATAAGCTGTACCGAGTTATACAAGTCTACCAACGTTCCTCACAAATTTTTACTAATATTTCTCAAACTGAAGAACTTTCAGTAAACTTGATTGAATGAAAATCAAAATATGCGTATATATTCCATGTCTAGCTAGTCTTCACTTATTTTTCTCCCAAACCTAATCTAAATTTCTCAAAAGCAGCAAACAACAGTGAACAAATGTTTCAGAACAGAGCAAAATACTAACAAAGCTATACTTTAATTTAAAAGAAAAGCTAGGTATCGTGGGTTTACACTTCACACGTTTTACTGTACAATGTGAGGGAATATAAAATACACACAACTATATATGGGTTTGCGTAAAATACATATTTCTAAACTGCTGGAGCTTCATCATCCAACATCTCCACAACAGGAGCATACTGCAGAATAAACATTAAACAGTGAGTAAGGAGCATGACCAAACACACAGACTGAAGAGACTAGAGAGTACCACTATATACACAACACCGACCTCGTCATTCTCTTCGAAATAAATCCCATCAACAGCACTATTCTGCTGAAATTCCCAACCCAGACTGCTCTCCAACAGCTCCTTGAACTTTCTTGTCTGTAAGGAGTGAAAGTGAAACAATTAAATTTTTCCTCATAATAATTGTTCACCATATTACAGCTAGAAGAACAAGCTATAATAACTTTCAGAGTAGAGAACTGTTAGAAACACATATTTCTGCAACTCCTTCACTTACCAGTAATTTTCAATTCCTAATTACATTTTTTTTTTTCTTTTTGGTGGGGGATAGAAGAAGAAGATATAATATTATATGGGGACAGCTCAGAGCTCATACCCATGACAAAAGATCTCCATCAACAACGGAAGCATCTTGCACCAGAGAAAAGAAATCCTGCAATTCCAAATAGCCAAAAGTCATAAACAGCCATGAATTCTGTCAACTATAGCGAACTAATTGGAGATTGCTGTAATGAAAATAAGATTCAATTAATATTTACTGAAACAGCCAAAACTTTGGGCAATCAGTTCACAAGTATCCAAGGCCTTGAAAATGAATGCATCTTGTAAATAGGATGATTGATAAAGAACCGGTAGTTTAAGCAGTCCTCCCCTGACAACTATTTGAGAAGGTTAAAGTTCCCATTAAATCATCTTTATGTTTATATTAATTAGTTGTGAGTTCTGACAGATCCTTAAGACAGAAAACCTTACGAAATGTATTTCTGTATTACTAGCTGACATTAATTGTGCTTACTGGGCAGAAAGATGGCCGTAGCTCATTACATTATAGAGGTGTTTTTTATTTTAATTATTATTTGGAATAGGGAGGACCATGCCTAAGGGGCCAAGGCAGGTGATGTAGGGATGATCGAAGTCCCCAACCCGACGAGTATCCATAAATTTTACCCACCGGTCCCGGAAAAGTAGCATTCATTCTAAGCTCAGACCAGTTTCATAGATTATATATTAAAACATTTATTTTGTATTAATATATATCAATATATTATGTATGAATTTATTATAATATAATAAATATGTATTAATTATATTTTCTTTTATTTTTTACTTTAGGGAGACACAAAAACTCTTCTAAAATTCATAGAAAAATCTAATCCCCAATCCCCCACATACATATATATTAATTGTCTAGTTATGTTTAATATTGTTAAAATTTAATTTTAGTTGTATGTTCCAAGTTTACATTATTCTACTTAGTAGAAAAAGGCTTGGTTTGTTGTTGTTGTTCCTAGTTTACATTGTAGCAAGAGTTCTAAGACTTGATTGTGTTTTAAATTTTCAATGATATCATGGTTGAGGTTTTTATTTTGTGATTTTATAAAAATGAATTTCATATAGATAAGTTTTAAATAAATAAAAATATTACTCTTTTAAAATTTTTTTTGGGTAAACGGGTCCTGAGTATAGGAATTGATTTTGTTACCCACTCGGGTCCAAGAACAAGGAAAATATTTTTCTTTGGGGCCAAATCCAGAGATTATAGTACCCTACCCATAATCATCATAATGATGTCCAGTTGGGAAAGAAAACTGCACTCTGCAAGGCTTTAAAACATTTGATGACCATGTTAGCTGAAGTTAAGCTGTAGAGGAACCAATTAACTAAAAGTGCCAGCACAGTTGTGTTAAAGTGTGTATGCTAGATAACACAGAAAATTTGTGCACTTAAATATTGAGTTCATAACATCAGCAAACTACCTTACAAAGATGGTGCAAAAAGCTATCAGCGGAAAACCATGAATCATGCAACAATGATGGCCCTGTTTCGTCTGCGCGATCTTTCTGTAGTCCATATTTTAATTGATAGTAGATGACCTTTATGAACTATAAGAATCCATAAAATTTCAAAATTTCAGTTCAATGGAGAGAAAAAATAATAATAAAGGAAATGCGAGCAAAGTAGTAATTTAACAAATACCTCAAATATATTATTTTTCTCAAGTAATCACAGCCCAAGAAAATAAACCAATACAGTCTATACTCTATATATAATATGGTAATTGATATATTAAATACCAAAAAGTTTAGAAAAAGACATCAAATTGGGAAAACACCTTAAAATTTTGGACAGTATGGATATACTTCAGATACTTTGTAGCTCCTCAGTTTTTGTTGACAAATTTTTGCACTTTCAAAAAAACTACTTTGCTCATTTTTCACTCTTCTGATAATTACCGTCAAGATATACACATCCCATTCAAATAACATGACCCAATACACAACAGGCATAATTGCTGAACAATTCTTTCATTGATTCTAGGGTCAGTTATGGAAATTGATTCATTCCGTTAATCCAAATACACCAGCCTAAATTCCTAGGCAGCATTCTGAACTGATACATTTGGAGATAGTCAATTAATTCAAAGTAATAATTTACTTGTTTGTACCTAAGAGTCCCAAAATTTACCTTTGTGAATAGTTGACTCCGTGTGTGGAAAGGCTGCAAAATATTAAACAAAGTCATGGACAAATAATAAAAAAAATACCTAACAAATCAATGACACAACTTCAAGTTGATTTGGCCCCAAGTAATCCCATAATTATACCTCCTTACAATGTGCTTGATAAAACCCAACCAGAAGACTATAAATAACAAATGATAATACTGGATCTTATGAATTAAAACGCTACAGGGGCAAGTCATCAATTGCTAAGAAGTAAAATACCAAAACAGAGGCAAAACACCAAATGACAAAGATAAAATGCAGAAAACATAACACAGTTGCTAGGCCTTTGAGACGCTAGCTATCTCCCAAGCCCATTACATAATATTTTCATGCCGTTTGCTCTCTCTTCCTTCACTCTTTATTGAGAATTTACTAACTAACTCCTAGAACTTCTCTCAAGAGCCTACACGTGTCCCTCATCTTTCCTACCCATTCCCAGCCTTGTCCCTCACAACATTTCTTCCTTTTACCTTTGCTTATATTTTCTAGCATACATTTGGGCCCATCAGTGCCAAGCAACCTAATATAGCCACAATCTACCCACAAAATCTCTAGAGAAGTGAGACAGAAGCAAAAGCTGCTCATAAAAAGATAAATCAAAGAAATTTCTATCCAGAGACCCTTACAAAGAAAAAAAGAAAAGGAGCAATATCATGCTTCAGATATTACAGTGGAGCATTAGCCAACCCAAAAGAAAAAGAAAGAGAGAAACATTCAGATAAAGAAACTATTGTCTTGACTGAACCGCAAACCTTAATATGACAAATTAATTCCCTGTCAGTAAATATGCATGTGCTCAAATGAAAGTAGCTTCAACTTTCATATTCTTTGCATCATTTTATTATGAGAAATTCATTTTCCTCTGGAGAAAGGGTTTCAATCTTCTTAAACCTTCCCTGTATTGTCTGAATTACAAAAGCCATTTGCTTGACTTAACCAAAATTCACATGCTATCATTCTCAACTTTGCTTTCTGAAAGTTTTCAATCCTCTTTTTTTTCTCCTTTTGCAAGGAAAACATAAAAGATCCATTGAGTATAGAGAAACGTCCAGATATAGTGATAATGAATTTTAATCATGTGTCAAAGAAACAATTCACTTAAAGATTAAGTTGTTCAGCAGGCACCCGAAAATGGATTTAATAATTCTATCAACATGAATATTATGGAAGACATGCATTTTTAAGCATCAGCAGTTCAGTAAGTTACTTTGCGTGATGGAAAAGAAAACAAGCATAAAGAAGAAACCCAAAATTCTAAGATTCATTTGAAAAGTCCCTGCATGCATTATACAATCAGGATATGACTGGAAAGCTATACTCACTGCTTCAGTACAGCCAAATAAAAGGATAACCAGGGACTTCCACTGAAGAAATGCTTCTAGAGATTGCCCCATCTGCACCATTACAAAATGTTATGTTGATCTAACAATATCAATAAATGTAGAAGGAAATCATGTTTAGTCTGCAATACCAAAAAGGCAACAAATGCAAACTGCAATTCTCCAAGAAGCAAGTCTTCAGAACCTCCATAATCTTTTTCCAGCAGAGTTTCTAACAATTGCGTCTGGACAGACCAACAAAAGAGCAGGCACCCAAGTCAGTGAAGAAAGGGCTAAAATGTTACAGTGAGATTGCTCTAACCTTTTCTGTTTCATTTTGTTTTCTTGGGGGATCAAATATTTATTAACATGCATACATACACCTACCTTGTCAAGATTCAAAGAAGTAAGTTCTTGTCCCTGTATCCCCTTGCGTTTTATAACACGGGGAACAGATGTGTAGTAGCATCCTTTCCTTTGAGACCTGTCAACTGATGTTTCAAACTTACTAGCCTTCAGTTGCTTGTCTAGTGCTTTCTCCATTGGTGTTTTAGGAGTGTTTCCAAATATCCCATTCTCATACACAACATTGATTTCCCCTCCAATGGGCTCTGCCAATAAAGTTGACAGTTTATAAATTCAATAGTGTGCAAAACAGGATGTCAGAAGAAAGGTCTAATGTCAATGAACCATTTAACACAGAAGAACATTCAAGTTAATCAAATAACATACCTAGCCGTTCTATGATGCTCTTCGTAATAAAATTAGATAATCGCTTCCAGTCAACATAGTGGTTAAGATTGTATGGCCCAAGGTGTCTGTCAAACTCCAAATTTTTAACTGCTTGACAGTATCTTTCCTCCTAGGGGAAAAGTGAAGAAAATAAAATTAATAAGCACCATATGGTTCATTGTACTCAACATATAGGAAAAAAAAAAATTGGAATCCACATGATATATTCATTACATCTCCATTCTCCATGTTTCAAGATATGTGATTTTTCCCATGCCTTTATAAGATGCCATTTCGCAATCCAAATAAGTATCTCATTTATGTGCAACTCGAATGCAATCAAGCAACATATAAGACATTAGACAATTATATCTTTTATAGAATAATAATTCATTAAGAATCTAAAGAGATGCCACAAGAATAAAAGTGAGCAATTCCTAAAAGCAGAGAATAAAAAAAGAATTACTCTAGAGATCCTGTCATTAAGAAATAAGCTTGAAAACAAATCAATCTGCTGAATATCCACAAGTAGAACTCCCCTAATAAACCTGTGAACTGAATATCAAAAAGCAAGACAAACTGTTCTATAGCATAAAAGGAAAGGATTGGGGATTCTAACTTTGTCAAGATTCTAGAGTTCATTAAGATACACCAAATATTGGTAGAAAATCACAATACTTTTCAAAATGCACCCTAGCTCCCTACTAACGTTACGGTTGATTTTCCATACAATATACTCAGAATCTGAACTTCATTTTGGTTTTGAACAAAATTTATGGTTAATGAAAATCAGAACAGTAAATTACAAAATGAATAAATAGAAAAAAGTTACAATCACAAATAAACAAAACCAAAAATCTGTCTTCCTCAATAAGTGATTACCAGATATATGTTGCGAGTTAGCACGACAGGAGAAAATTAGCACCAGTTTGATGAAGTATATGTGATTTCCCATCTATTTCCACAGGTTTTTAAAATAACTACTAATGCACAGGTTTCCTTAATATTTTTGTAGAATAGTCTAAATTGACCAATAAAGTCTAACATACATTATCTGTCTTCATATTTAAATAATTATTGCATAAACTATATAATAAACATTAGACTAGTTTATATATATATATATACATATATATCAATGATATATACCTCTTCCTCAGATACTTTGAGTAGTCTTTCTTCTTGTCGATCCCATTTACGAACAATTAACTGTGTGCCCATGAGACATAAATCAGATAATCCCTTTGGGATACAAATTATCACGAACTATGTTTTCATTCTTTAGGATGTTCATAACATAAACAGGTATTTTAGAAAAGTTAAGTGTGTATGGCTACAATAAATTGAATCTGCAAGCTACATGTACTAACCCTTATACTTCACCTAATTGACAATTATAAATAGACACACAAGGTGTCTAGTTATTCATGAAGTCAGTAAAGCCCATTTAATATTATTCTTTCTTTCTCTACAAGGTAACCCTTATACTTCCACTGATATTAAGTGTATGATTAGACTAGAGAGATATCAATTTTCAAACCTCTGAAGGACCAACATCAACAAAGAAGCCAATGATTGGTGAGAACTCCTTGCCATCCCTGCATGAATTTAAAAGAATACAAAATAAAATGATGTTACAATTTAAATGAGGTAAAGAATGCTCAAAATAATTGAAATATAGGATGACATAGGAAAGAAGTATCAACAATTCTATCAACAACTAATAGTGGTATATAATGCTTATTATTTTATGATCAACAAGACATAATAATATAGAGACTCTAAACCAGAGTAATTATTTCCAATGCCATTAGCCAAGATCATTTTCAAGAAGTGTACATGCACCAATTCTCACATTTTCTCCTTTATTCTTGAAAGTTATAGAAGAATATATATTTGACACTTGCACCAAAAATCTAACATTTTATGAATGTGAACCTTCCCCTTTCATATATTGGTATATTATATAAAATTATCATCAACCACTAAATATGTAAAGCCTGACATTTTTCATGCTAATTGCCCTCTCCCAATATGTAAAGGCTCATTTGCTAGAGGAAGAGTTAAAGCTGGATAATATGAAGCACGATCTTACCTGCTTGAGGAACTATAATAGACAAAATGAGGACCAGGAGGGATCATCTTGATACCCTTAAAAGCAGGTCCCACAGAAAACATCTGTCAAAAAGAATTTAAATGTCACCTGTGTCAGACGAAGTTGAAAACAACAATAAAAATAATAAAATAACTAAAAAGAAAAACTTCTGTACTGCACAAGAAAGTTAAAGGGCACGACCTCTACACTGTAACCTGAGAAAAATCAGATCAAATTTTCCATCCTTAATTCTCTTTATTAGTTGCATTAGCCCTTCTAATCTACAATTTTTTACATTCCGACAGAAATAAAATTCGTAGTTTTAAAGTTAACTTCTGTAATCTACTGTTCACTAGAGCATAAACAAAACATCTTGTGCCACCAAACACAAATGGCATCTATTTGTAAATTAAAACTATGCATAGTGAACAGACAAACTGTAAAAATATTTAAAATTACTTCAACACAACTGAGGAAAATGATAACAAATAACTTTCTTGTACATAGTGAGCTAGCTATTTCATTGAGCAGATGCAGTGAAAGCTCCAACCATCGACATTAGGCCAAAAAAAATAAAGAAAAATGTCAAAAAAGGAATATTCATTTGCCTGAGTATCGATTCCGACGAGGGTGTACTGAGGAACATCGAGGAGGAGAAGAGTGGCACCGTGCTTCACAAGTTCTAAAGCTGTTTGAGGATCCATGTTTCGAAGCTTGAAGCTTCGCTTTGCTGTTCGTGTTTGCCGTTGTAGCGTAAGAAGAACAGAGAGAGCCTTTCTTTTTTTTGTTCCTGATTTTTGCAGAATGTTCCCGGGTTCAGAACTAAGAAGCGTCTTCTTCAATATTCTACTGTGCCTTCAGAGTTCGGAGTATATAAAAATATACAAAAAAAAAAAAAACAATTGCCTGTATTAATAGATTTTAAATTTTCTTACAATAAAAGATAATATATAACTTTTTATTTAAACTAAAATATTTTTATATTTATTATTTATATAATTTAACAAAAATTAAATATGCATTATACTAATATAATATAGTTGCTTTTTAAAATTTTAAAGTAAATTAAAGTTATTTATTTTTTACTATAATATTAAAATAAAAATTATACTAACATGTTGGGTTTCCTTGTTTATATTTGTGCAATGTGTAATTTTTTTAAAAACAATTTTTGGGGTTTACATTAATAAGGGAGCATTTGTATACTTTCTATTCTGATTGACGTGAGATGAAAATATAGAAAACAAGAGAAACAAACATTGTAATGTCCCTTACTTATATTTTGACTGTTGAGATATCTTAGTTGATTTTAGAAAATAAAGACAAACCAAAACTTACATGAAAAGCAACAATTTCAATTTAAACGTTACGAGGAAATAAAACAAGACAATTTCGTCTTTCTCTTCGACAAAACTTTCAAGTATAGCATTAAAACTAGGAAAGGAATGGACAGTAAATGAACAAACAAATTTGTATGAGAAAATGTTACATTTTTTTTACAAGTATTAGTATATTAAAAATAATTACATTTAAAATATCGTCAAAAATTAAATATGATTATTTATTTCAATAAAAATTCATGTTATAAATAATTAATTCCTTTAAGTGATCCCAATTCTTGTTCATGTTACATTTTGTTAGATGACTTGGAATCCACAAGATCTATTAAAAAAGAAAAGCTTCGTTTTACAAAAAAAAAAAAAAAAACTTCTAGAACTAAAGGAAGGAAATACTAATGTGGAACATATCCAAACTTCATATTTCTTTAATCTTAGTTACCCAAATCTTTCATAGATCACACCTTGTATCTTTTTTTTTCTTCTTATTTTTAATTCTTACCAATCACATTCACGCACCCAGTATGTTAATATTGTCATCGTAACAAATAGTAAAGATGCCCTTTAAAATGTAGACCTCCATTGCTGAATATCATTGTAACTCTATTTTCTATATCTGATTAATAAATGAGTGGAGAATGAAGCATCTTTCCTTCTTAATACACCATCCATTCAAAAGTTTGAAATTCTATAAAGCACAAGAACATGGTAATATATCAAGGAAGCAAACATTAAAAATCATCTTCAAATCATATCAACAGTTTAACTGTATATTTCAGCTTTATGTTCGACTTGTGGGCTGCGAATATCATCCTGGCTTTGAATTAATCTGATCTCTAAACTGGTTGACTGAGGATCATGTCCAGCACTTTTGTAGTCATTAACTGTCCTCTGCAAAAGTGCCTGCATGTTTTGGTGGTAAAAGGGCCCTTAATCACCCGTTATTCACAGATTAACAATTTATTCACTAACATCAAGGTTGAAGTTTTGAAGTTCCCGAAGTTAATGTCATGGTGTTGCAGGCAAGAGAATAAAGGATCAGAGAAAGATCCCAAATCTCAAAGGATTTAAGGCTCTCCAGTTGTGAAGCAACACTTGCACAGTATGATGAGAGGAGTACGAACAAGATGAATGCCAAATGACAGAAAAAAAGATACCTGCAAGCTTGATACCGAAAGTTCTGCAGCCTTCTGAAGATTGTCTGGGTATTTCTAGAATGCACAGACATATTTTGGTGAATATTATGAAATTAACAGGCAAGAAAGCATATAATTAAAGCCAAAAATGTCAAGCATAGGCATTACATTGCTCCAACCAAGAAGGAGTGCAGTCATGAGATCTCCTGTTCCCTACAAGCATAATAACATACAGCAAAAAAAAATACCTTCAGTTATTTACTGTATGGATGCAATTCTAAGAAAACGTTATATAAACAAAAATGTAAGGCAATAGATGGACAGTGATGAGCAGTGAAATTTGATGGCCGTAAGTGATAAATTCACTTAAAGGCAGAGGTAAAGGCCACTCCTCTTTTTTTTTTTTTTTTTTTTGTGTGTTTCATAGTTTAGTTCAAGGCCAATTTTATTAACCTTGTGATTTTTGTGGTAACAGAGGACAATGTGTTTATTAGGGCTCTACAAGCTAATGGATTGGATGACAATAAATAGGCAAACATCATTGAAAATTCATATACCCTTCAAAGTTCCAAATGAACTATGACATTGACTTTCGGTTTCTTATGGCATAGCACTATAAAAAATTATCTTAGCACAAAATGAACAATAAATTCAAAGAAAAAGTAATGGACTATTCATACTGTGAAATAAGCTGGAATTTTGGGAATCACGATCTTAAATTGTTTGGGAGACTGTCCCTGTCCAAAAAAGGTCATACAAGCATGAGACATTATCAAGTAGAGCACAGATAAGATTTAAATAACTGCACATATAAAATCTAGAATGTGTGTAAATGAAGTGGGAAGACATTTTAACCAAGTTAATTATGAAAAGTAAGTACCTTTAATGAACATCACTACTCAAATATAAGACACAAATATAAAACATTAGGATGAATAGAATAATACGTGAAATATAACCTACCTTTTCTTTTTGATGGCTGCCGATCAGGAGAAGATTTCCATCTATACTTATACTTGTAATTACAATCTGAAGGAATAGATGACAACAAGACTTAATTGACATACATTATGCACAAGTTCCTTGTGATATTAAGTAAATACTAAATACAAGTTCTGGACATTAAAAAAATGCAAGAACACTTAATTATGTACACACGAACACAGAGATGAGTTGGTTTCTACTGCTTGGAATTAAAAGTTGTTAACACAGATTCAAGTTTATGTGTTCGTATCTGTGTGTGTGTGCCCACAAACAGATTTCCATATATTACACCCCAAACTCAAAAGTGTACTACTTTGGACTATTGCTATCTTTGAACAATCTTTCAATATTATATACAGATAAAATCCACAAACTTCATGAAGTGAAAAATCAAGTGGAAACCAGAATACAGAACTAGGAATGTATATAAGATATGCAGAAAAACACCTAACCCCTTCTAATGTCAAAAAGTGTCTACTGTCCCAAACTGCCTAAAACAGACAGTTACATAACAACTCTCTTACCACTCTCCTGTTCAGCACCTACCTGTTTATGCTTCCTAGAATAGACCCTCTTAATTTGGGGGCCAACACACCCTAAGAATGTAGCTCAAACTCTGGTAATTAATCAATTTGCATAACAAGGAAAAGCATGAAGCATTTGCAGCTAATTGGTTTCAATCAGTGTCAATATGATCATATTAGAAGTTTAGAACAATAAAAGAGATAAGCATTTTTCAGACAGATAATTTGGAAAGGATGAATCAAGACCACATCCACAACAAAAAGTCCATGTCCAAAGGAAGAGCATTTTAGAACCAAGAGAATTTAATTAAAAAAAAAAAAAAAAGAAATAAACATGGGATTCCTGTTATACAAGTATATATGCAGACCTTTGAAGGTCCAGCTGCATGAAGAAAGTTGCAAGCTTCCCGGCCATCTCCTTCAGACTGAATCCTGTAACAAGTAGAACTACTTAGCAAACAAAGCAGACACACTGTAGAGTTTCAACAAGCCAACAGATTGACGAAATAGACAATATTCATGATAGTCCAACGTGGTGTAGGGAAAAAAGTAAAGAAAATTGAACTAATTGAATTACCTTTAGCTATGGAAACATTGTTTTCAACCGCTTGTTAACTTTTTCTATTGAAAAATAATTTATATAATGAGAAAAGAAAACAATCAAAATAGAGGACAAGGAATCCTCTCAAACAATGAACAAAAAACTAAACAAACATTAGCTTCGGAGCTTTCCAATCCCTTAGTTAAATTGAAAAGGGGTCCCCTTAAAAAATCCATTTTCTGAAACCCATAGGAGGCCATTGCTAAAGAACTTTATGCCCTTTTGTTCCCTAAGTCTTTGAACTTAATAGCTAAAAAATGCTCCAGATCAGCTAGGCAAACCCAATGTTCATTAAAGATGGCAAACAGTCTATTCCAAATCTGCTACACCACTTCACAATGCCATAGAAGGTAATTTTTTTATCTCAGACCCTGAACTCCAATAGCTCATCACACAATCATCTAGTGACATAGTCTTATTAGGCCTACGACCTCAATGCAGATCATTCATATTAATTCTATTAAGCACCATATTCCAAACAAAAGCCTTGAGGGACCCTTGAACTTCCAAAATGATTTCGACTAAGAAAAGCTGTCAGCATTTGGTTTCCAAATGAAAAAAATTAAAGGAATAACAAGTATATATAACAGAAGTACTATCAGGTTTGAAGTTAGCTCTAAATCCAATTAGTTCCATCTATTACCAATACACTAACACTTGCACACATGCATCAACTTGTGGCACAGTGGAAACAGCCCCCTACCAACTACCAAGATCCACTCTCCCAATTTACAAACTGGCACACAACATAAGCCCACCCACACACAATACAAACGTATGCCTAGCTATATGACAATGGATCTATAAACATAAGTGAACAACTGGATTATTTATGTGATTTTAAGGCCCAGAGTTTAACAAAGAAGCAATGGGATTTCATGCCTTCACATGACAATAGATGAAGGAAATAAGCATAATTCCAATAATATAGTAACTATTGTATATTAGTTCAAAGCAGTGCAATCTGATTTGCTTTTCATGCCACCCACTTCTCGCCAAGAAAGAAAAGAAAATAGAGATAGAGAGAGAAGGCCACAGCTCAAAATGGTACTTTCTTTGAAAGTGTAATGCAAACAAGTCAAAGCTGATGATGTCATGCAACTGAAAGCACCAGCAGCAGCATGATATTAAAAAAAAAAAAAAAAAGTGCACAGATGCTAAGAAGCATCTATTATATAATTCTAATGAGAATAATCATTTATATCCATAACTTAGCCAAAGATTTTTTATACTGAACAGAGCAGGCAAACCAAAGTAATATGCTACCAAGTACCAATCACCCAATACATCAAAAGAGACAGAAAATAAAGGACCATATAAAACAAGAAAATTTTCAAGCAATCTTAGTTGTGGTATGATTACCTGAACCCTGTCAACAGTTCTGCTTCAAACTGGTTGGGAGTTAACATTGAAGCCACTGGAACAACCTAACAAAATGCGTGTTACTCAGATGCTAAAACAAGCAAATCTCTACATTAAGAATGGACGACATAAAAGGAAGCTATGCTTGTATGATTGCATATATAGTAATACATGAAATCATGCATCAAAAAGCTAAATTTCAATTAGTGACATAAGCTTGGACCTACAGTGGATCAGTCAATCAGTTAATATAATCAAAGCTCTTACTATTGCATATAATATTTGCACACACCTACAGTAACATTTTGTGGATCAGTCTTACCTTCTCCCTATAAACTGATACCAGCTCTTGAGGAACATAAAGCTTTCCTTCATCACCCATCACTGGATCACATACTGACAAGAAAACACAAACTTTAGAGAAGATGAAGATATATAAGCATTGCCTCTCTAGGAGAAACAATATAAAGTGGAGCTTCTATGAAGACTAAAAAAGGCTTTAATAGTCAACATCAACATCGAAAATAAAAGTGAATCAGCACAGAGAAAAGAAAAGACATGGTCCCTTATCAATTGGTTATGATAATATATAAGTTCTATATACAAAGTTTCTCCTGTATGTCAATTTGATTGACATTTCCTCCAGAGTCCACTGTTTTTTTTCGCTATTACTTCAACAGTCGTCAGATTTAGACCAATTATAAGATGATCTGAAGTTAAAAGTGAACTATAAAATTCTCAGCCAGCAGCACACAGAATTATTATTTCCTTTTTCATTCATTTAATCATCTTAACCACTAGGTGTTTAACCCAGCATGACACCAAAATTTTGTAAAAGAATATTATTATACATTATCCATACTAATTCGTAAGTAGCACTGCCAGCACCATCTTAATACTCTGGTCTTGATATTGTCTTCAACTACAGAAAACTTGCCGTTTGTGTTTGAATAAAATAATAAACTAATCTTATAGTAATGCTTTAGAATATACAAATAATTATACAGCTTGCAGTTTCAGAGTAGAGGGGAGCAAAAAGAGATTCCACACAATCTTCAGAAGTTTCACTTAAAAGAGCATCTTCATAGTCACAGGTCGAATGATGTCAATGACAGAAAAAAAGAAAAAAATAATAATACTAGTAAGAGTAACAGAAACAGTAAGAATAATAATGTTTGACATGCATGCTGAATACTAATTATATGTATCAAGAATTAAAAATTGTTGGATCCATGCAAATTGTTGGCGTTGATTTGTTGAACGACCATATACTGAAGTGTCACCTTGTTAATTGTGTATTTATGCTAATGCACTAATTTTAAACATTCATACAGTAACAAAGCACTTAAGGTTAAGACTGAACCAAACCAATAACTGACGGTTCGTTTGGGCAGTTCTATGAGTTCTCTCGGTTTTATTTGACTTTTAAAATGTCAGAAATCAGACCCAATGAACATTACTTCAGAGCAAGGTTGGGCGTCAAACTAAATTCAACTCATGAACGGCCCTATGCTTAAGTGATTTCAGTAATCTCACCATATGTAAGTTCAGGGTTTACTGAGCGAAGCTTTCTGACAACGTCCAATACAGTATTCAGGAAAGAAACTGAACCAATATAACCTGAAAATACATAAATTAGAACCAAACGCAGTGGAAAAAACTAGAAGACAAAAAAAAAAATCAGAAGGTTTTGTTTGATTCTGCTCTTGTTTTTTCATTATACAAAAGAGTTTTGTAAAAAAATGGTTTTGAGAATGTCATGCTGGTATTGTTTTCATTATTTACGTATAAGCCATTAACGAAAACACTTGTTCCCTATATTTTTTTTGTTTTAAAAAGTTGGAGTCCAGAACATTAGATGTTCTATATTTTTGTTCCCAAAACACATTCTATTTGTTTGTTCCAGCTGAAAATCAATGTTTTAAAAACTAGAGTGATAATTAAACCAGTAAAGAAAGTGATTCACAGGTCATTGGTCCAACAGTAATTCAACCACAGTCAAACTAGTTACATATACATGAAAAAAAAAAAAAAATTCATCACAAAATACAAATATATGAAACTAATTACTAATGATATAAAATGTACAACCTTTTTAATATTTAATAACTCTATATGTAAAGGCTACTTCCAATACGTGTTTTTCAAGGTGACTGCACAATTGGCATTAATTCTATCACTACCTATTTTGATTTCCAATGTCTTTCCTTTCTCCCTCTTGTTTACTTATTCCTTCTTTCCAAACCAACAGATATGAAGAGATAGGAACAACTAGCAATAGCAAATCACTTTGGCTCTCCAGTCTCTTGCTTGCTGCTATTTAATCTAGTCTCTTATTTGCTGCTATTTAATCTATACTCTTGTTTGCTGCTATTTAATCTTAAGCAATGGCAGTACTCTTCTCTGTTCTTTCTAATCTTTTTCAACTCTGTTCCAACAATTTGAGGCAAGATATGTATTCATTTTTCACTAAATCAGTTTTTTTCTGATCATCTTCTCAGCAAATTTTCTGCGTAAAATTGTAGAACCAAGAAAAGCAGTTCAAGGTTCAAACTGATGAACCATTAAACTAGACCCTTTTTGCTGGTTTTGACTGGTTTTTAGGGTGGCTGGCTTTCTGGTTTAACCGGCTAATCTGGCCTGGTTTTTTGAACTATGTTGAAAACAACACTTTCAAACAATTTTTTTAAAAAAAAAAAAAAAATCAAAAACTGTTTTTGAGAAAAGAAATCAAACAGACCCAAAATTCAAAAAACTAATATGTTAGTGACAATATCACACTAATGCATAAAAACAAAAAAAGATATAGCATAATGATCAGAGTTACTACTAATAAAGCAGAGATTTTGCAAGATAATTCAAAATAATAATACAAAATCTTATTGAGATAGAGAAATTAAAATTCTAGGTTATCATGAGGGAGAAAAACAAGAAAACAACAATTTGTCTCAATTAATACATTAATAGAGCATATATCTTTTCTAGCATACGGGAGGCTAACAAGATGTTAGGTAGCCTACCTGCATGAAAGAACCATGCATCCCATTGTCAGAATGCACAGAAACCCAACAACAGAAATCATCATGACAATGCCTCTGGTCTAGGCCAGAGTATCATTCTCCCTTAAACATCTTCCCTTGCCAACCCAATAAACCATGAAAACGAGTAACCACTAACCACCAAATAAGTCACCTCATTTTCTAGCACCCACCTAAGTTATCCCCAAATAAACATTTGAAGGACAGCTGCGGGCATCACCCCATTTACAATCAAAGTCAGAAATAGCCCCCAAAACTCCCAAGCCACTTGATGATCCAGATAAACACCACCATAAAGAAACATTACTGCACCAAAGAGTTTTTCACTGGAAATTAAAAATTAAAAATATTTCAAAAAAGAATTTCCCACCACCCAATTCATGATTGCTACAATCCGAGACTGTTACAAACAGAATATAGCACCTGGAGAAAATCACACATCCTTTACAATTCCAATCATTGACTTCCTTAACAAATCTAACGCCCCAAATAATAGGACCCTCTTGTCTGTGGGAAGTGGTTTCCATAGAAGCATTTCATCAAGAGCTACCATAAAAATGTCAGGAAACACGTCCTGTCATGGAAAAACTGCAATCTGCCTCCTTTTCCAATTCCATAGGAGCAAAAGTCAGACAAAGCATCCCAGGACATACTAATTTTTATATGTCCTTCCACACACTCATGGATAATAATGCCTCAAAATTATGTGTTAAGCTTTAAACTGAAATTACTGGATCCATACTTCTGTTTAGGAATTAGGATAATGCATAGTACAGCATAGCAATCTGTAATCTAAATAATTGCTGTTATATAGATCTTTTTAAGATTTGTTCGTCATAATGCTGATTTACAAATCTTGAGAGGAGGAGTAGCATGCAATTCACAATTAATAACACAAGTAGGACACTTTTTGAAATACCTGTTAATAAGTGAGTGTAGTGCAATAATTGATTTGCTTCAAGGCCTTCTATTATATCCCACAATTGCTGTCCATTCAAAACTTGACCTTTAAAAGTTGGGTATCCTGCACGGTCCTCAAATCTATTAAACCAAAATTTCACTGTTATTTTAATAATAATATCATGCCTGAACTTATTCAGATTGACAGATGACATCGCACCATATATCAGACCTCAGAGAGTCAGAGTCCTGAGACTGAATGAAGAAATAGAAGCAGCTTGCCTGTGTGATTTGAAAACTGTACAGAGTTAATTGGATCCACATCATAGCCCAACAGTTGTAGCGGGAAGACAGCTGCCTTATTTCCGACATAACCCTGAGAAGAATATCAAGTGGCTACAATGTCAAGATAATTGTTTCGTCTGCTGCATACAACCAACCTTCAGAATTATGCAAACAGCAAACTAGAGATGGCAATTGAATACCAATAAGATGAATTCTATTCTCTAAGAGGCTCCATAAATATAAATATTGTATACATTAGAAAATTTATAAACCTCAACATCTTGTTATTCAATGAAGTCACTTGTTTAAAGGGGCCCCGTGATCCTCTAACACCTCCTACCCCAACAAGAACACCTCAAGATCTAATTCTTGGTAACATTTCACATGCACAGTCCGCTCCATTTATAAAGTGAAAGGACATATTTTCAGGCTAAAATGACAAAGTAAAACACCTGGACAGTGTGAGATTGAATGCTGAGAACTCGACCAGTCTCCGACGGAAGAGCAAGTGAAAGAATTGGAGGCGCCATGTCTGAATTTCTGTGATTCTTTGCCCTTAAATTCAAATAATCAAAAGACAAAAGAACCAATAAAAGATCTAGAAGTCAATAAAAAAATGGAAAGCAAATTTGCATATCGGAAACATGGCTGAAGCTATTTCTATCGAGCAACAAATGACTGCATACCAAAAGAAAAATAAATAATGAATTTAATTGATTGTATTTTACCGGAAAATGTGACTTTCTCGGGAAAATTTGAATTCGGGTCGGATTATGAGCAGAGACTGCAACAACATCGAAGAGCGATGTCGACCTCGGCTCCAGCTCCATGTAAATAGTCTGACGTTGAAGGAATATTATGCCTTTAATTTCATTCTTCGGTGTAATCGGATGAGTGGATTAGAAGCCAATATTATTTCTATAATATTTATAAAACTTACATTTGTTAACGAATAGGCTAAATTAATAATTTAATTTTACAATATTACTCTTTCGTTTAATTTCATCTTTCAGAAATAAAATATTTCAATTAAAACTTGCAAAACTTTTTTCTAATCAAAATAATTTCTAAAATATTTTTTTAATTAATAAATAATATTCTACATAAAAATTATTTAAAGTTGTCTAAATAAATTTTTTAAAAAATAATATATTTTTTAAAAAAAATTAGAAATTAGCCAAATAATTACCAATTTTAAAGTCATAAGTTAAATATAGATTCTTGTTAACTAATTAAAATTTTTTTAATTAAAAAGATGCTTTTAGTTTAAAAAAATAAAAGACTAAAAAAATTTTACTATGAAGAAACTAAAAAATAATAATTTTTCAAATGACTAAAACATTAATTTATTTTTTTGGACAAAATATGGATTTCATTAAATCAAAACAAACAAGACAGTACAAAAGCCTTAAAACAAGGAATGCCCAAACACAAGTTAGCAAAGTTAAACCTAAACAAAAGCACATAGGAAAAAATTATTATTTTTTTAACCAACTCTCACCTCTTCTCTACCACTATCTGCGCCACTATCTACCTCCAATAACGCCCCCAATAGGGATACCCAACTCATTGAGTACACCCCACACATGGCAGTCTTGGCTAGCCAATCAGCCACCTTGTTCGCATTTTGATTAATATGCATGATCATCAAAAATTTTAGATATTTTTATATCTATAGACACTCTTCCATTAATGTCGAAATTTTCTAATCACAATCAATCTCATTCTAGTTAATTGCATCTACTAATCATTGGCAATTTGACTCAATTTCTACACTTTAGAGGTTTATCACCCATGCCATCTTCAATGCTTCCCTCAATGCCAATGTTTCTACCATTTGAGGAGAGCATGCTTTCATCACTAGACATCTTCCTTCTACAACTTCTCCATGCCAATTTTGAGCTATAATGCCTATACCTACTTCCAATTTCTTACTATTAAAAGACTCATCACAGTTGAGTTTCACCACTCCTTTATCAAGTAATTTCCATGAATGAGTATCTTTATTTGTGGTTGTCTTTTCACATCCAACTCACCTAATTTGTTTGCCATCCAAAATTTACTCACTATTACTTGGCTTTTCATCATGGTATTAATTCCACTAACTTCTTCCCTTTGAAAAATGTATGCACACCTATCTTTCCAAATATGTCAACACTAATAAGAGATTTGTGATATAGCCTAATCATCCATATATGCATTATTAATCAACAATTCATGCCGCCAAAATTCCAACCCGTTCACCTTGCATCTGTTCCATTTAATGTTTAGCAAACTGCCAAACCAAACCTTGTCACCCAGTCACAAAATAGCATCATGTGTTCTACTGACTCTGTCTCCTTTCCACATATTTTGCATAACAGGCTAGTAACACATTTCTTATTATACAAGTTCTCCATAGAAGGTAGTGAATTAGTTCATAATCTCCAAATGAAGTGCTTTATCTTCTCAGCTACTTTAATCCTCTAAATATTTTTTCACAGTCCCACCTTGAAGAAGAAGCTTTAGCTAGATTAATTATATTCACACCACTCTTCGCCAAATGATAACTGGACTTCACACTATAATTTTCACTCCTGGTAAGCCTCTAGACTCTTTTATCCTCCACTAGACATCCTGGAATTAGAATATTTTCCATCATATTTATTTCTTCTTGTAGTAGGTAGCTCTTGATAGAATTAAGATCTTATTTTTCCCTTGTAATTATGCTATATACTCTTGCATCTGCATAATCATCACTAGGCATAAGAGACATTATCCTTCCTTCTATAAATGTTGGGATCCAACTATCCCCCCAGATTCTGATAGAACTCCATTCTCCTACTCTTAAGTGTATTCCTCTCACTAGCAGGTCTTTTTCACAAAGTATACTTGACCATCTCCAAGACGCCTTACACCCTTTCCCTGCTTATAAAAATCATGAGTTTGGAAAATAAACTCCTTTAAGGACTCTTGTCCATAACTCATTTAGATGGACCAAAAGCCTTTAGGCTTGCTTGGCTAATAGTGCATCATTAAAGTACTCAAATTCCCTGAATCCAATTCCCCCTTCTCTTTTAGATCTAGTTATTTTTTTCATGACTGCTAATGAATCCTTCCCTCCCCTTCCTTATGACCCTACCAAAAATTTATCATAAAGGAATCTAACTCTCTACAAAAACCCTTGGGAACTTAAATACCCCCATTGGAAAATTTGGCACTGCACTAGCCACCACCTTTATTAAAATCTCCTTTCTTGCTTAAGACAAATATAATTGCTTCCACCCCTAAATTTTCCTCAACATCTTCTCCTTTACAAACCCCACTGTTGAATTCTTTGACCTTTCCCAAAGAGTAGGAAGGCCTAAATATCTCCCTGGGTTCTCCACTCCAACTATACTCAACACATCACCTATCCAGATGCCACACAATACTAAGTTAGAATATTAGCCATAACTCTACAATTTTCCTTACTAGCCTTAAGGAAAAACAGAGCATTATCAGCAAAAAAAATAGTGAGTCAATTCTGGGCGTGCTCGTGCTAGTTTGATTCCTTTTAGTAGTCCACCATTAGCATAATTCATTACCATCTCTAATAAGACATCAGCTACTAATATGAACAAATATGGTGATAATGGATCTCCTTACGTATTCCCCTTTCAGGGAAGAAAGATGTAACCCTTTTGCCCCTTACCACCACATTATACTTTAGTGATGTGACACACTGCATAATCCTAATAACCCATTCTCAGTAGAATCCCAACCTAAGGAGAACCTCCCTTAGGAAATCTCATTCCACTTGTTGTATGCCTTTGCCATAGCAATGTTTATTGCATAGTCAGCTCATATTTGCACCCTGAAGCCTTTGTCTTCAAATAATGATATACCTCATGAGCCAAGACTATATTATCCTAGATCAATCTGCCTTTGACAAAAGCCCTTTAATTCTCTGATACTAGTTTTGGCATCAAACCTTTTATTCTGTTTACCATAATATTTGAGATAATTTTATACACAAAGTTACAAAGACTAATTGGCCTATATTGAGTAACAACTTCTGCTTGTCCACTTTTGGAATCACCGCAATATTGGTCTCATTTATCTCCTTTAGCCCACCATCTCTATTAAAGAAATCAAACACTATTTTTTTGCTTGATCCTTCACCTAATCCCAAGAGCTTTGGTAGAACTTTCTAAAAAATCCATTCGGTCCTAAAGCTTTCATACCCCTTAAGTTGAACACTACCTTCCTTATCTCTTCCTTCGAGACTTTACCTATTAAAGCTACATTGTCTTCATTTGTAATACCCTTCTTAACAAAGCTCAGAACTTTTGACATATTTCTATTACCTAAAGTTTTAAAAAAAACCCTTATAATAATCCTTGAAGCAAATCCCTATCTCTTCATCTTCTATCCACTCTCCACCATCACCTTTCAACCTCAAGACTCTGTTTGTAGTTCTTCTCTGAATCGTTGACTAATAAAAGAACTTTGTATTCTGATCTCCAATATGAAGCCATGCATTCCTTAACCTTTGATGCCAATATTTCTCCTCCTTGTCCCAAGCTTCCTCAATTTGCTTTATTAAACCATTAATTTCCATGGCCTTCTCCTCATCCATTACCCCCAACCTTAATACACTGATCTTGCTGCTAAGGCTTTGTATTAGATTCTTATTATTTGGAAAAGCCTTCCTGATCCACTTCCATAAAGCTTTACTATAATACCTTAACTTGGAGTAAAGAATCTAGATTTTCTTCTTCTTCATAACATTTCCCTTCTTGAAATACGAGTGCTCTACCCAAACAGCTTTAAACTTGAAAGATCTTTTAATCTTCAGAGTCTTGAACTTCAAGTCAACCGTAATCAGGCAGTGATCAGAGCCAATTTGCTCAAGGTGAAAAACTTGAGCATTTGGGAATTGTTCCCTACCCTTAAGATTGCAGAAGCATCTGTCAAGACTTTCCATAATAAAATCATCTCCAAGTTGCATATTGAACCATATCAAATTTGGTCCTTTAAAGCCCATGTCAATCAATTCACAAAAAACACCAAATCCTAGAAGTCTACTAAGGAATTTGATGATCTAATCAAACCTCCAATCTTCTCTGAATTGCCAAAGATTTCATTAAAATCACCTAAGTAAAACCATGTGTAGCCATTTGATGGTTTCAACCTTCTTACCTTATCCCATACCACTACTTTTTTATGATTCCTCGATGGACCATAGACAAAGGTGAAATAACATGATCTTTCCAACAAGTTAGAGTCTGCCAGAACATGAATAATATTCCTTGAGTTGGATATGAAGCTCAAGTTCACATCATCATTCCACCAAAGAGTTAAGCCTCCTAATCTACCTACTGGTTACACATAAAGAGTATTGTTATAGCCAAATCTCTTTCTATTCCTCAGTCTTTCCATTTTTTGATACTTCATTTTCTTTTCCATTAGAAACACAATTAAAGGTTTATGTACAATATATCTCTTCTTAAGCTCTTTACCTATAAGGGTAACCTCCAAAACCCGACAGTTTCAAGATAACACTCTTATAAGTCCTTAGTGGTTTTTTAGGACAATTACCAAACCCTTCAGTCACTTCCTTGTTCTCCATTCCAACTTTAAACATAAATTTGCCATTAAAACCAGCATCCCTTTTCCATTTGCCTTCCATAATTGGCACTTCCACTAACTACAACAAATCATTACTCTACCTAATACCACCCACTTCTTTCTTTTAACTGTATGTCCTCTACCTCTCTCATCTTCCCCTTGCATATACTTTCTTATCTCTATATTAAAAAGTTTCCTTTTGACTCTCTTTGGCTTTGGTAGGCTTTTTTCTTTTTTAGCTAGTCTCTTAATAATCACCTTCTTCATGCTTCCTATTAGGTCATTCTCAGCAATTAGTTTTGAAATCATAGAGTCTTCCTCTCCTCCCTCCTCTTCGAAGGCATTTCAACTATGCATCTTAATGGGCAGGAGATAACTTTCTTACTTTATTTTTTCTCCCTTACCATCATCATATTCCTTCTTCCTATCGTTTTTTCATCAATTCTATTCCTAATTTGATTAATGATACTTCCTTTCTCTCCTTCCATTTCTTCCTTCCTTGTGTACCTCATATTTGTACAATTTTTGTCTTCTTTAACTTTCATTTCCTCTCTACCTACAGCTTTCTGGATATTTTCCAGAACCTTACTCACCTTCACATCCCCATTATAATTGTATTGCTTCTCTTTCTCCTTCCTTACTTCCCCTTTCCTTTCATGTGTAAACATATTCCCTTCTCCTATTTTTCTATTCTCCTCCTTTTTATAGTAGTTATTCTTCATCAACTCTTTTTTTATTTTCCCTTTCCCTTACCTCCTTCTTCAATTCCTTCTAAATTCACCCTCTCATACTCATATACAAGAACGTTAATTACTCCCTTTATTTCCTTCATCGGTGGAGTACCGAGACCTGGCATGTATTTATTTTAAGCTTCCCCTATCCCATCCTTGTCTTTACTCCTTTGGCAGATTTTTTCATTATGTCCCAAAGCACCACTACAATAGCAATAATGTTGTAGCTTCTCATATTTGAAGCTAATCCAGATTCTTTGTGCTTCTAGCCCTATTGTCTATGTGCCTGTCACAAATGGCTTGAAAATATCTACTTCAACCCTTATCGGATCTTTAACTGCCACTACCCTCCCAACTTTAGCACCCACTTTTTTTTACATTTCCTCTGTTAATTCCACCCAAAGGCATTCCATGGATTTGTATCCAATATGAACAAGTGTTCAAATTTACATCATTAAAAGTGATTGATGATTTCCATGGTTGTACCATTAACAAAAAACCAAGGATTGTCTATGGTCTACTCTTTAACACCTTCATACAATCCTCTACTCTATTAAATGAAAAAATGAATATGCTGCTAGAGACTTTATTTATTACAACACCTTCTAGGAAACTCCATCCCTTTCGAATCATGTTTTTTAAAGTATTTTTATTCAAGTCCTTCTCTGTAACTATTCTTCCAATCAATATATTTTTTCCAAATCCACATTTTGTCTCTTCATTCCAGTTTAGTAACATCTCATCTTTGATATCCATACCTCTTCTATCCTCTTCCATTTTTGTTGCACCAAACATTGTCTCCATCTTTCACGTTTGTCAATTTGAGATCTAGAACTTAATCACAACAAAAGGAAATTCCACACAAAATCTCCTTGAGAATCATAAAGAAACTTACAAGATAGGTAATTCAATTTAGGTCACCACCTTCAATTCAACTCTGTATGATTGAAACAAACGAGCATGTCAATTGCCTTATCGTCCCTTCCTTCCAAGAATAACATCTCATATGATGCAGAAATGGAGCAATTTCAAGAATTATCCTCAATCTAATCAAGTTCCTTCTCGCGTCTCCAACTATTAGGCCATTCTTTACTACATTTGCATTACTAAAATCACCATTATAGCAAACAAACTTTGATACAAACAATCATCCCTGAATTACAAATTCAACATAACTTCAGTTTTGAAGACTCTTACCAGCGGAGAGAAGAAACAAGAACTCTCACTATCAGAGAGAAACTTCTAATTTTGTGCCACTATCACTTGTGCCTCCTTATATCTGAAGTTGTCACACAAAAGTCTAATGACGGTATTATGACTAAAACATTAATTTAAGCTTAATATAAAAAAAACAAACTTATACTTTGTCTAAAAAAAAAAAAGAAATCAAACTTACTAAATTAGAGAACGAGAATATAATCTAATTGGTAGAAAAAATCAAAAATTATTTTCACCTACAATCAACTTTTATCTCATAATTTTGTTTCAATTTTCAATTTTTCTTATTTATTTTTATTAGTCGAATGGAATAATTAAGATTAGATTAATGTTTTTGAAGCTAAATATGTCCATTTAACCTACTTAATCTTATATAAATTATATTAGAGCATAATCAGTCAAATTTTGTTGAGTTATGAATTTAAATTTTTTTAAAATGATGAATTAAGTATAAATAACTACAATACGTCTATCAATTACATTATATTTAAAATTAAAATTCTTTTAAATAAAAGACATAAAACATAAGATTTGAAATTTGAAAAATAAAAAAATATAGTCAAACTTTTTTAACTTATTTATAATAACTTAACTTAAACATAATGATAATTTTTCTTAAAATTTTCACTAGATTTTTTTTTTTAAAAAACAAGATTGGTTCAACTCCCAAAAAACAAAAGAAAGAATAACTATTATATAAATATGCATAAAATAATAATATACTTTTTTAATCTGAAAAATCTTAAAATTAATTAATATCATAGGTTAGGTCAATCTAACTAACCCAATGAAATTTATTTATATAAAAAATAACATATATGAACCCATTTAACTCATTTAAATCTAACCATACATATATTTTTTTGTCAAATTTAATCAGGTTCATATAAGTTATTCAAGTTATATTAACCCCTAATTACAAACATTTTACAACATAACTAACTTAAAATAAATTAAATGTTTTTAAAAACTAAATTGTATATATTTTGGGACTAACTTGCAATAAATTTAAAAACGGTTATAAATTTGGGACTAAATAAATAATTTGCTTTAATATATATTTTCATACTTTGTCTTTTAGTAATCTCCTATTTTCCTAACAAAACATAAGGATCAAGAGCCAACTTAGCTCAGAGGTAGAGCGCGTGGCTTTTAACCACGTGGTCGTGGGTTCGATCCCCACAGTCGGCGATTTTCGTTATTTTTTTACTTTTCTCTTTCATTTGTTTTGTTAGCTTCTAATTTTGGACCTAACTTTTATGGCAATCGCGAAAAACACTTAAAACAGCAGCTTAAAGATTAAACCCTCAAACAAGAAAAAAACAGCAAATAGCTAATCTCTTCACTTCTCATAAGTCATAATCATGTGGCTTGATCTGAATTTTGAAATGAAGGACATCATTTGAAATGAAACTGGCTGAGGAAGAATGTCATTATGTTTGAAAGTAAAATTAAGGAGAGGAGCTGAAACTTATGTTGTATTTACCAAGAGAGACAACAGAGAAGTAAAAAAAAAAAAAAGGTAAAAGAGTCTTACGTTAAGGACTCATTCTATATAGATTATGGTTCTTTTTTGTTTTTCAGTCTCTTCCTCTTACAAATTCTTGAAAAATTGAGAGAAAGCAAACCACAGTTTAATGAAAAATGCATCTTCAAAGGTTGCTCAAACAACACCATTTCAATGCACCAGAATATGGAAAAATGTTTAGATACATTTATTGTACTATCTCATTTACATATTGACCAACAATATTTAATTATTTTTTATTTTATTTGTCATATAAACTCTCTAGTTTAAAATAAAAATAATTGAATAAATATCATTGAAATCCATGAATAAGGTGATATAATCCATGCTATGAATTATCAAAATATTTATATTCTATAAATTTTTATAAAATTTACTCGTCAAGTGCAAGTATTAAAGAAACGAGTCTAAATTTAAAAAAGATAGTATCTACTACTCTATATAAATTATTTAAATATTATTTTTATATTATAAATATATATATTTAATTTATTCTATTGATATATATATATATAAATTATATTATTTATTTTAATTTCATCAATAAAATAATTTAGTTAAAAAATAAAAATATATAATTCACATATAATCTTCATTATGTAAATAAAACTCACCACTCAATCAATTTTATATCTAACTCTCTTATCACATAATACACATAGAAGGATCAATTTCAGCAAAAAATCTAATTGGAACATTTTTTTTTTTTTGGTAATCTAAATGGAACAATTGATATTAATGAATCGCATTAACTTCCTTCCCTTGATATAAGAAGTTTTAAGTACTAAAAAAAGTTGATATATTTACAGAACTTAAGTTCACAAAAAATAAAAGAAGCAGAAACATAAAAGGTAACGTCAAATGTATGGTTAAATCATCAACCTCAACCCCCAGCCCCCCTCTTTCCCAACGAACTTTGGAAAAAGATCAAATCACAATCGTAGTAACCATAGACACCACACATCAAAATAATAAGCTGTGTTCTGAGTTTTTCCAAATGATGTCTCCGCATCCAATTTGCAAACCTATGATTGGATAGGAGACTGTTCAACTAAGAAATTGACAACCCTGTTTAAGAAATTTAAGCCAAATACAGTCTCTTCACAGTTGACTTTAACGGAAACACTCAATGGGTCCGAGCATTTACCTTCAATAGTCATTGTTATTAAGCATGGCATAGAATTGCTTAAGATCTCACTGCTGAAACGCAAGCACAGACCAGATGCATCATCGAGGTTGGAAGCAACCGGCATATCCACAGATACAAGGGAAAGATTCGCATTGCTGAGCAACTTTAGTGCCAAGCTTTCGCAGATCACAAGAAAATTGTCCTTTGTCAAAGAATTGCTGCCCTTGCTCAGCTCTTCAATGTGATCAGTGAAGGTACAACTGGCTCATTAGACAAGAGTCAAATTTAGAATCCCCAAGAATGGAATAGGAAAACAAAGGAAAAGGAAAGAAGGGAAAGTACAACAGAAAGCAAGCTCACAATAAAACAGATAGCTTTTGTTGTATTAATCTACTTAATCCAATTCCTGTTTGCTGAATCCTTTCAATTAGCACGGCAATCTCAATTCTGATTTATTTATGCTTTGCTTGTTTTAATTAAATCCACTTGTTGCATTATTTTATCTGGCAAGGATTGTCCGAGCAGGATGGTTAGTATTCTGAAGCAAGCACTTACTACACAATACAGACACCAAATCTTTAACATTGTTAGTTTAGTTCAGTTCAGTTCATTAGATAACTGAAGATCCCTCAGAGAAATGTCTCGTTAAAATGGTCAAAAGCCAGTGGGGCACTTCTAAAATGCACTGTCCACATACAGTATAAGCAAAATATAATTATTCAAGGTCCCAACAAAATAACAGATAAAATAAAAATCAATTTAAACCATGGAGTTTAGTCTCAAGTATGTCAGTTGTGGATTCAGTTAAACATAAAGCCTATTTCAGAGATACTTTCCCAAGGGATACACCTAGCTGATATATAAAGCTAACAAAGAGCTAGACAGCAACATTCATAATATTTAATGTTCAGTGTTTTCTACACGGGGGAAAAAGCCATAAAATCTGCCAAGCAAAGTAAGTTATAAGGCCATTGTAGTTCAAAATTTGAATTCTTTTAACTTCAACTTCAGTTATCTACTATTAACCAATTGACTAGTCTTTTTCATTTTTCTCCTTGACAGATTCACCATCAAATGTAGGCAGGATTTTATAAGAAATCAAGCATGGAAGCCTGATGCTCTATTCTAGAATTTTAACCTATTGAATCTTATTGTTCATTATTCATCTTTTTTCTTTTGTCTGTGTACCTTTTTAGAATGGGGCACTTAATATGAGGGATCCACAAGTTTTTCTGAGGCACTCAATCAGATTCAAGGTACATTATTTCATGGATTGGGATTGAGAATGCCAGACTTACACTAATTGTATTTAATAATAAATGTTCAACACCCCAACTTACCTCCTCACATATTCAAACATCCCACGGAGACGAGATTCTTTATCTCTGAAATCTTCAATACTGATTGGAAGAGGTTTTACAAAGTATCCAATGTCAGGCCTCAACTTAACAGGAAGTTTTTTCCCATTGCAAAATAAAGCCAGCTTCAAGGGCAAAAGGTGGTGATGGAAGTGAACTTGTAGAGTCCTCTTTTCTGTCTGACCAGGCTCCAGAGAAGAAATCTCCTCCATGGAAACCAGAGTCGGTATATCAGTATGTATGTTCAAAGGACTGCAGTGCAACAACAAAACGAGTAGTATGCATAAGTGCTCAGAAAGCTAACATGTAAAAATTTTGCAAACAAAGATTATGATGCAGAACAAGAGCCAAAAACTAAAACTAAAGAACAAAACACAATTCTCAATCTTAATTATCAATTTCAGAAAAGGTACTCAAGTGTATGACAGTAAGCACACTCTTAATGAATAATCCCAAAGAAGAAACCAAAGACCCAATGAGAAAATAAAATGGGACAGGAATATCCTATCCAAACATACTATAAAATGCCAAATTGACTGATAGGGATGAGGGTAGTATGGGCTACCCAAGTCTTACATCGAGTAGAATTCAATGGGATATTTTAGTGGCTTAATTATTCCCCTTCAATAGCTAGCTTTTGAGGGAACAAGTCACTTCAGTCCTACCAATTGGTATTAGAGCCTAGTTTGTTGACAACACGGAAAGGGCTACCTGCGGAGGGTTTTGACCTATGAAGTATTTTGACCGACAGAGGGGCTGACCGCAGTAAAGTGAAGTAACACCGAGTAAAGTGTCGCAAAGTGTAGCCACCGTGACGTCGGCTCTTCAGGGACGGTAATATGATAGGGATAAGGGTAATATGGGCTACCCAAGTCCCACATCGAATAGAATGGGATACTCAATGGGGTACTTAAGTGGCTTGATTCTTCACCTTCAATTGCTAGCTTTTGAGGGAGAGTTCCCCAAGTCACTTGGGTCTATCATTGACAAAATTAAAATTCCCATACTGAAATCCGCACAGAAATTAAAAAGCCTTAACCCCAAATTGAAATTTAGATCATCAGGTATTCTTCATTCTGCATCAGGCAAGCTGGAACTGAATACCTTTTTTGAGACTAGGGCCAGTATATAGAACAAATTTCAAAAATTGTAAATGCCTAATAATTCAAATATTCACCTAAAAGTAACAAACAAAAATTCAAGCAAACGCAGAGTGAAACACAACATAGAAAGAAAATCAAATCACATCAACAAGCACAATAGCATAGGTAGATTAAAGCTTACCTTTCAGCAGTCGGTGATGTGTGGTCTGTAGAATCTGAGCCTTTGCCAAAATCCTCATCCATTAAGACTATATCGGACATGGGCTCCAAAGAACAATTTTCAAAGAATACTTCTAGACATACAAGACGAGGGGATATGCTTGAAGTCTCAGACGAAAAAGAATAATTGACCTTCAACCCATTTCCATTTGCAGGATCTAAGAGCATGTAGCATTTAGTTTTAACTCGATTTCTGATATTTCCAATGGTTATTCTTGCTGAAGATCTATGGGCTCGACTTTGTTTCGTGGTACTTTCTTTAGACAACCCAGGCTGTTCATCCAACCATGACTCAAGAGCTCTTGTGGACATTAAGTCCCCAAAATCAGCTCTATCAAAGTGAGACACACCATTCTCATTTTCACAGACATTGCCTGTGTCTGAAATCTGAATCAAAGGATCAGCAGCGTTGTTAACCTCATTGCCAGAAACAGTCTCATCACTGTGACTGACATCACTTGAACCAGTAATTGAATGTTCAGAACCATACTCAGAAGCACCTTCATCATATAAAGATCCAGATGAACCTGGATCATCCTCCTCATCTGAATCACCCTCGGTAGCTCCATTATGTTGATCAAGATCATCATATGGAAGACTACAAGGCTTTGGGAGAGGTTCATAGCCCGGAGCTGCATGAAGTACTATCTGGGAAAGAGAACCAGGGAGATAAAACCGGTAATTGATGGGTTCAGATGACACTGTCACTGCTTTGGTTTGTCCGCCAAACATGCATTGTGCAAGTACATATGACAGGTCTCTATTTTGTGATTCACTATTTTCTTCTTCCTGATTTTGTTGGGACTCAAAATTGCTGGAGAAAAGTTTCTTTACAAAACGTGAACGATCACGAATATCATAGTTCAGGTCATACTCAGCCAGTTCAACCACATAACTTAAGACTTTTCTCAAGGTCCAGATATCATCTTTCTTACTGCACAGTAAGACCTGTAAGAAAAAGGCATTTAAAATAAAATTCAGTGCTTCCCATAGAGTTTCTCTGTATTAAAAGTCCTCTCCATAACAAGCAAAGTTATTTAATTTTGAAAACCTTTAATGTGAACCAGCTAAGTAGTACACATGATTAACGTGAGAGAATCAGAAACCAAAAACTAGTAAGTTTTAAACCTAATCTAGAAATTGAAAAGGCAAAAAATAACATATAATCCATAGTGGTATACTTCAAGCATATACAATCAGTCATGGAAAGTGCAAACTGCGCAAGCAAAATAAGTTGGAAACTGTTCCATAATAGAAATGCATTGCAGTCCAGCTTTCCATGAACAGTTTACTGAACTCTCAGTTTGAGCGACATAAATTTTACAGGTCTCTTGGTTAAGATTATAATCAAGAGGATAGCAATGGTCAGCATAGAAATTCAATTTTCCTTCTTTTTCCCCCTTTTGAGAAGGGGGGCAAGATGCCTTTCAAGAGTGAGAAAATTCAATTAGAAGGTTCATGTATGATACAGTAGAATGCAACGGGTAGAACCATAGAACTAGTAGACTTGACTGTAAAAGAACTAGCAAGGTTGTAAAGAACATAGCCTTATATTGGACTAAATGGAAAAAAGGAATCTATTACTCCATCTATTGAGTTCTGGTCAAGGGCTTATGTAGCTGACGCATATTAAGAAATTAAGGCTGATTATCATGATTAATGAAGGATCAATATAAAATCAGTTGTTAATCCATGGTTAGCTCCATTTTGTTTATCTTTGAGAATTCAGTCTTTGATACTTCCAGTTACCAGAGAGAAGGATGGGGAGAACACTAGAAGTGCAGTAACATCATATGGATCAATCAGCAACATAAAAGAAGCCAAAAAATTTGCTTCATGACGTACCTTTGCAGTTGTATTAAGTATCTGAAGCTTTGTTTCTAATGCTTCCGAAGCAAAGCTCCAGGCAAGATACTTAAGCACTGTACTCAGCATCCTTGAAATTATCTCACCTAAAGTGCAAT
Organism: Senna siamea; assembly: GCA_031216115.1. Classification (NCBI taxonomy): domain Eukaryota; kingdom Viridiplantae; phylum Streptophyta; class Magnoliopsida; order Fabales; family Fabaceae; genus Senna; species Senna siamea. Next base: position 11,089,415 of record CM062367.1, on the reverse strand, counting down.
ACTCCCCTACCATCCAAATAATCATAGCACGGGAGGCAGGAACCTTGATAGTATCCAAACTACGGACTAATTGAATTATAACCTTCAACAATTGGAAGAAGTCACTCACAAATGTAGAATGAAGCATCCAAAGATTGCAAGTACAAATAATAACTAACTCAACCATAGCAATGCCACAGAAAAGAAAATACAATGTTTTCAGTACCAAAAAAACCAAGGGCAGTATACAGAAGAAACTCTAGAAAGCAATAACCTAAAACTACCACTGCTAATCAACTAAAACAGAGCAATGTCACACACAAAAATAGAATGTTTTCTGTACTAACAAACCCAAGGGTGTTAGACAGAAGGAACTCAAGAAAGCAAAAACCAGACAGGGACCGGAATGGAAAAGAACTCTTAGAAAAGCATGTGAAGCACATGTTATGGACATAAAACATGGCATCATTATACAAGCAACATTAAAATAATTTACATGAAACAGAAAAATTCCTATGACGCTTTTGGCAGGAATAACTAGCCTTATACCATGAAATATGCATCCATTGCTATGAAATGTTTAACAGATGAGACAAGAAATCTTAAAGGTACAGTTTAATGACTAGCTAAAGCATAAATAACTGCCTAGAAGGGGGGACAAAGTAGCATAATGAAGAATTTGCTCATCACAAACATGAAGGCACAGAAACAATTTAAGAACCACCAAGTTCCAACAACATAAAATGAGATTCATCTAACAAGCACATACACAAGCTTATGCGCATTCTAAGGTTCTCCCTTTCAACTTTTCAATATGATTAAAGTGGCAGTTCTATTAAAACAAAAAAAAAATGTCATAGTAATATTTTTTTAACTTGAAGAGATCCCAACAACTTACCATACTAATTTATTACAAGTATTCCCACTTTTATAACTGCTATTTATCATACCCCAAATTTCAAACCACTTTAAATTGGGGGTTCAGCTTCTTTATAATTTTTCATTTTCTTTTTTAACCCTCTCTACTTTCCTATTTCTTTAAATGGGTTAATATCACAGATAATACTGAAATTTTCACCCTTCAAACTCACCCCACCCTATTTAGGGCATTATAATATCAAGAAGTGGGATACAATCCTTTTTTCATTAAACTTCCAGTCAGTGGAATGCCTTGTCACCCCCCACCCTATTCTTCAAAACCCCCCTCACCACTTTCTTCAAAACTCCCAATCAAGCCCCTTGTAAGAAATTAGTCAAAGCCTTCCCTTACAATTGTAGCATCTTGATTTAACATCAAAACCATAGAGGGTGGGCCCAATGCATAGGATACACCCCTATTTTATGGTTGACTTGACAAGGCAATCAATGGCATTATGAAAACGAACTAAAACCCACAACCTAACCCATTTAATTCATCTATTGGGCATCCCACAAGCCAAAACAAGACAATGAGTGCTAGCCCGCAAAAATATAAGAAAGATAATATTAAATTTTTCTTTAAAAAAAAGTCATAGACAGACCAGTCCACAGACAGCCTATTTAACCTAAGAATTAAAATTGTCTTTTTAGGTTTTACGATAATATTTTATTAAATATTTTTTATGAAAATGTTCATCATTTTTTAACTTTAACATAAAAGTATTTTTCACGAAAAATTTCAAAAAGAAAAAAAAATAGAACTTATAAAACAGGCTAGCCCATTTATTGCCTGTTTAAGCACTAGTCTGGGACCGGCAAATTTAACTTGTGAGGCTAGGATGTGTGGTTATTGACTTCCATTTCTTAGCCAGTCCATCCTGCCTCGTTTATAACTAACCAGTAATGGGTCAGATCATTTGCTATTACCAACAATTGACTATCTTGTTTATAAACTTTTATCACTCATTATAGAAAAGTAAGAACAACTTTTGTTAAGATCAGCAAATTCTTAAAGTGCAACCCTTAAATTGGCACAATGTGAAACTGAACTCGTTGCATCAACAATGCAAAGCATGAATCAAGAATGTCAGAACCAAGATTGAGTTTAAGAGTCTAGTAGCCCATGGTGAAGGTGTTAGATATCCCGCGACACTCATTCAATAGAATAGTTACCCTAAGTGAATTGTGCAAAACATTCATATGGCCTTTATTGTATTTTACTTATCCTCTGTCAAACACATGCAAAAAGGGAATAAAACAGAAATTAAATCAAAAGAAAAGGCAATAAGTGAAAAAGAAAATAATTGACCCAGATAGAAAGCCTAGGTCTTACATAACTAAGGATAAAGATCAAAGTCCATGAAATTCGATTATAGAACATAGTTTTGTTTGTTAAAAGTTTTTAATTATTTTTGTGAAGAGATAAAAAAGTAATAATAACTAAACTGAGTTCACAAATAAAACAATTTGAGAATAATTCATGTGTTTTAATTTATGAAATCGGATTAATTTCACTAACTTGCTCTCTTCTTTTTCTCTGTTTTGTTTTATTGGGATGTTAGGAAACATATTTGTAGTTAAAGTTGTCCTTGCATTTCTGGATATTGGATTCTTAAAGTTGTCCTCACACTCCAAGAGCTAGGTAGGTCATGATGACAATCTCTTCCCCTCCCCTCTCTTACCCCTTGTACTCCTCACCGTTGCATAAAACTTGATATGCCTACTACCACCAATTTTTAAATACACTGAATAAGTCCCCATCACACCAAACGTGTCATACACAGGCAGGTCATGAGATCTGAGCATCAGAGTACTGTGTTCTAAAGAGTAACAGAAAATATCAAATCAATTCTTCTAAACCTAAAAGATAAAAATCACATCGGAGTCACACAAAGAGGGACAAAAAAAATGTGCACTGTATGCTGTCCAAGGTCATATCCAGTTTGTTATGCATCTCAAGATTGTCTTTGAAAACAATTTTTTATTCAACAAAAAGAAAAGAAAATGACAGGAAAAAAAAAAGGAGGGAGGTTTGTTTGTTTCATAAGAAAAATGAATCATAAAAATACCTTTTCATAACCGGGTGGATCTAGCTTTATGATTGATTTGATGGACATAATTGCTTGAATTAATACACCCTCTTCTCCAACCAGAGTTCCATTTTCACTACACAAAAATTCTGCAAATATGGATATTAAACGAAGAGCATGAAAAACTTCAAATAAATGGACGTGACAAGCAGGTAAGTAGTAACACACCATGTCTTATCAAAGTCAACAACCATTCCAAGCATGCATTTGCCATTTTTGGAAGTCTTTGAGCACATAGACCAATGGCAGCAACTGTGTCTGCAGCAAACCTCCTGTCTGGATCTTTAATATAATCCTAGCAACACACTAAGAAAAACATCAATTTATGCAGTAAACCATGGGTAGGGAGTTTACTTTCGAAGTTCACAGTAAAACTAAATTCAAATCCCAACAGAACCAAAATATGAATGATAAAGGTTTAAAGTTGACACGTACTACTTTTTAAAAGGCAGTAACCTATCTACAAATAAAAGCTTAGCTGAGAAAGAAGCCTTGAATTTGAGTTGAAATACCTGAAACTCTTTGAGAATGAATGAAATAGATGAATCTGTGGCAATGGAACAAAGTATCTCAAGCTTCAGAGCTTTTATCTGATATGAATCTGAAGAACATATAAAGAAGTCTTCGTAGTGTGGAACAAAGAGAGAAGGCACAGCTTTAGCAAACACTTGGATATTGCACAAGACCTGCATAAGATAGTGAACAAAGAATCATTATTATCTAAGTCAATTATCAAACAAATTCTGAACATATGCCGTTAATCAGAACACAACATTTTGCTCCCTAATAACAACAAACCATGCCTTTTTCCACTAAGTGGTATCGGCTATATGGATCAAGTGACACCAACGTATTCTATCTTTGCTCATTTCTACAATTAGGTTATTAATACTTAAGTTCATCCTAATAGTTTCTCTTATTGTTTTCTTTGGCAACATTTTGCTCCCTTGCCTAAGTAAAATATTTTAACAGAATCTAACATTTGAATTGGACAGTAGTAACAGATGTCAAATGTCAATATCAAAAAGTAAGAGATCTCAGAACAATCCAACACTAGTACCTCTCAAGATTAAGCACAAAAAATTTACCTGTACCCTCTTTAACACCCTGCTAATCCTATGCTATCTCATAAAGTCAAACAAAGAAATTACAGATTCTATCTATGCTAGTCTTAAATGGATGAACCAACAATCAGATTTGAAGTCCATTCTGGACACAAGATGTTCTCACATACATGTCTGAGTAAAATTTATTCATTAACGCATATTCACTCAACTGTCACCATGAATGACAAAAAATTTCTGAAGCAAAAGCGAACTATCAGTTGTATATACACTTCAAAAATGTCTTTAATGTTTAAAAAAAATCATGGAAATGAAGGAAAGGCCAATAGTATAGCTCTTTAATTTGCATGGTTCATAGGAAAAACTAAGCAAAGGTCTAATGCACACCATCTTTGTCCATATCATAGTGTTATTCTAGCTAGAAGACAATGGGCAAACCAAAAATTTCAGCAGACTCCTGGCATTGTCATGAGCTCATTAACATGTAGCAGATGAATGATGTGTAAGTAACTCGGGCCACTACTAAGTACCAAATATTAACATATCTTATCTTAGCATAAGAATTGACAGCAATTCCCTTCTTAGGGTGGGTCTCACTTCAATGACATTTAATCCAAAAGGTTTTGTTTTTTTTTCTCAAAGACTCAAACTAATTTAAATGACATCAAACATCCAGATTAGTTTTTCCTTCTGCGGTTAGGCTCAATCCTTCTTACTTAATAACATCTGACTGATCATGAGTCGTAAAGCTAGTAAAATAATATAATCCACAAGGCAAAGAATAGAATTACCATCCAATATATGCAACAACGAATGCAATTTAAGGAACAATAGAAAGAAATAAAGAAGAGTGGAAGAACTGAGGCAATATCACCATCTATGATTCTACTCAAAGACAAAAGAGCAATACAAGACAAAAATAAGAGGTTCAAGAAATGCCTACCACATATCTTGAGGCGTATGATGATCGCAGGAGAAACATTAGAGGTTTAACAATTTTTTTAACATCTTCCAGAGAAGACATTATCCAGTGGACACTAGCAGCTGCAAGTACTACAGCACTGTTATTACTCCATAACAATGGTGACGTACACTGCAGCAGGATCTTCACATCATCATTGCTGGAAGACGAAAATTGTGATACATCTAATTTAGGAAGAACCCTATTTGGAGAACTTGATCGTGAGAGATATTCATCTGGCCCCTCAATATAGCAGTGGAAAATCATATTTGCCAATCCAGATACAGTCTTCCCAAAGCCATAATCAGCACCTTCTTTCATTGTAAAGTCTGGTTCATCTTCTTCAGAAACAGACTTCCCAGAGCCACAATCCTCTTCATGACACAAAGAAAACATGACTGATTCTTTGACAAGTCCATGCCTTGCTATCACATATCGCAGAAGGATCCCAATCAGGATTATTTGACCCCACTCTTCCACATCAGGAAGCATCTCACACAACCTTTTGTACTTTCTTCCAACCAATGAAAAATTATTTGGACAAACAGAAGCAAATGCAGAAGCTGCAGCTCCAACAACTCCTGGGCAATTGTCATTTAACAAAAGTCCAACATTCTGCACAAAATGAAAGATTAATATTTATGAATTGAATCTGTAATGGCCTCATGCTCACACATTGATAAACCAAATGGAAATTCCGGATAAATGTAAATGAAAAAGGGCACACTCATAAAAAGCACATTATAGAAACAACAACAATTATCAAAAATGACAAAAAAACAAATATGTTGACCAGACCTCTTCAATTGCAGAAGTATGTTCCTCTAGCCGCAAATCATGAAGCTTAGGAAGAGCATTGGCAGCACATTTTCTAACATAGACCGAAGGATCTCTAGCACACTTTCCCACAGCAACAAGAACAAGAGGGGCAATTACATGAAGTCGAATACCAGCCATGGCACGAAGTGCCCATGCCCTCACCAATGGATTTGGATCACCCAGGTCCTTCTGGAAACAATTAATTGACAGCAATGCTTCATTTGGACGCCTAAATCATTAAAAGGATGACACAATAGGAGAATTATTAGTAAGAATAATTCACTATATGCTAAAACTGAGGCATATAGAATGCTAGAAGTTATGTGATAGAAACCCCAAATATGATACTGAAGTATGTACTATTCTGATATAACAGTAAGCCTCCCAAGAAGGGAAAAACACCAGAAAATAACTGCACAGACACACTACCACGCCCTAAACACAGCCAGAGCAGCTACACAGTAAGTAACACCAAGCAACCAAAAGAAAAAATAGGAATACTGCAGTAACAGAACCACAAATGGCAAAACAGAAAAATTAGGTTAGCTCTCTCCCAAAACTCCCTTAGAAATTCCTTAACCCCTCACTGACCCTCCAGCCCTCCAAATAACCACTCACTCCTTTCCCAATTTACCCCACTGTACTGGCAGCCTGCCAAATTAGTTAGTGGCTTCCCCCCTCTTTCCTTCCAGTCCACTTTTCCTTCTGGAATATACTTTTAGGCCATTAGGTAAAGATTGGCCTGGCCCACCCCCTCCTATATGCTTCTTGCGTCTCCTTTGGTACTGCTTAGCCTCTAGAGGTCCATCATTATGAAACTAAGGCATACGCATATATTGACTTCCAAAGGCATAATTCTAAAATAGGTCCATATAGGAGTCCCAAACCAAAGAATAAATTGTGTTTCATATGTTTTAAAAATGCATTTTATTGAACTCAAAGAATGTACAACAACAATAAAATCACCAAAGCAAGAAGAAAGACAAGCTAGCAAACAAAACGAAAAACACAAAATACAAAGTAATTAAGTTAAATGGTTGTAAATAGGTCATAAGCGTTATGGGCTTACTGCAGCTACATACTTTTCGGCATAATGCAGGAGGTACAAGTAGACCAGCTTCTTTACATCCAGAGACTGAGATGCAACATTTTTAACAACCTGTGATTTTGTTGACAAAGGAAGGAAAAGTGATAGAAAGTAGATGAGTATATATTAAGTAAAAAATCTTGAAAGCCTTATACTATCAACAGATCACTTGTATACACTTAAAAACAAATGCTTCAGCATTAAGTAAGAGTATTAAAATAGTCAGAAACTACTAATTGCTCCCCTTCGTCATACTAGGGAACCAATGAGATAATACACTGGCAAGAAAACAAAAAATAATAATAATAATTAGATCTAGAGTTTTCTTAATGAACTAAAACTCCATGGTGTCTAAGCTCTGATCAGTTATTTTTTGTCACACGATCAATTAAGTATAAATCGAGCTCACCTAGTCAACGTATAGTTTAACCAGCCAAGAAATAAAGATAAACTACAACATCGAAAACCAAATCGATTTTTTCCCACACACACTTTTGAATGGCAGAAAGTTTGATCAAACAAGATGGCGAAGAGTGAAACCTGAGGGAAGAAGTTGGAGACATCGAAGCCCTGAGCGATGAGAGCAAGCAATCGCTTAAGAGCTTCGCATTTCTCGGAATCGAACTTGCTGTCGAGTAAGGGAGCAATATTGACATCCTCGGGGTCGTCGTAGAGGTGGGCGTCTGTACCGATCCGGAACACCAACGTCGACGCTTTACTCAAAGATTCGGCTGTCGCTCCGAATTGTGGGAACATAGTTTGCGAGTATTTTTGCAATCTGCCCGCTTCAGAATTCTATCTGATCTGTTTCCAAAGCTAACTGAAATATTGGAGCCGCGAAGGGAGCTCGCGAGTGTTTGGATACCGAGAAAGAGAAGACCGCGCGTGTTGGAGGAAAGCTTCGCTGGGCCGGTGCCGTTTTAATCAAAATAAAAGAGTAAATTAATAATTTAATTTGTATTTTTTAAACTAATAATTCAATCTTAAAATATGTATTTTTAGTTTAATTTGTAAAACATAAAATATTTTATTTTAATATTTAAAATATCAATCACTAATTAATTTAGTCGTTAAATCAATAAGATAAATAAAAATCAATTAACAATAATATCAATAAATATTAACATAATTATTAAATAATAAATTATATTTTATTAAATAATAAAAAATTATATTATATTTATAAATTAAACATAATTAAAATATATTATTTAAATTTTTTACATATTATTTATAGATTCAATATGTTTTACTTTTATTTAAATAAATTTTAACTTATTATTTAACAATTAAATTGACATTCATTAATAATATATTAACATATCAATTAATTTTTTTATAATTTAAAAATCAAAAACCACTTTTCATTCTAAAAATAATAATTTTAATTGTTAAATTATCATATATATATATTCATTTTAATATTAATATTATTTAAATAAAATAATTATAAATTTTTTTTTATTAAATTTTACTTTGACTCCACCAAAACCTCGGCACCATAACCAAAATTTTGGAGCAAAAACTCTTGGAAGCTTCACAAGACATTGCAAACGACTCTATTGTCTTGTGTTTACACAATATTGCAATTGCAATATTGTGTATAAAAAGACATATTTCATAGAATCATTCCCTTGATCCAACTGGAGACCCAAACTGAATTAATTGAAGTGATCGGCTATATATAATGAAACCTTTACTCTATTGTCTTTTCTTTAAAATATTACTTTTTTTGTTTTTTATAAATATTTTTTATTAAAGATAATTTTATTCAAAATATAATTAAATATTAAATATAAAAATTTTTTTATAAAAATTTAAATATTAATTTATTATATTTAAAAAATTAATTTTTTTTATTTGATTCAATTTATTGATATTAAAATATTATTTTCTTTTATTTTTGTGTTTGTCTTTCGATAAAATGATATTTTGACTTAAACAAAAAGGCAAATAAAAATACATTATTAACAAAAAGTGAACAGTGTGATTTTAAGTATTATATTAGTCTTATACATTAATTTTTATTTAACAACGCGATTAATATCATTTGCAGGTCATATCTTATTAAACAATTCAATATCAAAATACTCAAATAATTTTAGAATAAATTATATTAACCTTCTTAAAGTTTGATAAAATTATATTTATCATCCCTACAACTTTAAAAATTACATTTGAAACTCCTAAATTTTAATACACTGTTACAGAATCATCTTTTTCTTTTGGCAATAAAATTAGTATTTTATACAATATATATTCATTCCAAAATAATAAAATTACTTAATTATTGTTTAATTTTATTAAAAAAATTTATGTTAAATATTAATATAAATTTATCTGCATTTATTATTAAAAATAAGATCACAAACTTATTTACACAAATTTATTTTTATTAATAAAAAATTAAAAGAAATAAATATCAAACTAAATAAGTGATAAGTATAATTTAACTAAATATCAAGAGAGTGTAGTTTACTTATAATTTTATTAATATATTATTCATTTATTCTTTATTCTAAATAAACTTATTTTATTATATACTACCTATTTAGCAATAACAAGAAAATAGAAAAGGATAAACAATAGCCCTCGTGAAACCCTAAACAGATGAATGGTAAGTGCTATATATATGAGGCGGCTGCGTGCAAAGTATAGGGCCGTGATTACAAAGAGAGAGGGCTCGAGTGGGGCTTCTTGTTGGGCAGAAGACGAACCCTAGTTCGATTTCGAGTGAGCAGATGATAGTGAAGGTGCCGCTACACTCCTTTCACCATAAAGGGTATGGCTTTGGTATCTCACGATCTGTCTTCCCTTGGTATCGAATTGGGTTTCTCCCACAATGACAGATCTTTCCTAATTTACACTTGATATGAGCCCACCGCGCGTCTGGTTTACATCTTCAATCACGGTTGGAGTTATAATTTTTGAGTTTCTTTCTGTTTCTTTTAGATTTGCACTGGTTGTATTTGTGAGGGAAAACACTTGATTTGGGTTTGTTTTCTCGTTGAAGCCACAGTGCGTACAGAGAAAGCCTGATTGGAACCTCTGCTTCAGTTGCATATAACAGGTTCTCTGTTATTCGTGGGACTTGAATGGGTGTGTTCTGATCAGGCAGCGGCCAGACAACCGTAGGGATGGTATCCACAGATGATGGGTTTCTTTAATCCCACTTTGTCTACTGATTCCATCCCACATTTTTTCCTTTAATTTTAATTTGATTGACATCTTTGTTCATTCGATTTGCTTCAATGTGGCCTTGAATTAATGACATCTTGCTTGGGTTAACGATTGCAAGAAGTCCAAGAAACAGGGCAAATTATAGTGGGAACAGGAAAGAATTTGATTGATATGTTTGTTCATTCGATTTTCTTCAATGTGGCCCTGAATTAATGACATCTTGCTTGGGTTAATGATTGCAAGAGGTCCAAGAAACAGGGCAAATTATAGTTGAAACCGGAAAGAATTTGATTGACATGCTTGTTCATTCGATTTTCTTCAATGTGGCCATGAATTAATGACATCTTGCTTCGGTTAATGATTGCAAGGGGTCCAAGAAACAGGGCAAATTATAGTGGGAACAGGAAAGAATTTGATTGACATTTTTGTTCACTCGATTTTCTTCAATGTGGCCATGAATTAATGACATCTTGCTTCGGTTAATATGATTGCAAGTGGTCCAAGAAAATTTTCTTCAATGTGGCCATGAATTAATGACATCTTGTTTGGGTTAATGATTGCAAGAGGTCCAAGAAACAGGGCAAATTATAGTTGAAACAGGAAAGAATTTGATTGACATGCTTGTTCATTCGATTTTCTTCAATGTGGCCATGAATTAATGACATCTTGCTTGGGTTAATGATTGCAAGAGGTCCAAGAAAAGGGGCAAATTATAGTTGAAACTGGAAAGAATTCTTTCTTTCAAAGCAGTAGTGTTGGTGAAATAATGCATAACAGTTAAAGAAATAATGGAACAAACAGGTTTATACAATTTGTTTTGGTGGAGAATTTTGAAGCAGGATTGCAGCAAGTGTTAGAGTTCTTTCGTAAATAAAAATGAAATAAATATTGGATACATTTTGTTGAAATCAGATTCCGAGACTTCACAAAATGTGCACTCACAAGACAATCGGCCTAACAGAACAGTGTTTTCTGCCAGAGAGCCACAAACATTTAGATTGAAACATCTTCTAGACATTTCTTCAGCATATCCTTCAGCTCCTACACTCTCATCCTTATCTGCATCATGAGATCCTTCTCATCTTCATAAACAATATACAGCAAAATCAAAAAATTTCTTCCAACTCTTCTGATTTCCCAATTTTTGCAATTTCTGACTGGTTGGACAATGGATTCACTATGGCATTAATATGTTACACATAAATCAGATTTGCAAATCTTCCAGGCATAAACTAGACCTATGCCTAGGTCTCCTCAGCCCTCACAATGGAGTAGTAAGCAGATATGGAGATATTGGGATGTTAGAACTATGAATATTGCTTTTTATGCAAGTTAGTTAAAGACTTCAAAACTCTTACCAATACCCTCTAAGTTGCTTATGTTAATTATTTTTTTGGGACAGATATCATTCATTCACAAGGCACTGGGCCAATTACAATGGTAAGCACAAAAGGACTCGTACAATCTCTTGGTGACCTATTCTTCTAGTAGGAATGTGATAATAACTAGGGACAAGTTTGGGAAACCCTTAGTTGGGATTATTTAGATTTTTTAAATATTTTAGTTTCATTTTTAATCATTTTTAAAATTTTTACTTTTATTTAATTTTTTATATTTTTATTCTCTACTTAGTTATTTTTTCTATTTTAATTATTCCAAAAGCACAAATTTTCATTTTAACTTTTATTAAGCTTACACAAATTTCAAGTGTGCTCATAACTCTTTATTTTTATTTTCTATTTATATAGAAAAATAACATATAAATGGGAAGTGTGAATGATGCACTAAGTAACTTTTGTTTGTATTTTAGTCCTATTTAACCATTTTTTTTATGACATGTGCTTTTATTTGTTTTATCCTTTATTTTGTATAGATTGTTTTGTTATTTCTATTTCTATTTTTTGTAATTTTATATTAAATAGTTATAGCAATAAAAATTAATAAAAAATAAATCAGCAATAAAGCATGAAATATGACGTAAAAAATGGAAAGAAATTTAAAAACGATATATAAAATAAATTTGTTTGAATAAAATAACTTACATTAAAATTTTAAAGAAGCTTTTAAAATAAGGATAATATTAAAAATCTTATTAACCAAATCACTTTATTTCATTGATAATATAATAACATTTAGAATAGTTTATATATTTTTTATTTTTTAAAACTCAATCAGTAGAAGAGTTTGTTTAACCACCGCTCCACACCACTTTATATTGTGGAAAACATGAACATTATTAGGAGTTATTGGAATTAATTATTAAGGATTATTTTTGTTAGAATTAATTCTCTCTATTAATTAGGGATATTATTAGATATTATTTCTTTCTTTAGAATATGGCTAAAATGACTAAGTTTCTTATTAAGACATCTTACAAATCAGGGGATTCGAATAAAAAATTTATAGCTTGATTCTTTGGGCTATTGTATATATTTCTCTATTGTTGTAATTTGAAAAAATTAGAACTCCAATTCTAATTTATTCTCCACATAGTATTAGAACTTTAAGCTTTTTTTTCTGGGCTTCTTAGATTTTTTTTTGGCATTCATTGCTAAAAAATGCTTGTCAAGATCCTTGACCTTCATTATCAAAATCTTAACTCTATACCTACAGTTATGCCTCTAGCCCATTACTATTTGAATGGCAGGAGCTGACAAGAAGTCCAATGCAGGTGAATCTGAAAAAGGTAATCTGTCCTCAATAATCAGGAGAATTGTAGAATATTCAAGCCTCTTATCGATTGGATGGAAAGAACTACCTCAAGTGCTATGCTAAAGGGAAAAGGAAAGATTAGCCACCTCACTGGTACTGGTCTTAAGTCAAGAGATTCTAACTTTGAGGCATAGGATGAAGATGACTTTATGATCATGGCCTAGCTATGGAATGTAATGATTACAAAAATTAGTGACACTTGCATGTTCATGCCTACTTCCAAGGATATATGGGATACAATTAAGCAAACTTATTCTAAAGTTAGAGATGCTGCGTAAGTATATGATGTTAAGGTAAAAACCATGGTAGCAAAACAAGGCAATAAAATAGTCACTAAATTTGCAAATCAATTGAAATCCTTGTGGCAAGAACTGGATTACTACAGGGTAATAAAGATAAAGTGCTCAGAAGATTCAGTTATCCTAAAAAATTATATTGAATAGAATAGATTTTATGACTTTTTAGTTAGCTTGAACCCAAAATTTGATCAAGTAAGGATACAAATTCTTGTAAATCAAATGTTCCATGCTTCAGTGAAGTGGAGGCCTTGGTTTGAAGTGAAGAAAGTAGAAGGGGACTAATGCTTGTAGCCAAAAACACTGAGGGTGCAGCTATGGTGGTTGGAGGCATAAACAAGTCAGCCACAAAAATGGAGAAAAGAATAACTACTGAAGGTGAAAAGGATGACTAACTGAAACCTCAAAATTGTGAAGGATTATAGTACTCTTATTGTAAGAAATCTCGCCATACTCGTGAAAAATGTTAAAAGCTTCATGGAAAATCTGCTAGCCGAGAATGGGGGTAAAAGGGAAACCAATTACAAAACAATGGGTAAGCCCATGTTGCTGCAAAATCACAAGGTGAATCAATATCACAAGAGCTTGAGAGTCTTAATCCAGAAGAAATTGAAAGGTCGAGACCCCTTATCAAAGGACTTGAGAAACCAAAAAGATCTCTAAGTATTTGTTCTTTGGCATATTCAAGTAAGCTTTCATCTTTCATTGGATTAAGTGTCTCTAATATAGCCTTCACCAACTCCTAGATTATGGATTCAGGGGCAACTAATCACATGACCCATTTACCCGTAATTTTTTCAACCTATTCCCCATGTCCTAGCAACAAGAAAATAACCATTGATGATAGGTCTTTAATCATAATGGCATATGTTGGAAATGTCATATTAAGCCCCCTAATAACTTTGAAAGATGTTTTTCATATTCCTAAATTATCCACAAATTTGGTCTATATTCAAAAGCTTACTCAAGATTTAAGTTGTAATGTGACATTTCATAGTGATCATTGTATATTTCAAGATAAAGATTTAGGAAAGACGATTGGACATGCTAGAGAAAGAGATGGCCTCTATTATCTGAATGTTAAGGACAGATTACCTTCCTCTTTCATTTTAGAATTTTTTTATCCAATAAAGAAAAAATTTTGTTTCACTATCATAGACTTGGACATCTATCTTTTTTTGTTATTAAAATTCTTTTTCCTAATCTATTTTCGAACATAAATGTTAAAAACTTCCATTGTGAGGTGTGTGAACTTGTAAGACACAAGCGTGTAGCTTTCCCAGCCACTTATAAAAGAAGTTCTGTTCCTGTTCATCTTATTCATAGTGATATTTGGGGCACATCTACTATCTTTAATGTTTCTGAGGCAAAATGGTTTGTCTTTTATTGATAATTGCACTCGGGTTACTAGATTTTTTTACTCAAACAAAAATTCGATGTTAGTAGTGTTTGTTCAAATTTTTGTTCTATGGTTCAAACTCAATTTGGAGTCAAACTAAGGAGGTTTAGGTCAGATAATGCCAAGGACTATTTTAATCAAACGCTTACCCCATTTTTTCAAAAAGAAGGTATAATACATGAATCATTTTGTGTCAATATCCCATAACAAAATGAGGTAGCTGAGAGGAAAAATGGTTGCCTTGAAAAAATCAGATCTCTATTGTTTTAAAATAATATGCCATAAATTTTTTGGGGGATGCTATTCTAACTGCAACTCACTTGATTAATCGTTTGCCTTCAAAAATTTTGGGTTCTAAGAGTCATTTAAAAAGATTTTCAAAATTTTATCTTGACCTAAATACTTCAAATAATGTTACTACAAAAATTTTTTGTGTGTGTCATTTGTCCATATTTATAGTCAAACTTAAGGAAAATTAAATCCAAAAGCTCTAAAGTGTGTTTTTGTGAGCTACTCTTTAACTCAAACAGAGTACAAGTGTTATCACCCTTCCTCCAAGAAATTCTATGTCTCTATGGATGTTACCTTCAATGAACAAGAATTTTTTTTTCTAACCCTTATCTTTAGGGAGAGAAGCCAACTAAGGAAGATAAGGATGACTTGATTTATCACTTATCCCTTTAGAACAACCAAATTTTAAATCTAAATCCCTTAAACTAGACTCTACACAAGTTACTTGCACCAACCATGCACCTGAAATTGAAAAAATCCCACAAATAATAATAGAAACATCAAATGAGCCACAACAACTTGAATTTGTCCTCAAGACTCAGGAACTTGAATATGCCCTTAGCAATGCACGATTTGGCCAGGTGTTCACAAGGAGATTGGCTGTCCTTGAACCTATACAAATCCAAGAGTCAAACTTTAATCCTTTGAATGAGGTAACAACTTTTAATCACTCTATATAAAATGAAACTAACCCTTATACAGATAATGTCGATCAAAACCTGCCAATTGCCATTAGGAAAGAAACTAGAAAGTGCACAAAGTAGACACCATATCCTCTTGCACATTTTTTGTCATTTAAAAATTTTTCACCATCTCGTAAAGCCTTCCTTGTAAACCTAAACACCATTACCATTCCAACTATCCTATATGAAGCTTTATCCAATGAAAAATGGAAGCAAGCCATGAATGAGGAAATAGAGGCATTAGAAAAGAACAAAACTTAGCAGTTAATGGAGTTACCAATAGGCAAGAAACATATGGGCTGTAAATGGGTGTATACTGTAAAATATGGGGCTGATGGATCAGTTGAAAGGTACAAGGCTCAGTTGGTAGCAAAGGGATATACTCAAACCTATGAGATAGATTATATAGAAACTTTTGCCTTCGTTACAAAAATGAACACAGTAAGAGTGTTGTTATCATTAGCAGCTAATTATGAGTGAAAATTGCAACAATTGGATGTCAAAAATGCCTTCTTACATAGAGAACTAAAAGAAAAAATTTATATGAAAATTCCACTTGGCTATGGAAAAAATTTAGCTGCCAATATTATATGTAAGCTAAAAAAAGGCATTATATGGCCTCAAGTAATCACCACGAGCATGGTTTAGCAGATTTGCAAGAGTCATGCTTGTAATAGGATACAAGCAAAGTCAAGGGGACCATAAATTGTTCGTTAAATATTCATCTTTAGGGAAAGTTATAGCTCTACTTGTCTATGTTGATGACATAATGGTGACTGGAAATGATGCTTATGAAAGATAAACATTAGATTAGTGTATGGCTAAGGAATTTGAGATTAAAGTACTGGGAAAACTGAAGTATTTTCTAAGCATTAAGGTGGCTCACTCTAAGAAGGGAATTTTCATCTCTCAACAAAAATATATCACTGATTTCCTCAATGAAACTAGCAAAACAGCACGTAAACCAGTAAGTACTCCTATTGACCCCAATTTGAAACTTGGAAAAGCACAAGAGGATGTTGCAATAAATAAAGAATCATATTAGTAGTTAGTAGGAAAACTTATTTATCTATCCCATATATGGTCAGATATTACCTATGCAGTGAGTGTAATTAGTCAATTCATGCAAAATCCTAAGAAGGTTCATCTACAAGCAGTCTATAGAGTTCTCCAATACCTTAAAAGGACACTGGGCAAGGGAACACTATTTATAAGAAATGGAGGTTTAATGTTGGAAGCATATACAAATTTGGACTATGCTAGATTAATTGTTGATAGAAGATCAACAACAGGACATTGCACCTTCCTTGGTGGGAACTTGGTAACATGGAAAAGCAAGAAACAGAACGTAGTAACATAATCAAGTGCAGAGGCTGAATTTCGAGCAATGGCTGAAGGTGTGTGTGAATTATTATGGCTCAAGATAATCCTTGAAGACTTGAAGATTGTAATATCCTCAATTCTATGATATCAGGTATGTCTTAGAATCCTAAATTCAATATTTTTATGTCTGAAAAATAATCCAATAATCATTTTATATTGCCTTGAACAAAGGGATGACTAAACTGAAAGGAAATGCTTAGGGACTAAAATGAGAAGAAATTTGTTTCACAAAATATCCTGATGGTAGACACACAAATTAAGGTGCATTTATGGCACACATTTATGAGGTTTGAAAATGACATCAATGTCATGAATGCTTCAAGAAAAATATCTAGGAACAAAACGTTCAAACTTTATCTGAAAATAAGAATAAAATATTTATTTATTTATCAAATAAAATGGCAAATTTTTATCTGAAAAATTATGAAATTGCTCCTAAAATATTTTTTCAAAATTTTTTTTAAAAAAATATTTTGGGTCGGCACTTAAAAGGGTAAAATGGTCATTTTACCATGAAGGGCAAAATGATAATTTTAACACCAAGGGTAAAAAAGTAATTTTATCACAAGGACATAAGGAGAATTTTACCTAAAGAAAAACTTTAAAAATTCCTAAAATACCCTTGTATGTCAAGGTTTCAAGAAGGAAAAAGTGAAGGGTATTTTGGTCATTTTCCACCAAGGGCAAAATGGTCATATTAGCCATTTTAAATAAGTCTCACTTCTTCTTCTTCTCATCCTTATCAAAGACAACATAAAGGCTTTTGGAAGGGAGAAAAACGTAGGCTTCGTAAGGGAGAAGAAAGCAAGGAAACTTCAAGATTTATCCACCAAAAATTATAAACCTAGGTAGCTTAGCATTCTTCCATCACTTATTTCATGTTTTTAATGGATTTTCCAAGCTTTTGAGATTGTCATGGCTGAATGAACAATACATGAATAGTGATGTTCTTAAGTTTACATTCTTAAATTCTTAAAATTTCTATGGATTAATGCTTAGAAAGTAGTATGGAGTTGTTTGTGATGGTTAATTTTAATTATGAAAGTGTTTATGTTCATTTTCCAATTTTTGTTTCATTTGCCCTCAACCCCCAAATTCATGAATGTCATGCCAACTTGTTTGTTTTGCCTTGATTGTTATGGATAAATGGTGATTGATGGTTTATGGAGGATGAAAATGGGATTAAAGGAATGATTATATAGAAAATGACAATTTTTACACAAAATTCCTCTTTAGGCCATGGCTAGCAAAATGAGATTTTGAAAATTGTTTGAAAAATGTTAAAGTAGCTTATTGGTAATTCAATTTATGGCCAATGGAGGGTAGAATAAGTGTCAATTGGTTGAAATGCTCAATTTTGCCTAAAAACCCCATCTTGACTGAGAGTATGCATGTTTTTGGTGAAGGAAATGTGCTGAAATTTTTATATGTGTATATTGGTTGAAGCAAGATTAATTGGCAATTATTTTTTATGTAAAATGATCCCATTAAATTCCATGTAGCCTACTTGACCAATTTTATGACATGAAAATATTTATAGAAAATTTTGTACACAAATGTAATGAAATTGGTCAAAAGATACAAAGGAAATAATATGACATTGCAATTAAATTTTAATGAATATTTTGTGCAATTTTGACAATTCTAGCAATTTGTGTGTATGCTTAGGTGTGTGGAGATGATGATTATACACACCTTGAGTATGTATAATTAGGTGAGAAAGGGAGAAAATGAAATAATAAGTAAGAAATGAAAAATATTCGCCTTTGAAACCCTTTAAATGCAATAAAATGTGAAAAAAGGGAATTTTGTGTAAATGGGAAGGAAAAGTAATTTATTTTACTTATTATATGGCAAGAGTGACAAATAGAAATTTTTAAGTATGAAAATCTTAAATTTCTTAAGGATTCTTCTTGACCAAGAATGAACCTTCCTTTTTATACAAATTCAAAAAATAGAATTGTTATTGAGATTTAAAGATTTTCTTTTTAAAAAGTGAGAATTATAGTATCATAATGAATTAGGAAAGAAAAGGATTTATTTATGACATAGATAAGAAAAAACATTGAATGGTATTGGAAAACATTGAATGGAAGGAAAATATTTGAATGTTCAATAAATAGAAACATAGAGGAAGTGATTCCAATAAATGTTCTAGGGTAGATAGGCTTATAACCAAGTGACCAATTGTTGGTATGGGATGATCTTTGAGCATTCTACGGTTGTATCATAAATTTGGATGGTGAAACATCCACTCGGAATGAAAGAATTTCTATGATGATTGCGAATTCTAAGTTAGTGTAACCTAGATAGCCAATTGAACAGGGAACATTTACTTAGAATTTGGCAAAATTATGGGATTAAGCTTAATCATCCTAGTTGATATATATAGGAAATAACATATTGGGAAATGATCCATGATGTAGGTTGTGGTGATCTATGGCATCATGAATCGCCCATAAAGCGGGGAGAAGATGATCTGTGTAAATAATAGTGATTCCGTGAGCTTAGTTTGACTGAACCCTAGGAGAAATTCCCACTTAGATCAATCTTTATGACATGATCACTGAATGTGAATGGGTATTCGAATCTACTGAGGGACGTCTCAGATGTATCAGTGGCAGAATTATCACACACTTGATAGAGCGGCTATCTCATTCATGCATGCTGTAGTATGTGAAGTAATTTATACTTTCGATACTCTTGTGTCTCTTTGAATTGAAAATATGGCTTTTAGCCAAATATGAATGTTTATTTTCCTTATAAATAATACTATTTTTTCATTAATGGTAAATGTTGTTTCTCCTGAATTATCTATGTCTGAATAGAAATTTAATAAATGTACTTTCTTGATTATGGTATTGAACGGTATACAGTGAACTATAACTGTGACTGAAATTGATACTATTTTTGTTTTATAACTGATAAATTACAGATATACCTCATAAAATTTATCTCATACATCTGACTGACTTATTTATAACATTTTATAGAAATAATTAAATTTACAAATAAAGAATGTAAGTTATTTTTTGTACCTATACGGTGGTACATACCATAGCTTAGAAATGAAATGTGGAATGCGTAGCTACTGAAAAATTATTTTCTCATTATTTTTTGGTATGTATCAAATGACTAGGACCATTATGGTAATACGAGACAGAAGGAATTAGCTATCCATCCTATAAAACATACATATCAAATTTATGAAAAATGGTTGAAAAAGGTATGAGTGGCAGGTTTGTTACCCTATAAAATCAAGAAAATTACATATATCTTGTAGTATATGTAACAATATTGTAACTTTGAACTGGATATAAATGTATGTAAAAAAAAATTCTAATTTATCCTAGATTTTTATGGATTGTGATGTATGATTATTAGACTTTCGCTGTATTGATAATTGAATATGATACCTGAGTAGGGATCTGAATCTAATTAAAGATATTCTATAAATAGATATTTATAGAACTCAGGTAAGATATAAATGACAGAAGTGTATATAACTCACCAGTCTCATAAGTAAAGGATTTTTCAACAAATAATATTTTAAATATGGCTATGAAATTGATGGTGTTATAAAGATGGCCCAATGAGATTATATTGTGACAATAAATCTACCATCAGTATATCTCACAACACAGTACAACATAACCGAATAAAGCACATTGAGATAGATAGACACTTCATGAAAGAAAAGTTAGAGAGTGGATTAATTTGTACTCCTTATGTTTAGCTTTTCAAACAATTGCATCCAAGCTAGGAATAGAAAATACTAATTCACCAGCTTGAGAGGGAGTGTGAAAAACATGTACATTATTAGGATTTATTAGAATTAATTAGTAAGAATTATTTTTGTGAGAATTAATTCTCTCCATTAATTAGGGATATTATTAGATGTTATTTCTTTCATTAGAATATGGTTAAAATGACTAAGTTTTCTATTATAAATCTTAGAAATAAGGGGATTGGAATCAATAATTTATGGCTTTTGATTCCTAGGACTACTGTATATATTTTCCTACTGTTGTAATTTGAAAAAATCAAAATTTCAATTCTAATTTATTCTCCACATATTTTAATCTATTAATAATTAATATTGTCAAAGTTTAGGTAGACCAAAATAGCTACTAGGTAGGGTTAGTTATAATTTATGGAAAATGATTCAACCAACTCAAATCAACCACAACCAACCATGTTTAGTTCGAGTTGATAGGTTAAATAGTTTTATTTTTTCTTCTTTTGCTTTTATTCCTCTTCTTTCATAACATACAGTTAGACAAAGTTAATAAATGATTTTAAAGGCAATTAATCATGTGGATAGGGTTTAGAATTCACATATACTAAGAGTTCAAACTTGTGAAGAACGAATGAAAAAAGTGACGACAGATGAAGGGATGACAACAATGATGAATAAGGATGAAATGAAAGGGACAACAATGATGATGAACAAGGATGAAGGAACGAAAATGATGACAATTGACGGACAAGGATGAATGAACAATAATGATGATAAAAAAAGTGATAGTTAGGCGATGGGTAATGATAGACGAAGGAGGGTTGATGTGACAAGTGTTGATGATGATGACATCTTGCTTCATTCACTCTTTCTCTAGTTTTTGCCTTGTTAAAGGGTGACAAAAAATTGAAATGGAATGGGGAGGAAGCCATATGCATCAAAATGTAATATATCATGGAAAGAAATTAAATAATAATAATATTATAGATCGATTGACAAGTTGGGTTGATTCTGACGAGTTTATCATTTCAGAACTAGTTGACCGAACCAAAAGGGTTTGGGTTGAATCACTTTCAACTTGAAACTAACCTATATATCCGAATCAAACCAACCCAACCTTATAGGTTATGTTGGTTTTAGCATATTGACTGGGCAATTTGACTCACTATTTAACCATATTAATAATTACTCTATTTCGCTCTTTTCAAATCTCTCAATCAAGCTCTAAGTAATAAGTAACACTCTAACAAGGGACTTAATAAACCTTCAAAAGCATCACATTTTCTAATAAAATTAAAATTTTCTCTATCAAAATACCTAGAAAGAAATAGATAAACCAACTTTGAAGACTTCTACGCAAATGTAACATATCTCCCACATTTTTCTAATGCAATCAAGCTCAATGTTGTAATCAAGGTCTTGGGAGATTTTTTTTGTCAAAAAATAAATTTTATTAATCAAAACTAAGCAATACATCATAATACACCAAACAAATAACTAAAATAGACACCACATGATTTAGCCTAAACCCAGCAAAAACAAGCATCAAACGTTTACACAAAACTCCCAAACATAACCTACCAAACTTATTTTCACTTGAAATCATATAGCTAAACAGGGGTTAACTCACCCCTTCTCTTGAACCAAAACCTTCATTAAAGATGATAGTAGCCAACAAGGGTGGAGGAGACCACACCTAACTAAAGGCACACCCTATTCAAGGCTGAGACAACAAGTTAATCAGCAGTCGAGTTATTACATCTAGGAATAAGAGAATGAAAACTCAAAACCCCTACTAAGGCTAATAATATCTGACATAACAAATTGAAACTTTTAATCATCAGAATATGTACCATTATTAATAGCTTGAATAACTTCTAAACAACTAGATTCAACTTGAATCCTCCTATAGACATTTACCTTTGTGGTTTCCAACCTCATTCTTACTGTCATGGCTTCACCCATCACTGATGAAGTGGGGAAACTCGACCGCCATATCCCACCCAAATACCTACCTTCCTCATCTCACAAGATAGCCCCCAAACTAGCCCTAAAAAAGTCAACACAGAAAGCCCTATCAGTGTTAAGCTTTATAAAACCTATATTAGGCCTTTGACAAACTAATTGGGTAGATTTTGACTTAAGGCCCACTTCCTCATCTTTCATACCTACCTTATTAGCCCTCTAGATATCATTCAATAGACTCATTACCAAAGCTATAATAGTCATCAAGTCTTATGCTACATCTTAAAAAACAACATTGCATATACTCTTCCATAGCTTCCAGCACATCCTAACGATTAAATCTTTGTCAAAATCAGTTAGAAGAGAATCTTTGAACACTTTAAACAACCACTCTTCAATTATATTAATTCTTAACTCTCCTACCTTTATTGTTAAAGGACATGCAAACCAAGCTATCTTAACCCTTTCACATAATTGTAAAAGATGCTCAATAGACTCAAGCTCCTTCTTACATAGAGGATATAATAGATCCCTCAAACACCTCTTATAAAGTGCAAGCCTAGTTGGCAATGACCCCTTACACACCCCCTCGAGAAAATGCTTCACTTTAGGTATTGTTTTAAGTTTCCATATTAGCTTCCACATATCCTTAAATGGAGAAAAGGATGAGCTGAGACCATACACTACATTTGTCTTCACCCATTCTCTTGCATAAAAATACCCAAACTTTGCAGCATAAACTCTATTTTTAGTTTTAAACCATACTAATATATCATGCCCCCTATAAACCTATAAAGGCACCTTTAAAATATGACCAACCTTCTCTAAAGAAACTAATTTCCTCAGTATTTCTACATTTTATTTGCCATTAGATATAAAATCCTCCACTCTCTATTTGCCTTAATCGCTATTCGAGAGGCTATTTATGATTTTAAACCCTTTAATACTTTGTATCTATAAATTATACCAAACAAAACCTCACTGCCATCCCCAACTGCCTAACACATTCCTTTCTTCATCGGCTCTCTCTCGTCCATGATACTTGACCAAGCTCAAGAAGCTTTAGCCCACTTCTTTACTTCCCAAAAGGAACGTCTTCGAAAATAAATCCTTTTCAATATAAGAACCCATATGTCATCAAGACTATGAATAAGCGTTCAAGCCTATTTTGCTAACATAGTTAGGTTAAAAATTTCAAAATCTTTAAACCTTATGCCTCTTTCCTTCTTGGCTATATATTTAGCTTATCCCAAGCTAACCAATGTATCCTTCCTTCCTCTTTCTTTTGTCCCCACAAAAATTTAGCCAAAGCTTTGTTCAAATCCTCACACACTACTTTTGGAAATTTAAAACAAGTCATAAGGTATATAGGTATGGCACCAACAACTGCTTTAATCAACACCACTCTACCCTCCAGAGTATGTAACCCTTGCTTATATCCCTACAATTTCTTCATGGGCTTTGCTCATTATAAAGTTAAGGGCCTCTTTTTTTTACTTACCCAACATTAGGGGTAAGCCTAAGTAATACCCTGGACTTTTAGTGATTCTTATCTCAAGTATACTACATAAATCCTCTCTTATATCACCCAGTGTATTAGCTAAAAACATGATGTAGGACTTATTAAAATTAACTTGTTAACCCGAGGCATTAGAGTACATTTCTAAAATTGATCCCATTACTATACAATTGCTATGTGTTGCTTGGAGGAAGAAAATTACATCATCTGTAAAAAAAAAAATGTAAGTCAACCAAGGGCAACCTTTAGCCAACTTTATTCTCCTTAACCAACCTTGCTTAAAATAGTAGGTAATCATGGTAGACACTATATCTATAACTAAGATGAAAAGGTAAGGAGATAGAGGGTCCTCTTTCCTCAAACTCCTATTAAGAGAGAGCTCAGCAACCTTCCTTCCAGATAGGAGTAGATTATATTCCACAAAACTTGTGCATTCCATCACTATATGTTAACCCATTTCACTGTAAAACCTATTTTTATTCCTTTATAAAATTCCACTCCACTAGGGCATATGTCTTGTTCATATCCATCTGCAATGCTAATTCACACTAATTCTCCTTCCTCCTTAATTTTATGTAGTGAAAAGCTTTATGCACCACTAGAATGTTACCTTGGATAAGCCTCCTTGGTATAAAAGCCCTTTGGTTGGTTGAGATGTATCTTGGCAACAAATTTTTCATCCTATTAGTAATCACCTTTGAGATAATCTTGTATGAAAAATATCAAAGGCTAATTATTCTAAAATGCCTCACCCCTCTAGGTTAGCCTATCTTCGGAACCAAATACAATGTTAGTTTTATTAATTCTTCTTAAAGAGCACCCCTTTTTAAAGACCTCCCTGACCATCTCAAGAATTGTATCCTTTATATTCTCCCATAAGTATTGATAGAAAAAAACCCAAAAAATCATCCGATCCTAAAGCTTTTACCCCTCCAAGCTTAAATATAGCCCTTTTAATTTCCTTCATTAAAACTTGCCTCAACAGCACTTGATTGTCCTCTTTTATTACAACTCTTTCATCAAAAGCTAATGCATCTTGAAAGTCTCTAACCCCTTTCGAAGAAAATAGCTCCCTATAGAATTCTTCAAATTTCATTGCTATCTTATCTTCTCTTTCTATCCACATACCATACTTATCTCTAATTCTCATAATCTTATTCTTTTGTCTTCTTATAATTGTGGTTTAATGTAAGAACTTGGTATTTTGATCTTCTGCCTTTAAACAATTTGTTCTAGCCCTTTGAGCCTAGTATATCTCCTCCCTTCTTCACATTTCCTCAATCTTCTATTCTAACCCCTTAACCTGCTTAGCCTTATCCTTAGTAAAATCCCTTTCTCGACACTATACAATTTGTCTATTTAATTTATTTATCATCACCACATTGTTTGAAAACTTAACCTCTAATTTGTAATGCATTTCTACAAGAGAATAACCTTTCTGTAAGGAGGTTATTCCATTCCCTCCTCACACTACTCCATGTGTATTGAATAACTCTACTAAAATCAAGATGCTCTACCCACATTTGGTCAAATCAAAAGCATTTTGGTGTTCTTTTATTATTGTACTCTAAGTGAAGAAATAAAGGGTAGTGATCTGACCCAATAAATTCTAAGTGAAAAACTTAAGCTTTCTTAAAAACTTCTCTAAAACCTACATTGCACAGAGCCCTGTCAATCCTTTCCTTTATGTGAGCATTACCCTTTTGATTGTTTGACTAAGTAAACCTTACCCCTTTGGAATTCATATCCATTAAATTGTAGTCAAACATGAGGGATTGAAATCTTATGAAACACCTAACACTTCTCTGTCTACCTCTAAACTTCTTTATCAAATTACTGAATTCATTAAAATCCCCTAGGCACACCCGAGGTTCTATCTCATTAGGCATTAACTCAGTAATCTTTTCTCAAACATCTTGTTTATCTTTTGCCCAAGGGGAACCATATATCAATGTAACATAATAGCTAGCATCTAATGTTGATGATGAAATGAAAGAATGACTAAAAGTTTTTGTAGCCTTTATCAGATCCACTTGTATCTCCTCCGACCACCAAACACCGAAACCCCTTGCCAAACCTTTTGATTCCATATAAAAGGCCTCACTATCCAAATAACACCCTCTTCTTATTATTTCTATTTTCTACATGAATTCTTAGTTTCCATTAAGAACACCAAAAAGGGCCTTATCCTTCTCAAGATATCCCTTAGCAATCTCACTGTCAAGGAATCCTCTCAAACCTTGACAATCCCAAGCTAGAATACTCATGACCCTCTCATGGCTAATTTTGGCCAGCCACCACAGCCATTAAAAGAGTCAGTATCTTCCCCCTATTTTACTCTAATTCTTTCTTCCAATCATTAATCCCATAACATTTAATTGACAGCTCTACCATATTTCTAGCCTTCTTCATTCTCTCACATTTCTTTAAGCCTCTCTTAACAGAATCACATCCCATCCCCTTCCAATTATGCATCTTCTTTGGGCTGCCAAGAGTTCTTCTCTTAAAGATGGTTAACTTTGATAATGGCATTATAAAGCATTGAGAAATTTTCATCTGCCTTTTCACTTTTTCCAAATTCACCATCTCTTTAGCACTCCTTTTTGAACTTACCCTTCTCATATTCATTGCTAATTCCTCTTCATAAAAGTGGATTAGGGCCTCTATCAAAGCTAATCCTGATTCAGTCTGTCATCCTCAGGCGGGAGTTCATCTATATAATTTGCACTATACTCCTTCATTTTGCTCATTATCCCACTCAACCCAATATCCAGTCCCCTAACTTTCTCTTCACCCTTCGGCCTAATTAAGATTCCTTATGAGTGATTACTCTCCCTTTCAGTATGTTTCATAGTACTACCCTCCCTATCACGTGATCTCACCTTTTTCTACCCCACATTTCTTCTTTTACCTCCATACCTTTTCACGTTATTGACCACATTTTCTTTCATATCTATTAATCTCTAGATAGCTAGTTGTAGCTTTACTGTTCTAGTCAAAATCTGTCTTAATAAATCCTCCTCACATCCTTTTATTTCACTAATATCCTTCCTATGTTGCACATCTTTCTCCCTCACCACCATCTCCGAACTGGCCTCTATCTCTTTTCCATTAACTTTCACAACACCAATTGATTTTACAGGTGCTTTACCAAGCTAAGATCCATAGTTTGAACTCATCCTTCCCTGATCACAATCCTCTTAACATGCTTTTAAATCATGTCCTAGCACTCCACAATTGTAACAAAAATTTTGTAATTTCTCATACTTGATTGTAACCCAAACCTTCAACAAACTAGGCCTAGGGATCCATATACCTTTCTTCAAAGACTTTGTTATGTCAAAATTGATCCTCACCCTAGTAAAACTTCTAATAGTTGCTCTATTCTTCCAAGGATTCTCAACTTCAATCACATCTTCTATTTTTTATCCCAATCTCACAGTATTCCTTATGTCATTCCTTCAACTGGAATTTTGCAAAATTGTATCCAATAAGGACATGTATTCACATCTATCTCTATAAATTCCTTGAAAGGCTTCCATGACTAGACATTCAGCAGATGTCCTAACACTATCCACGACCTCTCCCTTAAGATCCTTTCAAATACTTCTTTATCAAAAGTGAACAGAACCATGTTCGAATACACCTCCGTAATTGACATTCTTGTCAAAACATTCTAGATCCTGTGGATCATGATATTTACTGTAGCTCTATTCAACATCTTGTTTGTGATAATCTTCCCAATCAACATTCTCTTTCTCGCACTACCTATCTTCGTAGACTCCCAATCAAGATCAACTAAATCACCATTAGGTTCTTTCAAAGGATTAGATGCTTCCTCGATCGAACCTTATGTGCAATATCTCCACTCCTCCTCTTCAATTTCAAGAAGAATAAAAGAACTCTTTGAAATCTCTAAATCTTACAAAAACTCCTTAAGATCTCCATTGAAACTTGAAACAAAGTTCAAAAAATGCGATGCTTTCACTAAGGAGAGAGAAAGTACCTAAGCATATTGTTTCGTTTCATGTATATTTCTCATATACATAGGTCTTAGACGATTGGAACAAGTTGTTTTCAAATGGCATAACTGGAATTTAGTTTAATTTTCAAGGAAATATTTTATATTTTTACCTCAACTCATGTTATAAGCTTATTATCACCATAGTCATTTAAATTGTCACTTTTTTACAGTTTGGCTTTAAAAGAGTATGCGTCTTAATTTAGTTTCATAATCGCATTTTCCACAACAGAATGATCTATTGCGTTGGGCATAGTCATTCATTTCTTGACATAATATGAGATTAATAGAAGTTCACTTAAATATTGTTTTCTTTAATTCTTCAAAGTCCAACTATTTCAATAACAGAAATTGACAAAGTTACTTAAATAAGTCTAGATGATCATCAATTAATGGTCATATGAACTTGTATTAGATATTATCCTACAATTTCACCTATTTTTATTAAAATTTTTAATGACATTATTATTCTTTTAAAAATATTATAATTTATTATAAAATATATTTTTAAAAATTATAAAATTCTAGTATTATTTATATTGAGTTTAAAATAATAAAGTTATTTTATTTGAAATTAAAAAAATATTTTTTATATTAATTAAATATATATTTAATTATATAAATAATAAACGTAAAGGTAATTTAGTCAAAATTAACAAAAATGTAAACTTTTTTTATTTCTGAAAAAAAGAAGTATAATTTTTTAAAATAAAATAGATAAAAATATAATTTCAAGATTTAAATAAAAATGTAATTTATTCATAAATTTATGTCTATCGACATAAAAAAAAGTCACATAAAAAGCGTTGAAAATTGAAATGACAATAAATAACAATAAAGAAAACGACTAAACATTCATATAACCACAAACCTATTAAGTATTCACTTGGTAAATTTGATATTAGACATTTGATCAACAACACAAAACACATTAACACTCGCATAGTGTTATATAAAGAAGCGCAGCTGCGGGCTCATAAATTTATAGCTAGCCACTTCAGCTTCTCCCAATTACACTTTTGCCAAAACCCAAAAAAATAAAAAATAAAAAGCACAATAATAATAGTAATAAGTCAAAAAGGTTCTTCTTCTTCACGTCTTTTCTCTCCCTTTTAGTCCTGCCGTTTCCCGCGTATCCAAACAATAAGCGGCAAATTTTGAAATCAATCACACTCTGAAATTCTTCCCCGTGAATGTTTGGCCGAACTGCCAGTTAGACGGGACGATGTTCAACGAGGTGGAAGTGCGTCGGTCACTGCCTGTCACCCTGAACGACAGTGACTGACCAACCAGAACGGCGTTCGACTGCCAGTTCTGACCCCAGTTACGGCTCATGCTCATCCACCCTGTCCTCGACCCCTTCACGCTCACCCTCACGATATCCCCTGCACCCGCCACGTTCGTGATCAGAACCAGGTTGAAGTAACGGAATCCGTTCATTGTGAACCTTATCCCTCCGCTTTTCCGGCATGGCACCCTGCACGTATATACGTTATCACACGCCGTTACCGTTACGCTTTTCAGGTCAAAATGGTAATTTAACATAAACCTGAGACGAATTTAAAGCACAAACTACCGGCGATAAGAGACAGGGACGATGCCGGCGCGGTACTCGGCGATCTTGAGGAACATGGGCATGGCGAGGTCGAAGTGTGGCCTTGGCGGGTTGCACCACCCGCCATTGTCGCTGGGCAGAGCGTAGTTTGGCGGACAGAAGTTTGTGGCCGTCACGAAGATCGAAGGGCTACCGGCATGGCACCATTGTGGGTCGCTCCCGCACTTGATCTCAAAACAAGCGCCGCAGCTCAGCCCATTGTTGAACAGAGCCGTGCTCAGCGCCGCCGTGTTCACTCCGTAACCTTGGCTGTACAAGTTCCCGTACCCACACGCCCCTCCTGCACACACACAAAATGAGGACAATTCAATTCACAGAATTTGAGATATGAGTATTCATATAGTGAAGATTGTAATGGTGTCCAAGTACATACCCATGGTTCCGGAGGCATCGCTGCCGCCGTAGAAAGTAGCGTGCGCGTTCTGCCACTCGCCGGTGGTGTAGACGCCGGGGATTTTGGCGTGGGTTAGTGTTAGAGAAGCCAAGAGGGAGGCAATGGCGAAGGCAATTGCAAGAGACATTGCTTTCATTGTTGCTAGCTCTTGCGAATAGAGAGAGCAGGAGTGGGATATGTGCGTGAGGAGGAAAACAGAGGAAGGAGTGGTATTTATGGAGCGAAGAGGGAGAGGAAAAGTGAAATTTTGTGGGACGCAAATTATGACCCTTAATTAATGCCTCTTGCTCTCACTTGGACCGTAAATAAATTTGTCCACCATCAAAAGTAGCTAACTTTTTTTTTTTTCTCTTCTCACAAATCTCAATGTTTAGTGCATTGTTATAGGACTCAGGCTCAGATCAAACAAGAAGTCAGTTCGATTAAAAACTCAGTGAATCGGTCATCAAATTATTCGAGTCCCACAATTAAATTACTTTTCTGTCAACCCAAAATTAACCCGATAGATTTTTATGAAAACCAGTGACTCATTGGACCGTTTCGAATCATGTTTAGAAATTGAAATATGTTTATAATATGTTTAGAAATTAACTTGCATTATATGTATGTCTTAATTTTTTATGTATAAATAAATTTTATTAATTTAAACTATTTTTTAATAACCTAATAATTAAACTAGTAATCTAATAATTTAGACCCTTCATTGGGGTTAATGACTTATTTAGATTCAAAAATTATAGTTGTGTGTTCACACTAATTAGTAATTAATTTTTAATTATTTAATAGTTTTATATTAATAATAATAATAATAATTTTCATTAATTAAATATATTTAAAAAGTTAGAGTGAAAATATGAAAATAGTTGAGGGAGAGAGATGAGTGTAGGGGACAAAAGAGACTAGGAGACTAAATACGAAATCGCTTTGCTTCATATGCAAGTTGTGCTATCAAGTAACAACAAAAATCATAGTAACCATCTCTTTTCACTATTTGAAGTTTGTCTTTCGCGGTAGTACTGTAGCAAAGTTAAGCTGGATCCTACAGAAAATCGAACCTTTAACAAACAAAAAAAGTTATTAGACAAGTAGGCTTGGTGTTGTATTTTGACTTTTGAGAAATTTTCTTTGAATTTGCTAGTTTTCATATAAATAAATCTGATTTAAACGTTATGACAATGATAATATGCTTTTAATTAAATCAAATATTATTAGTTGGAGTAATAAATATTATATTTTTATTAACTAAAATTTTTAGTTTAAATCTTAAGTATAAAAAAATTATTATTAAAAAAATTTTACTTTTGTTGTAAGATTTAAATTAACTTAAATTAAATTAATTAAAATCTAATAAAATTTTAGATATTACTAAGTTAAAAAAAAAGTCAAAGATTACTTAAATACCGGAGTGCTAAAAATAAAAAGTAGCATTGAAATTGGAGCTGTAAGCTTCGTCCAAAAAATAACGAAAATGGAGTTGTAAGCTCTAAGGTGTAATGGAACAAATTACTCCTAAGGTAATTGATTTATTATCAACTTCGATTCGCCGACAACGGCCAAACGCCTAGAATCACCTCGTACAATGGCAAACAACTAGTTGTTGTGAGAATATTAAAGAATTTTATAATGGAAAGAGAAGAATGAAGTTTTAATCATTTTTAAGAGGTTACAGATTAATTAAAAATTAATTATTAAAAAGTTTTAATAAGTGAAAAGTAAAATATTTTAGGAAAACAATAAATAAGATAATTAAATTAAATTTTAATAAATAAAATATACTTTTATTGAACTTAAGTTTTAAAAATTCTCAAAAAGCATTAGATCTGTATAAAGATTCTATTTCTTCTTATTTTTTATACATTTATGTGTATGTTCTGTATATATTTCAAATATCTGATAGAGGATATATTTATAATGAAGGGTATGAATAGTTAATTATTAATTGATTGGCTATATCCTAAAAAGGTAAGTAATTATATGCATATTTTATAATGAGAGATAAAGTTAAATAGTGAACTAAAGTTAAGAGAATAAATAATCATAAATAATTATGTACATGGGAGGTATGAAAATTGACATCAACTATTAATGATGTGTCTTGTAGTAGAATGTGAAACAATTAACATTGAAAGGTTAATTCTTCTAAAAGACAAGAAAGTAATTAGTGGTGCTAACTCAATTAAAAAAAAAGAGTTTGAGCTCAACGAAATAATATTTTACTTATTAAATATTAAACTCTTAACCATAGCTTACATAGAGTAATAATGTCTAGGCATAAAAGATACTTTAGTCTTACAAAATTATTTTTCATGATTATTTTTTAGAAAAAGAGAATGAGAGTCACTCCATTACAGTATTCTCAACTTAGTCTAAATTGAGTGTCTCATATAACTCTTGACTTGCATTAAACTTACTCAAAAAAGTTGCTTTCTTGCAAAATCAAAATTATCTTTGTGTAGTTTTTCTTAGGTTTGCATTATGCTAATATTGAGAAAGAGAATAATCTTATCACACTCTCTACTAGCTCATATTTTTTAAGAAAAGGAGAATGAGATATCTTTATTAATTTACTATTTAAGAGATGGATTTATTGGACATCTTAGAGTACTTCGCTTAATAAGAGTTTTATTATTAAAAGTTGCATTAGGATTAGATGTCAAATACTATATAATATGAAGAGACTAATGCAAGATATTTTGTAAAGTGTTAAGCCAAATCATGTTACCACATAGCCAGACATCTAGTGTGTTATTTAAGTTTATTATCTGAATGACAGATTGTATAGAGTAAGATAGTTGGAAATACATTTTTTTTTCTAAATAAAGACACTCTTTTACTTAGGTTAAATAATCTCTTTTACTCAGATGCACAAACTTTTTATACTTAAGTTAAGTCACTTTTTTTAAGTAAAGTCATCTCTTATAATAATATGTATCTTACCAACCAACCAACCAATAATTCTCACTTGACCTAACATCACGATCACACTTTATTTATAATGTTTTTCATTCTGAACACTATTAATCGACTCTATACAAAATTGTTACTAATGTTTCTCATTTTGAACACTTAACTCTATACAAAATCGTTATGTGCCTAAGAACCTAGGATGGTCTCCCATTGTTCCCATGCCTATAAATAGTCAACATCACTCAGGTAAGTTTCATTGTTTTATCTTTTACCATACTATTACTCTAAAATTTTGGGGACTAATTTTATCATCAAATGTTATACCAAAGTATTCAATTTTTGGAGACTAATTTTATCATTAAATGTTATACCAGGGTATTCAATTTTTGGAGACTAATTTTATCATCAAATTTTATACCAGGGTATCCATTCTCTTCCCGTAATTCTCCCTGCACACACCTCAATTGCAGATATTTGAGCAATCATCATCTTAATATCATAAGGAGCCACATTTTGCTAAAACAAAAGTCACCTCCTATGAAAAAGGAGGATTACTTTCTTCTAATTAAATAATATTCTTATTATGATTATTAATTTTATTAAATAAAATTAATTAATTAATATTTTTAAATAAAATATTTTAAATAGAGTGTGTGTAATAATAAAAAATTATTCTTCATAAATTTTAAGAAAATTCAACAAAAATATTCCATACGGCGTTGCTTTTTCTTTTCCGTTAGACTAATGAGATATCCATCGGATCAACGCTTACAAGAACTTTTCCTTTTTTTGGTGGGAAATAGTCAAAAAGGATTATCACGAAAAATTTAATTAGAGATAGAGAGACAGAGAAAATAATGTTTTGAAAATGATAGTATGAATGTGTTCTTTTTTGACTGGAAAAAGAAACTTAGTATAACGAAATTGAAAAAGAAATAGAAACTAGCCATATTTATAAGACCCTTGCAGTGAATATGAATCTGGCCTTAGCCTGAGGATCTTAAGCTCGGATTTGGATGAGTTAAGATTTTTTCATATAAAAAAAATTATAATAACATCATATATAAAAAAATATAGACATCAAATTGATTGATTTAATTCTATTCATAAATAAATAATATATTTGTATTTTATATATAATATTATTTTTTATTTTTTATATGAGATAATCTTAATCTAAACTATTTTTATGATAAGTAATTGATATCATTATGTAATCGTATAATTATAAATTAAAATAAATGATAAGTTTTAATCAACAAAAGGGGCTAGTGTCGCCAAACAAAAATTTACTTGCCAATTCAACAAACGACTACGTAATGAGGTGGGACCCATATTTGGTCCGCATTTATCGCTCCACGTATCACGCCGGCGTTGGCCGTACAATTTAGTCACCCGGTAAATACAGCGAAAGACGATAGTGAAGGTAACCCAATGCCCTACCTCCTCATTCTTTTTTTCTTTCGGTTAGTTTTTAGTTTTAATCATAATTTTTTTACGAGTATTATTTTTGTGGATTTAGTCAATATAAATTATAAAATAAATTAATAATATAGTATTTCAAAATATCAAAATATAACTTATCCTCTGAATTTAGGAATCATATATTTTGCTCTTTTCAACTTCAAACTATGACAAAAATATCTCATAAAGTTATATTTTTGTTTAACAAACTTAATTTTTTTAGTTAAATTCTTAACTTTTATTATTAATTTTTTTTTTAAAAAAAAACACCAATTCACATACCAGCAGACTTTCCAAAATTGAAGGTGAAAATCTGGCCAATTGCTGCAGAAACATTCCAACTCTAATGGTGCTTCACGATCTGTCAATAAAATTCAAAGCACATAAACATCAGTTCCTAATGTATGAAGCATTAGCAACACAAGTTTGCATTCCTTCTAACTTCGAATTCTTTATCTAATTCATAAATAGTGCTTCCATCAATAGAAATTACACTATAAAAGAAAGAATTTTCAACCGCGACTCTGCAGTGGCAATTAAAACAGTCACCTTAAAAAAGTTGTGTTTGGTGATGACATTCAATTTGCCGTCACCAAAGAATTTTTAGTGACAATTTTATTTTGCTATGAAATAGTGTTCAGTAGCAACTTTTATATCACTACGAAAGGGTCTTTGGTAGCAACTTTTATATTGCTATCTTCAATAAAATCGTTAAAAATATATCTTTTATGGTGACATTATAATCACTGTAAAAAATACTTTTTGTGACAGCTAAAAGGTAACATAAACAACGAAAATTATTTAGTTTTTGGTAATGACTAAAGTCATTGCAGAAGATTGTCTTAGGTGACTACAAGTATTTTCGTAGAAATTCTTTAACAATAAAATTACAGGTAGAGACCTTGTAGTGACCCAAAAGTTGTCACCAAAGAGCATTGGTGGCAACAAGACTTTTTTTTGTAGTGGTAAAGGTATTTGCATGTGTTTGTTTAGGATTTATGCCTTAAAAATTAATTTTTGATCAATTTGATTATTGAATGAATATGATAGATAAAAAATAATTGATAATGATATTTATAAATGTTAACTTAATTGTTAAATGATAAATAAAATCTTATTCAATAATACAAAAATAAAATGTATCAAATTTACAAATTATACACAGTCAAAATACACCTTTTTTGCATCTTTTTTATTTGCAATTTGTTAATCCAAAATGTTTTATTTTATATTTTTTATTGCTAAATAAAATTCAATTTAATATTTAATAGTCAAGTTAGGGCTATTAATGTCAGATTAGTATATCAATTAACTTTTCATTCATTTTATTAACTAAAATACCAAATTAATTTTTTAAAAATTAAATTGTAACATTTTATTTTTTTAAAAACCAAATTGAGAGAATATGTATTTTTTTTATAGACTAAATTATTAATTTACTTTAAATTATATATGACTGTGTTATATGTTAATAGTTCAATTGAAAAAATAAAGAATAATATGCCTATAGTTAAAATTAATCATTGATAAAAAAAATTGAATTATTAATTTTTTGTAATTTAAGTTATATTATTCTATACTTTTTTATTAAATTATTTACATATAGTGAATTAATGCATGATATTACAAACTCAAATTGTGTGATCATTTCTTTTTTTTATTTATTTAATACTGAAAAGTGCAAAAAATTATTGGAGATTATTTTCAATAACTTAGTAACCTCAGAAGTACTTTTTTAAGGGTAACTTTTAATAATAAAAACAATGGTTTTTTTTGTAAAACCTTTTATACTATAAAAGTATAAAATTATTTTTTATTTTAAAATTTAACCATTTATGAATGACACTGATGGCATGAAGATTATAAAGAAAAAAGAAAAACTTGAAATTATAATTGCATTTTTGTCAATTTAAATATTTTAAAATGTGAAAATAAAACAATTAGTATTTATAATTTTTTGGGTGTTAAAATATAGTTTACAACTTGCAATCGGTTAAAATTGCGCTAGTAGTCAGTAGTGAGTGATATATACTATTGAAAAAATTTTAGATATAATTATTTTAATATTTTATTTATACATTAATTAATAAAATTTAATTAAAAATTTTTATTTAATACATGTGAGTTTAAAAGTTTAAAATAAAAAATTAAATAAATATTATTGACTAATTTATAATAATAAAAATTTCACATACACATTGTGCATATCTTTTTTTTATTTTTAAAATATAATATAAAATAATAATTATTATAATTTTAAAATAATAAATTAAATAATATGAAGTTATTTAATACATACATCTTTTGTAACTTCTTACTACTTTTATTTTCTCTCTCCTACATTTTCACATCTCATATTTTATTTTATAATTTATATTATAAAATATATTATTTTATAAAATTATTAACTAAAAAAGTCTAAAAATATTATAATATAAATAATATATAAAATTAAAAACCTCTTCTTACTATGAATAAGTAGTTGATTGATGTAATAATATTTTTATTTTTTAAAAAATATATAAGTTTAAATTTTTAAAATTATATTTATTAAAAAGACTTCATCTTAATACTTTTAAGCAATCAAAGTTCAACTGAGATGCCCTAAATTTTTTTTTTTTTCATAAGAACCTCTCCATACTTTGGTTTAAAAGAGTTGGAAGTGTGAGGTATATGAATTGTGCAATGATATCCATGAACCAAATCTAAGGGTATGGCACGTAATGAGTATAATTATGTGTGCACTTCAACTTCAACCACACGCACCATGTACACCACACGTCCACACATAACTGCCTTTTCAAATGCACGTCCTACCTGCCTTACCTTTCGTGTACATTCACTTCACTTCTTAAATCATATGACACCAAAAAGGTCTTCACCTTTTCGTACCAACAAATAAGTAATGCTTCTCACATTTAATATGTCGGTACTGTAATTTTTTTTACGATTAGAATTATAAATAGTTTTTTATATTTTTGTTATTAATTTTTTTTAATTAAAATAAAATATGTGGACAAAATTTTTTAAAAAAATTAATTATGAAAATAATAATTTGTTTTTATTAAAAAATTTAATAACAAATATTTAGAAATTACACTTATTTTTTTTCTTTTTTCTTACTCTTCAATTATGATGATTTAGGATTAGAGCTGATTTGTCATTGTTATTGGAAAAAAATTTTCTTTATTCATAGAAATAGGTTTTTGTCATATCTTTTTTTATTATCACTTTTTCCTTTTTAAAAAAAGGATTAGAGCTTAGTTTATAAACGTTACTATGGTAGGTACATAATTTAAACTTTAAAGTACGAGACCTAACTGTCAAACTAAAATTAAAGCAAAAAATATATCAATCTTCACTACATTATTTAGGAGAAAAGAGATCAATGATTGGGCAAATTTGGTTTAATAAAAATAATTAAATCAAACTAATTATATAATTATTTTTTTTTTCACACTTTAATTTCTAGTCTCGCATTCTATTATCTTCCAAAAAGGTTTTCAACGTCGTCTATGTGTGAAAGTGTTAATTATTTCACCGACACTAACAGATACAAGAGAAAAAGCAAAGAACTGTTTATCATATATAGGTGGTGAAAATTTTTATTGCTACTGATTTATTTTTTAAAAGTTAAATTTTTATTTCCATGACTTTAATTATTCTTAATTAATTGAGTTCAAATCAAAATTAAAATGGTATATTTTAAAACTAAATTAATAACAATAATTATATCTTTTAAGAACGTAACTAATATTATAATTTTTTTAAAAAATAATAATAGTAGTAATTACTTTATTTTTTTAATAAGGTTAAATTTTTAATCTTGTATATAAAAATATATTTTATGAAAAAAATTTACTCTTAATATGAAATTTCAACTAATTTAATTAACTAATTTAAATTAAATTAATCAAAATTTAGTAATTAATTTTTAGATATTAATAATTTTGATAACAAAAATATAAAAAAATAATAGTGGATATGTCTATACAGATACTCTTAAATTTATGTCAACATTCACAACAACATTTCTAGTATCATCCATGTATAAAATATAGAGGAGACAAATTAAAGGAATAATATGTTCTACCTTTGAATATTATAGGCCTCTGTTATTGTCATTCAAAGTACATGTGATATTTCTTGAACATAAGGTCAAGATTATAATATTTAAGTGATGTCCCAAAAAAAAAAAAAACTCAGTTCGGCACGATTCAATAAGTCATAGAATTAATGTTCGCAAGAAATATAAAGAAAATTTTTTATTTTCCATCAATTAATATCTGCAACCATCTATATATGCACCACCCGTGATTGAAACCATTAGATTTTGGGTGCTTGGTGGGAGGGAAATGGTAATTAAAAATTTATTACTTTAATATTCTTCAAATTCCATATTGATTAAGAGTAGATTATATATTTAATATATATATAGATATATATATATATATATATAGAGAGAGAGAGAGAGAGAGATATCAATTTTTATTATTTAGTAGTTTAAATATCATTCCAAATGAC
The DNA here is from genome assembly GCA_031216115.1 of Senna siamea. NCBI lineage: Eukaryota > Viridiplantae > Streptophyta > Magnoliopsida > Fabales > Fabaceae > Senna > Senna siamea. Next base: position 11,050,405 of record CM062367.1, on the reverse strand, counting down.
AATTTTGTCCACATAAACTAATGAACAGTTCCTAGTCACCATTTAACGTTCTGTATATTAATTACAAAAAATTAAGATTAAATATTATATTATAATTTTTTAATAATCAAATGGATAGAAAATTTTTCACAATTAAAAAGTACTATTCTTTATTTTGATTTCCTATAGATATCTTATAGAAATAATATTGTTTAAAATATTATTAAATATTAAATATAAACACTTTTTTTAATAAAAATTTTAATTTTAATTTATTATATTATAAAAAATTATTCTCTTTCCCTAAATTCATCCTCATTGATAAAGTAATGAACCAGTTTCTAGTTACCATTTAACGTCTTGTATCATTAATTAATATGACATGTTAGTATTTTTGTTAAGACTTCAAAGTTTAAAAATCAAATGGATAGTAAAATTTTTTGCAATTAAAAAATACATATTTTTTTTATTTTAATTAAATACTAAATATAAATATTTTTTAATAAAAATTTAAATTTTAATTCATAACGTTATAAAAATTTAATTTCTTTCCTTACACTTCACCTTATTGATAAAGTACTCTTCTTGTGGACAACAGAATCTTTGGAATAATGTGTAGTATGATTTGATGCAACGAGTTCAGTGATGCACGCTGAGAAAGAAAACTGGACCATATGAGGACCATAACATACGGAGACTTTAGCATGTCATGCCTGGTGCGTTTAAGTGAAATCACCAAATACTCAAAAGTAGGGTGTAAACATTGAGCTTTACGCAATCCCTAGAAATTAGAAAGGTCCAATTGTTTCCCCTCCAAGCAAGCAATTAGATTCGATGGAGATCATATATGTTGTTATTCATATAAATCTATATCTTCCAACTCTTCTTTTTTCACTTCCCATGCAGTAAGACTTCACTTTTCCTTGCCCTCTTTTTGAACACAAGCTTCGTTTTTAATCATTCATGGGGTCCCCATTTTGACGATCCTCACAATATTCCACTTAGTAATTAAAGCTTTTTGATGGAGACTAACTACCTCTTTAACTAATAACCTACCCTTATACATGGCCCAAACAATTCTGAGACCTTTAGGACTCGAGCCTCTCTTGTGGGGTCTTAGGTCCTTTTTGCTACCCAACTCCAAAAAAAAAAGATTTTGTTACTATAATAGTTAAAACGTTCTAATAAGTTAAATCCTGCATTAAACAAATATGATATTTACTATATGTTTATACTGGATTATGTTGTTCTAGGTTTATTATGAAAATTTGACATGGTAAAGTAAAATAATTATTTTACTCTCAAAACTTAAAGTATATAAATCTATCTTATATTTAAAATAAACTCTAATATTTCACTATTTATTTTTTTATTACGCCACTCATCTTTTTCTCAAATTCAACTTCCCCTTATTTGTTTATTATTGACTTCACTATTAGAGTTCATGATTAGAATTTTGGTTTCCATTATAGTTTTGATCCTCAATTTTTGCTTTGTAAGTCATAACTCGTTAGAGTTCATAAAAAATTATCACCTTTTAAATTTTGGAGTTCATAAAAAATTATCACCTCGAATTGACTCAACACCCACAAATGTGGTTTGAGTGGTAGGCCATGTTCAAAATTCAATAATTTTTTTCCTCCCTTTTTATTTATCTTTTAATCCAAACATATTAGGAAGAAAAAAAAATGTAAAATTTCATTCTAAATGAAAAAATTTCACTTCACTTTCCTTTTCTTCTTATTTATTTTCCTTCTTATTTCAAACAAGCCCATTGAATGAGATTATACGTAAAGGGTATGGAGATATTCATGAAAAAGAAAGAAATATGTTGTCTAAGCAATTAAAGCAAAGTCTGATATAATTGCCTGACTATTAAACTAAGAATAATTAGGAAACATCATCTAAAGGCTGAGCAAAATAATTACTCAGGATCGAAATTTGCAAATTCTCTTTCGTGCAGGAGAAGTAGCTTTGAGAAAACCTCCGGAAATCCTAAAAAATACAAGAAATTAAAAGAAGCACGTAAAAATTATAGATAAAAAATCGTGATACACAATCTCAATATATAATCACAAAAAAGTGAAGTTTTATTGAATTAAAGTGTATTGCAACTTAAATAATCTCATATATTTTGAATTCTTTTTCATGTGGGATCTTATCATACAATGCTTGTTTTCTTTTAATAATTTTAAGTTTTCATGAAAGTGAAATTCTCCTAGTCATTTGACTTTCTTAATCGTCAAATTCAAATTTTGTGTTTAATTATTAAATTTGAATTGATTATTATTCTTGGGTCCTATTTTTTTAATTAGATTGCCTCTTTTCGTTTCTCATTTTGGAGTAAAACCTCTATTACGAAGTGTGGCCTTTGGCGTTAATTGTAAGTTACTTTCTAAGCACATTGTGTATGATCATACGGAGTCTAACAATATTATGAGTCCCAATACACTCTCATTGAGTAGCACATAAAATTACAGAATTGAGATTTTGATGTTCCAACTTGCTCTGCAAGATATTTCAAGTTTTGTTCAATTCGATTAAGTTTGCTGAATACAAAATCTAAGAGAAGATAGAAAAATAGTGATTAATCTGACATAATGTGCACCTGAAAAACTTGCAATTTAATTCAACTCTACCTCTACATAAATACCGTAATTATGACTAATAATAACCTGTTATAACTGATACTAATATTTTTAATTATCACAAAAGCTCGTTTAATGATCAAAATACTTTGAATTTATTCATATCACTTGGATACGGGGATTAAATAAATGACTTCGAATTTTAAGTATAATTTTTTCAAAAAATTTGTGAGTTTAATTTCGAGTTTAGAGAGATGGAACCGACCTTGCCCCATCCCGATATAAGATTAGTTAATTATAATATTTATTTATCATCAAGTTACTATATTTGATATACATATGTAACAATAAATCTATTGAGACTTTGTTTACTGGAATTTAAATAATATAATAATTATGAATATTTTTTGTGAAATTCTACTATTTGATCTCTTAAAAATGTTTTTATTTACGTTTTAACTAATTTGTAAAAAATTATAATATTTTTGTAATCTTTAAAAAATTATAAAAACTAATTTATCAGTCTTTGAAGTATTTACCTTTAATGAATATGTTGAAGTGACATATATATATTAATTTTTAAAAAATTAAAAAAATATATCTTTAAAAGCTTTTAAAAAATATGCTAATTAGTTCTTGAAGCATCACATTTCACCACTTTTACACTCAACTTTTGGTTAAATTAAAACAACAATTAATGTGTTTAAATTTCTTGATTACACTCATTTTCTTTTCTTTTTTTTTAATATAATATATTTCATACCAACTCTCAAAACTAATCTCTACAATTTCATTTTGACAAATGAGTATCATCAAGGATGGTGACCAAGGCATATACTTCATATTTAGTTCATTAAGGAGCCTACGAAGGAAGTAGGTTTTCTCAACTTTTTTTAAATGTGATTTTAGGTTAAAATGTAAAAAACTTTTTAAACTTTAAATCATGTACAAATAATTTTTTTCATTATAAAAATTAATTTAAAATTTTTTAAACTTCATAATTTGTGCAAAAAATTCTCTCCATTAACTTTTGCACTTAAAACACTAATAAAATAGTCACACATCAATAAAATTAAATTATATCAAAATATATAAAATTTTCTAAACATTAAGAGTTGTGTAAAAAATCCCTTAAGTATTATATAAAAACTCTCTCAAATTTAAGGTATTGTGTAGAAACCTCTCAATTAATTTGACATGTTTATCTTCTATTAATGTTTTGAATAAAAACATTGAAGTGTTTTAAATCAAATTTTATAATTGAAAGAATAATTTTTATATAAAATATAATTTATAATTTAGAAGAATTATGTATATTTTAATCATAATTTTATATTAATATATTTCATATAGACGGTTCTCAATTTTTTTAAAAAAGAAAATCCTCCAAATCTGGAGATATAAACCGGAATATTTAATGTACGATCAACAGTAACATTAACTCATTTCTTCTTGACTCGTATAGTACCATGATTTTTTACTTTTGGGGAGTGGCGGGGAAGAATATCATAGTCTCATTAAATGAAACCAATAAAGCAAAGAAAAAAAATTGAGATGTAATGTTTATACTTTTTTATTAAATTTTTTAATTATAAATTGACATTTATATAATTTATTTTTATTAATTTTTTTAAATTTTATACACTGTATTTTAAAGTAAAATTCTTGTATTTGTCTTTTTGTGTTTTGGGCCCGCTGTACAACTTCTTTGCTTGATTAGTGCAATAATATACAAATTGAGCGAAATTTAATAAGCCCAATTACGGGCCCACTAGAGATTGTTAATGACGAACCTGTTGAACTAAACATCCCTAATGGGCCCAAAAAGGCCGATAAAAGAACACATTTTCAAGCAAGAACTTGTACAGAGAATTGTTGATGATGATGGAGAAACAAATTTGAAATTTGAATTTATTTGATATTTGAAATTGTAGAAAGAGCATCACATCACATGAAGCAACGTCATACATACTAATAGGGTTCCACAATGTAAAACGAATTCCAGAAAGATAGTGATGCTGATGCTGATGCTGATGCATGCAACTTTCAAGAGAAAAGAAAAGAATGTAATATTCTGAGTCCAATACAACCACCGCCATTTATCAGCTAAGCCACTCCATACTATTTTTTAAGTATTTTTACTTTTAATTTTAGGAACTTAAATTCATATAAACTAAATATAATTTATTTTTTGAAGTGAAGTTTGTTAAATTTGTTATTCTGCACAATAACCCACAAATGGGTTAAAAAAAAAATAAAACACGTTTTATACATTAACTCGAAAATGATTTAATTTCAAATTAAATACATTCATCACATATTAAGAGTTTAATAGAAAAAATATATTCATGCAATTAAAATTGATAATTTAAAAAAAATTAATTTTATTAACTTATTTTTTAAATTATATTATTGTTAATTTTATTTACTTGTTAATATATGATAAATTTGTATAAAATTTGACGGATTAAAATTCATAAAAATATTATAAAATTTGGAATTACTTTTAATTTTGTTATAAAAGTTTTGATTTTATGCTAATTTCTTTCTAAATGTTTATAAATTTTTTTTACTATTATCTTAACTGTTAACACCATCTAAATTAGAGATGAAAAAAGAAACTACTTTATTAATCATGTTATCGAAGTGTCTTAATAATTGATCTAATTTTAAGACTCATCCAAATTAATCTTTTTTTTTTCTTTCAAAAATTCCACAGATGAAAGTATGGAATCGCTGTATCGTCAAATAAGTATATTCTTATAGCTAATTTTATTTTAAACTAAAATACACAGCATCTCTTTGTAGTTTAATTTATTTACATATAATCTTTTTGTATTTTGAAATATAACTTAGAATCTCTATATACTTTTAAAATATTATAAAAAAATTATTTTGTCTCATTTTTTATCTAAAAATTTATAACAATGAATATATTAATTTATAAGATACTATATTATAATAAATAATTAAAAGATAATAGATAAAAAGATAAAAACACATCTATTATCTTTTAATCATTTACTCTAATCTCACATCCTATAAATTGATGTGTCTATTACTGTTAATTTTTTTTAAAAAAATTAAAAATAATGAGTTTCTTATAATATTTTGAAAATACAAAAAGTTATGTATATATAAGCTAAAATACAAAAGAATTCTATACATTTTAGTATTCATTTTATGTTTGTATTCTCTAATAATTATCTAATTACATGTTAGGCATCAATTAATTATATTAATAATTTACAAAGTTCTTAATATTTAGGAGGATATTCAAAATTTTTATAAATATTTAAGATGAAATTAAAATATATATATAGTGAAATAAAAACGACCTTAAACATTATTTAAAAAAACACTTGTACCAATATATTAAGATAAATATGAATTTGGACAACAGTAAGTTAATGGGCCCAAGATGGATGGACCAGATCTATAAGTCTATCCACAAAATGACGGTGGCTAACCCATATATGGATTTTCACCACAAAACCGTTGCCATGTTGTAGAAATAAATAATAATAGAATAAATTATACTAAATCCTTTATTTTTAAAGATTAAACGCAATACCATACACTTGAGGTTTAATAAAATATTATATAAATTTTTATTTAAATTTATTTTTTATCAACAAAGTTAATATTTTATATAATATCTATTATTCTAAAATAATAAAATTATTTGAGTGTTAAATCATAATTTAAATTTAATTGTATTTATTGTTATATTAAAAATGAATAATAATTTTATTTTTCAAAAAAAACTATCTTTATTAAAAATAAATAAAAAAGAGATAAATGTAATTTATTCATAATAATATGTAAAAAGTAATATGAGCACAGGTTTCACGCTCATGAGAATAAGTTCTGTGAGGTGAAATTTGCGAAACAAGTAATTGTGTAGGGATGATTGTAAGAAAAGTATAAATAAGGTACTATAGTCTCCAAGTTCGTTTTAACTTAAAAAAATGTTTTTTTTTTTTTTTTGTCATTAGACTTGAATAATTAGCAAAAAGTCAATTCTTATTCTCAAGCTATTGAATCTCTCTAAAGTCTTATACCCTAATTTTTTTATTTAAAAAAATTTTAAAAATATTTTTTTATTTATTTAAAATTTATTTATATAAAATCATGAAACAAAAAATTGACAACCATAATATTATCTAAATTATAAAATATAAACAAAATCTCACAACTCTTCTTATAATGTAAACTTAAAATATATGATTAAAATTAAATTTTAACAAGTTTATTTTTAAATTATCAAATATAACTAAACAATTAATATATATCTATATAAAAGGTTAGGATTCTGAAATTTCTATAAATTTTAAAAGAGTTTTTGTGTCTCTCTAAAGTAAAAAAATAATAATAATAATTAATATATATTTATTATATTATAATAATTTTTATATAATATATTGATATATATATTATTATAAAATAAATATTTTAATATATAATTTGGATTCGAAGTGAATGAGAGACCCAAACTTATTAAGTAAAATTTACAAATATTTCGCATTGAGCATGGATAAATTTTTTTTATGACTTTTTTTTAGTGACTAATGAGTATAGAAAATTTGATATTCCTATAATTGTGTTTGTGTTGTAGGCCACATAATGCAATTCATTAATTAATATTATCTTCAAAGTTCCCACCTTTATGCTGCCCCTATATATATATATATATAACATTGTGGATCACGTTACCAGGCCTTTCTGTATTTGTTTTTGTATGAAAAAAATATAGATTGTAAAGCAAAGAAGAGTGTGAGAGATGCTGTATCCACAAGTAATCACATGCTTGCCTTCTCCGACCTTTACTCTATTACCTCTCTATATATTATAACCTTCAAGATCTACCAGATTAGCACTTTCGTCACACTGATGTTGACTACTTTGGTATCCTAATTTAAAAATAAATAATTTAGTCTTTTTATTTTATAACATAATTTAATTTTATCATTTTATCATGTCAAATTAATTAAAATTTAAAAGACTTTTAGATACTAATAATTTTGATTAAAAAAATAAAAATATAATAGAGAGGGTAATTATTTCACAAAATATGAAGATCAAATTGTTTATTTTTAAATGAAAAAAGTCAAATCAAAATTTTTATAAAATTAGTGGGACCAAAACTACATTTAAGTGTATACATAATTTCTATCCCCAGTGTTGCATTGACACATATTCCAAGTGACTAATTCCTTGAATTGTTTGAAAGTCGAAACTATTAAATAAGTAAATCTTTTAGTGATAAAAACAAACTTCTTTTGTGCAAAACAAAAAAAAAAAAAAAGGAAAGAACAAACTTCCTTGGATTCTCAAAAGTGGCATTTTTTTAATTCAATTCCTATCCTATTTTTTATTATTAAAGAGTTAGTTAGTCAAATTGAGTTAGCATAGGGAAAAAAAAAACTTATTGAGTTTGAGCTCTAAAAATTACTTATTAAAAAAAACTGCATTAATTCTAAACCCAAAAGCATAGGAATACTTTATTGGGAAAAAAAAACCCATTAACCTGCTATAGGGAAATAAGTTCCGCCATCTCATAAGAGTCTATTAAATTAATATTAAAATGTAAAAAATTTCGGTTATGCATAGATAAATTTTATAAATTATACAAATTTACTTAAAATTCTTCTTAAACTTTATAATTTATCCAAAAATTTTTTTTATTAATTTTATATCTAAAATTTTAATAAAATAATGATATGTCAATAAAATTAAGTCATATTAAAATATAAATTTTTTTTAAAATTTTAAGTATTATGTAAAAAATTCTTTTAAACTTTAGGATTTGTAAAAAAATCCTCTAAAACTTTAAGATTTATGCAAAAAAACCCCTTAAATAATTTTTTGTCTCTATTTCTATTAATGTTTTAGATAAAAAAATTTAACAAATAAAATTTTTTACATAAATTGTGAAATTTGAGAAACTTCTAAGTAAAATTTTATAGATAAAAAATATTATATGTACATGATACTTCAATGGGGTTATATACGGATGAGTCCCAAATTAATTAAGCCTAAACTTATTATTAAAACAAAACATATTTTGGTTGTTCATAAAAGATACCTTCCTTCCACTTTCAGCTACGGTTCTGAGTTAAAAAGGTAACTAAACCCACTAATTCCCTTTTTGGTGTGCACGCAGACATAAAAGGGATCCAACTCTTTCACCAACCATATTTTATTATAGAAAAGTAAAATTATAATAAATTATACAACCTGTCATGAAATTTGGCTAAATTATGTTAATTACTTCTTTTTGTTTCAAAAAATATCGTTGGATCGATTCCCTTAACATTCGATATATATAAAGAGAAAAAGGATCAATTCACACTAATGTAATATTTGACACTTTTACACCCCTTAATTACTATTTTATTATAGAAATTAATTTTCATTAATCAAACAATTGGATTGGAAGTGATCATAACTATGTTGATCTTTTTTGCCAAATTTTGTAAAAATTGGATATGTACCCAATCAAATAATTATTTATTTTTATATTTAAAATCTATATTTTGTTTTAATTTTTACATATATTAATAAGTATGTAATAAATTTGGATTAATGTCAAACTTTGTAAGGGTAATATTGATGATAAAAACTTTTAATTTGACAGTGGATATTTGTAAAAATATTAAATTATTCTTGTAGTTTCTATAATTTAAAAATTTATAATTGAATTTATATATATATTAACATTTTTTAATTTAGTCTATAAACTTAAATTTTTGTAAATATTTTGTTAAATTTTGAAAGCATGCTCATTTTACATCATCTTAATATTATAAATTTACTTAATTTAAATTAATTTACTCACATTATTTAACATAAACTGTATTTTATTCGATATATATTTAAGTTATTATTACATGATTATTTATTTTTTATCCTATGACAAATTATACATGTTTAGAGTATTAAAATACTATATATTGACAATATTAATAAAATTTAAGGTAAATTATATTTTAATGTCATGTGATTTTCTTTGATTTCACTTAATTATCTTGTAATTTAAATTTTTTTCAAACGAGTAGTTTGTGATTTATGTTGTTTGCATTTTGGTGTTCTGTAGTTTAATTCTCTTAAAAATTTAATGGTGTCAACACGTGTAAGGCACGTGATCATGAAAAAAACTAATATTTTGTAAAAAAAAAGTTTTATTTATAAAAAATTACTGGTTTTCTTTAAAAAAAATGAGTTTTTATTTTTAAAAAAATTTGTTTTCTTCAAAAAAATAAAGAGTTTTCTAAAAAACAAAACCAATTTTTTCACTAAAACTCAGTTTTTTTCTACTAAAACATGATATTTTCATTAAAACCTAAATACTAAATGTTAAATTCCAAACTCCAAACTCTAAATGCTAAATTTTAAATTTTAAACTTTAAACCTTAAATTTTATACTCTAAATTAAAATCTTAAAGAATATAATTAAACTCTAAATTATAAATTTAAATACTAAACTTTAAACTATAGACAAGAAACTGTTTAAAGAATATAATAAAATTTTAAAAATTAAATTCTAAATTATATAATTAAAAAATAATAAAATAAATAAATAAATATATAAAATATATAGTTAAGTAATAATATATAATTAAATAACGTATAAATATAATAAATTAATCATTATTAAATAATATAATAATATAAATTAATAATATAGAATTTAGCCTTCAGAATTCAGTATTTAGGTTTATTTTTTATATTTTTCTATTTTTAAATTAATTTAGAATTCTATATAATATCTATATTATTATATTATTTATTATTTATTTAGTATTATTTACTTTTATTATTATTTAATTAATATTTTATTTAAATATTTTGTTTTAATTTTGTGTATTTTTATTTATAAATATATTATATATCTTTTACATATTATATATATAATTTATAATTTATTTTTTTAATTTTATTATATTCTTTTAGGGGTTTTTAAAAAAACCAATTTTTTTAAATAAATATGGATTTTTTTGGAAAAATAAATTTTTTTTTGAAAAAAATGATTTTTTTTGGAGAAAAGCACATTTTTTTGGGAAAAAAATACATTTTTTTTAATGCATTTTGTTAAAACACATTTTTTTTTTTTTTGCAATCACGAGTGATCACTGTTAGATTTTTAACGAAATTAAATTATAGAGTATCAAAGTATAAATGATGCAAACGTATGTTACTCATTTTAAAAAAATTAAATCATATAGGATAACTAAATGAAATTGAGGTAAATTACAAAGTACTAAAATATAATTTATTCTAAAATTTAACATGATTTCAAAAAAGTTTTGATAATAATGACTAATTTAAAATTTTTTTATATTACAATGATTCAATTATAAAATTTTAAATTATAAAAATTTAATAATTAAAATTAAATAAAAATATAGAGATTACGAAAATAATTTAACATGTAAAAACATTTATCTTATTTAGCATTGATTTAAGTAATATATATATATATATATTATTAAATATGATTTTAGGGTCTTGTGATTGTTGGTTCTAAACTCATATATTTAATATAAATAATATTAAAAACTTAAATATACGTGAGGAATGACTAGAAATGATTAGAAAGAACCATTATAATATACATAATTTAATTGAATCTTAGTTAAGAAAAGATACTAAAACTATATTTACTATAAATATTTTCTTGTTTATTGGTTTTAGTTAGGTTATTTGTTTACTTGTAAATAAGTCAAGTCAAGCTCAACTAAATATGGCGGCAGCCACTGAAATTGACCTGATTCATCTATATCCAAGATCCAACCGTTAATATATATATATATATATATATATATATATATATATATATATATATATATTTCTAGAAACAAACACACAAGTGTTATATATGTCTAAGTCTAACCAATATTTGGTGTGAGATCTTGAATGCATGGGCGCATGAATTAAATGAGCTACTATTGAAATTCTTTAATTTTAGAGTCTTGGTCAACTATATTTATAGCAACACTCCCAAAATTAAATTATATAAATCTTCACTTTAAAATAAGAAAACTAATAAAATTATTTTTTTCTTAAATGCTCACGTTTGTATCGATTATGGATACTGGATAGCATACGTAACTCATTTATTGCTAATTAATATCCAAAAAACTTTTACTTTAAAATGTTAAATAGCTATTCTGAAGTATTATATTAGTTTTCCAAAAATATTATATATTAGACAATGTCTTTCTATATATACCTAAATTATACACACACACACACACACTAAATTCAGGATATAACTCCAGTGTTAGATATTCTTAAAAGAATATTTTTTGCAAAAATATAAATGCGGGTATATGCCTTTTTTATTTTTATTTTCTAAAGGTTGATGGGATGATACGGTAATTTAGGGTGGAGTAAGTTCTTCAGCTCAAAAAACATTTACAAAGACTTATACTTGGATAGATAACCCACTAATAATTGAAAAAAAAAAACTTTTATTATTTAAATCGAATTAATTAAATAAGTCAACCCTAAATAGAGAAATAAATTTCTTTATAAACTATAAATTAAAAATATGTATTATTTATCGCATTAATTAATATTCGTGATCTTGAATATATTGTCGGCTTGTTTTAAATTTCTTAGCCCATAAAATATGGTAAACAATGGGTGCCTTAAGTCCATTGTATGCTCAAGGGTTGATAATAAGAAAAATTAAACTTTTTTTAATAGATGTCTCCTATTAAAAATATTTTTATTTAAAATATTATTAAACATTAAATAAAAATATTTTTTAACCAAAATTAAAAAAAAATATAAAGATTTAACTTTTCTTTACTTATTAGAAATTCTATTAATTGTGATTCAGTTAACAACTTAGACTAAATCTTCATACAACAAATCTATAAGGAGAAGTTAAAAACTTTAACTGTGATTAAACCTTGAAGCAGATGTGTAATTAAAGTCTCTTTCTCTGTATGAAAGAACTAACATGCTAATTAATTTGCTGAAGAAATTATAAATTAAACATGGTACTGGATCATGATCTTATGTTAGACTTTTCCAACATTTACAATTTATTTACATGGGGTTATAAATTTTGAAAAAATATATAAAATAAATGGATATGAGTTAACTTTCAGTATGTAAATGTTAATTGGTAACAACTAACAAAGCCAGTAACATATACAAGACGAAAGTTGAACACAATTTTCATAAATTTTGTAATCGGTTTCATAAGGTGTTTGTGTTGATAATTATTTATTCTTAAAAAATTGTCTAGTTGTTAGTTTTTGGGTGAGTTTTTGTTTGTTTTCAAGTAATTATTGCCTCCATGTTGATTAATTCTTAAAAGTTTTGAACATAAGAATTATAAGATTGAGAAGTGTAAATATGAAGTTTAAAGGTAAGAAGAGATTCAAATATGTTAAGATAAAATATAATTTAGTATCTTTTAGTTTCACCGTTCGGCCTTAAAAATTTATGGGGTTAGTTGGGTTTGAAAAATGTTGAAAATATGGTTAAATTGGGTTAATTTGATTTTTTTAATATTTGTTCTTTTATTTTTAATGTATATACAATGAAGTAGTTATATAATTTTAATCTTAATTCAAATGGTTTTAATTTATTTGGTATTTTATTTTATTTATAATTATGTTAATTTATATTTTATTAATATATGTTATTATTTTGAATTGTAAATAATGATATATATTATGATAAAAATATTTGGCAAAAGATAATGTATTAATAGTGCAAAATAAAAAAATAAAGATAAATTTATAATTTTTATTTTATAGTATTGATATGTAATGAATTTAAATATTATGTATTTTAATTATTTTTAAACTTTAGACTTTCATGTAATATACTCTAATTTTTTTTTTGTTTGTGGTAACAAAATTAAAATTTTAATATTTTATAAATATTATTTAATAATTTAAAATTTTATTTTTATAAAAAAATATTAACTTAGCCTAAGCTTAAATTTTAATAGAGTCCGGTTGGGTAGAGAAATCTTAATTCTTATTAAAAACAAATTAGTTTATCTCCCTCTAAAAAAAATTTAAACTAAACTTAAATCAGATCACTCATTTAACAATGTTAATAAAATTTTTATTTTTTATTTATTTTAAAACTTATAAATAGTAAATCATATTTTCCTAAAATATTTAAAGTCACTCAAACACCATATCATATATTGAAATAAAAATAAAAAACTAAATGATTAATCTATGTACAAAAATTTACTTTTATGTTACTAGATTGTTTAGCTACAAATAAAAATATATTTTTTAAAGAAAGATTATCCAAAGATCTAGAGATGATGGGCCCACGGAAATTGCAATTCAGAAGCGTCCGAAGAAAGGTCGGAGAGAGAGAGAGAGAGAGATAATGAAACAAGTTGAGTACTTGAGTGTCACACGAAACTCGCTAACTATAAAAAAATTTTATTTGTATTTTATACCATTTTATTTATATATTGGATAATATAAATTTAATTATATTTATTATTATATTAAAAATAATATTAAATTATAATTTTACATAAAAATATATTTATTAATAAAAATAAATTAAAAATAAATATAATTTAACTAAATATAAAAGAGGTAAGTATACTCTTTTTTTTTTGAAAACAAAGAGTAAATGTAATTTATTCTGAAAAGGACTATCCATCCAGTTATTTGTTTCCTTCCACTTCTACCATTTTCAATTTCTCAACATTACATTTCATATTACGTTATTACTATCATGTAATAGTTATTTTCTTATTAAATCAACGAAGGTAATAATTATTACATTACATTGCATCATCACCATCCTATTTTCTTATTAAAGAACAAAATTATTACCTTCGTTGATTTTATTAAATGTAGAGTAGGTGATGATGCATCATGCGTATACCTGGACTAATTTTTGTTGTGGGTGAATCATTTTGGTTTCTTGTTTTGACTTATATATGGGTTGCTTTATGCTTAGCTTACTTTGAGGATAAACATTAATTTTTTGAAAAATTACTTATTTTGATTTTTTTTTTTTGGTGTTTATCCCAGCTTTAGCCAACAAAGAAAGTTACTTTTTTTTTTGGGAAAATATTAATTACCATAATTATCTCAAATTTCTTACCGACCCTTTAAAATACATACATTATTTTAATAATTTGGGAATAAAAGAACTTTTTTTTAAAAAATATTCAAACATAATAAAATTAATAAAAGTTCTTGTGAAATAATTTTGGAAAATACAACAGTTTTTAGCATATAAATAGTAATAAATACTCGATCAAACAATAAGTTTATAAGGCGTACAAAATAATTTTGAAGTTTATATTTGTCTAAAAACTGAAAAACTGCACTTATTAAAAGACCTTTATGTATATTTCTTATTTTATATAATATGTGTTAAAAATATATTTAAATTTTTTTTAGTCAAAATTATTTGTATTAAAAAGTTTACTCAACTATAACTAATCTAATTTGAGTTGATAGAGATCCTAAAACAAAGATAAATTTCTCTCATTAGAAATTTTTATATACACATGACTTGAATATAAAATCTTGTTTAAAAATAATAAAATATCTATCACTTTGACCAATAATCTTTTGGTAAATACATTTGAATTTAAAAATAAAATCGTCACTTTTCTATATTTAATAAGCTGGATAAAATAATATAATTGTTAAGAACAAAGAAAATATTTGTTATAATTATATTTTTTTAATAATATTTAATTTAACCTTAAAATGTGTAGTAAATAAATTTTAATAAATATAAGTATTGTCATAAATTAATAAAATTTTAAAATGAAACATATATATGATTTTAAAAAGGTTATTGAAAGGAAAGTTTAAGAAATTAGTTTTCCAATAAATTTAATTTTCAATAAAAAAATATTGACATTATTTTGAATTATTTTAATAGTCTTTTGGTTTCAATAGAGTTATGTGAATGTTTTTTAAATAGAGAAGTGGAGCATGTAATTTGTTTTTAAAATAGTTAAACCGTCGTTACCTCTTATTTCAGTCTACATTTGAAACTAGTTTTAATTGATTTTTTTATGACCAATTTGATCAAATTTGAGATAAAAATGTTAAAAGTGAAATAATTCACGAGGGTTATTAAGTGACACCTTTTTGCCTTTTAGGTCAAACAACAAAAAAGTAAATGTAATTTAATTATGCTTTAAAATATCTCATATATCTAATTACTCTAAAAATACAATAATAAAATTTGAAGAACTAATTCATATAAAAATTAAATTTAATAATTAAAATGTAAAAAGTATATATTTTCGAAATACTAACTTATATATTTATTAAAAAAATTTAACATTGAAAAGTTTAAGAAATTTGTAACTATTTTAAGAATCTAATCTTACTTTTATTTAATTTATATATATATATAAAATTAATTAATTTGGTATTAATAAAAAATTGCAATTGATTTTCAGTAACGAACCACAAAGTAGCTAATCTTACTTTTTAAAAATCTAATACTAATCCCAAAAATAATAACTTGTATCATTACTATAACTTAATTACTAAATTAGGGAAATATAAATAATGATAAAGGTAATTATACTCTTTAAAATTATTTCATAATTATGTGTATAAAATTTGATACTATCACAAGTAATCCACTCAATTCGTTATCGCTGATGACGAATTGCATACAATTCCAAATCTGCACAATAAAAGTGGTATACTTTTAGTAGTTAGTTTTAGAAAAATGAAACTTTTAAAAATTAATTTAAAATTAAGTATATTTGTAACAATTTATCACATCTAACTAATACAAAAAAATTAAAACTATTAAGTGGGTATTAGTTTTGATCAACTTTTCTTCTTTAAATCGAACTAGAAGACAACGAAAAAATGCAGAATGTGATAAAAGCACCAAGTTGTCCAAAACTTACTTCGTCTATAACATAGTGGAGCACCAACCTTCGTCTAACTCTACCATATCTTCTTATTTCATTTTGGAAAGAAATAAGGTAATTTGATTTTGAATTATTTATATTTAGGAAATAGTGTATTTATCTATATTTAGATAAAAATATAATAAAAATAAAAGACTTATACTAATAAAAATTTATTCTAAATAGATTAAAAATTAAATATTTTTTATTTCTTTTTAGATATATAAAAATATGTTATTTCTTAAATTTAAAAGATCTAAATTAAAGTAATAATTGAGCTTGTGATGGGAGTTCTGTCAAAATTAACGAAAGTTTCACTTTTTTTATTAATTGGATGGAATAAATTGTTATAAATAAAATTTTGGGAGATGAAGTGTTATTTAACTATAATTTAAGAGGTAAAATACGTTCTCTCCTAATTATAAACATAAATGGAAAGTTAACTTTTCATTCTCTCGTAACTTTTCTTCCATTAACAACATACTATTTTATATAATTATTCTATATATTATATGGTATAGGAGATAAAAGTTTAATATAATATGGATATGATGAAGCGAGAGTTATGGGAAAGGAAAGTTATATTAGAGTGGAAAATTAGTAAACTTTTCGATTTTTTATTATATTTAAAATTGAATTTTTTTAAAAAATTAATATGCAATTTAATGCATTCCAAATCCGTTAGCTTAAAAAAATTGAAATATATGCTTATATATGTCAAGCAACTCATCATTAATGTTTTGAAGATAATTAGACTCTCATCTTATTTATTTTTATTAAAAACATTAAGTACAAGAAAATATATTATTGAAAATTTATTTCAAGTTAAAAATCATAAATTTAATCTATTTTAAAATTTTTAAAAATAACTCTCATATTGATCAAATGCATATTTAATATTTTTAAAAAAATTGATTAAAATTAATGAAATTATAGTTTGTCTTTATTTGAGAAGTATAATTTATAAGTAGTAGCAGCAGTAGTAGAAGAAAAAAGTAAAAATACAAAGCACAATGTGAAACCTAACAAATAGCTTTTTCATTTTTTTTGATAAATGGCTCAAATTGTTTAAGAAAATTATTTGAAGAGAAAAAAGATATTGAACAGTGAATTAGTTTAATAAACTTATAACAAATTCATTATTGTTAACCGTCGCAGGTTTAACAATATGAAACCTTAAAAAAAGGAATGATGTAAAAATGGTGCAGGGAAGTGAAAAATGAAAAAGGAAGAAAGAAATTGGACCAAACATGGAAGGCAATAATAGACAAATGAAAGCTAAATCCACAATGTTTCTAATCTCTGTCCAATGTCTATACATCAGAGGTTTCGTACAACGAATGACGACTTCTCCACGTGGCACTCAGCTATCCTCTCCGGGGTTGAGAACGGGTCTAAAAGGGTTTTTCCGGTGACCTGCTATTCCCGGGATTTTTATACCCTTTCACCGGCTCGTCCGGTTTTGTGGTCAAAACCACGAAAATATAAAGGGTTTAAGGCCACTGTTGCGTGGTTTTTGAGTAAGGTGGGTTTTTGGTTCTCTGAAACTGTTTCTCTCCTATCTGAGGAAGGAAAAAAAATAAAAAGAAAAAGAAAAAGAAAATTTAGAAGAAGAAGAAATTAAAAAAGAACGGAATTCTGATTGATTAGATTTCAAATTCCCGTGGATCTCTTGCATTTCTGTGCCCTTCTTGGATATTAATTCCCAGAGAAAATGGTTTTCCGTGGAAACTTCGTTACTTGATCATAATTTAGTTTCGGATCATTGCTCGAATGGCGTTCTTCGAAGAGGTGAGTTAGAAGAAAGGTCTTTTGCTTCATTAGATATTTTGAATTTCGGTTTCTGTTCTTGCTTTCTTCTTTGAGTTTTGTTTTCGATCTCGTAGTTTTGCTGGTTTTGGTGAAGATTTTGTGTTAATTCTGCAAAGCGAGAACTGAATTGTCGTAGCGTCTAGCTAACAATTGAGTTTTGGGAATAGTTTTGTACGAATTATGGGATTGAGATTTGGTATAGGGATCCGATCGTGGAAGTTAGGCTATTCCTTGACGTGAGTAACTGGTTCTCTCTGTGGTTTTGAGTTCCAGAATTTTGATGTTTTCGTGAACTTCTCTTCTTTTGTTCGATCGGAGTTTCTGCACAAGATTTTGTTATTTATTTGGTCGGAAACGCAAAAGTTTAGAGAGCTGACGAACGTTGAGGATCAGAATTGGGTTATTTAGTATTGATCTCGTGCATTTAATATACAACAACTAGATGTAGCCTATAACTGTTTATGGTTGTGTTTATGTTGGCTTAAATGGTCCGATCACTATTTGAAGAGCATGGGTTTTTTATTCCCTGTTTTTACTGCGATTCCTTGTTTACTGACATCTCGATTTGTGACCAAAAAGGGAAGTTGTCGGAGTTCTTTTGAATTTTGACATAATTGTTGTTTAATTGTGTGCACTTGGGATGGGAATTTAATGTACTAAATCATTGGATAGCTTTAGATTTTATTATGCTTTTTCCTTCTTTGTTTTTTCACAGTTCTTTTGTTCATCTTTCTTTGATAAATGATATGCACTGAATCTTCCTTTGGCCTTTGTTGTGTTATGGGACGAGAAAGAAAATTGAAATATGAGTCACTAACTGATGTTGTCTACCAGATCTTGTGGTTTTGCTTTTCTAACATGTTGTATAGTGAAATGAAGTTAATAACCGAGTCTTTTTGAAATTTTATGACAGTGAAGAGGATCATTTGTACTGATTATTTTGGCTATTCAATAAGTTTTATATGTCTACGATATGGTGTTGAAGAAGAGGCTAAATTATGGATTCAACGGCTTTCAAGTCCCCTTTATACCTAGGGCTCCTAGATCTGTAAGAGTAAGTACTTGCTGTAATTATGGCGTTTCTCTTATGTCTTTTTTTTTTTTCATTTTTGCACTTTGAACATTACATTAATCCAAAAGTTTGATAATTTTCAGAGGAGGGCTCTTTCCAAGAAAGCAGACGCGGATGGTCAGGTTTGCGCAATTGAACTACTGGCATCTTTAGCTGGCAAATTGTTGCAGGAGAGTGAAAGTTCCGCTTCTAGCAATGCATCTGATGGAAATCATCAGCCAGCCTTTGGCCAAGGTGTTGTTGAGCAGGAAAGTCAAGGTGAAGCTAAACCATTACTAACAGAAGGTGTTCATCATGGAAGTTGTGCTGAGAGTACTTCTATGACTGAGGCAATCTCACAAAGTAGTAGTCATAAGTATGTTCCGCAAGCTGAGACTGATGGTGTATTAGAACGCATTTCAGTTACTAATCGTGTTGACTGCTGTGGGAAAACCGAACCTGACATTAAGCCAGAAATTTTCAAATGGGAGGATAAAGTTGGACATTGTTCTAGTAGGTTAGCAGAGGCACCCCAAAATTTTAGGGAGTGTTGTAATAATGGTATTATAAAAAATGTTTTTAAACAGGAACAAGAAGCTAGGAATTCAGGCATTGAGGGACCAAGTTTCGCTGGTAAATGTAGTTTGAAGGATGCAGTTGAATTGTGTGTTAACTCCGATAGTAAAGTTAAATCTCCATTCTGTAAAGGAACCTTTCCCAGTGGTTCCTTTTCTATGTATCACAATGATATTAAGTTAGGTTTTAGAGATGATGACGAAAACTTCAAAAGGTGCAACAAAATCAGCACCAAGTTGAAGGCTTCTAGGCCTCCACATCGAACTGTACGTCGACGAATCAGGAAGCTCCTGACTTCCAAATACTGGAAGGTTGCCCCAAAGTTGAAGGATTGTGAACTTTCTAGATCTGGTGAGGTTGCTTACAAATTTCCTGCAACCAAATGCTTCATAGTTTGATGCAACCAACTGTTGTGTGTTTTTTCACTCAAAGTAACAAAATTTGCAGAAGTGGGAGCAAAACCTTATCGCAAGAGGAAGACTTGTCACAGTTTTGAAAGAGGCCATCATGACACTCTTTTCAAGAGGAGAAAATTCTTTAACCGGGGTTTAGGTCTGTCTTCTGATGGAGGGTTTAGCAGTGACAGTTTATCTAATTCACTTGAGAAAGGAATGGACGGAGACAACCCTAGCTTGTCTTCGAAACAGTGTGAACTGAAGGATTCTCATGGTAATTAATTATTTGATGTTTGGTTACCTTTTTTATCTGATTCTTCTTTGCATTCAATAGGGGTTTATATGCCATGTTATCTTGTGAGCAGTGAAGTTTAGCATTAAGTCATTCAAGATACCAGAGCTTTATATTGAGGTTCCCGAAACTGCAACTGTTGGTTCGCTAAAGGTATGAATATAGAGATAACTTAAGTCCTATTTTAGAAGAAATATCTACACTTTAAAGTGGCTGCATAATATTCTTTTTCTCACCATAGGATTGTTCTCTATACAGGCCTCTTATTTGATTAATGTGGCTATGTTATTGTAAGTGACTGTATTGTCTTGTTCTAACTTTTGCGTTATTTCTGTTTTATATTTTCTTTTATTCTAGCGGACAGTCATGGAGGCAGTGATGGCTATACTTGGAGATGGAGTGCATGTCGGTGTTCATCTTCAGGGGAAAAAAGTTAGAGATGACAACAGAACGCTTCTGCAGACTGGTTTATCTTGTGAAGAAAATATTGACACCCTTGGTTTCACATTGGAGCCCAGTTCTTTACAAGCTTCTCCATCTTTATGTGTTGGTGATCCTTCTTCTCATTACGAAACATCCCAGTCAACTAGGTGAGCCACATTATGATACCTTTTCTGATAACCTGTGATTCTCATCTCTGTTATTGTTAAGTTGAATGCTTTGCTTAGTTTATTAGTATAGCTAATAATATCATCATTTGATTGTTTCTAGGTCCCCGGGAACTCCTGTCTTAGACTCAGGAATTACTAATGTCCTCCATGACTACCCCTTGCCAACTAATACGGGCAACCCTATTGAAAGTAACCATGAATCAATTTCTTCACCCACTGACACCAAGATTGACAATATAACACCGGATTCCAGAGCTCTAGTTGCAGTTCCCCCTAGGAGCACAGAACCATTGGCTGTGGTTCCTGTGAGTCAGAAAACTAGGCGCTCTGAGCTTGTACAGCGTCGAACAAGGAGACCCTTCTCTGTGTCTGAGGTAGAAGCCCTTGTTAAGGCCGTTGAGGAACTTGGAACTGGAAGGTTTGATGTTTATATATGTTTTCTTCTAAGCTTATCCTTCATCATTTAGACAAGGAAAATTTGGTTGCTGATGTTTACATTGTACAGGTGGCGTGATGTTAAGTTGCTTGCTTTTGAGAATGCAGACCATAGGACTTATGTAGACTTGAAGGTATCTATATATTTTTTCCTTGATAACTAGAAAGATACTAAATATGTAAGGCATTGGACTTCCTTTTCTTTTTAAGGAGATTTCTTCATTGCTTCCCCTTTATTAGACTTAACTCATTCGACTACTCTTGCTAAACAATCCTTCCTGTTTCCAAAAACATTTTCAATCCACAAATTACGTTTTTATTGGAGATCTTATTATAGGATACTATAATCATTTCTATTTTGAGGTTATCATAGGAAAGGTTTTTGTATGACTGATGTTGTTTCCACATTAACTTGGCTTGACCTATAGGATAAATGGAAAACACTAGTGCACACAGCAAAAATCTCCCCTCAACAAAGGAGGGGAGAGCCAGTGCCTCAGGAGCTATTGGATAGAGTATTGGGTGCTCATGCTTTCTGGACACAGCATCAAGGCAAGCAGCAGCAGCAACAGGGGAAGCATCAACCTGCAACTATGAAGATTAAAGAAGCCTCAGCTCCCGAAAGGCTTAGTGTTGGTGAAGGTATCATCCAGCCAGATGTTATGTAAAAGAAGAAAGAAGGAAAGAAAAGGAATTAATGTTGACAGGAATAGAGTAGGAGAGGAAAACAAGAAACCTTGTACATTTTGATTCAATTTCATGTAATATTCTCGCTCAAACACATTCATTGCCGGCCCTTTAACTGCATTTGTAGGTTGGCATTTGTAAATGACTTGATCAAATAAGTTTGTTCCAACAGCAACTTTCTTTCTTTTTTTTTTTTTTTTTTGTTCAATAAATCATTTATTCTTTTCTTAATGAATGTGTTTTAGAACTGTCATTATCATATTTCAATTTGAATGAGACCTGGGTGAAAGTTATTAAGTATTCATGTTTAGTATTTTAAATAGAAGAAGCACAATAATCGAAAATCATTACATCCCAATATCATATTTCTGTTTTGCTATTAAGTTTTAGAAGCAAATTAGCTCAAGAAAGTCTAAATGATTTGCAAATCATGAAGGAAATAATAGAGTATGAGATTTGAAAATGTATTTTGTCAAAAGCGAAGTTGGCATATTGTAGCGGACGCCGTGGGAAAGAATATTCCCTGTGTTTTGGGGATCCCTATCCCTATCCGCTCGAAACACGCTGTCGGTTTAAAACACCATGTGCTCTAATCTAACTTTTTTATTTTCTGCATCACCAAATCATTATCTTCTTACTTTTTTTCCTTTTTATTCTATCTGAATCTCATTATTTCATTTTTTGGTCAATAATTGTTCCCTTTATTAGTTATATTTTCTAAGCTTTTTTTAAACAAAATGGTGGACATTCTTTTTAGTTTTTAAACAGTTACATAAATTTTCTAATTAAATTTTAACTGTAAAAATATTATTTTAAAAAATAGATGAGATATTATCACACAATGACAAATTTTAAAAGAAAATTCAAATTTACATAAAAAATAATTTTAAAAACTCTAATTAATGTCCTTATGATAATTAATAATGATAGTAAAAAAGGAATAAGTAAGGAATCAAATTCATTACATTAAATATGCTTTAATCTAACTAATAGATCTACATTATCCTTTTTTTAATTTAAAAATAGAAGGGAATCTCAGATTTTTAAAATAGTACAATTTCATATCCAAATGCTGAAAAGTCTGAGAATTATATATTATGGTGGCAGTGGCAGGCAGGAGGGACACCTTTGTTGTGAAGAGAAATTAAAGAAAGAAGAAACTTGAAAGAAAGGGAAGGATGGACTTTCAAAGTCCGAAGGTTGCGTCTTGATTCAGCTTCACGGAATCCTTCTTTCATCTTTATCCCTTTCTTTTGAATCTTCGGTCAGACCACAGTTTCTGCTTATGGAATTTTCAAAAACGGACAACATCGTATCCCAACATTCATAAATCATACTAATATTATGAGTAAATTAATAATTTCATTTTTTATTTTTTTTTGTGCAAAAGAGTTCCTTTAAATAATTTTTTTAATTAATAAATAAAAGTCCTCTTAGCCGTTAATTTATGACTTATAAAAATTTGTCTAGCCTAAAGTAATATTATTTTGATAATTTTTGCAAATCAAAATAATTATTAATATGACTTAAACAATATTATTTTTAAAAAAATGTCACAAAAATGAGTCTCGATCATAAGTAGATAACTATATAAATTTTTGTGTACCAAATAAAAAAGTTTAATTAATATAAGAACATCTTTAATTAGATGAAAATGAGAGCAAATTAAAAAATTTTATGTTTGAAGGATTGAATTAAGAGATAAGACTATTATCATAATGTTTTGGGAAGTCTTTATGAGGATCCATTGTCGTCTAGTCTGGCTTAGGATAAATGGTTTCACCCAGGCGACCCGGGTTCAAATTCCGGCAATCGAAGTTACCAAAACACCCATTTCTTTTTCTTAGGGATGGATCCTCATTTGTCATTCCTCAATAGTGAAGTGAAGTACAGTGTGGTGTGTGTGACATATCTGAAATATTTGGTTTCCCATAGCTCGAGTTATGGTCCCTTCCTTCAAATGGCGGCTTCCTATCATAGTGGTGAATAGTACTCAGTACTACAAAAAAATTTTATAAATCGTGTCAGTTTTTATTAAAGAGCATAATGGAAAATATATTAAAAAATGTATTTAAATTTATCTAAATTTTTTTAAAGAGAGTATGACTATAGTAGACCAAGTACTGTGTCTGTTGCTTAATTGTATTTAGGCAGAAAATATGTGGATGGTGATAAAATCACACATTATGACAGCTGGACTAATATCTTGGATTAGCATATAAGAGATCAAATATACTTAAAAAGATGATTAAGTGATGTTTAAGTATTCAGGGAATTGAAATTCCTATGCACTAAAAAACACTTCTAAATTTGCATTGGATTGTCCTAAAAGTGAATTGCTCCTATTTCAATTTAATGCTGATTCATATAGTTAATAATTAATTATCACAAGAATTCTATTAATTAGTACTCTTAAAATAGTGGTTAAAATTTTCTCTAATCAATTGATAGAACATTTAATGTTTTAAAATATGTAAAAAATTAACAAAAATAATAATTTTTAACATCAGCCAACCAAAGTTAATAAAACTCTTCTAATAATTCTAACTCTAAATTTAATTTAATTTTGTTATTTAAGGACCACAATCTCAGTCAAGCCAGATGTCACCACTATCAAAACTAACGTTATTCTTAATTTGTTTTAAGTGAATAACCTTGTTCTCAATTTTCTTTTCTTAGAATGCTCATTATGTCTAATTCATTTTCAAGCCGTAGCAATTAATATAAACAATTCTAATAATTTCACCAACTAGTAACTATCAAACTTTAATGAGGTTATTTACTTGACTGGAGTTGCACATGTATCCCTAAATATTTTATTGTTTTAGAAACATTATTACACAATTCTCCTGTTTTTTATGGGAATAATGCCACCATCTTACACTGCCAAACCAAGTTAGCAATTTGCAGAAACGAGTAATATTAAAAGTTTAATACAGATGTTTGACTCCAATATATATAATACAGATTTAAATAAGCTCCCATCTCCAATACAGTGGAGAATGAAGTATTGTACAGATAATCTCAAAAGTCAAGAAGATCAACCAAGTTTCTAATTCATCTAATTGTAATTAACTTAACACCCTTTCATTAATGTTCTGCTTCTAGCTTAAGCAAGATCGAGAGCAAGAGCAGCAAAATAAACTACTAGAGAAAAAATTATATGTATAAATTGAGGTTAGGTGTTCCAGTTCAGACAACATACAACAATGGCTAATCAAGTCAATTATAATGTATATTGCAGCTGATAACTGCGAAGCCAATCTTCACCCTTTTCATAGTAATCCATCCTACTGAAAGTTTGTGTATGAAATTGAGAGGCTGAGGCATATGCAGAAGCCCCCCTCCATGCATCCATAACTGGATCCAATGCCCTAACTATTTTTATAGGTGTTCCACAGGGTCTAATCATCCGAATCCCAGCTTCCAGGCGTTCAATCATACCTGCGAAGAGAGAGCTTCCACCGGTGACAAGTATTGAGTTAGTTAGTTTCTCTTCCAAACTTTCGTCCTTATACGGTAACCTCCTTATTGAAACCCCAGCCATCTCATCCAATCCTACCTGATCAACCCCAATCCAGTTTGGATTGAATAAAAGTTCAGGGCATCTGAACCTTTCAACCCCGAAAACAATCTGAAAATCTTCCTTGGTCAGCGGACGAATTCGTGGCACCTCAGCTGGTTGAGAGCTACCTGTTTCCAACTTTGGTACAAATGTAGGATCCAAGTCCTAACAAGACAAACAATCCAGCAAAATATTTCCGTGAATTATGCACCAAGAGTCTATGTTCAAGGTAATTTTACAGAAGCATGAAATCAGAATCTGAAATATGGAGTGTGAGTTTAATATTATAAAATAAACAAACTAACCCGGAGCCTAGAAGAGATGCGAGCCAATTCTGCCTCATCCTCATCTGGTCCCTCATCATCATCATCATTATCTTTACTCATCAATTTGTAAAGTTGCCAATCTTCATCTTTGGCACCAAATGTATCCTCACCTTTACCACGATCGAAGGCTGCAGTTGTCAAGAGGCGCATTCTTTCCCTTTGAGCAGCATTCAGTCTCTCACCACGGCCAACACCACCAGACAAATTATTTCCATTTGTATGGTTTCCATTTGTCTTAAGTCGTTTTCGTTGGTCAACTTTCTCTAATAGGTCTTTGTATTTAGCATGCAATTGTTCTAAGTACAACTCTGGGTTTTCTCTACAGTAAGAATGACAGAAAATCAGCAAGAAAAGTTCAAAGCACAACAATAATACTATAATCATTCAGAGCCTTATGAAGATTGCAGTCATGCTTTGAACAAAACCAATGTCCTCAACATAAATTATGGAATATAGCACAACCGATCCTTTTCACTCCTCACTCTTTCACTCTCTTATTTTCTCATTTACTTAGTTGAACACAAGGGAAAGTTCCTTTACCCACACAAGCCACCCACGAAAAAAATAATTGACAAATAAATTGCACTAAACATACAAGCGTTTCTCCTCCTCTAGCTGTTGTTTCCTCTCCCGTTGCATTTCCTCTTCATAGCGTTTCTGTTTTGATCGCTGCCGTCCTTCAGACATGGATTTGAGTGACATTTGCTTCTTCTTTTCAATGAGCTATCAATAAAGAACATCCAAAGAACACACTCAGCCATATAGAGGGAAATGTGTAAAGAAAAGATTGACAATTTTTTGCCATATAAAGGTCATAAGCAAATATGCTCTGGGCAAACAATTTTAAATGTATGCGTAACTTATTGATGCATGAGATTGAGATTAGATGTTTAATACAAAAACTGACCTGCTCTGGGGTTAGCATCTCATCAGGGATGTTTATGAGAGAATACTTATCGCTTGCAAGAAGATCAGCCTTTTCAGTTTCAACTTGTTCACTCTTCGGTTCACCTTTTGCTTTCCGTAAAGATTGTGTAACTTTAATACGTGCAGATTCTATCTCCTGCTTAGAGACATAGCCAGTATCTCGAAGGAAAGATGGAATGTCACTCTCTTCTACTTGTGCAAGCTGCTGTAAGAGAAACTCCAAACCATGCAATTCATTTTCCAGTTCATTTATCCTGGATGATCTTTTTGCCTCAGCCATTTCTCGCAGCCTTTGACCTTGTTTCTCTTTAATTGCAGCCTTTCTTGCAATCTCTTCCTCAGAAGGAGGCTCTTCAGTTGGTGGTGGGACCCAAGGGAGCTGCCAGCATCTGGTTTTCTCCTCAGCTTCTTTTGCTCCTCTCTGTTAGATCACTGATAAAGTTAACCTTCAAAAACAGTGGAGCAATTTAGAAAGAAAAGAAACAGATTTCTTACCTGAAACAACTGAGCTTCAGAAGCATAATCCTGTGCAATGTAACAATGTTCCATCTTCAGGTCTTCAACCTTTTCCCATGTAAATCTAGCCCTGTATTGAGAATTTAATAGATACTAAGAAATTCTACAAATGTAGCACTGAAAATGATAGGAGAAGAATCCAGGTGATCTGATACTCACAAATGATAAGGATATTTAAGTGAAAGAAGTTGCTTTAAATAATCAGTCACATGGAATCCACCAATATTAGTACGACAACATCCTTTATAAACAGGTTCCCCATCTACAAACTGGAAATGGAAAATAAAAAGGGAAAAAAAAAAAAGATCACTATCATGAATTAGCAACAGTTTTTATACTTGGTCAAGGCTGTTAGAATCCTATTAGAAACTCCGGTATATGG
Organism: Senna siamea; assembly: GCA_031216115.1. Taxonomy (NCBI): domain Eukaryota; kingdom Viridiplantae; phylum Streptophyta; class Magnoliopsida; order Fabales; family Fabaceae; genus Senna; species Senna siamea. The sequence goes on along the minus strand of CM062367.1, from coordinate 11,022,360 downwards.
CAGAACCGATATTGGACAACATGGTGCATATGCTTGAGTACAGTAGTAATTAAGCTATCTTGGAAATAATTATACAGATTGAAACTCTTATTATGACATAGGACCGGGAAGTCTACAACAACAGCAAAGAGCAAATGATGCATAATGACAAAATTACATGCAACTGATGCTTTACAAACACATACTTACTACAGAACAAAAGCGTTGTTTTCATCACGAGCTGTCTAGCAGAAACCCCATACAGAGAACAATAGGATTTATTGATATAGTTTACACAAATAATGTAAAGCAAATTGAGATCATACATGCACATAGTACTAAATGTGCTTGCCTGTGTTAAATGCAGGATTGTATACAACAAAAATAATTAGCATTTTCCCTTGATGCATCAAATGTTTGAATTCAATAAATACCATAAGAAGCATACCGGAATCACGTGGGTTGTTGTAAATCCAGGACACAGAGCAAGACCATCTCTATTGCAAATTCCGTGTTGTTGATTATACTTATAACTGAAAGCTGCGTCAACCCCAAATGCTGCCATGACAGGGAAGATGGATTGCTTTGTCAGTAGAAATCATGTATAGCATCTCAAATGGAATAGAGATAAGCATGCACCCTTCACTAGGTCCAAACCAGCACAAGCCATGTGACAAGGCACTAAAATTGTTACCTTGCAGCTTCACTTATAACATGGTTTTCCATTCAAGGGTAGACTGGGTGGTAAAGATTGGTCGTGGAGCAAAAGACAATTAAACTCTTCTCTAACTACTAAGGCAGCTTATCAAAGGCAATGAAGTTTCTTGAAATGTTGGAAAAGTAATAATACCTATTGATGGAACTCCATAAGTCTCAAAAAGAAGTTCTGCCATTTTACTACGAGACTGAACTGGATTGCATACACATTCTGTGATCAGGACAGGATGATCAATCTGCTCTGGCATTAAACATAAAGTTAAAAAAGAGTGAGTCAAAATTATTAAGATCTTAAAAATGCCAGCACCAAACAACTTGAATGCAGTAAGCCAGAGAACTCTTAGATACCAACAACAGCCAAACCAAACTTTTACTAGCACATCAAATTTAGAAGTAGTATTGTAGTATTATTAAAAACTTGAAAATTTACTATCTAAAAGATATGAGGTATTAACACTAACTAAATTATAGAAGAAAAGATATCTAATATAGATAACAAATTCAAGTAAAAGAAAATTGAAAAGATCTGTTTACCCTATGCTCATACCTCAGATCCATTTGCACCCATCCGATCAAATCCGAAGTCAAGAATCTATATATGAAGGTAAGAGTTAATAAGGCCCTACTCAACAAGCTCTTCAAAAAGAATGAAGCACATAAAAACATGTGAATGAGCATGACCTTATTTCCGTGTAAAATATACTTTTTTGCTGAAATTACAAAATTGGAATATCTAAGCCACAGAGAGAGAGAGAAAGAAAATAAAACAAGAAAGGAATTTTTAATATGGCTCCCTCCTTCATATCATAACTTAATAAACGTTATAAACCTATCTTTCCATATTCCTTTGGTCTTTTAAACCACCATACCACCTGAGTTTCATACTTTACTTCATACTGGGAAAAGAAACTTTTAGCCCTTCTACACAAAACATTGGTGTCACCAAAGGGTTAGGTTACAAATACTATGAGAATATGTTACCCAGCATAGTGTGGCCTGGATCACCACAGGCAGTATGCAAGACAAGAATCAATATATAAGATCCAGATGCAAAGGTTTTGATCAAGACAAAGCAAAGAACAAGTCTCCAAGACTAACAGAACATTTCTTTTGATGTTTAGCTAGAACACAAAGAAAAGTAGGAGGTTGTAAGGTCATCAATATTGAAAACAAAATTTAACTAGACTTCTGAGCCACATTCAAACTCTTACACAAAATTTAACTAGATACTAGAATGATTAAACGTTTACGTATTCCTGAAGTGGGAAAAAGAAGATAGCTTTTACTCATTTATTTATTTAGAACTGAAGACCCCAAAATAGAGCCATAACTGCTCTGTATTGATTCCTGGAGATCACTTTGTCTAAGATAGGGATGTTTCAGTAAATTATAACAACTAAACATAAATCTCATCGGTCCAAATGATTTTCTTTAAGAGTAAAATCATAAGTCACGCCACAATCTGCTGCAACTTGGAAGGCAACTGTGAACTCTAATTCCTTGAAAAAATTAACCTTGCATAACATGCACAGATAATGACAAAATGAAACTAAAATAAGTAGTATTAACTTCTAAGAAGAAAATCAAAGTGGGAGCAAACAGAGAAGGCAAAAAGAGATCACTGCCTTAATCAGGAGAGCAGCCTCTCATGCACCTGGCATATATGACAGACAGAACTTATACATTATCAAAGACTACCAGTATGATCATTGACTGTTAAACATATCGTACATCTAGCCAAAAGGCCCAAACCACTATCCCTCCAGTAGTCAAAAATACTGTAACAATAGGAAGCTTACATATTCCATTATTTCAAACTGGTAAACAACATTGCTATCGAATGCTGAGCGTGGTCCTGAGCGAGTACAGTCAAAGTATTTCATTAATGCTGGATTATGATCACCAACAATAGTGACAGTTTCACCTGTGTTACAGAATGCGAAAGAACAACTACTCAGTATGATACTCCACCTTTTGTATTATGTTGATTATTAGGCAGGCAAAGATGCTCAGGGTTAAAACAGAAATTGTGAAAATATAGGGCTATTATTGCAGAAATAGAAAAAGAAAAACTAAGTCATAAAAAAAATTGATGAAAAAATTAAGTCATAAAAAATAGTTACAAAAATATTAATACTAATGAACGAAAGCAACAAGCGTATGTACGTCACTTTTTTCATTGCTTAAAAGCAAATCCAATTCTTATTGTTTCTTTTTTGCTGATAACAAATTGGTTTTATCATCTTAGAGTTAGCATCCAATTCGAAGTTTAGCATGCAAAATAACCGTATAAAGCTTAGTCGAATTTATCACTTCAGTTCCTCCTAATAATCTTAAAGACTAAGGAAAGAACAACAGAGAAGTAATCACTGATGAAGAGGAAGAGACCCCCAGAAACAGACCCCCTAATCCAGAAATTCTTTCAGCCCCTCTTCCAGAGACACACAAACACGTATATGCAAAACGAATATGAAGAAGACACAGAGAGCATAGTGAAAATGTAGGAAAATACCGGTAACTTTATGGCGTGGCCTTTGCACAATGTTGCGAAAAATAACACGGGGGTCAGTCTCCCCTGCCCATCTGATAATTCGCAATAAACAAATAACGTAAATTAACAACCCATGATACACTGATTTGAAATATTGTCAAAGAGCGCAACCCCAAAAGATATGGACAGCCCACACTCAGAGCTGAAGCTCAAATTAGGGTTAGTGAGAGTACCCGATGCGAAAATATGAAGCGCCATTGTCAATAACGATTGGAGTGGTGGAACTGAAGAGATTGTAATCAGATTGTCGATGAATTTGCGATATGAAAGGCATTGTCTACTAGAAGTAGCAGACACAGTAATTTTCAGCCGATGAAGTTTAAGAGGAAGGTTTGATAAGTGTGCCCTAACTATCTTCCTGCGACTAAACTTTCCTTAGCAGATGATAAAGAAGCCAAGATGCACAGCTGAGCAGATGAGCCTGGGAAGCCGGACCTCTAAGCCGGGCGGTCTAAATCGAACCGGTTTGTGGCGGGGCAAAACTGAAACGGATCGATAAAGGCGGCTCGCGTGCCACCACTAATATTCTGGAAACGGAGATAGTGGTTTTTTCGTTAGTGTATAGATAATATAGCCGTTAAAGCCCACCATGGTGTGTACTTAGGCTAAGATGAGTCTGGCTCGGGCCCAATACCCAAGCCGAAAACATAAACATTATAAATGAAATAACTTAAAAGAACTTCTGGTTTTAACCAAAACAAACTTTTAATTCCTTTAATTTTATAAAAATTTTAATTTTGTCCTCTTAGTTTAAAAATAAACAATTTTGTCCTCTTTTTTATGAAATGAGTTATTTTTATGATATTTTTATTCAAAATTTAATACTTTGCTAAGTAAAATGTTAAATATGAGTGTGAATTAATAATTTTGTGTAAATAAATAATAGTTCAACTAATAGATTTTTAAATTTGATACTGAATTTTATATCAATGATATGATAAAGGGATAAAATTATATTATCTCACAAAAATAAAGAGACTAAATTATCTATTTTTAAATTAAGAAAACTAAATTGAAACTTCTATAAAATTAGAAAGGCTAACAGTGCATTTAAGCCATGTGAAATTTATGTATAAATATGACAATGAACATTAGATGGAAAGTCACATTACTTTTTTCACATTACCAACACTATCAAAATGCTTATCATTTGCTTTTCTTCTTTGTTGGTAGAACTCTTATCATTTGTTATTCATTGAACTAATTAACACTTTCAATTTTAGTGTAATAGATAAATTTTTCATGAATAACTTGTAGGATTTTTATTTGTATTTTGAAAATGCAATTTTTTCTCAATTTAGAATGTTAATTTTAAATATTAATTTAGCTAAAGTTATTTAAATATTTCATATAAAACCCTTAAGTACCTTTAATACATTATTTTTATTAAAAAGCTTAATATCAATTTTTTTTATATCTTCGATTTCTGAATTCTAACTTCTTAAGTCGATGTTACTACTCGTTTTAGGTATAATACTACTAGTAAATAAACTTAATTTTTTTAAAAAAATTATTTCATATACATAAATTTTAATAATTTATCTGCATCCTTACTCGTGGGCCAATGGCCATGAGTAAATTTATGAACTCTCATAATCAAGTGGGCCATTTATAGAGGGCTCGTAATTTCATATACCTCAACATTCGAACCCAAAAGCCCTTTATGGAGGGCCCATCATCCTCATATACCTCAAAATTCGAACCCAAAATCAGACTCGTAATCCACAATCAAAGCTTGAAGCTCCTCGCACTCCCACTCCCTTGATCATATTAGAAACTCCCAAGCCCCGTGGATTGGGTCCCACTTAGATAAGACAAAACATAAACGGCTTTTAAGTGTATATCTTATGTCATTTTATTTATATATTGATTAATAAAATTTAATTATTTTTTATTTTAAAAAATAAAAAATTAATTTATAAAAAAAATTAATTTATATATAATTATTTATATTTTTGTTATCAAAATTTTTAATTAAAAAATTATGAAATTATTTTAAAAAATAAATTATAAAAAAATAAATTATACAAATTATAATTGTGTTATTATAGTTTTTAATTAAAAAATTTGATAATAAAAATATAAAAATTATATTTAAATTTTTATTTTTTAAGAATAAGGGGTCCTTTAAGCGCCAATCTTTAGCTTTTATTTGTTGGTATAGAGAATAAGAAATGAGCAGAAGCTATTTTGTGTATTATTCAAAGAGGAGGTACAAGTATGTATACATTGATACTTCTAGCTACAATAGACTTCAGATCAGTTACAATCAGTTATATTGGAAGATTTTAGATTTCTCCACACTACTCTAGATTCTTGTAGATAAATCTCAAGCTCTTATACTATTATTCCCCCCATAAACAAAATGTCTTTGTTGGCAATGATAGTGAGTTTAGTTCTCAAAGTGTTAAACCGAGAAGAAGACAAAGTCCTGGTAAAAATATCTTTTGGTTGATCAACTGATGGTACAGGAATTGCACTGATTTCTTTTTTGATTACTTTTTCCCTGACAAGGAACATGTCTAGCTCTATGTGCTTTGTTTTATTGTGAAGAATTGGATTATGTGAGAACTGCACAGTACTGGAATTCTCACAGAAGATTGGACGAAACTGATCGAGATGGGAATTGCATTTCATGAAGAAGAGATCTGACCTACACAATATTTTCTACAACATTTGCCAAGCTTCTATACTCAGCTTCAATACTAGATCTGGCCACCACTTGTTGCCTTTTAAAAATCCAAGCAACTAAGTTAGAGCCAAGAAAAATACAACTTTCGATCATCTAGATTACTAGCCTAGTCAACATCACAGTATCCTTGAAGTGCCAGTGAGGAAGGTTTTCTAAAGTGAAGACCATAGGAGATAGTCCATTTTAGGTATCTCAATATTCTTTTGACAGCTTCCCAGTGACTTCCCAAAGGAAAACTCATAAATTGACAAACTTTATTCATAGAATAAGCAATCTCAGGCCTTGTTATTGTGACATATTGTAATGATGCTACCGTAGGCCTGTAGAGATGAGGATCATGAAAAGGATCACTAATGCTTTTGCTTAGTTTAACATTCGAAGGTAAAGGAGTCTTGACTGATTTAGCTTGATCCATTTTAGCCTTCTGTAAGAGATCATTGATGTAGTTTTGCTATGAGAGATGCAAAGATCCGTCTGAAAGATATGACACTTCTATGCCCAAGAAGTAGTGCAGGACACTAAGATCTTTTAAGGCAAAAGTGTGATGAAGCTTAGACTTAAGCAGTTAGATGTACTGTACTGAAGACCCTATGATGATAATATCGTCAACGTATACAAGCGCATAGGTAATAGAACTAGATGACATATTGATGAACAAGGAGGGTTAAGAGTGACTGGCTTTAAAACCCAATTGAAGTAGAGTTGCTCCTAGTTTGTGAAACCATTGCTGAGGGGCTTGTTTTAAGCCATACAAGGCTTTATTGAGACGACACACTAAGGCTTTGTTTGAGCTTTCAAAACCAAGAGGTTGAGACATATATACCTTTTCTTGAAGCTCTCCATGTAAAAAGCATTGTTGACATCAAGCTGAAACAAAGACCAGTTGTTACTGATAGCAATTGTTAAGACAATATGAATTGTAGTAGGCTTGACCACTGGAGAAAACGTCTCATTGTAGTCAAAACCATGTGGTTGATGATACCCTTTAGCTACTAGTCGTACTTTATACCTGTTAATTATGCCATCCGAGTTTTCTTTTATCCTGAAATCCTATTTACACCCTATTGCATTCCTGTTTGGAGGTAAGCTCACCATAGTCCATGTGTTGTTTCTATGTAAGTCATTAAATTCTTCTTTCATAGCTTCTTTCCACCTCTAATCAGACAAAGCCTCTTAAACAGTGTTATGAATGGTGTGAATTAAATATGCTCTGGGTTTGAAAATGTCAGCTTTGGCTCTAGCTGTCTTGGGGTGTGAAGGAATGGAAGGATTAGGAATGGGAGGGTTATGATCCATATCAGATGTTGGCTTTTGAATTGTTGCAGGACTAGGATCAGAACCATTTGTAGGTGAGGTTTCATTGGATGGAAAGACACTGGATGAAGGAATAATGTGCTGTGGTGGACTATTCGTATTTTTTGGTTCAATGTTAGTTATGGTTTGAGACAGAGGTATTAGCAAAGAGGGAGAAATAGAATAAAGGTTCTCAGAATTAGAATGGGAGTGGCATGTATCTGAAGATTCTTTATAAGGAAAAGATGTTTCATGGAAGGTGAAATCCCAAGAGAGGTAAATTCTCCCAAATGGTGCAAGGCATTTGTAGGCTTTATGATTTTGACTATAACCAATGAAGGTGCACTTAAGGGATCGAAATTCAATCTTGTGTTTATTATATGGTCTGAGCAGTGGAAAGCATGCCCAGCTAAAAACTTTTAGGAATGCATAGTCAAGTTCCTTGTTGAATAGTTTATAGGTGGGATTAGAGTTGGACAGAACAGGATAGGGTAGGACATTGATAAGACATATTGCAGTGACAAAGGCATCTTCCCAAAATCTGAGGGGCATGGAAGCATGGGCTAATAGTGTTAAACCAAGCTCAGTTATATTTTTATGTTTCCTTTCTACTATGCCATTTTGATGATAAGCATATAGACAAGTTAACTGATGTGTAATGCCTTTTTCCTTAAGATAAGGAGTGAAAGGACGAAATTCACCACCTTCATCAGTTTAAAGAGATTTGATCTTAGTGTTTAGTTGCAATTCAACCATATGGTTTTGAATTCAACAAACTTTTGGAAAGACTCAGATTTTTGTTTTAGAGGATAGATCCAAGTGTACCTTGAAAAGGCATCAACAAAACTAATATAGTAGGATGAAGCATTTCTGGATTTAACCGGGGATGGTCCCCATAAATCAGCTAGAACTAATTCAAGTGGATTGGAGTAAGCACTAGAAGATAGAGGTGTTGGTAATTAGTGACTTTTACCATGACAGAAAGATTCACAGAAATCAAACTGAGTTTTTTTTTCAAAGAAAGCATATTACAAGTTTTGAGAACTTTTAAAACAGTGGAAGAGGAAGGGTGCCTTAACCTACAATGCCACAAATTGTAGAGATTATTTGACTAAGACCTGGAAGATGTAGAAGTTGCTATACACTAACAAGTGTATAGTGTTTATCTGCAGTGTTATTTTGGTGCTGGAGTGGAAAAGAGTTGAAACAGTAGAGTCCATCACTTTGCACACTGCCTTTTAACAGTACTTCACCAGTGTCTTGAGTTTTAACACAACAGAATGTGGGATGAAATTCAAAATAGACAGAATTGTCCCTAGCAAATCTAGTGACACTAACAAGGTTTTTGGTGATGTGAGGTACATGAAGATCCTACAAGGAGAGAGAAATGTTTGGATCAGTAGGTGAAGTAACATATGAATTCCCAACACTGTTAATTACTAAACCTGTAACATTCCCAACATGCACTTGGTTAGGTCCATTATAGTCTATATATCTCATTATGTTGTTGCAATCTGGTGTTAAGTGTGCACTTGCTCCGGAGTCAGGATACCATGCTAGATTGTTCACCAAATTTTGTGTGGCAACCATGGCATTTATGTTTCCAAATGATCATTGCCTTTGATTCAACAGTTGATTATACTATTGTTCAGAATTCTGATATGAAGAGTCAAATCTGTGATAGCAATTTGAAGCAAGATGGCCTGGTTTGTTACATACTCGACATAATATGAAGTTTTGTTCTCTTGAAAATTTTGAAAGCCAAAATTATTCCTTCCTCTTGATCAGTTTGCACTCTGTCTACCTCCTCTTTAATTGAAATTGTTGCTTTTGTAGTATGGATTTGCATTCGGATTGTTTCTGCTTGCATTTCCATTTGATTTATCTTTAGATTCAACATTGGAAATATTTACTGAAATCGATTCAATGTTGGTTGCTTTGTGCAACTTTTCAACTCTTATTTCTTAAGACAACAATAATGCTTCCAATTTGACCCCAAAAAAGATAATAATAATGATTCCAATTCATTTGGTGAATATGTTTTGGATCTGAGGTGAACAGATGTAATGAAGGATTCATACTCTTTTGGTAGCCCCTCCGGTATATAGGCAACATGTTCTTGTTCAGATACATCACTGCCAATTGTTATTAATGCATCAACTAAGGCTTTGATCCTTAGCAAATACTCGGTAATAGTTCTAGCTCCTTTCTTGGTATTTCTAAGTTCAGTTCTATATTGATGAATTTTTTCCTTCGTTTGTGATCCAAAGAAAGCTTGAATGCGTCTCCATACCTCATATGACTTCTCGCATCCGACTACTCTCATGAGCATTGGTTCTGTCATCGAAGAGAGCAGCCACGATAGCAGGAGTTGATCATGTTTTTGCTAAGTGACTAGTTCATGATTGATGATCCTGATGGCTCTATTTGCAACATGTTGGGGTGTCAACCCAAGTCCTACATTAAAAACGTACAAGATATTAGTCTTGTATATAAGTGTTCAATTAACTCCATTAGATATGAGGCCTTTGGAAGAGCTCAAAAACAAATCTGTGAGGGCTTGACCCAATCTGATAGAGAGAGGATGCATGACTGAATGTTATAGCTCTTGACCTTAAAGTTGCAGACGCATTACGTACTGCACTTGTTGCAGTTGCATTGCTTGTGTCCATGGCGGATCACAACTTTAATACCATGATAATATTGGTATAAAGAATTATAAATGAACAAAAACTGTGTTGTGTATTATCCAAAGAGAAGCTACAAGTATTTATGCAGTGATGCTTCTAGCTACAATAAACTTTAGATTAGTTACAATCATTTACATTGGAAGATTCTAGATTTCTCTACACTACTTTAGATTCTTCTAGATACATCTCAAGCTCTAACTCTATTAACCCCCAAGAGAAAAACACCTCAACTTCCCAATCTGCACTTTGTTTCATTCCAACTCTATCATACATTTTCTTTTTTGTAATTAAGACCTGTAGCGATAAATGAAACATTTTATATATTATTAGATCAGGTTTCTTATTTAGTTAAATCTATTAAATGCTTGGGTTATATTGGAACACCACATTTATAAATGTTTCATTTGAAATAAGAAAAAAAGGGAAGGTTTTTAATGCGGGAATTATCAAAATCCTGAAACGAATAAACAAAAGGAGGAAATAAGATTTGACAATCAAGGTTTGGAAGAGTCTCTAAGATGTTCCTTTACTATTAGAGCAAATTACATTTTTAGCTAAATTATATTTATCATCTTTTATTTTACTTTTAATTTATTTTTATCAATAAAAATAATTTTATGTGCATAATAAAATAAATTATAATTTTATATTAATTCCCAACAAAAAAATTTTAATATAATAATAAAGACACTTAAATAATTTTATTATTTTAGAATGAGAAGTTTATCCTCTTTATGCATGCGTTTAGGATTAGTTTTATGAAGATTTATATGCTTGCTTACCAGATTTTGGATACTCTGGCGCAAGTTTTGTGTTAGGTGTCTGGTTGGCTTTTTAGCGGCGGTTTTATCCGTTGCTAAAGTGTGTTTTAATATTATTGCAACAAATATTATTGCAACTATAATTTTTTTAAATTAATTATTTAAACAAAAGTTATATCAGCAATAATATTCGTTGCAATAAACTTTAACAACGAAAAAAACCGCCGCTAAAAAATAAGCAGAGGCCAACCAAAAAACTCCAAGCAAAGAATCCAGAGCTTACCGGATTTTTAACTTAAATCACGACAAGAAAACAGCAAATTAGCAATGAAAATATTTTTGTCGTTAATTTGTTATTATTTTGCTTCAAATTTGTCACAAAATTTTGAATTTAATTTTGTGACAAAAATTAAAGACTAAAAAAATTCTTCTCTAGTTAGATAAAAAATTAGAGGTAGAAAAAAGTTTCGTTTTTAATTAGTGATAGAATTAAAGATAAAAATTTTTTCATTACTAATTAGGGATAAAATTAGAGACCAATTTTTTTTTTTGTCTCTAACTTTCTTAACAATTATTTAAAAATTTAAAAAATATAAATATAAATAAAATATTAATTAAAATTAATAAATAATAATATAAATATATTAATTAAAAAATATAAATATATATTTTAAAAGCAATATATTATATAATAAATAATAATAAATATAAAAATATAGTAAAAATATATTTTAATTATGTTTAATTAGGTTTTAATAAAAACAAAATAAAAATAAAAAATAAATAAAAAGATGAATATTTTTATTTTTGTCCATTTTTCTTTCTATCGTTGTCTTTTTTTCCTTATTTCTATATTATCTTTTTACTAGTTAGTGAGAGAGACTAGTTATGGCTATAAAAAAATAAAAATTGAATGTTTTATTTGTTAAAATTTTATTTTTGAATCTTTTTATTAGTCTCTTAGTTTAATTTGCAAGATTTTTTTAATTCTAAATTTTTATTATTTATTTTTTATAATTATTTCCTTTGAAATTTTTATTTTTTTAGTAAAAAGTCAATTCTTAAGAAAAATGAAAACAATTCTATAATATTTTAGAATTATACAAACCTAAACTAAAACAAACAAAAAAAACAAAACAAAACTTATGTTTTCCAAATTAAAAAAAAAAAAAACAATTGCTAGCAAACGTGGCAATAATACCCTAAGAGAGTTTGTCGTGTAGTGAATCACCACTACAGTCTCGCCGCCGGAATCTGCCCATTCAGTCCGACATGATTTGTGAGTTGTTCGTGCATTCTCACGTTCTCACCCATGGACGAACATTGCAACACTGAACGGACGGCCTAACGCTGCAATACTGGACGGAACCGCGCCGCAGCTACGAAGCACAGAGGAAAGGGGGAACGACGGAGACCGCCAATAGCTGTGGTACAGAACCGCCACCATTCCACAGGGTTTTATGTCTGATTTACAGCGTCCGACTTGTGGTAGCTAGCCAAGGTAACCCGATTTATTGTTCGGACACAATTCCATTGTTGCACACTCTAATTTGCTTAGTTGATTATTTAGATCTGTTGTTAATGAATGTTCATACGCTAGTCTGCTTAATTTCTGCAAATTTGCCCATGAAAGAGGTAAGTCATCTCCTGTTTTGCTTAATTCCTTCAAATTTTCTTTGAATGCTACAATTTCCTTTAGCTTATGGGATAGCAAGTGTTGAGTTATTGGAGTAATTGGCTGCAAACAACATTGAGGATTAGGAATATATATGTTCTATCTTTTTTAATAATGTTTAATGGCAGAAATTCTAAATGAGTAAACTCTATCAGTTTCAGGTTGGTTTGCTATTTGCTATTGCCATGTTATGCTAGTTTTTAGGTCACAGAAAATTATAATTTTCTATTTGCTATTTGCTGTTTGCTGTTGATTTTCAATGTCTTATCTCTTATATTTTTCTCTCCAACCTGGATTAATATATTTTCAGTGGAGGATAAGTTCAGGAAGGCAGAGAATAAAATAGATAATGATGCAAGTTCAAGGGCTATTGATTCGCCTATTAATTATGATGTGAGTGTGTTAATATCTGATGCAAATGGTATTTCATTTATTATTAATTATGAGGTGAGTGGGTGCAAGCTAAATTTAATTAGCTCAAGACACTACATCATCTTAAGCATTGTTAAGTTATTTATCCTTTTGAGAGAAGTCATGATTTGCTAATGACTGAGGCTGAAATATGTTATATGCAATACAATTTTATATTTAAACCCTATGAATTGCTCATTGTACTGGGATAGCCTAGAGAGTTGAGAGAGGCCCGTCTATTAAAATCCATTGCCACGTCCACTTTAAAAGTTAATGTGAACGTGATTGAACCCACAACATAGTTATGATTTATGAAGAGCACTTTATTTATCTATCCTTTACCAAACTTAGTTTTTACTAAATTTGCATCTTGAAATTTTTGGGTGCTGCATCTGTGTTGACTAATGTGCCTATATGTATAATTAAAAGGGAGTGGGCAAAGTATACAGTGGTACAACGTTATGCTCTGTGCCCTCCTAAACTAGCAATCTCTAGATTTTTTTTTTTTTTAATGATAGATATCTAGTTATGTGTTGACTAATTACTTGCACATTTGTCGGAGCTGGAAGTGTCGAGTTAAAGTGCCCAGATTTTGATGCTCAGTGTTGTCATGAAAAGCCAAGAGGACACATGTGACCCCAACTATGATATACCTCTGGATATCAATATTTGTTGTTGAATGTGCTATTGAACCCAATATTATTTATTTTTAAGCTTTGAAGATGGACTCAAGTTGGTCAAATTGAGGGGTGTGGCCATGCAGGTAAGCAACCTCTGCTAGTTGTTCAAGTTCCTTTACTGATCACATGAACTAGTTCGTGATTTGTAATGTCCATGCTTAATGTTTTCCTTTCATTCAGGAAGCTGCTAATTCTGCTAAAAGTGTCATGGTTAGTGTGATAGGACTAGTTGTTAGCTTTCTAAGTATGAAGTTTCTAGTTTATACATTTTTTTTTTCTTTGCACACTTAAGGTTATTGTTGGGATAGTGAAGAGAATGGATAAAGGTGCTGATATTGAAAATGAAGACAGTGAGGTCTTGCTTCTGCCGCTAGTTGAAAATATTGTTTCAGGTGTTGGTTGCTTGGCTTAATTTTCCTCAAATGAATCCTTATTTTAACGTTAGTTTAACAAAAGCTTATTTATTTTGTTGATTCCATTCCAATTTCGTTAACTAATTGAGAATTCATATGAAGGTTTGCTGTTTATATACTAAATAAAGTATGTCAAATTAATGAAAGAGCTCTTAATTTTATCTTTTGTATAAAACTTTCTATTGACATGTAGCAGCGGTAGTAACCGCTGCTATATATATATATATATTGTTTTCAAAAAAATTAGCGACGAAATGCTCCGTCGATGAAATTATTTTGATTGGCGACGAACATTAGCAACAGAATTTATATTCCATCGCACATACACAGTAACGCCAAGTTTGACGTCTGTAACTAATTAGTAATTAGTGACGAAAATTTTATTTTATAAATCGGTCGCTAAATGCCATTTTTCTTGTAGTGAACTCTAATTGATGGAAGATGACTTTCGTGAAAATTTGAAGAGTTTTGAAGAGGAGTCTCAATCTAATTATTGTATTTGTTGTCACAATATTTTATATATATAAAAATACATATTATTTCAACAGTTTTGTTAAATGGGTTGTTGTGGTCTAGCCACATCCACTTACGATGAGTTGGCTATAAACAAGTCTAATGTGGACTTACCTATTTAATAAACAGGCTTCAATGTTATTGTTTAAGTCTATCTATTTTGATAGTAAGAAAATAAAAATTGATCGAATATAGAATAAAAGGGAAAATGATTTTAGTAAATGTCGTTTGATATCAAATTATAGGAAAAGAAAGAAGATATAATTCTTTTGTCATTAAATTATGTGAAAATTTTATAAAAAAAATTTTTATTTTGATTTTTACTAAATGTATTAATCTTTTATTTGATTGATTGATAAAATTTTTCATAAATTTTAAGTTATTAAATAATTTATTAATTACTTTAAAAAACTTTAATTTTTAGAATATTGATTAACAAAATTTATTTTTATTTGTATACATATAAATTTTAAAATAACTTAAAATTATTAAAAATAAATTTTACTTTATCAAGTAAAATTTTTAAAATAAGAAAGAAATAAAAAAATTATTATAAGATTTATAAATAAATAATTAACTTTTGAATGAATTAAAAATTAAAATTTTTTTATTTTTTTTATAACAATTGTATCTCTCTTATTTTAAAAAATTTAAATTTTAAATTATTGTACTTGAAAAGGTTAAGTCTCTGAACGTCAGAGGTTGGGGGTTCAGTGGTCAGTTTATGCCGGGAATTATTGTACGTGTTCACTGACAAAGCTCACTTACAAAACTCACTGACAAAAATTATGCTGCGTCTCTCATCTTTATTGGTTTCTTGAGCTCTCCCTCAACTACTTTGGCTGCCTTATCCATTTCTTTGCTTCCTTTGCTAACAAATCGGCGTTGTTAAATTATGTTTGTATATAAATATAAATATTATAAGGGTATGCATTTTTAATATTCTAAAATTATATAATATATAAATATATAAGAAAATTAAGAGTTAAAGAATTATGAGAGAATAAAAAGTTATTTAATTTTTTTATTATATATATTTAAAATCAAATTTTAAAAAATATACTAAATTCAAAAATTATTATATATGATTTAAAATTTTATGATAATTTTAGTCTTTTAAATTTAAAATAAATAAATTAAAATTAAAATTACATACAAATATATGAGATTTTTGCTAGCTGGGGTAGAGTAATACTTTGTTAAGAGAGGCAAAACTTAACCCATTTTTTTATATATTTTAAAAAATCACATTTTTTTTTATAAATATGCAAACCTACAAATTCACTTGATTGAAGAAAATATTTTTATATTCATTATTTATACAATATAACAAGTATTAAATATGTATTTAATTGATATAAAAAGTTATTTTGAAAATTTTAAAATAAAATAAATTTATTATTTTTAATTTAAAATGAATAATATTAAAATTATAATTTTTTAAAATTTTAATATTATCGTTAAGAGTATTTTGGTTAGAATATGTGAAACTTTTTATTTATCTTATCTCTTAAGGGAATAGTGTAATTTACTCTTCTTTTTATTATCTTTTAAATATAAATAATAATTTAATTACAATAGGAAAAATTATACTTACCTCTCACAATATATAAACATTACCTACAATTAAAATTTATATTTTTAATAAAATAATTAATATTATTTTTAAAAATATTTTGGTCACAATAAATAAAATTTTAAAATTATAACTTATCTTTATTTTTAGAAGAAACAAGTGCAATTTATCATAAAAAAAATACTGACATGAGCATGTTAACCAACTTTTCAAGAATATAACGATCTAAGATTGCATTTAAGATAACTGTGAGTTTAAAGGTTTTAGTCGACTGAAGCAAATTTTTGCCAAAATTTTAAATCCTACTTTTATTATCTATAATATGATATGTACATCACTTTGGGCTTATAGTTTGTTTGGTTGAAAACTATAAACATTTAGTAGAAAGTTATGAGATATAAGAATGGGGAAAGTTAAAATAATTTCTTATTTCTTCTTTTCATTATATTTCATTTAAGGTACATATACACAATTTTTCTTGGTACGTCCAAAAATTACACTCTCACTCTTCTGTCCTCGTAAAAAAAAAAAATTACACTCTTATCTATTTTGAACAAAATTCCTTCAAACAGAATAGGATTATAACTAACTTTTTGTCCATTAAATTTGCTAGAGATTGTAATTTTGTCCTTTTTTTAATTTTTTTTCTTATATTTATTAATTGATACAATTTTTTTGTCTTTTCAAATGTCATTAACCATGTTTGAAGTTCAAGTAGAATTATTTTAATCAAAACATAATTAAAATTTAGATGAAGTCAAAACACTTCAATTTTTTTTTTTAAATTCTTCATTTGGGTATTCAATGTCTAAAAGTTACAAGAACTTTAAAGAAACATCAAATTTATATGAAAATTAATTTAATGATCTTTTAAATCCCATTAAAATTTTTTTTATTAACTTAACTATGTTTTAATAAGAGTAACTTCAAATGAATTTTGTATATAACAGTGTCATTAGTAATGTATACATATGATATTTAGTCAAAGAAAAAAATTACATCAATTAGTTAAAATAGAGAATAAAATTAAAATTAAAAAAAAAAAGATAAGGAACAAAATTAAAACTTCACATAAAGTTTAGAGATAAAATGTTAGTATTGGCCGTTAATATTCTTATTAAAAACATAATTTACAAGGAAATATACTTCTTTATATATTATTTATTTTGAGTTGAAAATCATAAATTTAATTTATTTTAAATTAAAAAAAGTTTTACATTGATCACATACACGATTATTTATGAGAAAATAATTGTGTAATTTTTTTAAAATAAAAAAAGGGTGTAATTTCCACATCATTCAAGAGGAATGAAGTGTAATTTTTTAGTATATTTAAAATATAAAATTAAAAGTATTATAATTTATTGTAAAACAATTTTAAAAAAATAATATATATGAAGTTCATTAGTAATTATTGTTGTTGGTAAATTAATGCATACAAAGTTTTAAATTGTGGTATAGATATTCTAAAGTTGTTGAGAAATAAAAATAAATACATTCAATACGTACGAGTATCAGTTTTTCTTATTCAAATTTGAGTATGGGCGATGCAACTCTAATACATACCCCTAAGCATATCCTTTTTAAACGTGTTATTTGAACAAGTTGTTAACTAATTCTATGAAAAAGTATTTAATGATTTAAAATTTATAACAAAAATAATAATTTTTAATATCTAAAAATTTTATCAATTAATTATATAAATCTTTAAAAAAATATCCCCGTAAAAGAGTGGTTTGCAAAACTTCAATACCCTTTGAACAATCTCTATGAGAATATGGTTTTGAATTGCGTACGTCTTTGTGTTGTTTTATGCATGGTAGTGGCAGAAAAATACAATAATTAGAAAATAATTGAAAGTGCGTCACGATACAGCTATAAAGTTTACTCCAATTGCAATATTAATATTACGACGTGTTGGTCAGGTGATGTAATCTGCATTACAAAATCATTACTACAGAGTAATACGTATACGTATTGAAATAAGAATAACTGAAGAAGAAGACAAGACTCATAATTTATAGCTAGTAACATTTAGGATACAAGAAAAGTGTGTAATTTTCACCACTACCTTTAGCTCTATATTGCCAAAATAATTTACTTCAAAGAATCTTTCCTGAAATTTTCTTTCTTGTAAAGCCAAAATTATTGAGAATGGTCTCCTGAAAAAACAGTATGCTAAAGAAGTTTTTGAAACATACATTTAGTATTTAATTTCAAGTTTTGAAGTAATTACTTATGAAGTATTAAAGTATGATAAGGAGATAACTTTACAACAACCAAAGATTTCTCGTGAAATCAGTTATATAAATTAAAGGACATCAATATATTAATTATAAAGATTTAACTTTAATAAAAAAAGGTTTAAAGAGATTTGAAAATTGGGATGTGAAATCAAATATGTATGACGGTTTTCAAACCACTCACTTCACAAAATTAAGTACTTTTAATAACATTGGATTTTGTTAACCACTGCCTTAAAAGCATTGGTTAAAGTTTTTTTTAATTGATTGAAAGAGTATTTCATAATTTAAAATTTATAAAAAAAATCAATAAAAATGATAATTTTTAATATCTAAAACATTTTCAACTAAGCAAATATTGAAACCCTTAATCACTGTTCTAGACACTTCTAATCAATAGTTAAGATATTCAAATCATTCTACTTCACAACGCTTTTAAACTATATATCTTCCTAATCAAGTCTTTAAAGATGATTAAGTCAAATGTTAACCACAACATATAATCACAGCTAAGATAGAGGTTTAATTTATTAGTTTATATATTGAACTTTGCTCAATCTGTAAAGTCAAAAGCTAATAGTTAGGAATAGTGCACTTTCAGTGATTGAAAATTTTGACTTTTGAGTTTTCTTTAAGAATTCTCGTTGAGTCCTTGAGAGATATCTAACAAAATTGAATAATATCAAATAAATAAATAATTAGAGTAATAATTACTCTATTCTCTTTAAATAAAGATTTGAATTCGAGTATTGAGTATAAAAAAAATTTTACTAATAGAGTTTTACTCTTATTATAAGACTTCTGTTAACTCAAATTAAATTAATCAAAATTTAAACTTCTAGATACGAGTGATTTTAACAGAAAGAAAAAGAAATCTTAGTGATAAAACTCAAAAATTATTGAAATAAAGGTGTTATAATAAATATTTCACTTTCAATGTCCGTTTTTCTAGTCAGTAACAAAAATTTGCTGCTCGATATATTATTTCTTGCAATGACTGCTATAGAAGGCATATTACAACATAGCTAAGGTTAAAAAAACAAAACAAAAACAAAAACATCATATATATATATATATATATACACACACACATATGAGCAAGGAAAGAACATAATGTAAATTTTATCCTATTGATATCAGAGCATCAACATTACAAAAAATTCACTTGCCATGTATTTAAGATGCAGCTAACACAAGAGATGTTGTTCAGTATGCTAATAATTGAGATTTAAGACTTAAGCCAAAATGGCCTTTCTCTTTTCTCTTAGCTTTCTTCAATGCATATTATAATTAACATAATATATATATATAGTGCAATAGAAGTAACAGATAGCAAGAAGTGCTTACAATCATCTACAAAAGAGGTCAGTTTCAATTTGATCCTCAAGATCAAAAAGAAATTTTTAAATTGATTACCTCTTCAAACCACGTATCGTCACTCAATCCAGTCTTTCTATATACTAATATCACACTCAAAACTAAGAATGATTGATTTCAGCGGTTATGTGTAATTTTTAAGTGTACATGGAATGTTATTTAATATATAAACTCCTAACCAACATATAAATAATAAAAAGAGCATCTTTGATTCTACATAATGTAAACTTTAGTACTGATTAACCTATTGTGAAATTCAAATGAGATTTTATTTCTGGTGAAATTAAGTTCATAAGTGCACTTAGTAATTACACATTACACATCATAATTAATATAAAGTGCAGATCGCCTATTGAGAACTAATTTTATTTTATTTTTTGTGCAAGATCGACATATATAGGGTTTTAGTACTCAATCACAAAATTTGTAGTTATTTAATGATAAAGTTAACATAAAAATTTTGAGATCATCAAGAACTCATATAGGAGATTGTATGATGTGAAACCATATAATGTTAAGGACCTATATAGAAGTAGTAAAAGCGATGTTTTCCCAAGAACAGGATGGATCAAAATCTTTGGGAACATATACTCATATACATATACATACATACATACATATATATATATATATATATATATATTCTGTGTTCTTTAAATGGCACACAGAAATTTAAAGTACTTGCTTTTACATCCTGTGAGAAGTGTCATAATATTCTACTTCAAAAGCTGAGGAACATATATACTACTTTATAAAGAAACCAGCACATGCACCATATATATATATATATATATATATATATGTCAGCAAAATAGTCTTCATTTTCAATATATATATATATATATATATACAGAATTAAACTGCAAGTTGCATATTCCAAACACACATTTATATACAAGTAACAACTAACAAGCAAGAAAGAAGAAAATGAAAGGATAAATTAAGAAAAGAGAAAAACACACTATGACTTCAAAATATTTTATATTATATTATATATCCAAAGAAACAAAAGCATTCAATGATTTATGATAGTACAAAAAAAGGTTCAATTCCACCAAGGTAAAGACATAAATATACCTGCTGATGAGCTTTGCAGTACAAATTAGTGCCCTCAAAATGGTAGGGAATGGCCCCAATTCCATCATCACTGAAACATCAGACCTCGAAATAGCACAAGAAATACAGTACACTATTAATCCCTACATAACATAAACTCATAAGCCAATCTTGGTTATTTATTAAACTGCTATGGTTATAATTTTCTATACGCCTTGCACTAAATTAAAAAGAATTAAACAAAAAGAGTAATTAGGATCTAATAGTTATTTTAATTTGTTGTACGTATTAGTTTTCAGTATCTAACATATATATATAATGATTGGAATTTGGGTTTGACGTAGGGTATGTACCTTACAGAGGATGGTGAAGCTGTATGTATAGGTGGAGAAGATATATATATAGAATATAGTAATTTTAGCCATTGATTGCCGCTGCAGCATCATCAAGATTCTCAAGTACTTAAACATATTAGGGGCTAACTAATTAATTGGAGTTTACAACAATTAATTGGGACCACACCCTAAAAGCTTTCTTTGTGAATCTTGATGATGCTCCATCGGCAAACACTGACTGGTTTTCTTTGTATCTGTCTTTCTCTTTGAACAAGAAAAGTAAAGGAGATCAAGAAGATGGAGTAGACTAGAATAATGGAGGGAGAGGTAGCTAGCTAGCAGCCCTAACCCTAACCCTAATTGGATCACATATGTACTCAATGAAAGCAAAAGTAAAAGGACGGTAGAGGAATATATAGGAGCAGAAATTAAAGAAAGGAATTAAGAAAGTCTGAAATCAGAAGGAGAAGAAGGAGAGGTTTGGAGGTTGAAGAGAAAGAGGGAGTGAGTGGTGTATATATAGACTATAGAGAGGAGAGAGCAATAAATGTGAATAAGAAGAAGAAGGAGATTGGTTGGTGCTTGATCTATCTCTAGCTAAGATCTGTGAGTTTTAGAGAGAGAAGAAAGAGGGTGATACACTCATTGATAGGGTTAATAATAGGTAGGCACAACTCAGCAGTTATACATCGTAATCCAAGGGTACCAAATTTACCAAAAAAAACTCAAAATCTGTGAGACCCAGTCCTTTCTTTCCCTTTGATGGAAACAGAATAATAGCCCCGTATCGGAGAGATTTGGAAAATGTTCCAAATATATATATCGCATGTTTCGGAGTATGAGGGATTCAGGAAATACGAAAAAGAAAACTTACCCCAAATATTTCACCACAGGATCGATGACGGAAGAGGAATTGCTTGGATTTGGAAGAAAGATGGATGGCGTCCTGTACAAGCGTTTTCAAACTCACATCACATTCACTCACTCACAGGTCCTTCCAATTAATCCCAAATGACAAGGGGTAGGGGGGACCCCTATATAATCCTAAGTTATAAACTTCATTTAGTTTTCATTCAGCCATTTCGCTGTGTTTCACTCTTTTGGAATCCCTTCAAGTACTTTCTTTCATTAATGCACGTGATATCTTCTATTTTTATTCATAATTTTATGTCATTTTCGTTCAAAATTAAGTTGCATAATTTTTATTAATTAAATTACGTGTTAAAATATTAATTAATTAAGTAAATTACATCAATCTTCCTTAGTTAAGGTTGGTTAAAATTATATTAAGAGTTTCATGTTAAAATTTAATATAAAATTATTAAATATAAAATCATATTCTTAATTATGTTTTATATATAAAAAATATCTTTATTGATAGAAAATAAATTAAAAAAAAATAAATGCAAATTTTCAATTAAAAATAGTGATAAATGTAATTTACCAAACTTCTAAGAAAATTAGTGTAATTGACTCTATTTTAAACTAAAAATAAAATTATCATAATCTTATTCTACATAAAAAGTTATCTTTATTGAAAAAATATAAATTAGAAGATAGATAAATATAATTTACTATATTTAACATACTGACTTTTTTATTATATTTGATTTGGGTTAATAATCCAATTAATTTTAAGTTCATTATAATCATATATATTTAGACTTTGAATCTCTTACTCAGTATATTTAGACTTTGAATTGAGTAAGAGATTGATAGAAAGAGAAAAATAGAGAATAATTTGTATAAATTATAATATATTTCTCTTCTGTTATAAAAAAATTATTACAAAAAATTACTATAAAGATCCATTCCCATATATTTGATAAATATTATGATAAAAGTCTAATATGCTATTATGTGATGAAAATTAAGTATTTTAATAAGTTGCGGCAAATCCTTAGCATTCATGAGTGTGTGGTCCATTAGCATTAGCATAGTAAATTAGTAGCATAATTAATTATGTGGGTTAAAGATGATGATGAATAATTATGGGCTACAAGGCACTATAAGCCAAAAATGAACTTGGTTAAGGTTGGTCACTACCAAATTAAATGTAATTGTCAGCTTTTTGCCTCAATGGGCCATCTCTGTTGCGAGTCCTTTCCAACTCTTTTAGTTACATACCACCCACAATGTATATGTATGTAAGTGGTCGCTATTCTTCCACGCATTCCATTTTTTTTCTTATACATTTCTTTTCAAACTTTAATCATATTTCAGGATGCAAATTAAAGAACGAAGGAGATGGAAATTAAGTAGAGATGACCGTGACTATGATATGAGTAAGATATTATTATAGGTGTTCTTTTTGGATTCAAAGAAAATATTTTTCATGTTTATTTGAATTTACAAATCTCCAAATTAAATTTTTTTACTCAAATAAAATTTAGAATTATTATAGTTTTTCAAAAACTATGACTCGTGTGTGTGTGTCTATATATATATATATATATTATAAAAAATTTACATATTTTATTAATTATATCATGTAAATAATTACAAATATAAAATTAAAATAAAAGTTTAATAAATCTATCCTTACAAGATTATCAATTTTAACAACTTGTATGGACAATATCACTCTCATTAAGTGGTTTTTCGTTTTTTAACCAGCAAAACATGTAATTAATTAAGATCACTTTCACTCGTGATTAAAAAAATGCTTATATATATATATATATATATATATATATATATATATATTAGAATTTTTGCATATACTAAAGTGCATATCAATTTTTTAATAAAAATAAAAAAATTATTATATTTTAAATTAATAAAAATTAAATAATGAAAAGTTATAATTTAACTTTCCACTCTTTTGTTATGGATTATAATTTTTTCATATCTTTAATAATTTTCTCTCTTAATTCTCTTTATATCACATAATTTTTTTATATGATATAATATATAATTTTAAAGATGAATGACTATAGAACTATTATAATATATGTCTATATTATAATGGCTATGAGATAATATTTTAGTTATTGATCCCATATATTATATATTATATATTATATAAAATAAAATATGTAATGTGAGATGAGAGGAGAGAGAGAAAGTAAAAATAATGAAAGATTAAAAGAGAATAGTAAAAATTAAATAATTTTTTATTATTTAATTTTTTATTTTAAAATATAATAATTATTTTTTAGTATTCTATATGCTTAACATGCTATTTTATATTATAAAATGCATGCAAAAAAAGTTATTTAATAATAATAACTGAATTTCTAAATTGGATGTGTGTTACCTTGTCACTTTCAACTCCTGGCAGCTGGAATCTATTCTTGCGAGTTATGATTATGAGAAGGTACATTTCAATAATAACCTTAGTATTTGAAGAGAGAATCGTAAAATTTCAACACGAATATCAATTGCATGTTAAGGAATATATTTTCTCAACTCCATACATCACAATAGTGTTTCGGGCAAGAGGGCAAAGGCCATGATTTCTGCTTTTTGAAAATTGGAGAAGACAAAGGACATGGAAGGATTGATGTACAACACAAGGCCAGTTAATCCTAGTCTACTTTGCAACCCACTTTGGTTACCACACGACTACTTTTCAATCATTTTGCCAAGATTTTATTGCTTAAGTTGTGTAAATAATTGTTTCATTAAGATCAAATTATTATTAGAATATCACAATATTTATAAAATTAAGTATGATTAAGTAAAAAAAATTAGGTGAGACTACGGAGAGCTCTCTCTCTTTCTTTTTCTTATTCTTTTTAATTTTTTTATTAGAAAATTAAGAGAAAAGAGAGATAGAGTGGAGAGTTCGATTTATAGAAGAGCCTAAAAAATATGCTATTTTTTTTAACAAAAGTGGTAGTAAAAAATTATACTATCAAGACTAATAAATCAGTTGTCAATGATATATATATGTTGAAGAGATTAATAAAGTTGCAACTCAAATAATTATTACACAAGCTTAAATTGTAAATAATTTTACCCAACAATAACTACTCAACAAGGCAACTAGCTACTGTGTATTAAGAAATTTTTCTAACAGGGTTGTCCACCAAATAAAAAATTTATGGCTCCAAGAAATTCAATTTTTTTTATTTCTCACATATATCTATTAGAAGCAATTTTGTTCTAGACAGTACATACTAAATGAGAACACCTCCTTAATAAGAATTTAAATTTTGATTCATCACAATTCGAACCTTTGCCTATGAGTAATGCAACAGTTTTTTTATAGATTTTTAACCATTTGTGTCAACTTTGGATGACAAAAAAATTTATACTTTAATTAATAGGTATAAAAATTTTAGCTTAAAGGATAAATTCAACACACACACATACACACACTACAAAAATTTCTACTTTCAATAGTGACAAAAGTCGTCGCTGAAAGTAAAAATGTCCTCACTGAAAAACTATTGTGGCGACAAAACAACCGTCACATGTCGCCACTAAAGGTCTCTTTGGTGGTGACAAAAAAAAGTCGCCACTGAAAATATGTATAGTGCCGACATTTGTCGTCACTGAAAAAGGAAAATTATTGCCATAGAATATGAAATTTACAAGCCAAAAGTCGCCACAGAATCTTGGATTCAGTGGCAACATTGCCTTTGCCACTAAAATCGAATTCAATGGCAACAAAGTGCTGCCACTGAAGCTCTTATCAGTGGCAATATGAAAATGTCGCCACTAAAACTGGATTTAGTGGGGACACAAAATGTCACCATTGAAACTAGATTCAATGGCGACACAAAATGCCACCACTGATGTAGGCTTCAGTGGCGACATGAGGATGTTGCCACTGATTGGGGCTTTAATGTCGCCACTGAATCCGATTTCAAAGGCAATAGGATCTTGTCACCATTGAATCCCTCTTTTGTTAAAATTCCTTTTGTTTTTTGTTTTTTGTATTTCTTATATTTTCTGTGACCTAAAGAGTATTACAAAATAAAATTATAAAACAAAATACTATTATATTGCACAAAAGTAGTGTTATATTATTGTCGATAATGACATAAATTACAATGATTGCATAGCTAATTACATTAAAATACAAAACATTCAACGCATCATTATTGTGCAAGGTTGTTGTTCCTTCTTGAAATTTAGCCCTGTGTAAAATAGAAACATTAAGAATAAGTATAATTAGTCTTATGATTATAGAAAAAAATAATATCACTGAGAAAAGACAAGACAACATGCAAACTCAACGTCGCTAATGTAGGGGTGCACTTTGAACAACATTTGACAAACAATTCAATTGAAAATATTTGTAAAATGCATCCAATATGACAAACTAAAGTAGCAAGATGACAATATCAAGTTGGGACAATCTTAACCTTCGAATTCACTTAAATACCTGCCTTTTGTGATGTTGGTGCACTTCTCCAACCTAAAAGGCAGGCTAAATTCATATTGAAAACCAGCTCGACAACAAACCTATGTTTGGATAGCATACTACCCACATCTCAAGCCCAAAACCAAGCTAATCGTTCAATATCAAAATTACAACACAATATCATAAAACTATAAAATTTGAACACAATACCATTAAATTTCAGCCCATTACCATCAGTAATTAAATTTCATCCCATTACCATAAACAATTCATCAATAACACAATACCTAATGAAATCTTGACATTATCATATCTAATTATGCTTGGATCCCTTGGTCAAGCTTAGCTTACATCCGACGTTGAAGCTCATCTTGCATCTTAGCACGATCTTCCTAGAGGTTCTAGCTAAGCTCTTCTTGAAACTTCTTCTCCATCTTAGATTGCATTTGAGCACGCTCTTCTTGAAGCTTAGCTTGCATCTCCTCACGTACACCTTCAATTGCTAAGGATATGCTAGCTTCCACATCTGCTTGTTGCTGAGATTTCTTACTAGATGGCTTCTTTCCATAGCCTTTTTCATGAACAAATCCTAACCTCTCCCCAAGCACAAATGCCAAAATCTCATCTCCGGTCAGTGGATTCTCATTTTCTTGTTGTTGAGACATGACATAGAATTAAGAGTGTCATGATAAAGTATGGGTCATTCGTGCAATCCCAAGGTGGAAGATTATATGGAACAAGAACAACAAGCCAAATACTATGATTAGCACTTATATTTCCATAAGGTTGAAACCCATCACTTGCTAAGCCCAATCGAACATTTCTTGGATGATTGGAAAAGTCTAGGTATTGTTGGTCGAACAATTTCTAAGCCAAGGAGTCATAAGGATGTCTTAAAATGTCATCATCAACTTGTTTCTCCTTATGTCACCTCATTTGTTTAGTTGTGTGTTTTGCCATGAACAACCTTTGCAGTCTAGGTTTAACTGGGAAATGACACAAGAATTTTTTGGTAATTGCTTCCCTTTATGTTCACTTGACTTCTATCTAGGCTTCTTATATACAGGACATAGATTTGCATTGGTATACTCTTGCCAATATAAGATGCAATCATTTTTGCATGCATCTATATTTCTATAATCCAAACCCAAATCCCTAATGATCTTTTTGGTTTCATAGTATAAATTAGGTATAACAGCCCTATCAAAAAGAATTTCTTTGAGGAAGCTAAGAATTGCATCAATAGATTTATTGGTCCAATGATTAAGATATTTCAAGTGAAGTAACCTAACTACAAAAGATAACTTCGACACTTTATTACATCTAGGATAAAGTTTTGTCTCCTTATCTTTTAGTAAATCAAAAAACTTTTTTGCATGCACATTTGGTTCTTTGTTGATTTTAGAAAACAATTCATTTCCTTTATATTTGTTAAATCACAAGCATCATGTATCATCTCGTTAATATCATCAACCATAATATTGTCATCTTCTTCTTGACCATCACTACTACGACTGTCGATTCTTACAAATGCTTTTCCATGTAAATTTCACATTTTGTAATTATCCTAAAATCCTTTTTTCAATAAATCAAATCTCACCATATTTCTTAGCTTAAACTCTATGTTCCTACACCCCTTTCATAGGCATCAAATCAAAGTATTCACTCTTGGTTGATTGTATGCTCATTCAAGAAATCAATTTATTCCTTTTACATATGTTGGATCCGTTCTATTTTTTATATCTAGTTAAATTTTATCCATTCTATTTTTCTAATTTCGGTAAGAACATTTCAATACTTTTTAAAATTTTTAAATAAAAAGAAAACACAGACATCATACTAAAATGTTACCTAAAAGACCTATTAAAGCAACTCTTTAAAACCAGAAATGGTAAACTAGAAAAGACCCATTGAATTAACTCTTTAAAACCACTTTAAGAACTTAACTATTCCAAACAAAATCATTACTTTTAATGAAAGAAAGAAAGAACATAGAAAGAGTAACAATATGTGGTACATTAAATAAAAATCATACCACTAAGGGACTTGGGGTTCACTATTTTTGAATCATGACTAATAGGATTTGGTTCATTAAAAATTAGTTAGAAATATATAATATGAAAAATGTATATGCCTATAACATAAGTAGTTAAGTCATAAAGTCCATTCTGCACAGAATTTTTACACTACACAGGGTATAAGTTTTTATGCCCAAAATTTAGTAGTTTTTATAATGTTTATACCTATTACACACTAGCCTAGAATCACCTCCTATGTCCTAGAAACTTCACCATAACTATCCCTTGTTTCTATTACTTTTTACCATGCTTTTATTCTAAATATCTTCAACTTCATATTGTTATCTTCCCTACATTAATACAACTAGTTTCTGATAAGAATTACCAGTTTTACAGCAGCCAAAATCAATACTTACATCATGGCATTTCCTTCCTATTTTTTCTACAAAATAAACTCTACTCTTGCCCTTATTCTCGGTCACAACAGCAACAAAATGCGAAAAAAAATACATACGTATAACAATAGCATATACATGGGGATTCAACATTTCACTGGCACACAGCAACCACCCAACAAAAACATAACTAATTAAATAGATGCAGTAAAAAATCACAAAACCAGCAGCATTAATACGACGATTTACAAATTTGGAGATTCAACATTTTACATTGAACCAAGGTTAAATGTTAACTATAGAAATTGCAAATGGGATGAAATCATACCATTCCATCACCATTATAGCTTGAATCAGTTGACGAAAATCACTTACCAGTAACGGCAAAGGTTGGCTGGCAATAAAACACGGAGAAGTAGCTAATAAAGCTCTCAGTGAAGACAGGCACACGGGAAGGAGCACGGTGAATGACCGCAGAGCACGATGAAGCATAATAGAGTGATAAAAGACAGTGAACACCATGAAAGCACAGTGAAGAATGTCGTTGTTGCACAGAGGCTGGTGAATGGAAATGGCTCAGTCAGAGAGAGAACGCGTGCTGATGAGTTACAAAATTTTAAAGGTAATGTGCTGTCGAGTGCGATACCTAGCTTAAGTAACGTTGGTGATGTTTTGATCTTTGTAATATATACTAAATGCTGCAACATATACACTAAAGGTTCCTATGGCATACTGGTTAGCTCCCTAACATCACATTGTAGTGCCCCATGTTCAAGCCACCAAATGGAACTTCAGTTTCATTTTGTGCTTTTCTTGGTGTATTAGTGGCGACAAATTTAATGTAGCCACTGAAAGTTTTCAACGGCGATAATATATGTTGCCACTGAAAAACCTACAGTGGCAACATTAAATTTGTTGCCACAAAATAATTTTAGTGGTGATAAAGCCTCTAGTGGTAATAATTAAATTATCGTCACTGAATAATTTTGGTGGTGACATTTTTCTCACCATTGAAGAGCTTTAGTGGCAACAAATTAAATGTCACCACTAGAGGCCTTTAGTGGAGACACGTTTTGTCGCCACAAAAATTCTTTAATAGCAACATAAAATTGTCGCTACTAAATATGGTCTTTCAGTGGCAACATTTTTTGGCGCCACTGAAAGGTTACCACTAAAAGGTCGCCACTGAAAGTTGCATTTCTTGTAGTGACACGTGTGTGTGTATTCTATGTTTAATTAATACTAATGATGCATTTTGTGGCGTTTCTAGATAATTAGGGTTTTGATAAGATTTTTATGAAAGATTAAGACTTGTGAGTGATTAATGATTAATCAAGAGTGACTTAATACAGATTGATTAGTCAGTTCCACTAGAGCTAATTAGTTGAGAGTTATGTGATATGCTTTTATCCATACCCATAACTCACATTTATATTTATTCAACCATTTTATTTTTCACATTTTCTCATATTGTTTTTGGCTTTCTCACTTCTTTAAGATTCTGTCTTTATCAAAATGATTTATTGAGTAAATTATACACCAATTTTTTTAGGTTTAATAAATTATATTTATATTTTTTTTAACTTAAAAAATTATATTTAGTACCTTAAGATTTGGTAAAATATTACAAAAACTCTTATTTTTTCAATAAAATCATTTTATACTATACATGTCCATTATTACAAAATAATAAAATTATTCAAATATCTTTATTAATATATTAAAAACTCATGTTAAAAATTGATATAAATTTAATCGTATTCATTATTAGTTGGTTTTGGAAGGAAAAATATAATTTTTTTTAAATCTTTAAAATATATATATATCACTGATATGATTTTTAAAAGATTATAATATACTAAGGATTCTTAATTAGGAGATGTTAACGAAGATATTTTTAGAAGCTAATTCATTGGCTTATGTAAATAAAGTCGTCCATGTTAGATGATACTTAAATCACTAAATCAATTTTTAGTAAGTTGTAATTTTCATTATTAAGTAACTTACGTGAGGTGTCATATAAAATAGTAGCCATAAACCAATATAATAAATCACCTCTTAGTCATTAATAAATTAATTTTGAGCTGACTCACCGTAGAGGAGCAGGGAAGGTATCAAAGGCAACAAGATCTTGCATAGATGGAAAAAACATATAATGCACAGAGGGAGATGACTCCCTTGATTTATCTTTGGTTCTAAAGCCAACAAGAGAGAATATGAGAGCATGAGACTCACTTGAAAAGATGAGATCTTGCACCAAAAATAGACAAGGAATGCACAGGGGGAAGACTCTCCAAATGCACTTCCAATGCTTGAATCAGAGAGAATAAGAGAGCATAATAGCATAATGAGCTATGAGCTAGAGTGACAGAATATGCGTACTTGATACTAAAGGGTAAGACAATATTTATAAGTGAGATCACCATGTCATGGTGTACCTCTTGGTATCATGGACACTTAGCGTTTAGTGAGCACTTGTCATTAGGCAACCCTTAACCGAGAGTTAAGCCTTATCTAAACGATTGGACACATTAGGGGGCGATCCCCAATGATAACTAAATGTGATATTATCAGTCATATTTAATGATTTACGTTGCTACTAAACAAATCATATCAACATTTTTATTAAGGCCTCAAAGTTGAAGGACTAACAAATGAACATTAACTTTGTTTAGGATAAATAATATATATTATAATCTTTGAAGAATTAAATCATTGATAAATGTATTATTAAAGTCTTAAAAAAATACTTTTCCTCCAATAAAACTACAAAGAGGCACATTGCTAAAGTAGGGCTAGGTCATACACATAGAGACATTACATATACTTAATTAATTTTTCAATTTTTGTTAAAAATAAAGTTTACATTTAGTGTTAAATAATATTTTAATAAAATTATCACTAATAAAAGATATTTATAAAAAATAAAAAAGAAGAGAAACATTACATATAAGATGACATTAATCATATACGGAGAGTTTGAATTTTTTTAAAATGTCAAATAATCAAATGTCTTTATTTTTTTTAATTTTTTTTTAAAATGTGTATAATAATAATAATAATTACACAAATTAAAAAATGTAAAAATAAAATAACTCAGATCGTTGGTTGGAGGCTCAATTAATTATTCTCAGCCTATCTTAATTGTTAGAGAGAGAGAGAGAGTTTGATAAAGATTAATTTTTTTATCTCTCTTTTTAAAAAAGATACATTATATTTTAATCGAAAATAATCTAATTCCGTGGCAATTGGACCGACGGGCTTTTGGATCTCCTGTGCCTGCTGGGTTTTTTAGCGGCGGTTTTATTCGTAGCTAAAGTGTGTTTTAATATTATTGCAACGAATATTATTGCTGCTATAACTTTTGTTTAAATAATTAATTTAACAAAAGTTATAGTGGCAATAAAAACCGTTGCAAAAAGATTTAGCAACGGAAAAAACGACGCGCCCAGCAGGGGATCCGGACGCGACGGACGGTGAGTGAAAAGAGGGAAAATTGAGAAAGATGAGCGTTGAACAACACGAAGGAGTGGTACTGTGGTAGTGCTTATAGTGGATCCCCTCCTTTACTATTGTTGTTATATTTATTTAACTATCAATCAGAATTATTAATCAATTTCCTCTGACGCACTTTTTCTTTATTTCACTCAAAATATTAGAATAAATTATAATTTTTAAAAATATTAAAATTACATTCTTTTTATTTTTTTAAAAAATTAAACTTACTTTCTCAATTTATATATATATAATATTATTTATCTATATTTTAATTTATAATAAATTATTTTTTAATAATTTAAAATATTAAAAATCTTTATTTTTAGAATTAAATTTAATAATTTTATGCTTATTATATAATTTATTTTTTTTAATTTAATTTCACATTACCTGAAAAGAAAGATTAGAAAAGAGAAAAAATAAAACTCAGTAAGTTTCTCAAATATGATTTTAGTATTTTAAATAATTTATAAAATAATTTGTTACATATCAAAATTTATATAGATAATATATTATATAACATAGTTGAGGAAAGAAAAATATAATTTTTCATTATTTTTATTTTAAAAATATAATTTGTTAACAAATAAAAACTATTTACGATTTTACTAATTTTTATTAAAATATCTTTAATCCTGATATCAATTTTTTAAAACATTTATACTTTATTGGAAAACATATATGTTTTTAAAATTATTAATTTATTTTAATTTATTGAGTTAAAAGTAA
Organism: Senna siamea; assembly: GCA_031216115.1. Lineage (NCBI taxonomy): Eukaryota > Viridiplantae > Streptophyta > Magnoliopsida > Fabales > Fabaceae > Senna > Senna siamea. The sequence goes on along the minus strand of CM062367.1, from coordinate 10,989,441 downwards.
TAAATTTATTTTATTTTAAATTTTAAAAAATATTTTTTGCATTTGTTAAATGATATTTAATTATATATATAATTATATAATATATATATATAAAGGTATTTTATTTTGGTTAAGAGGGATAGAATTATAATTTGTTTATATTTTAAAAAATTTAGTCTTTTAAAATGAAAAATGTAACAAAGTATTTAAAAAAGTAAGTATAATTTTAATATTTTTTAAATAAATAAAATGTAATTTACTCAAATATTAATTAATTACTGGTTGGCTGTATTACTTCATACTCTTTTAGAGCATCAAAGATCAAAGAGTAGCTACAGTTTTTTTATATTGCTATCGTGCGTTTTAATATTTTAACAATACATATTCTTGTTGTTATAAAATTTGTTCAAACAACTAATTCAAAAGTAACAAGTTTAAAATTTATTTTTTACAAATTAAATTTAAAAATAACTAATATTTTAAAGTTATTTTGATTTATATTTATTATTAATATTATCAATAATTAATATATTTCTATTTTTATATTAATATATTAAATATTCATTTATTTATTATTAATAAAATAATAGAATTTAATAATTAATATAAACTATAATAATTCAGAATTTGATTTTTATATATTTTTATTTTTTTAATATATTAATAGAAATATCAATATAGTTATATATTGTATTTTGATTTTAATTAAATAAAAATATAAAAATAATTTAATATAAATAAAAGTTTTTAAACTTACTGTAATTTTTATTTAAATAATTTTTAAAGTTATAATTATATAATTAATATTTCATTAAATTTTTTAAGTTTTTAATCTTAATATTGTTTAAATTATAAATTTTTTTAACTTAATTTAAAAAAAATAAAATTTTAAACTCGTTATTTTTTAAATTAATTATTTAAATAAAAATTATAGCATCAATAATATTTGTTATAAAAATATTAAAATATACGTTAACAATGAAAATAACTGTCGCTAAAATATTTATCTACATATTTATGACATATCTGACTGCTTGTTTTATTATGACCATTAATAAAAGCCCAGAACAATCACTTTCACATGTAAGTTTGTATCTTCAAGAGTCTATTTTAAGTCATGCTCAATTATATGTTACAAAATCCAGAGTCAAAAGTTTAAAAGGTTTGAAATTATTAGCCTATGACAATGATAAGCAGAACTTAAACACCACCATCAATGTAGTTTATAAGTGTTCTAAAATTTAAGACAAGTATGTATTTTATCTATATTTAATTTTTATTATATTATAAAATAATCATTAAAATTGAATATTACGTTCTCTCTCTATCTCTCTCTCTCTCATGTTGTGTCAAAGTAGAAAATTAAAGATTAGATGCAACTAGTCTAGAGATTGAGAGAAGATGAGAAAAAGTTTGATTGTTCTTTAAAAACTAATATTTTTGTTGAAAGATTTTTTGATAAACGTGTTTTATGTTATTGATTATAATAAAAATTGCAATATTAACCAATAAATATATATTGATTATAGAACAAGATATATAATTTGTATATAAGTATATACATGCTCATTCATACAAAAAAGAAGTTAAAATTTATTAATATGTATAATATTGTCCGTGCTTAGCATGAGCCATAATCTATTTCATGCAAGGAAAAAATATATTTTAATCTCTTTAACTATATTTATATAACATATCATTCTTCTAAACTTTTATTTGTAATAAATTATTCCCTAAATTATTCAAAATGCTAAAATTGTATTTAAGAAGTTCATAATTTTTATTTTTTTCCCTTTCTTCAATCTTCTTTTATATATAATATGAAGTTAAATTAGGGAAGAGAAGAAAAAAATTATATGATGAGGATACAGATGTTAAATTTAACTCTAAAACTAACAATTTTTCAATATTTTGAATCATTTAAGGAGTAATTTGTTACATATTAAAGTTTAGGTTGATGATATATTATATAGATATAGTTAAGAGGGATAAAATATACTTATCTCTTTATATAATTAGATTCATTATAATAAATTTTTTATTATTTTCTCTAGTCTTCATTTACTTCTAATTATTAGACATATCTTTTGTTTGATTCCATACAGTAACTTTTATCAATCTCCTTAATTTGTATACAGAAAAACTACCTAAGGCTCGTTTCTACACCAACATTCTCTCTAATGTATTCATTTATATAATTCTATCATTTCTAGTGTATCTACTTATCAATTTGAACGTTCTCATTTGTGTAACAAGAAATTTTTGCTCAATTTAATTTTTTATCTCCCTAATATTTGGTACCATATAACAAGCAAGTCTTATTATTATATAATAATTTTTTTTTTTAATTTTGAGTTATACTTTTCTATCACAAATAACAACTAAAATATTCCAACCCTATGATTTATATATCTATATTTCTAAAAAAATATATAAAACTTATAGTTATTTAAATTAATTTAATTTTAAACTAAATAAGAATTTTAATTGCATTTAATAAATGTTTTTTAATATTGAAAACTTTAAAATAAGAATTATAAACTTTTTATCTAATAAAACAACCTTTATTTGTTCAAAACCTATATCTATATTAGATGCCTCTAGGTCTTTTGGTCATTGGTCTCACAAAAAAATAAAATATGTGATGTGAAGAGAAGAAAAAAAAAATAAAGATAGTAAAAGGTTGAAAGACAATAGTAGAAGGTTAAACAACTTTTCATTATTTGATTTATTTTTTTAAAATTTTAATAATAATTATTATAATATATTTTAAAAATTTTTTAAAAATAAATATCTAGTGTGTGTCTATATATATATAATTTAAAATAATATTTATTATATTTTAAAATAATAAAAAATAATGATAAATTAATTAACTTTTTACTATTTTATTTTAACTTTTCACTATCTTTATTTTCTCTCTCTTGTCTTCTCTTTTCATATTATATATTTTATTTAATATTTTATAATATATAATTTTATAAATCATTGACTAAAAAACTTTAAAACCATTATATAAATGTATAAAATATCAAATAAAATATATAATGTAAAAAGAGAAGACAAGAGAGAAAAAATAAAAATAATGAAAAGTTAAAATAAAATAGTAGAAAGTTAATTAATTTATCATTATTTATTTTATTATTTTAAAATATAATAAATATTATTTTAGATTATATTTCAAAAAAAAATAACATACACATTTATGCATATTAAGCATCTAATATATGTTTACTAGAAGCTTCATATACAATGATATGTATACTTTTTTTAATTTTAAAGTAATAGATTAAATGATAAGAAGTTTATTAATTTACTCATCTCTTATAATTTTTTATTATCTTTATTTTTACTCTCTCATTTTCTCCTATCACATATTATATATATATACATAGAGAGAGAGAGAGAGTGAGACGCACGTACACACATATGTATGTTGTAGTTATACTCATCTTTTTCAATCCAGTATTCTATTTTAATAAGGGTTATTGTAGTTAGGAAAACTTAGTCAATTTTTATATTTGTAATATTAAAATTTTTAATTACAACCTAATAAATAGATGTTTTTTTTACAATTTAATAATAATGTAATTTAGTTTTTTTAAATTGACATATTATCTACTTATTAAAAAAAATTTAATAACGAAAGTATAAAAACTTTATTTTAAATCGTGTCCTTCCCCTTATATTTAACTAATTAATTATCCAATTTAAGAAGTCACAACGATATGCAAAATGTGAGGTTTGTGACCTGAAGTCTAGGCTCGACCAAACTTGTGATGTATAGGTAGATGTTTTAGTTTAAATTTTGAAGTGGGGATTAGATTTTTTTACGGTAGTTTTTTTACAATAAGAAAAAAAATAAAATTTAATTCATATAGTTTGATTTCTAATTTTTGTAAATTTCTAATTTTTTTAATATACCTCTTTTTTATTCAACTGTAGAGAACTCAAATGTCCGGAAATGAACTTATACCACAAATTTTGCTTAATACAACAATATAATTAACTGTGGATGAATAAAGCTATAGGAATTAGGATGCTTGGGTTTGTGAGCCACTATAGGATCACATATTGGGCTTGGATCACGCTTCTTACATGGGCTGCGGAGTATGGAAATTGATACTCATCATATACATAACTTACCCCACCAATATATATATATATATATATGATTTTACATGTACATGTGCATGTACAAAAATGTATATTATTTTTATTTTTTAAAATATAATATAAAAAATTATTTAACTCTCTACTCATTTCTTATAAATTTTTATTTTTTTATTTTTTCATGTACTCACATTATATATTTTATTTTATATTTTATATTATATAATATATAATTTGTGAGACTAATGACTAGAAGATCCCAAAGTCATTCTAATATGACTAGACTTATATGTAGTTTACTTATATCTTTGCTATTAAGTTCTCTAATTAAAATAAAACGTATAACAACTTTTTTAAAAAGAACTAATCATAAAAGAGATGAGTTATATAAATATACATATATCAATATGTAATTAAAGAACTTAATAGCAAAGATATAAAAATTACACCTAAATATTTTTTTCATTATAGTATAGATATAAATTATCCTTCCCCCAACTCATTGTATGTAGGTTTTCTCTTTCTTGTATGTGATAGTGTATTGATAATTAACTTGTTAGCTAATTAGATTGTTTTGAATTATTCGATTGCTTTTGCAAGTCATTATATTAAGGTTCTAAGTTCTATCTAAATGAATATGCCTACATATTGTAAGGCTGAGTAATGCCATATGATCAGTAAAATCAAGTTCTCAATAATTAATTTCCTTATTGCTCTTTCTTTCTCTATTTAAAATATCTTACTTTGTCTTCTTCTCAAAAGCTTTCAAGGTATCAGAGCTCACTCAAGGTTCAACTGGGTGTACCTTCTTAAGAAGAAATTAGAAGCTACAGTTAAATACCAAAATCAAATGATTGCAATCAGACTAGGGTGTTGAATTTTGTAACTGCTCAAACTGCCTAAACACTATATGAATAATCATATTCACAGTATGGGAATGTTTAATATAATTTATATGCTAACCCTACTAAGTAATCCAACATCTAATGCTGCTCTTATGGTCGTTTCAAGTATCAAGAATAATGAACAAATTAAATATTAGCAGTATGAGCTCGATTAGTCATTAGAGAATCATAGTCCTAAACTAGCTCACCAAACTAAAATGAAACCTCGATCTTGTTATGCTCTTGTGCTGCAACAAGATCAGACAAAAGAATGACAAACTCTTCACTTTCTAGTACCCATAATCCCATCCCATAGTTACAACTTACAAGAGCCAAAGATGGTATCTTTAAACCTAAAGTTTACACAACCACTAAAGACCCAAGACTATAAAACACAGATCTTATATATGTACTAACCTACACTTGAGCACTAGAAGGCAATGAAAAGAGTGCTAAGATATCTTCACTTTAGCACACACTGGAGTTTGGGCTCATTTTGTTTACAATATTTAGACTCCAACTTTATATCTTGGCCTTCAAAGACATTGATCTATGAGTTGGGTATTAAAGTTTCAACACTTATGTTGCACTGTGAAAACCTTATCGCTATACTTCTCTCACAATTTGTTTTTCATCCAAGACAAAGTCATCATTGGTAAATCCTATATTATGAATGATTTGCAGCTTTGAGAAGTAAACTTTAGGTTCAGGATGTGAATCACCTATCTCAGTTTGAGAGAGGATGATAGTGTATTGATAGTTTACTTATAAGCTAATTGATAGGTACCTAAGAGGCTTGGGAAACCGTCTCTCAAAAGCTAGCTATTAAAAGGGGAGAACCAACTCCTTAAGTACCCCCATTAAGTAGCCTATTATACTTAATGTGAGACTAATCCCCATTATAGCATCATCCCTGAAGAGTTGACTTCTTGGCAATTATACTCTATGACACTTCACTCTACGACGCTTTACTCGACGTTGTTTCACTCTACTGCGGGCAGCCCCTCCACCGATCAAAATCCTTCTCAGGTCAGAACCCTCCGTAGGTAGCCCTCTCCGTGCCGTCGAAAAATCAACTCTGATACCAATTGAGAGGTACCTAAGAGGCTTGGAAAACCCTCCCTCAAAAGCTAGCTATTGAAGGAGAAGAACCAAATCACTTAATACCATATCGAGTATCCCATTATATTCGATGTGGGATTTGGGTAGCCCATACTACCCTTATTCTTATCATAGAACCGCCCCTAAAGAGCTGACGTCTTAACAGCTGTACTCTGCAACACTTCACTCTACTGTGGTCAGTCCTTTTACCTATTAGAACCCTTCACAGATAGCCTTTTTCGTGCCGTCGATAAACCAGGTTTGATACCAATTGATAGATGTAATATCCATTTCTTTAAAATTTATTATTGAGAATAATCTTAGAATTTCTTCAAGGACTTGAATGAAATAAGAAACTTGGAGTTAAAAAGAAAGAAGAACTTAAGTGTAATTTTCACATTTTTGCAAGATGGTCCCTAAAGCTCTAACCATGTAACTCTTTTTAACTCCCTTATATGCATTCCTTCTCTCCCTATCAGTACATTCCAGCATTTCAGAAGGAGAGGAAAGCCACGGACAGAGGAGAAAAAGGAAGGGAAGCAAAGTGGAATTCTTCCATAGCCAGATTTGAGGTAACAATTCTTCATCTATGACTCAATAAACACCCTAAGCATCATTTAGGAGTATATTACTGCACTTATAACCCCTCAAATTTGCTAAAATTTTAGGATTAGCAAAAATGGAGAAATGTCCTTTTTCTTCAGGAATTCTAATTTTTTGGTATGAAATGATGATTTTGAAAATGTTGGAAATAAGAAAAGGTTTCTAAACCATATTATAGAGTTCTTAAAATCAGATTTTTCAAGTTAGGTTTTACTGTTCACCCGATTTTCATGTGAATATTTGGCTTGTATGATTGATATTTAAGCATGAAAATAGTTAGGATTTGGGAAAATTTTTGTTAGAAACTAAGCGCATACTTTTAAAATTGAAATGGGGTGGAATTTAGACTGGAAATTTGTGAGAAAAAAATCAAAGTTTTTAAGCCGTCAAAGAACATAAAAGCTGATTGCTAGCATGTACCAATCTACTGTTGTATTCTTGAAAGATCCAGAATTTCAAATAGAGATACAGCAGTTGACTAATAAACTCATCAGTTGACTATTGGGTCCAAATTTTTGCCTAGCAAACTACTAATAGCCTTCTACTAATTGACTGTCAAGCTACTATCTTGCAAAGTCCAGAATTTCAGAGTGCCACTAGCCGACTGTCAGCTTTATGATAGTCAATTGGCAGCTTTCCAGAGAGCAACTAGCCGACTACTAGCTTCTTGGTAGCCAACTGGCAGCCCTCTAATGTGAAAAATGATTTTTAAAACAAGAATTAAGTTTAGAAACCCCTAGTGTTGGTCGAATTGAGGCTTAAATGTTATTATACATGAAGATTTCATATGTTGGGTGATGAGTGACAACAAAATAGGAAAGGAAAGATAAGAGTTACTTCATAGTAAAATCTTAAGCCTAGGATGCATAAAAAGCATGACGCAATAAATTCATAATTGTAAATTAATAGTGTAAAATCTAAATTTATTTTTCAGGAAGTGATTTTTGAGGCAAATACCAAGAGGAAAGAGAGAAGCCTTGATCAAGGAAGAACAAACAGTTAAGGTAGAGTAATCTACACTCCCTTAATTTAAAATAATGATGTGAATTACTTGTTTTGAAATGAGTATTTATTTTCAAGAGATGAGAAAATTTTGATGAAACTGTTGTGAACTATAAATTTTTTCATATGAGTATAGTGATATTGCCTGTATATGTTGAAAAGCATGAAATTGACTCTTTGCTACTTGTTTTGATTTTTGGCTATTGGGTTGTATGCTCATAGAAATAGACAAAATTTAGGATGGACATTTAATGGCTGGTATAAGACAGTCATTAGGTGTCCCTCATGCAGACCACTTTAAATAATATAACAGTTTTCAACTTGAATGGTCTGTATTTGTTAGAGGTTACTCCTTGAACCAATAAAACCCTATAGAAGACTTTAAGGAATAAAGGAAGGATAGTCTAGACAGGAAAAATGTACTTATTTAAGTGTAAAGGTCTATAACCCTAAGTATTAGTTGCCTATTTGTATACATTGCTATATAATCAAGTAAAGGATGAGACTAGCGATGTGCATATATCAGGGGATGACCTGAAAGTTATATTCTCATGTCACATGGATAAAAGGAAGTGTGATAATATTACGTGGATAAAAGGAAGTGTGATAATCACTGGGAGGACAGTTCTTGTGATGACAACAATCCCAGTCACATAGATAAAAGGAAGTGTGACCATCACATAGATAAAAGGAAGTGTGATGATAGCTTGGGATTGGATAACAACATGCAATGAGATAATGATTTATAAGGTTGTAATAACATGCATATTAATTTCTAGAAATATGCAGAATTATGTGCTCTTTACATTAACATGGAACTTGTTATGCAGATGAGGTTTGAAATGAAATAACAGGCACTACGAATATGATATTTTAACCAAAATAATGATTTTATACTCTTATGACTTTGATATAAGTTTTATGAACTTTTGCTTTGTGAAAGATAGCAAATTCCCATGGATTTGTCGATGATAAAATGTAAAAATGGCAATTTACATGTATGTTGATATGATATAGGGGAGAGGTTTTTTGTACCATAAAGGATACAACTGAACTTTTAACTATTTTTATAAAAATTGTAAAGTTGTAAATTACTTTACTGGGATATTTGTATCTCATAAAGTTATTTCTTCAGATGATCAGGGCTAGGTTATGCTTAGAGATTAGATGGGCTTGGGATATGATTTGGAGTCGCAATACAACCTAGAAGAGCTGTATATCTTAGATCCTTAGACAGGGAATTTGAATCGACATATAGGCTAGAAAGTGTATATGGAATGAATATTTATATGGTTACTTTAATGGATGCCATAGGATGTAATTTATTAATGGATAGTTAAATGCAGTAATATCTTTTTAAAAGTCATATCTCAATTGTTTATAAATAGATATCTTAAAATTTTATATTCCAGAGCATGTGGTTGTATGAATTGAGATATTAGACATGCTGCACCTAATAAGTAGTTGAGTGGAACTTGAATGGACCAAGGAATCTATTTGGGTTATACTCAACTAGTAACGACCCAACCGTTATTGAAAAAGCAAAAAAAATTTAAATGAAAATTCCACGCTTCATGATAAATTTGATGTGTGCATGTAGATATTAGGGGTTGTTTCAATAGGTACCTAAAAGGCTTGGGGAATTCTTCCTCAAAAGCTAGCTATTGAAGCAGAGAAACCAAGCCACTTAAATACCCCATCAAGTATTTCATTTTACTCGATATGGGACTTGGGTAGCCTATACTACCCTTATTTCTATCAATCTATTAGTCATTCTGTTAAAGACCTAATAAAATGAATATGCCTATCTATATATTTATTATAATGTTGCGTATTGCCATGTGAGTAAATCAAGTTCTCAATTTGTTTCTCAGTGCTTTCTTCCTCCATTCAATCTCTCTACTTTCTCTTTTTTTTCAAAAGTTTTTAGTATTATATGTAGAACAATGTTCACATCATGGAATAATTAATATAATAAAATCTCAATTAGTTCAAGTCAGATTAATATAATAGATTTTTAGATATTGATAATTTTAAACAAAAAATGTTCTCTTTAAAGCTAAATGCATGATCAATTTAATATTTTGAGATATTAAACATATTTCTTTTTTTATATCTTAAAATTTCTAATTAGGTGTCCAACTCCTTCAAATTTGTATACTTTGTGATCTCTGCCATAACAAATCCCACCAACAATCTGTTGAGAGATTGATAACTGTTTGATAGGTTCGACTCTCTCAAGTTGATGACCCCACACAAACACAAACACACAAATATATATATATATATATACATGCATGCATGTGACTCATTAGCCCAAAGACCATGACATCTTACATCTGCATTATTGCAAACTATAAATAGTGGATTTCAAACAATACTTGCAGATTCATAATTAGTTTTCAATTCCATATATGATTGTCATTAAAGAGTTAGTTAATTACTCAACAACTATACTTGTTAATTGTAATTATTATTAATTAGACCTAAATGACAATAATATATATACTTCACATTCAAACTAATTAAGTTTGTAATTAAATCTTACTTTTCACTTTTTGTTTGGCAATTAATTAATTAATCAACTGAAGATCGATCACATATCAATTAAAGAACTAATGCAGACCAAGTGATTAATTAGTTTCAAAATGCAACCCATATTTGCTCTTCGTTTTCAGATTAAAAAGTGTATATATAGTAAATAGTAAATAATGTAGTCTGTGTTATTGGCTTTATTATTATATTAATGATCCATCTGTTAATCTACTAATTAATATCTAACGCATTTCTGTGTGTGCGCAACGCATCTGTATTTTTGAGTTTTGTTGTCTTGATTTAATTTCATGAAATGAGTTGATGTTAAGCCTCAATGAAATTTTTATTTTTAATATGACATTGTTTTGTAAGAAATATATAAAAAAAATTTTAATATGACTCTATATCAATATCATTTTTATTAAAAAAAAGTCTAATTGAGTTAGATTTGATTAAAAAAATTCTAACTCATATTTAATTAATGTCAACTTAATTAACTATGATCCAAAAACAGTATGCACAAAACGTAGGATGGAGTTACGAGAAAATGTAATAATTGTTAAATACCAGAACAATATAATTCCCATATTTTCGAACTCATCGTACAATGATAGGTAACTTAAATAACACGAAATGAAAGGCATCAACAATTTTCTGTTGGAATGAGGCAAAAGCCAAAAAGGAACGAATATGATACTTTTTCCAGACCTTTTTTGGTACACAATAAAAAAGAAAAAAATTTGAACAAGCTAAAAATATCCTGAAAAAAATAAAAATAAAAATGTTATTATTTGTAAAAAGTTGAAAGTTTTTTTTTTCTTTCTTCAGACCTGTAATCTGCACAAGTAAGGACGAATTAATTAAAAGTAAATTATATTTGTCACCCCTAAAACTTGGTGAAATTATTTTATCACCCTTTTAATTTTAAAAATTAACACATATAATTTGATGCAATATTATACAATTTTTTTTTAATTTATACAGTATATGTTCATTTTAAAACAATAAAATTATTTAATTGTCTTAATTATTATATTTATAATTTTATATTTAATTCAAATATAAATTTAATTGTATTTATTATTATATGAAAAATAAATTTAGAAAATGAAAATATAAATTTTTAAATTAAAAAGATAGTAATGAAATTTAGTTAAACTTAAGAAAGAAATAAGTATAATTTATACATTAATTAAAGAATCAAGAATTTTTTGGTAGTGGTGTTGGTGCCAAAAGAGAACACATGGATGAGAAAAGGTCGGCATAGTTATCCTATTCTTTTATTTTTAAAATTGTTTTATAAAATTAATTATAAAAGTTTATATTAATATTTTTTGTATGTATTTATATACATGTTATTAATAAAAAGATACATTTTTATATATTTTTAATTATTTTATATTTTTTATTCTTAAAACACGCATTTTATATTTTTATTTTTAAAAATTAAAAATAATTTTTAAAAATTATAATTAAACAAGCCTTTAATTTGCTTGTTGGGGAGGCTATGAATTATTGAATTTGATATGTACATATACGCTAACTGCTTGTGGGATTCTTGCTCTTGGCCTCGAGCTTTTTCTTGTTTAATAGGCTTTTTGGGTAAGCCTTTGAAGGAAAATTTGAAGGTTTTTTAAAATTTGAAGGTGTTTAAAAAAATTTAAAATTATTTTTAAGTAATAGCAGAAGTAATCTTTTACCTTTAAAGCAAAAACTATAAATTAAAGCTTTTGTTTATAATTAAAAGTATAAGCTAAATATTAATTATAATAGGATAAAAATATTCTTACTAAAATTTTATATTTACCAAAATACCTTTATCATTCACCCTAAACATGAAAATTGATGTTAATTTTATTCATAAATTTGAAAAACATTATGCCTGAGATAGAGGAAGAAAATAAAATTAAGGATAAATTTGTTAAAAAAATAATTTTTTATATTATTTTGAGACATAAAATTGTATTTTAAAAATAATTACTTAAAAATAAATAAATTTAAAAAACTTCTATAGTCATTTAATTTGCCTCTATTTTCACAAGAGTGATTGACGGAATATAAATCCCTTTCTCTCCATTAAAGTTTGAAGAAAGCCATAGAAATAATGTGAAGTGACAGTGTAAACTGAAAAGCAAGAAATGAATTAAGCATTCGTACATTGATATATATGTATAGATAAAAAGTGACTGGTATCACATGCATGAGATGACGATGATGAAGATGTTGAGTTGTGGTGCTTCTGAAGTTTACGTACCCAGGATGATAATGATGATGATGATGCATGAAATCCTGAGTGATTTTGTTGTATTGCATCTGATCGAATTCTGAACATGTGTGATCAACGATTCTGACATGACTGCATCTTCTTCAAGTGGCCAAGTAAATGTGATAGCGACTTCATCATCATTACCATTAAAAACATATCTTATTGGTAATTCTGGAACTGTCAGATCCAGTGCCCACTGATGTGCATCAGATCTCTTCTCTTTTTTGGTAAATTATTAGGTAAATTTGCAACTTTTAATACCAAATAAATGATATTAAAATAAAATTTTTCATAAATTATATTTAAAATAAAATTAAAATTATATCTAAAAATATACTTTAAAAATGGTTTTTGTATATTTAAGATAAAAAAGGTCATATGTTATCTAAGAATTTCCACATTCCCTAAGAATCCTTTATTTTGATAAAGTAAATTGTACTTTCATCAACTAAAATTATATATAATGTTTCTTTTTATTTTAAAAAATTATATTTTTTTCATTTAAAATAAAATATGAGTTATAGTGACTTCCCATAAAAAAGGCAATATATAATTTATTAATTTTGAATAAAGTCCCTTTTATTTTTTATTTATATAATAAATATTAAATATTAAACATGTATTTTGACTAGTATAAATTTCAAAAAAAAATTTAAAAATTAGAACAAATTATATTATTATAGTTAACACATAAATTAAGTATTATTAAAAATATAAAAATAATTTCTTAATAAGTTATATTTTTAATTTAAGAAATTATAGTACATTACATTCATTTTCTTAAAGTGTACTTTTCTCACTTTTGAAGGAAGGGTATTTTACCCAAAAAATTAATATTATCTTAAAGGTTATTCTATTCCTTTTTTTAGTTTGAATTATTTAATATTTTCTCAAAAAAATTTAATTTAATTATCAAAGTGTAATTTAATTTATCCTTTCTATGTTGAATAAATTACACCCAACCTTGCTTTAAGTTTGGTGAAATTACACCAAGTATCCTTTTATTTTAAAATTTTACACTTGATACCTATAAAATTTGATTCAATACATAAACCTCTATTCTAGTTTAGTTTATGCTAATGAAATTAACATTTTACATGGTATATGTTCACTCCAAAATAATAAAATTACATATTTGTTTTTATTGTTAAATCAAGAATCTCAATATCTCATGTTGAAGTTGAAGCTTAGTATAAATTAAATCACAAATTTATTTTGCATAAAAAGTTACCTTCTATTGACAAAAAAAAAACAATTACCACCCTTTTAGTTTAAAAATTATACTTGGTATTCTTAAAGTTTGATATAATGTTTAAATGTTACACAAATCTCCATTTTAATTTATTAATTTTTTTGTCAATATATTGAATTTTTTAAAGAGTGTATATTCATTTGAAAACACGAATTGTTTAACTTTATTTATTACTATACTAAAAATAAAATCACAATCTTATTCGAATAATAGAAATTTATCTTTTTTGGAAAAAAAAATTAATTAGAATGGAAATAAGTATAATTTTTAAAATTAGAAAAATAATACGTGTAATTTTATTGAAATTTACAATAAGTTAACTATGTAATTTACTCAAACAATAAATAATATGTAATAATAGTGTTACCAGTTTTTCGAAAATCCAAAGATATTTCCTCACAAGTTTTAACACTAAAATCCACATTTTAAGTGATGAGCTGTTGAATATTATAATTAGTTTTATCTTCTGTTGCAATTAGTTTTATTTTCTATTATGAATTAGCTGCTAATTTTTGTAATTGTTCATTTTAGTTTGTTAAGTCACAAGATTATCACGTGTTATATTTTGTATATATGCAAGCACTCAAAAAATAAAGCATATTCAGTTTTTTCTCTTCTTTCAGTTTTCTCTGGTTTAACATGAGTGAATTTCATATCCACGAATTTGATATTATTATACTTAACATATAGTTAATTTTGAGGGCTTTTTTTGCATTTACATGTATTTTGAGATTATTTCTTAGGTTGATCCAACATTGGGATTTTAGGAATTTTAAAAAAAAGATACGTGAAAGATGAAGAAAAATCACCTATAAGTCATCAATAGTTAAAGGAATATATATTGTATTAGCAATTGAGAGTATTTTTTATTGTACCTTGAGAGAGATTAGTGATAACATTAGGGAACCTGATGTTAATTAGGATAATAATTGTAAGTTAATGAAATAAATCATTTAAGGTTGATTAGTTAGGAGGAAATTGAAACCCTATACTTTTATTAATTTCAATTACATACGTTAATAATTAATTTATCAAATTCTCTTAGTTCTATTCGTGCTTAAGTTTCTCTTTACAATTCCCACTTTCATTATTATTACTATTAGATTCAAATTAAAGTTAACATAATTTTGATAATGAGTAATCACTTAATCCTCGTGAGACTAAGAGTACCAATGAATATGGGCATTATAAATATTTAGTGTATCCAAGAAAAACATTTAATGCCAATAAGATACCAGAGAGAGTATGGATAGAATAACATAAATATTAATTGAATATTGGATAAGGGTGTCAAAAAGAGAGCCAGATAATAGGTTAGATACCTTATATCTATTCATATGTATAAATATGAAAGAGAATGTTAGATCAAAATGTCATTAATAAATCTATATAGTCACATATTAACAATCTCAAAATAAGTATTCTATATAATTTAAAAAGAAAAATCCAATACATTTAAAAGAATCCATTGTCAAAATTTGATTGACATAATTAATGGCTTCTCCAACTATAGGAGAGAAATTGTGTTGCCAAACTACCATGCCACAAACAGCTTTATCAATCAAATTTACTTTATGTTAACCATTTCTTAGAAATTTAAAATTAATCTAACATTTCTGAGTAATTAAGAGATAAATGAAAGGCCCAATTTAATACAGGCCGAATTGGTGGTTTGTAAAATGAAGGCCCAAACTAAGATGAGTAAGATTTTATACTTACAATTTTATTCATTTTAACTAAAATATTTTTAAATTTATTATTTATATAATTACATATATATTTGAACAATATAAAAATATTTTTAAAAATTTAAAATAAAATAAATTTATCATTGTTAATTCCAAATATTAATAATGTAATACTCATTTTGAGAATATATTTTTTAATAAATTATAATTTTTTTAAAAATAAAGATTAATATTAATAATATTTTGATCAGAATAAGTAAAAATATATTTTTGTTAATCTGCAAAATTATAATTTATTATATAATATAAACAACATAGTTTTACTTAGATTTACCAATTTGGACTTGTCATCAGTACAATAAGCCGCAATTTTATACCTAGGCCCAAAAAAGTCCAAAGTGTTATGGGCTTGGCAGATATGAGTATGGGTTGAAAAATTGTTAGCCATAATGTATAGATTGAGGATGTAGAAGTCTCTTATTCATCTTTTCAGACACAAAGAAAAAGAAGTCTCTTCTTCTATAAATGTTCTTATTATTCATTTAATTACTATAATTTTAATATTTCTTATTATTATTTAAATTTGTTGCTCAATTTCTAATGCTTATAGTTAAGAGGTGTGTTGCCTTTTTAAAAAAAAAAAATTAATTTTCTATTTCTAAGTTAGATTTTAGATCTTATATGCTTTTGAAATGCTTCATATCCCCAAAGTTATGTGTCTAAGTAATCCTAAAATATTAACGTTTAGTGACCCAAAAAAAGTTCCAGTTACCTACAACTACCATTAATCATGAATTTAATTTTATAATTAATGTGCAACAAACATAAACGAATTCTATAATTGATGAGAATAGTTTTCAATTAAAGATTCACAACATAATCTTTACAATAAATTAAATATATATTATTATTGTTAGTCAATGTATGAAAACGTTCAAACGAGGGTTAAGTTACAATCAAACTGTCATACTTGGATGAAATATAGTGAAATAAAAATATATATATCATAACTAATAATTATAACTTTTTTTCTATTAATAACTGCTAGATTCAATAATTATAAAAACTCAATTTATATTCCCTTGTTTGTTTACTATATAATCTGTGTCAGATTGAACTATGAATATGCATAAAATCATACACACATGGCTGCACATGAATAAGGTGCCTTTCTCACTCATTTTGACCAGTTTAATTTGTACTGGGTACTTGCACGCTTTTTAAATTGTTCAAGAATTGGAGTTTCATATCAGTCAACATTTCCCTTACATTAAAATCAATGTTTTTTACTAAATATTTTTTTTAAAAAAAAAAAACTATTCCAAAGGGCGTTCACATGGAGGCATGTGATATTCGTAGTACAAACAACATATAAAGTTGATTTTCTTAGAATTATTATTATTATTATTATTATTATACTAATAATAGAGTTGGGAATTTAAAGAAGAAAAAAAAAGAATTTTGTTTTATATGACACATGCAGAAATCTAATTATGATTTATCACTTTATGAGAAGATAACTCAGTTCATCAGACTCAATTATTAATGGTTCACACTCAAAACTTTGTGTCAAACAAAAAAAAAAATACTTATTATTCCAATCAACCATTCATTGGTACATAGAGGTTGAATTCTTAAGTTTTTGAACATTAATTGTTGAAGAGTTGGATTCAATGATCACGAATTTGAAGATGGATGTCCGTGTACAAGTGAGCAGGCTAGTACTGAAGAAAATGAATTGCCTTTGTAAAATCCTGTTTTTACTCCATTTAGCAACAATTATTCGTCTAAATTCATTGCATTGAACAGGAAGTTCATTTATGTTTATATAGGAAACCACACATGTTCCTATGGAAGGTGGGGACAATATTGTATAGACAAAATTAATAAATCAGTCACGTACGAACGTAAATGCTGTCAAAACAAGCTTGCGTGTTTCTCAATTCCAAAGCCATTCACCGTTGCTTACATTTACTTAAAATTAACCTCATACATATATGGTTGAGTCTTCAAGGCCAATTTCAACAATACTGCACCATATTAATATGACATTCATGTTATTTTGCTAAGTCCTATATGGACCCATTGGCCCAATTTCTAGTCCCAATTCATCAAAGTCAACCATTTATTTGAGGATTTGAATTTTTTCATGAAAAAATAATATGAAATTGTTAAGTAAAAAAAATAAACACAAAATAAAAATATATCATATACTTATTATAATATCTATTGAATAAATAAAATTTATTGGTTAAATAAGTTTGTGTTTAGCTTTTTTCTTACATAATAAGTATATTAACTTTTTGTTTACACGAGAGGATTTGCCTTCTAACTAATAATCAAATCTCATACAAAGTGTCATAATTGTCATCCACTCACTTAGTGAAATCACCCTCATGTAACTAGATTAATACATGGCATTAACAGTGTATGAGTTGGTCATTAAATGGCATGAGCTCCTTCAATTGTGTCCTAATAGCACTATTGTAGTTAAATGGCATTAACAGTATATATGTATTGCTTACATAGAGGGAGTATGCCTAAGAATTTCTTGATGAAAAAGAAAATGTTGTCAGTTAATAGAGAGAAATTAAGAAACTTAATTGTGAGTACCATTTTCCATGGTTGATGAATCCCAGACACTGAGACAAATGGACGGCATGCTTCTTGGGAGCTTCTCTCTGTTTTGTCGTTGAGTTTAAGTTTAGGCATAGAAAGATGGAGAATACTGAGTTATAATTATTAGTAAAACGTATGAATGATGGATGGATATCATATTAATATAATTAATGTATATCTCCTTCACAGGAAAAGAGGTGAATGGACTATCCCTTTTCTGTTAATTTCATGGCAGGAAGAATGCACTTAATTTCTTTGTTAATATGTAAAACACTTGAGAATATTCAGAGACATGCTTCTCTATTTGCAGCTTCTGGTCCCATATAAAATCTAGCGAGTGGAACAAGCAACAAGCAACAAAATCTTATGTTGGGGTTATAACTAAGAAATTACACAAATAAATTAATGAATATTGGATTATGGTTATGAAGAAATTAAACCAGGATAATACTTTTCGATCGGTAAAGAGCTTATTTCTTGGAACAAGTATTCTTGAAGCATTAATTATATTAACTAGTTTAGGAATTTTTTATAAAAATTTTATTATTTGTATGCCTAATGAGAAGTTCAATGATTATTTAATGGACCTAGCAAATATATGAGAAAGGTTTTACAGTTTTAGCAATTTAATTATTAATTAGTGGAAATGGTGTAATTAATTATTTTGACTGGTTCAATAATTAATGTTGGAAAAACGAAACAAAGATAGCAAGTTATCCAATAAATGAAAATGTCAAATATTATTTTCTATATGAAGTTGGAGTTCATATATACATGCACTAGCTAGATAATTATAAGCAGGTTTGGTGCTCATAATTATTAAACAATGATAAGTTCAATTATTCTAATTAATGATGTGGTGAAGAAAACTAGGTGGTGAGGATCATAATCCCAAAGTTTCCTATCTTTATATATATATATATATATATATATATATATAGTACTTTGTTAATCAAAAACTTTATAGCATTTTGTTAAGATTTTATTTTATTAATTGATAAAGTATTTAAAAATTTATAATTCATAAAAAGTTAACAAAAATAATAAATTTTATTATTTAAAAACTCTAATCAATCCATTATTAATCAGTGTCTTAAAAATAATGATTAGCAAAATTTATATTAATATATATTGAAAACTTAGATTCAAAACCTTTGCGTATATATAAATTAATCAGTTTAAATTAAAAGAGCAATGAAATCAACCTACCAAAAACCAAAAACTTGCTTAATTTTTGGCATAACAAAGTAAGCTAAAGGCTTCTATCACCTTATACAGTTATCACTTATCAGAAAAAAAAAAAGAGAAACTATATATTTGACACAATATAAATAATATTATCTTGATTGAATGAAATAGAATCATAGTTTTGTGAAGGTTAATTGATCATAAAATTTATATATAATTAATTGAGTAATTAATATTCCCCACAAAATTATGTGAGCCAAGTGCAAGGGAACACATTATGATGTGCACACATGCATTGTCTGGTTTAGTTAAAATACTGTAGAATGGGGAAGAAAACATTAAAGAAAAATCTAGTTGATTTTTTTTTTTAATTATATATATACACACACATGCATACATACACATTACGTACAGTCAAAATTGTCCAAAGACTTTATAATAATGAATTGCCGTTTGTGAATGTGTTGAATTGAAACATAGCATTTTCTCTTGTCGATCTACAACAAAATTTGGTCTCAATCCATTGTATTTAGTTTAGCTATGATAAATTATAAATAAGAATGGAAAATTTACTTGTTCTTTATATGGAACTTAGTACCTTAGAGAACAAAACTAACCCCCTAATTAAGCAATTAGCAAATGAAGTACAATTAAATGTACATATAATTGTAGTTTATATAGTAATTTGCTACTTGCTAATTTCTCGACTAGACATGTTTATTAACTTCAAGAGGCTTTCTTGTAACACAAGACACATATAAAGTAAAAACCTTCTTCAATCATCACCATAATCAATCATTAGTCCTCCTATATTATAATTAATTGTTAGTCATGGTGTGGTAATAATTATCTCATGATAGAGGTTAGGAGTTAAGTCATAATTAAACTGTGTGATGCTTAAACTAAGTAAAAATAAATAAAAAAAATTGTGTCCTAATTAACAACTATATAAGTTTTGGCCTAATAGTAAGCGTCCGATCCAATAATTGGTATTAGAGTTAAGGTCACGGATTTGATTTCTAAGAAGACAATTTATGAGGAAAAAATTGTTGGCCAATGTATAGAAACAATTATCCTACGGCAGAAGTTTAAGTGGAGGTCAAGTCATGGTCAAATTTTGTGGTGCTCAAGCTAAAAATAATTAAGTAAAAGGAGTTGCACTCTGATTAACACAATTATATCTTTTGGTCTAATGGTAAGTGCTTAATCCAACAAGAATTAATTAATTGATACAACTTATTTTAAATGACTTTCAATTTGTTCTATATATGTAAACAAAAAGTATTACAAAAGTTTTCCAATATGCTATAATTTTAATCTGAAGTATAATAGATATTATAAACATCATTGATCAAATAATGAGGTAAGAGATAATGAATGATTAACTTGTTTCAGTATGTGTTGGTGTGTTTCGCACGTTATGCTTATGATCCCAAGCTTAAGTTAATTTATCTTTTGGTTCTCTAATGTACATTACATATATAGTTATATTGTACTTGTTGTATCGTATTATAGAACTTATTGTAATTAATTAATTACGAAACTTGAGATTTTTCGATTAAATTAAGAACACTTTTTCAAATTCAATTGTTTCATTTACAAAAACGTTATTTATGTTGCAGTTGCATGCATGCACTTAACTTGGCAAATTTTGACTTGGGTCAGCTAATGAAAATTAAAACAAATCCGCTCAAAGATTACCATACATTAATCTAATTATAATATGGAAGCAAACATCTTTCAGCTTTTACACTAACAAAAGTTTTTGCTACTTTCGTGGGTACTTTCAATTTCTCAAAACCTTCAAGACATATTCATAAAATATTTGAACTTTTACATACATATACATACACACACACACACAACATATAAATTTTCATATAATACCTAATATAAGAGGACAAAGCCTATATATGAGAGAAACAATGATAACCAAGCCAATAAATAAGGTTTAAACTTTAAATATATATACAGATGCATTAATAAAGAATATCCACGAAGTTTTGTGGCATCAATTATATATGGCATACATGACATGCATATGATTTATAAACATTTAAAAATTTGCTACAAACTTACGTTTATGATTCGTTGCATGATACTGTTGCATTTCAAAATTGAAAGAACTCAGTTAGACAAGGGGACACAAAATCTTCTCATTCACAGTCTAATTATTGTTTTAATCATTAACTAGTTAATGAAATTACACTTTAACAAGAAACTCCTACTATTAATATTACACACACACACACACACAATTCCCTCCCAAATTAATGTTGATAACATCCATAAAGATTTCGTCGGAAAATATTTTAGTTAGCATGATTTTTTGTCCCCTTTAGTATCGACCTTACATCATATATTATATTAAGCATAATTATGTATAATTATATATGGTGCATCATACCAATGAAATTTGAGTTTAATGAAAAGAAATAATCTCTCAAAATATGACTAACTAAAATTTAAAATTTTATTAAAAGATATGCTCATATTTAATATTTGACAATATGTCAAATAAATCACAAATCTAAAAAATTAAAAAATGTATATTTCATTATGAATTGTATTATAACACAAATTAAAGGTTCAATTACTCTTAGTTTCTTTACTTTTCCTTAAAATGTATAGTTCTTTATATATATACATATATATATATATATATATATATATATATACCACATGACACCAATCAATAAAAAACTTTGAAACTATGGGAGTAAATTAAAAATTAAGTGAAAATATATTAACATAATATAAAATTAATCACCACAATTACACACTACAGTCTACATGAGCTTCAATAATAATTTTAAAAGCAAGTTTAATAAGTGTTAGGTTGGATGGCAACATTAATTTAAGTAATGGTTGCAGCTTTATGCATTTGATAAAGTGGTAAACACAGCTAATAATTAAGGTAAGCAAGAAAAATCAGAAGAGAAGCATACAGTAAAGATTTTTTGGTAGACAGCATATAGTAAGGATGATCATAGAATAATAAGCTCGAGATCTAAAATAGTAAATGAGAATGTGTTCCCTATTTGATGACCATATATAGTTTATTTGATGCTGGTTTGGTTGCCTTATAAATTATATAATAGTGGTTAATTATGTTGGTAAAAAGCAAAGACAAAAGTAACTAAAACATGTTTAAAGATAGTATTGATTATTCTTTTACTAAAAATATAAAATTAAATAATATAATTTTAAATTTTCATTTCAAAGTTATTTTTATGCATTGAAAATTATAAATTTTTATTACATTTAAAAAAAAGTGACTATTTTATATTACTCAAATATATATATATATAATATTTATTATATTATATAAATAATAAATATGAAAATATTTTAATCAAATTTGATCTTTAGAGGGTCAATTGGGCCAATAATTTTTCATAAACTAAATCATTAATTTTGGCAAAATTTTAAAAGGAGAATGGTTGCCTTTTACCATTTAATAGGTAGCTAATTAGTTGTGGGATATGATTCCAAACATTTATTAATTCAGGTTATTATAACAGGACAAAAAATCCTATCCTCAAATGAAAATATTAAAGATAATTAAACCATTTTTTTTATTTTTTAAATAGATTAGTTATTACTCACCACCCCATGATCCCGGCCAGATTCCTTGCACTTAAAAATTAAATTAAAAACAAATTTCAATTTAGGTGTGGAAGTAATAAGTGTGTGTGTGTATGGTTGACGTGGAAGATGAAGCTAATTACAGTGAAAAGGTATGAGTGGTCAAATAAGCAAAGCAGCACTGAAGCAGAAACCCAGAAAAGATGATCATAGAATCAATTGGAAGAGAGCTAAAAAAATAATTTGTGAAGGCTTTTATGTTCCCTATTTCATCAACAAACTAAGCTTCTCTCTAATTTTTATTTGTGCTTCTCTTTCTGTTTATGTTTGGGAGAAAGAAAGCAAAGAAAAAGTGAACTCAATTGCCACACTAGTCTGCAAAAGTAGACTCTGGAAAAACGTTTGTTTTCTATCTCTTTTTTCACCTTATCTTCCCCCATGATAGTGACATACTTTTTTTTTTCTTTTTGTTGTGCTTGTGAAATTAAAAAGAGGACAAGCTGAGTTTTTTTAAAAAATAGTAACATTAGCGAAAAGTGTAGAGAAAAAAGGGAGATCGAGAAATTCTACTTCGTTTTTTTAAATTATTCTTATGATTTTCTATAGTTTAATAATTTTTAATTAAATTTTTATAATTTAATAAATTTGTGTTAAAATTATATAAAATTTTGTTAATGTTGTTAGCTAACACATATGGTACCTTAACACTATAAATATGTATTATTTGTGTCAAAAAAAAAAAGAGAAGAAATAAATAATAATATCTTTTATTAAAAATATAAATTAATTATAATAAATAAATTTTTAAAATTTTTATTTCAATATTCTTTATTAAGTGTTAAAAATCATAAATCTAATTTATTTTTTAAAGTAATTATTAATTAATATCCATCAAATTCATATTTTATACTTAATATATTATATAAATATAAATATAAGAGACTTTTATTCAAAATAAATGAAATTATAAATTAATATATATATAACATGAACATTTTCTAATTTTAAGGGAATGTAAATTTTTAAAATAAAAAAATATAGTACAATTTTCATATCATAATATAAGTTACCCAATATATTTATATATACACTAATAAAAATTGAGTTTAATAAAAAAAATTAATCTTTTATAACGTAAAAAATTTAGATTTAAATTTTTATTAAAATTAAATCTAATGTTTAATAGTACTTTAAATATGATTATCTCTAATAAAAATTTGTGTAAAATTAAAATATATATATATATATATATATATATATATATATTTAGAAGTGGCTTCAATTAACTGCATTGGTAAGAAGTAGCTTTACAGTAAGGATGTCATAAGCTTGAGAGTCTCATGTTTCAAACTCAGGATGCATCATGAAAATTAAAAGTTGTCCCATGTGTTGATCATATAGCAAATTTTGACAACAAAAGTAGTGGTGCCCATATGTTTATATATATCACTTCAATCTTATATTTTTTTATTTTTATTATTAAATTATAAAATAATATATAATCTTTTATATTTATATATATATATTATTTTCATTAAAAAAAACTTGACAATGAAAATATGAAATAATCTAGAGTTTAAATGCTTAATCAAGAATTCTAAAGATTTACATTCTTTCCAAATGTAAAATCTAACGCAGCTTAAATATGTACTAAAGTTCTAGACGAATTAGCATTGACAAAGGCTAGACGATCCTAAAGTCCAATTTGGCTTATTTGTGTTCACATTAAGGAAATTACATTCAACCACGTGTTAAAATTACGTTCTCTTTGTTTTTATTGTTAAAAATGTATACTCTTTGTATATTTAAAAGATGAGAAAAAAATTATAACTTTATTTATTTTAATTAAAATATTATTTTTAAAATTTAAAATAAAATAACATAAATACTTTTAGTACAAGATAAGAAAACAATAAAATGTTAGTTTTAAATATATTTTTATTATTCACATCTTTCATAAAATAATATTACTTTTTATATATCAACAACATTATAATAATTTTGAAGTTTTATATATTATATCGTATATAAAATAAAATATATGATATAAAAAGATAAAAATAAAAATAATTTATTAAATATATTTTTAATATTTTATTATTAAATTTTTTAATTAAAAATTAATATATGTATAATTATATAACTTATTTTTTAAAAAAATTTATATATTTTATTTTAATTAAAAATATAAATAATTACATTTAAGTATCACTTTTTGTTTATTTATTTTCTACGTTTGGGGAATGACGAGTCGGGAAGCGCATGTAATTTCCTTACAATTACATTACAGCCATAATATTTGTTTTGAAGAGTACAATAAATAATGGAAAACACAGTTGTAGTCTGTGGAAGGCAGGCAGGAATCAAATACGCATGCGTGCACGCACCACATTCTCTCTCTTGCACGTTTGACGGTTGACCAAACAATGAGTAGCTGATCCCCTAATATCTATCTATTGAGGGGACATAAGGCTTATCCTTTCATTGACCGACACGTGTGAAAACTGACACTCTCTTAACTCTAACTAAATAATCATACACCGTACAATGCCCTGCCCCACCACCACTATCCTCCGTCTCCAACAATGCCATTGCTCAATTTCTTGTTTCTTAATTAAAATCAATATACAATTTTCCTTTAATTTATCAAATTCTTTGTATTTTTATTATTATTTTTTAAGAAAAATAGAAATATAAAAAATTATTTTAAGAATATTTAATTTGAGACGGTGAATTTAAAAAATTATAGATATTAATTTTTAATTAATAAATTTAATAACAAAAAAACATATTAAAAATTCTTAATTTATTTAAAGTGTTGTTTTAATTTTTAGGTTAAGAGTAACTTTTTAAATTTTAATTTGTATATAAAATTGTAATTTTTGTCTTTATTAATTAAAAAAATTTCTTAGTTAAATATTATCAATTATATGTATACTTGAAATAAAATTTGGTCCACGGTCAATTTGCAAATTTATAAAAATTAATTATCTTAATTTTTTATTAGTAACTCTGCATTTGCATTTCATCATTAATCTAAAGTGAAATATGAGATGCCACTAATTTTGTGATTGCATGTGATCATTCCCCCCCCCCCCCCCCAAAAGCACGCATATACACATTGAGCTTTATCAAAAATATATAGAAGATTATTGTTTCTCATATAACCAAGTGTTAGTTTGATAATATTTGAAATGCATGCAATATATTTTAAAAATTTGTGTGCAATGAAATACAATTCAATGGCATTTGATTAAAGTATGATTCAATGATTAAAAAATTTCATAATAATACTTATATTAATTAAATATAAATTCTTTGAATAATTTTTATTTAATTATATAACATAGCAGAAAAAAGCCATTTCATAGCAGGTACACTTAGAATGTTTATGCATATTTGACCAATACCACAAAATGTTGGGATAGAGTTTAGAGGGTTCTTACTAAATATTTTAATTATTATTTTAGAGTAATAATTTTTTAAACTTAAATTTATATAAACCATATATGATTTTTCTATGTGTTAAAAACTTGATTAAAAACAAAAAAAATGTGTAGTTAAAATTGAAAATTATAAGAAAATAAATTATATGTATTAAATAATTTGTTAATCACATTATTAATATTATATATATATATATATATATATATATATATATATATATATATAATGTAACAAACAGATTCATATATAACAGCATGAAAAGTAATTATATATGAAATAGTCTTTCCGAAAAATAAAAAGGAAAACGGTGAGAAGGGGATTAGAATGACAACTCAAGATTGGATATGAAGTATTTTAGACTGTATTTTATACATAAATAATTATTTTTTAGTTTCTTACAAATATTATTGAAAGAAATCATGTTTTTGACACTATTAAATATTAAATTTAAATATTTTTTAAAGAAAAATTGGCCTTTAATTAATTCACGACGTTGTGTGAATCTCTTCTATACATGGTGAACAGAAATTGAAAATGAAGGAGTATGGGGGCAGTGGTTATGAATTTCACATGGGGTGGTGGGGGAGATATACGGTAAGTGCATTTATATAAAGTAGAAATTGAAGTTGGATTATTTGAAGAAAGTCAAAGTTACACTCGTGCATAAATCTTGCTATGATCCTTTTTACATTGTATATGCCTCTACACTGCTATAACAATGGGGTTCATTAATAATTAATTGTTTTTATATTAAATTTTAAAAATTATGCATGCAAAATTTATAGTGAAGTAATTCATTATGATGAAGTAAGTTTGAACGTGCATACTTCTACAGACGTATTATTGGTGTGTATCATGTTATAAGAAAATTCACAGATGTGTTTATTGCACATAGTTTAGGAAATTTCACCATATTAAAGTCATATTGTATGTGTTTATTTATGATAAGCACTTTGAATTTATTTAATTGACAAAAGTCCCTTGATTCTTGATAAATCATAACTAATCAACCCCTCTAGCTAGTGTTGTGTGGTCAAAATCTAGTTCCAAAAAATTGACCTATATAGCTATGTAATTCAAATCCGCGCAGACAACGTTTGTGTGAGTGTGTGTGTGTGTATTGTATATTGTGCGTATCTAGCTACAGAACCGACCTGATAGGATGATGTGGATCTGTTATTTTTGACGTTATGGTTTGGCAAAGGTATTGTCAGTTTCATGAAAATGGAGGACCAATTAAGTTGAATTAATTAATTGTGAAGCAATGTGGGCGAAGAAGAAAATTAAAGGCATATACATATAAAGGTACCACAAGTGATAGGAAAGCACAAGAAGCAGGAAGCAATGATATTTCGCATCAAGGTTATGGCAACCCTCTTCTGCAGCAATCAATTTGCTTATATATGCAACAGTTAACCAGCATGTAATTAATATACACGCATCAATCATCAAAATCATATTCACACACCCGCACACTTTCAATTATAAAAATTAATTTAAAATTTTTAAATTTTACAATTTATGTAAAAAAAATATCTTTTATTATTTTTTTATTTAAAATTTTAACAGAATAATAATATATTAGTATAATTAAATCATACAAAAATAATAAAAAAATTTTAACTTTAAGTATTGTATAAAAAATTCATTTGAATTTTAAATTTTGTGTAAAAAAATTTTTAAAACTTTAAATCCTGTACAAAAAAGTTTTTTAAGTAATTTGATGTGTCTCCCCTCAATTAGAGTTTTAGATGCACAAATTATAAAATTTGAAAGAGTTTAAACTTAATTTGTATAGTTAAAAAAATTATTTATATATTATCTATAATTTTATAAGATTATGTATATTTTAACATTATATATATATATATGAATACACTGTTTAATTAATTAAAACCCACTGGCCATGGCCATGAGTAATCTTTCCATCCATCATCATTCATCACCTCGCTAGCTAGCTAGCTACGTACCTAGCCTCCCTTCCTTCTGAATTCTGATGAATTGGAATTGAAGAAGAGGCCCCTAACCTACATATACGTACCAGTGGCCAGCAATGGACCCTAAAATCCCATTGTACGGTCACATCCAACAGATTATACTCCCAATCTCTATCTATTCATTCATGCAAAACCTTCTTATATATATTATGGATAGTACTTGCTTTACACACACTGCACCTTCTGCATCTTCATCTTCCATTGCATGCCTCATCGATGCCTGTACGTGGAAACTATATGGAAACACAAATTTTGGTTTAATTATTCCTCTTGTATATATATTTATGATATAAGTTGTATTACTTAACATAAGTTTATTGTCAAGATCGAAATTCAAAAAATAAAAAGTATTCATTAATTGTTAATATAATTTAATTTATTAAGCTTTTTGGCTCAATTAAATTTAATTAACTAAATATATATCTATCCCAAAGTATGACTTCAAATTAAGTTGAAAGTTTAGAGTTTGTGTCTGGGACTGGACACCTCATTTATTCGCATGCATGCTACAATTTTCACACCTGTATATATATAATCAGTTGAAAAGACCACAATACAATTTAGATTTTTCAACTTGTTTTATATTGATAGTTTATATTTTTAAATCTTATAATAGATTTTTATTTATTAGATCGTGTTCCCACATTATTCGTAATTTTGCTAAGTGTACTGTAGTTGAAAATTTGCATTGTTTAAAAAAAAGCATGGGGGAGAGGAGGCACAAATAACCATAGAAAGTGCTCTAATTCCCAAAAAGAGACTAAAGTGAGAAGGAGATTCTTAAATTCCAAGGAGAAGATGATAATGGCGTTTGGAAGAAAAAAACAAGAGGAAGGCGGTGAAGATGATAAAGACGTTAATTGACCAAGTAAAAAAAGCCAGGTTTAATTTTACTTCCATCAAACAGTAATTTTGTAAATGTTGTACACTAAAAAAAGACTTTAATTTTCAAGTTCAAACTTGATTATTAAACGAATCAACTCTAAGATTTTATGTTTAAATTATAAAAATAATATATTTTTTTAAAATTAAAAGAGATATATAAAAAAATAAAAAATTTACATTAATTATATTAGAGACTAAATATTTTTTTATCTTTATTTAATTTAAAAAATATTATTTTTTAAATTGTAAGAATTTAGACCGCAACTTACAACAAATTTATATAACTTAAACTCTGTTCATGTTAAATTTAACTTTTGTAATTATTTTAAAGTACAGATAAAAAATTATGTTAAATAATAGATAATTAATATAAAATTTTGTTGCATCTTTATAAAAATAAATAATCTAATTGAAGGGATAAAACTTTAAAATAAATTGTAAATTTTATATAGGTGAGACTGTATATTTTGTGTTGTGTGTATATATATTATATCAATTTATTTCTATATTAATCAACAAATATTATAAAAAATTAACTAAATATATATAAATAAGATAATATAAAACGTATATTTAAGAACATTTTAGAACAGCGGTCCCCCTTTGAGAAATGAGATGAGAATATATTATATGTGGTGTGTGTGGAGCATTGAGTGCATTTAGCATTTGTAGCTACCAAACCTAAATGAAACCTCCTTTTTCTGTACCAACGCTTACCCTCTGACACCAATTCTTTTCACTTTCATAAAATCAGCATTCACCAGTATCTTTCTCCCATTTTCATCCTTTCCTATCCCATTCTATCTTTATCATTTTCTTTATCTCCACACTTCAACTTCCTCAATCCTCAATCAATACCCTAACCCTGCCCTTTCATTTTTATTCATTCTACCTCATCAATTCCCCCCTCCAAAAAATTACCACACCTTCTTTTTTTTTTTTTTTTTCCATCTTTCTACTTTTCTAATTTCATGTTAAACCAAATTATTCCCTCCCTTTCAATTATTCTCAGCATCATGGAATTTGATAAAAGATAGTTGTGATTTTAGTGACTGGACTTCACTAACAGCAAGAGTCTATATAATAAAAAAATATCAAAAAATGCAAAAAAATCAAAAGATTTTATTATAAACTCTACTACTTAAATTAATATAAAAAAAAATAAAAAATAAGGTATGTCAAGATTAATCAAGTGATCAAATTTAGTATTATCGTAATTTAAAAAATATATTTGAATAATCATTTTTAATAAAAAATAAAATACACAAAATAATTAAAAGTTGTTATGAATTTTAATTTTTTTAAAATAAATAAAATACAAAAAATAAATATTTTTATTAATAACATATATATAAATATATACAAATAATAATAACATAAATTTTTAAAATCAATTTTATAAAATAATGGTAAAAAATAAATAAAATAACTTTCAAACGGAGTTTTTTTTCCTGCAACTTCGTTATCATTGATCAAAATCAAAATACAAATGATTTCTTCAAAATTTAAGAATTTTTTGGACATACTTAATTCACTCATGTGATGCGATTACCAAAGAGAAGTTACGTGAGATTTGCTGCATTCAATTCCCGTCTCTCGCTTTCACTACTGACGTCTGCTTTGGGAACCCATTTCATTATAATAATATAATAACATAACCTTATTTATTAATTATTATTAATATTTGTTTAAAAAAAAAAAAAGAAGTCCCAAAAATTTACTCTTTTTTTGTCAATATTAAAACACTGGTGGGCCTCTCGAGGCAAAGAAGAAGGCCCAGGTGATACCCACTGCCACACCATCTGCTTTCCCCTTTACCCAACCTACCCTTCCCTTTATAAATACTCTTCTTCACCCCTTCTATCCTCCTTAGTTCTTCCCTTCTCACTCTCACACTCTCTCCTTCTGTCTCTCTCTCAAACTTACAGCCTCACAGTCTCAAGCTCACTGTTTCTCCGTTTTCGTTTCCTTTACTGCATCACTGCTCTCTAATTTCACTCCCATGGCTTCTGCGACGTCGTTTAGTAGTAGTAGTAGTAGTACGCAAACTGCGGCCCCTGCTCCCTTCTACTTCGACGAGAAGTGGAAGTTGTCGAAGAAAGAGGCGTCTTCTAGAAGCCGCTCCTCCGTTTCTTCTTCTTCTTCCTTCATCAAGAAATCGAGCTCCACGCAGAGAAGGTGTGCCTTCGCCAGAAAGTGTGCTATGCTCGTGAAGGAGCAGAGAGCGCGATTCTACATCATGAGGCGTTGCGTCATAATGCTCATCTGCTGGCGCGATTACGCCGATTCCTGAGGAGAGGATCGACGCGAATAAGCAATAAACAGAGAGATCTCAAAGGAAGAAGAGTCCAAGACATGACACCGTATACCTGTACATAGAAAAGCTTTTTTGTTTTTGTTTTTGTTTTTGTTTTTGCTTCTTTTTGTTTCTAAGTCGACTGAAAACCTCCATTGAAGAGGTATTCTTGGTGGCGGTGTTAATAGAAAGAAGAGAGACTAGAATTAATGAAGGAGTTGATTAAACATATATACGGCTGTGTTTGTTTGTTTGTTTGTTGCTTGCTTCTTCTTGATGCGAATTTCTGCTTGTGTTGCTAAGTAAATGGGATTGAGATCTGAAATCTGGAGGGAGATTCCATTCAACTATGGCAGGAGAAGATGAGGTAAGCTATGCTAGGATGTGTATGTGTGTTAGATCTAATGTCTTTAGGCTGACGCCACCCCTCCCTCCCTTCCCTTGTCTAATAAAATAATGGGATCATGGAGGCTGAAAACCAAGTTTAATTTTTAAAATTAAAAGCAAATGGAAGAGGAGAGAGAAAACAGAAGAAAACTCTCCTTGGAACGTCCAAAACGGCAACAAAGATGCCCCTCTCTTAACCTTAATTTTTGTACTCATTTTGGTGATGGTGACCAAGTGTTAACGTGCCTTAATTTAATACAAGTTGATATATATGGTTTTAGCTAAATTTCAATTTAATCTCTAATGTAGTAATAGGATTATACATAAACATGAAAATTTATTTTTATTAAAAAATGTTTTAAAGCATGGGAGTTGTTTCATAGTACAATTGATTTCAAAATCAGATGTCAATTGATGTTGCCAAAAGAGTAACCTATCTGTGAAATTTAATTTTTACTTATCATTTTTTAATTCTTAAATTATCAGATTTTGTGCTTTTCTTAGAAAAGAAAAAGGAAAGTCATCTATTTGTGAAAATTTTATCCTTACACATACTTTTAGAATTAGTTGAGTTTATTTCTTTTTTGTAACACTCTCTAAATATAAGTTTAATTCCATTGTAAAACTTAAATATTAATTAAAGCATTTTTAGAAATAGTAATACAGGAAGAAGAAGATGGCGTAGATGAGGTGGGGGGATCTCCCAACTTGCTCGCTGTCACTTACTACTGCCACGCCGCTGGCTGGAGTTATTAATTAGCGCGATTCCCTATGGTATGCTATGCATTTCATCTTTTACATTTTGTGTAAATGACAAAAATGTCCTGCCAGCTTCCCTTCTTTGACCCACTCCATGGACCACTTTGACCCCTCCTCACCTAGTCACCTTCTTCCCTACATCCAGGGCGTTCTCGAGTTTTCACTTTTCACCCTCCTTTTCTTCTTATCTGTTGATTTTTTTTAAAAAAAACCGAATAAGTAATTATTTTATTTAATTTTAATTTTTAATATCATTAATTTATTTAACAAAAAATATAAATTATAATTAGTTTAAATGTTTTTATATCACATTTATTAATTTTATATATAAAAAAATAAATTTAATGATACATATTTATATTTAAGTTTGATAAATACTAAGTTTTAAATTTAAAAATATATTTTTTATATGTAAAATTAATAAATTGATAATATTTAATAATATAGAATAAAAATATTAAAATTAATTAAAATTTAGTATTTTAAAATAAATTAACGATATTAAAAATTAAACAAAAATTTAACCACAAAAAGAACATTAAAAAATTTAGTTACTTTTATAAAATTAAATAATTAAAATAAAATTAATTAAATTTAAAAAATAAAATTAAAACTTGAATCGAATCAAAATTAAGGAACACAAAATATGTTTTTATCTTTTATTATCAATAAAATCATCATATAGAAATCTTTTAATTTTTATACCAATATAAAAATTGCTTGAGTTGATTGTTATATCCCATTAACTCACTCAAATGTATTTTATTAAATTCTTATTAAAAATGCTTAAATTATTATTTTATAAATTAATTAGACATTACATCTAGCGTTTAATTATCCTATTATTAAAAGTCAACTTCAAATTAAATTTTTCATCAACAAATTATTTATCTAATTAATTTAAAGATTAAATTATTTAAAAATAAATACATTATTAATTTAATTTTTAAAAAATATAATTTTTTTTAATTTAGTCTCACAATTATACAAATATTTAATTTAATATTTAAAAAATAAATTATGTCTTAATTTAATTTATATATATAATTATTATATATTTCTTAATATATCTTTTAAAAATTAAATTAAAATAAATTTTTTCTCTTAAAAATTAAAACAATAATCTTTTTCAAAGAATAAGGATTTTCGACACTGAGATGATTAAATTGTTGGTTGATAAAGGTAATTAGATTTTGGATAGGAGGGCAATATGGTCCAAGAGGGAAATATCTTTTTTTACAGCTGTTTTTGCTGTAGTAGTTTACAGTGGAGAAGGAAGGATAGTACGAGTGAGAGTGCAGAAGTAAGTGGTGGTGGCGGTATCATGGATCTGACCATTCGTTAAAAAAAAGGAAGAATTGCCTTTGGGAATCTTAAAGCTTCAAATTCTATAACAAGTAATCTGTGATAAAAATATATATAAATAAATTAGTGACATATATATATATATATATATTTGGCGTGTCATTGTGATAGTGATAAAAGATTTTTGGAAAAAGAAAGAAAAAAGAAAATTGGGTAATGTAATGTAATGAGTATATATAATAAGAATATGTAGCTTTGGGAATGGCAGGCTGGCATGGAGGCTCGCTCGCTGACAATGCCATCACAAACCCAACACATGCACTCTGCCTCACGCAAACACATTATTGCCTAAACAATCCATACAATACAATATTACGTGATTACCAATTTTTTTTCATCTCAATTCAATTGTAAATGCTTAAATTATAAACCAAATTACACTTTTTTTATTTTAAAAATTATAATAGATACTTTTAGATTTAATAAAATGTTATATAAATTTTATTTTTAATAAAAAATATTTTTACATTGTATGTCTATTTTAAAATGATAAAATTATTTAACTCTTTTATGTTTATATTAAAATTTACTATGAATTTAATTGTATTTATTTTTATATTAAAAATAAAATTATAGTCTTATTATATAAAAAAAATAAATTAGACGATAGTCAATAATAATTTTTAAAATTAGAGGAATGATAAGTGTACTTTAATCAAATTTTAAAATAAATTAATGTAATTAATGTAGGAGTGTAGATCCTTACGGTGAACTTGTCCAGCTACTTGATGATGATTGTAATAATGGTCTTTTGTTGTGTTCGCGTTGTTTAATAAAATAATAATTTTTGTTTATGTAATGCACAAATCATTTGTTACTCTTAAAAAATTACTTACGCCTTGCACAACTAGTTACTTCACAAGACGATATTTAAATCAAGAAATATATGTGTTCATTTAAAATATATTCTGTTAAGTGAAACGATAGATCAAAATTACAGTGCTATAACCAAATCCCTCAGGAGGTTGGAATTTTTTGGATTATTGAATTTAATTAATTAATTTAAAACATCCCTCAATTTGTTGGCTTATATCTCAGTTATACACGGGTCTTTAATTAAGATGTGGGAATCTTTATCTCGTGAGCTCAATTCTGGAGTGTGAGCAGATATGTCTTCCTATATGACAGAAAATAAAATCATAAATTAATTAGATAGTAATTAAACAAAAAATATTGGACTTCAAATCACAAGTGTCTCAACGTATATGGGATATATATTCCTGAGATTTGATTTGAAAATATTGTCCTTAATTAATTTCGATATTTTTATAGAAAAAATTATGAACGTGTTTATTACAATGTTTTTTATAACACACACACACACACACACACACAATTATTGTTTACTTATCTTTCAATCATTATCGTTTTCCAAATTAACGATTTTTTTTCGTGAGAACTTGAAGAAAATGTTGATCATATTTGAGTCACACTTAATTACAATGTATATAATCTATAATGTGTAAGTTTTTAGTTTTTTTTTTTATTTTTTAAAATTAATATGTTGAATATTCCTAACAGAAAACAACTTTTGAACTAATGCATCTCAAATAAGGTTAAATTAAAAAATTTTATGTCTCATCACATATTATACGTAATCTTTATTCTGTGACCTTAGAATAATATTTTATCCATAGAAAATTAAAGATCTATATATAATCTAACGGTGACAAAATCCAACTTCATCTCCATCTCCACATTGGATCATTAAATCCTTGGACGTAAACTTTACTCGAAAAGAATTTAAATAAATATCTTTTTTATAAAAACTGAGTGTCAACAAAAAATAAAATAGCTCAAATATCTTTCTTAATTAAGTAGTTAGACATGATTATAGGAATAAATAATCATCTTTAATTAAACGAGAGTAAGTTATTCTTTTATCATTCCTAATTTGTACAATCCTCTCTTATACTTTGAAAAATTATATTTTTTTATTAAAATTAAATAGTTTACTAATCACTATTCTTAAAGTATTGATTAAAAAAAATTTTGATCAGTAGAAAAATTATTTAATTAATAAAAAATATAATTTTTTTTTCTAAACTCAAAACTATTAAATATTCTATCAATCAATTGTACATTTGTTAGCAACACCCTAGAATTAAAAGTTAAGCTACTTGAGTTTTATAATAAAAGAAAAATCACAATTTTCCTTATTTTCATTGCAATACCTTTATATTTGTCTCACCAAAATAAAATAGTTAACTTTTTTAAAATTTAGAATAAGTTAAATTTATTATTTTAACACCAAATAAACAAGATTTATAATTTTTTTAAAATACATTTTTCTAGAAGGTTTGATATTTTCAAGATAGCCAAGAAAAGTATATTCAAGCTAAACAAGAGAATAATTACAAGTCAACCTAATCCAATTGCATTATTGTCACCTTATATTAATGTTGTGGGCTAGCTAGTTTAAATTAAGATTTAGTCACTTCATTGCATTGGGACTTCCCTTCTTCTTTGTTCCTTTCATCAATTTGCTTTTCTTGTTGTGTCTTTTAGGTTTTTAGGCTTCCTTTATGGTCTATGTCACTACATAATATTACTGGTCAAACAAGATTTTTTTTTCTTTTTAAAAGCATTCTTTTTTTATGCACTTTGTGGGCAATCAAACAAACCTCACTTATAACATTGGATTAATTAATTTCGAATATTAATGATTGGATTTTGGCTGGCGTGCTAAAATCAATGAAGACACAACAAAAAAAGAAATCAAAAAGGAATTTTTTGTTTATTAATAAAAAATGTTTCCATATTGATGAAGAACAAGTGAAAGCATAATCATCCCACACTCAAATCCGCTTCTTGTTGGATGATTAATGTATAAAATCTCTTGAGATATATATATGGATTCCATTTGGAGCACTAAATGATTTGACTTCTGGTTTTATAATTTATATAAAGCATTAAAGTTTTCTACTTGGTAAATCGAACAAGATAATGTATAATTAATTTCGTTGTGGTAGAAAGAATTATTGATTTCGGTTATATACAATGATTCAAGTCATGTTAAAATTTTTTAATATATCCAACAGAAAAATAAAGTTGAGGTTTGTGGAAATTGGATAAATAAATAAATAAGCAACAAATTGCACTATTTTTTAAAGTTAAAGAATTAATATAAAACAATCAAATCCAACCGACTTGTATGAAATGAAAGTCAAAATTAAGAGATCAAAATAATAATTTTGCCAATTGGTTTAGTAATAAACTAAAATGTTCATACTCATAATATTATTGACTTTTACATCCACCACTTATTTGATGATACTGTACTAGAAGGCACTTCATATTTTATTTCAAATTAGCAATGTGTTAAATAATTTGATATCAGTTTTTGGATCGAATTAATGAAGACGAAGGACAACATGAAAATTACTATGATAATCGATCAAGGGGCTAATTAGAAGTACATTTATTTGTTAAGGAAAACATGTTTTTCCATACTTTTTTAATGAATGTATATCTATAGCTAGTATATGGGAATTTTTTTTTTAAAATAATTTAGATGATCATAAACTTGAACTGTTGAACATGGGAAAAGACACAATTAACAAATGTGGGAGAAAGAAATTAAAGGACATGGAGAGATGGTGGGGACTACGAACAATAATTAGGATTGAAGAATACAATAATTTTAATTTGAATCCTATGCACTATTACACATGATGTAGTAAGAAAGAAAAATAAATAAATGAGAAATAAATTAAAGATTAATCCTATCTAAATTATGATTCACTTGTATTTTTCAATCTTTCTCTCTAAAAAAATAAAAAAAAATCCAAACTCAATAATAATTTAGAAGAGTGAGTGTGTGTTTGTTGGATCTCATTTAATTTAATTTAACAAATTAGACAAATATGGATCAAAGTGGGGCATTGTTTAATGATAGAAGTTTGGTTGCTTTTTGACCTCATTATTCATCACATTCAATATCCACAGTTCCCACAATATATCACAGACCCGACAAAATATTTATCTCACTATAATGATTAGTTAGTTTGGTTGGAACAAATAAAAGAAGCAGACTTTTGTGATTAAAAATATCATTTAAATTTTTAAAAAATTTGATTGCACAAATTTATATTATTGTATGATATTAATGTTAAAAGATAAAAAATAAAGTAAACAAAAATTCAAGTTTCAGAAGTGAAAATGTCAAGTTAGATGAATAACACACTAAAAAAGATAAGATTAGAAATAATTGTATTTTAAAAAAGTAATGCCTATCATAAAAAATTAAGTAGAAACA
Source organism: Senna siamea (assembly GCA_031216115.1). Classification (NCBI taxonomy): domain Eukaryota; kingdom Viridiplantae; phylum Streptophyta; class Magnoliopsida; order Fabales; family Fabaceae; genus Senna; species Senna siamea. The sequence continues at coordinate 10,951,229 of CM062367.1, read as the reverse complement.
TGCCTTTAGTAATTTGTTCATTTACAAATAAGAGTACCATTAAATATTATTGTACAAAAGTTAATTAGATGAAAGATAGTCTACTAATTAGAAATAAAAAAAAAAAAACTATTATTAAACTTGATTTAATTATAAATAATTTAACAATAAAAATAAATTATTAAGATAAAATATATTAACATCGTTTTATTCATCTGCAATGGATTCTATTTAGTGGAAAAAAATATTTTTGTTGTTTTATTTTGATTGGTTAGTTAAGACACCATAATATAATTAATTACCCTAGATTGACAAATTATGAGGGAATTGAATAGCCTTTAGCCCTTTACAATAATTTTGTATTCATTAGTTAGAGGCTCATACATCATGTGTGCTTAATTATTTTGTAAATAAAATATATGTTAAAACATTTGGTTATTTGATTCATTAGAAGTTTAGATTTTTCTTTTCTCTTTACAAAATATACAATTACAAGGTATAAGAATTTAGACATTAAATAAAAAAATTCAAACTTTATCTCAACAAAATGTGTTATGATTTTTTGCTAAATAAAAAAAATAATCACGTGTTTTTGAAAAACACCTTATATAATAGAAGTTCAAAATTTTATTATTCCAACTTTGTGGATGTCCCTGAAGGAACAATAGAAGTTTAAAACCGATGTCATCATTGATGACATAAATTAGTTATGGAATCTCCAGTTCTCCACCATATAATATTGAAAATGTTATTAACATTAAATTATATTGTTCAAATATGTGTTGATTTTAAAAACATGTAAATTTTACCTTTATATACAACATTTTTTTTAAACAAAAATTTTTTTTTCTTGATATCTAAGATTTCCTTTGAATAATATTTTTAATTAACTATAATTTTATCAATTGAAATTTCAAAATATTTCTACCACATTTTTGGCTGCAATGTTAGTCTTAACTTGCAAGCTCGTACTTAAGTCAACTCACAAGAGGCTTCAAGAATCAACTAAAATTAATAGTCTCCAAAAAAAAAAAGTTAAACCTAATTTTTTGTTTCGTGAGTTTTTATTTTTCTTTATCTTTATTAATTGGTGCAATTTCTTATCATTTCCAAACAATATTAATATGTCACTAATAGCTTCATCCGAACTTCTCTTCCAACTTAATGATACTTTAATTAGATTAATTTCGCTTAAATTGTACATATGATTGATGACATTTAAGGAGAAAAAATTGCATCAGTTTATAAAAACAATAGATAAAACTAAAACTAAAAATAATGAGCAATAAAATTAAAACTTGATATAGAATTAAAAAATTATTTACTTTGGCCAAAAAAAAGAATAGAAAAGTAAAGTAGAGATTATACATGTTATATTTAAATCATTTAAAGCTTAACTAAATGATGATGATAATGGCGTAAATTAATTTAAATTAAGGACCCAAGAGAGAGAGAATGTGATTTGTGAGGGAGAATCTTAGGGCGTGGAATCGTGGGCCCATGAAGTTTATGAAATTGGGTAAAATCCAAGAACTTCATTCAAGGTGGGCCCAATGGAGAAGAGCTTCATTTGTTAAAGCCTACAACGTGGTGGGCCCATTTTGGAATAGAGAGAGAAACAGAGTTGTTGGGCCAAGGACAGAGAGAATAGGTGTGAGTGTGGTCAAGTCACATCACACCACGCTTGCTTCTTGTTCTGCATTTAATAAAGTAAATGAATTACGTGGCGGTTGTGGATTGGATTATGGCGTTTCCGTTGAGTCAGAGTCAGAGACACGCACGCACACATGGGTTGGTGAATGACTCACGCCTTTTGTTGCACCCAAATTGGATGTGTTGTGTCTGCTTCTCTTCACGGAAATTAAAATAAACACCAAGTAAATTACACTCTTTCTTCGTACCAGTTAAAATTATATTTCTCTTTTTGTTTTTTATTATTTTAAAATTTTATATTTTTAATAAAAAATAAAAAATTATAATGAAGTAATCATTTTTAAAATATATTTTTTTATAAATTATATTTTTTAAAAGATAATATTAATATTAAGGATATTTTAATCAAAATAAAATAAAATTGTAAGTTTTTCAATTTTTTTAAAAAATAAATGTAAATTTTTAAAACAAAGAGGATAGGAATGTAACTTGAATAATTTTTTGAAAAGAAGACTGTAATTTATTTTAAATTTAATGATAATAAATAAATTTGTTAGAGAAAACGAAAAGATGATAAATTAAATAATAAAAAGAATATTTAAGGAGTTTTATACAACTAAAGTTTTTAAATTTAGATAATAAAAAGTTATTGTAATGGGTTCAATTGGAGGTAAAATTAAATATTTTCAATTTTTTATATTTATTCTCTGAAGTAATTATTTACAATTTAAAAAAATAAAAAAAGACTAACACTACTAAAAATATATCTACTTAGAATGAATTAGAGGCTTTTTTATTATTGTTAAAAAATGAATCAATTTTTAACTCTAGAGTATCCAAACTTAAAATTAACACTGGTAATTACTTTTTTGTTACAATATTTGTTTTTCTTACATGCTAGCCATGTAAGCAAATAAAATGGCCATGTCATATATAGTGCTGATGTGGTAAGGGTCATGTCATCGTCACTATTGACATGGTGAAGACCACCTCATTTTTTATATGGACATGGCTTCAACCATGTTATCTATAAAATAAAAAATTAAATAAATATTATTAATTAATATAAAAGAGACATGGAAACATTCATATCATATTTTCCTCAATGTTGACGTGGCAAATGCCATGTCATCTGCATTGCCAATGTCACAATTTGCCAATTCACTTCATATTTGCATTCAAATATTAATGAACTCAATAATAAAAAAAAATTTTGAATTGATATTCAAAACTTTGTTATTATTTAACTTTTACAAATTATCGTTGGCATTTAGGGTTGGGTTTAGCCCACTGTTTTTCTTGGGCCAATCAGTTAAGCCCACTAATTTGGGTACGAAGAAAAGCTCTGTTGGGTTTGGCAATGTCATTATGAGAGATTGGAGCCTATCCATAATAAGCTTATTTGTGGGCTGTTAGGGGTCTATAGTGGTTTAACTATTTTGCCCACTGCTTTGCTATGATTTGCGGAAGGAGGGAAGCAAATATGAATTTTAGAAAATATGAGTTTTAAAACAGACTTTTAAGAACAATATGCGTTCATGAATTCCACCTGTAACTTTTTAATACTTTCAGAAGTTCAATATATTTAACATATAAAAGAACTAAATTTTGATTAATGAAAAGAATTGGTATATTTGAATTAGTTCAACTTAGAGATCATAATTATATATCTCGATTGTTATTATCCGATATAATCTTTTGATCAACACAATTTGATATAAGAAGACTATACTTTTTCTTTGTCATAACTTAAAATCTATGAAGTAGAAATGAGTAAATCTAAACTAAATTGAACTTAACCAAATTTGATCAAAATTGGTTATTTGATTAAATTAGATTTTAGCAAAATCAATTGTTTTGGTTTGACTCCTGGATGGCTTTGATTTTCACATGAATTGAGACAAATTCAATCGATTAAATTAATATATTACTTATTTTTCTATTTATTATATTTTATATTATTAGATTGTAAATTTGTGATATTGGATTGTGCTTAATTTGTAGTAATAACTATGCTTATACTTATTTTAAAATTGTCTTAAAGTAATTTTAATATAAAATTATGATTAGAAAATTTTATTTTTATAGTTGAAATTGGAAAAATGGCTAAAATTGAATTTTTCCTAATTTACAAATTTTTTTTATTCAAAACTAATTAACTAATTCAATCCAAATTAATTAGAACAATTGACCTTTAAAAAATTAGATTGATTGGATAGTTTTCTTAGCTATTGAATCTATTCAATATAATTAATTAAATTAGTTAAATAATCAAAATTGATTCAAATTGACATGATACTTATTCTTACTATAAAAGAGAGACTTAAGCCCCTCCCTAGGTATACATGCTCTAAACACCCTAAATTTTGTTGATTTTTATTCTCTCTTATTTTTATTAACTTGATTGTCGAATATACTTTAAAAGAAATCTTTTTTTCTTATGCATTGTCTTTGTAAGTGTTTAGTGTTCAGCATTCTCTCACACTAATTTCGTCAGTTCCACGATTATTAAAAATCCTATAATTATATATCAATTGTGAAATAATTTTTTTTAACAAAAGAAATTCATCCAATGTTAATACGTTATTGCTTTTCTAACCTCAAAGTTTTTGCTAATTACTCCTTTACAAATTACAACTAAGTACTATCTAAACAGCTAATCGGACGCTCAATATTTTATTATTTTTCATTAGATATGTGGAAATTCAGTTCACGCGCTAACCCGAACGTGTGAGTCACCATCCATCCCCATTGCCCTTTATTCCTTATGGACTTTGTTCTCACTCGTAAGAGCTTCATCAAACACATATGGCCACCGAAGCTTTACGAAATTTGTGTCTTTCCATCGACCCGAATACCCGCTTCATACGTTTCGTTCCAGAAGCTTCATCTTCATCTTCATCATCATCATCACCTTCCAGCTGAAAAGGTTCAGTATCGACGCCTCTCTCTCTTCCCTGCCAAGAACTATTCAGCCCTAGATTGTGAACTTCAAAATTTTTCACATCTACAGTTTGCATGTATAGATATGTGTACAATTGGACAGGAAAGCAAACTTAGACCAAGACTAGTGTGCTTAATTCTATTTTCTTTGCGTCTGATTGATTTGCAATTTGGCTTGTGCAAGCGGAATTGTTGTCTAGCATTAAACTATTGAAGTACTGAAAGGGTGAAATTATTACTGTTGAATTTGGTAGAGAATTGGGCTGTTGTTGATGTTTTCTCTTTTAAAAATTTTACTTATATATAAAAATATGTGATTGAAAGATGCAGACAGGTCTGAAATCTTACGTAGTTTCATATAATGTATTGATTCTTTCATAATGGGATTGGTTTTGAATATGTTGATTGTAATTAATTAGTGATGTTTAGTGATTTCTGTTCTTAACGTTGTTAATTTCTGACCCATTTTGTATTTTTTTATTCTTGGCTTATTTTTATATTGGCAAAAGTCCTTTTGATTTTAAAGTTTTAACAATTCGTGTACTTTCCCTAGCAATCTTCAGTTTTTATTTTTTATGGAAAGGATTTCTATTTTAGAAAAAAACAATATCATTCGATCAACCATACGTAATTCTTCCATTGGTGGGATCTGTATATCTGGGATTGAAATGTTTTCTTCAAAGTCTTTGCTTGTGGACCAAAAACCCTTCTCCTTAATGGCAAATCAAACTGGAAAGAATATAATTCATCTTTATCTTGCTAAGGTACTAGGATTTTTGTTGTCCTTCTCAGTTTTCCAGTTTTCCTGACCCCTGTGCTTTTCATTTTTCATTATATTTCTAGCAGGAGCAGTATAAACTTGGTCACCTAATACTGCAGTGGTATTTATATAATTGCAGCTAGCATTTGTCTATCATCCTTGAACCCTGAACCCAATCTAACAATGGAGCATCAGGGTTTAGTGGCTTTTTTGCATTTTACTATAAAAGTAAGACCTGCATGATGTAGTTCTTTCAATAATATATATTTGTACCCAAGATTGTGTAATTGCAAAAACTGCTACGTTATGAAAGTCTAAGCTATTTTTATCCAAAATGGGACCTACAAATAAAAAAAGTGGGTGTTGTAAAATTTCCCCTACTCCATCAGAATATTTTCTATCATCATTATGCTTGTGTTGGTTATTCAGTATATGTTTGGCTTAGTCTATACTATTAGAAGATTGATGACCTTATGAGGGCTAACTAGCTAAGACAGTACTCAATTATATGCACTTTGTGCTTGCTATGTTTTCTATGTTGCTAACAGTTTGCAAAACATGGGTGATGCAATTGACTTGACTGGTGATGGAGGCGTCATAAAGACCATTGTGAAAAAAAGCAAAAGTGATGCTGTGGCTCCAACTGAGGATTTCCCTCTTGTTGATGGTATGTTTGTCCTCGAATGTTAATATATCAGCAGTTAGTTCATTTATGGACTACATTAGTAGAAACTTTATAATTAAGACACAATTTATTCAGGAGATTATAACCTTCATCTACATACTTTCTGTTGTATCATACATCTTGTAAATTGACTGCTGCCGTTTAGTTGCACTAGAAGTTATCATCACCTTGTTTTCCGACACATAATAATTTCTCTTATTTTCTATCTTTTAGTCAGTTGTATACTATTCTTATTAGAAGAACATCATATTGATCCTTCCTTTGTTCTCACTTCTCAGGGCAAGATCTGGATACATGTGACTTTTTAACACTTCCAATTAAAGTACTTGGCTTTAATTCATTGTCTCCTTATTTACCAAGACATACTAAGCAGTGATTGGAGTTCAAGTCAGTTTTAGTGAGCTAGCTTTTGACATAGAGAGTGTGCATGCATCCTTCAACTGTGATAGTCAAATCACAATGGGAAGCCAAAGAATTAGGACTTTTAATTTAGTTTGGAAACTAGATGACTTCACTTAGAAGTGAAAGATTAGGGTTGAGTTGGGAGTGAAAGGGAAAGCAATCTCTTGTAAGAAAAATGTTGTTCCAGGGCTGTGAAAAGTATCTGCAAATAATATATCTGGGTTTGATGCATTTTAAGGAACACTGAGATACAGAGATTGATGGATAAGGTTTTGCTAGAGGGAGGGACTACTTTAAGATGTCTGACCAAGAGGTCTAAAGAAGGTATGAACTATAGATATCATCAGATTAGAAAGAATAAACAAGGGCAAAAAGGTAGGAATATTAATAACTCAATAATGGGAAACAGCCTCTCTACTTTGAGTAAGACTGCATACATCTGACCCTCCTAGATCCCACCTGGTGGGAGCTTCATGCACTGGCCGCCCTTGATTAATAACTGAATAAACTAAAGTTAATCTAGGAATCACAAAATCCAAAGAAAACAAACTTGATTGAAATTCAACCTAAAACTGATTATTACTGCCAAAATAAAGTGTTGCAGTTACACAAATAGAGGTTGAAAAATTTGCAATTCTGATGCCATAATCATTTGGATGCTCAGCATAGTCCTTTAACTGTAGGAACTAGAATTTGCCTACTAATATGAATCCCATTGGCCCTTAACATTATAACAGTATCCAATGAGAGAATGAATCGCTTAACATCAAATAACCTAAGCCTAAATACCAATTCCAATGATGGAAACATTATTAAAGCAGCCCATAAATTTGAATTTAAAAATTGGAACTAGACTTAGCTTCCTGGCACAATTAATGTATTAGTAGGAACAGGATACTACCAAATGTAGAGTACGGAAGAATTACTGCAACATGATATATCAATTTCAATTTGCTCTCCAATTTTCCATGGTTATCCTTTCTTAACCATCTTGGATCGTGTATCAATGTGAGTACTTGATTATCCTTTACTCTTACATAGGATGGGGGACCAAAGTCCACCAATTTGCATCTTGTCAATTTGATTCTTTTTATTTTCAATGATTTTAGAAATTTTACATGTTTTATACTTGTGTTGGATGTACAAGATCTATTCTACTTCAATATGTCATAATTTCAAATTGCTGGGAAACTTACTTTTGCCTCTCCCTTCTCAGAGAGCTTAACATAAGCAATTCAATTATATCGGGGGTTGGGCATTGTAACTAAAACTGTTAGAAATAATGTTTCTTCTTGTTTATAGTTAGACAATGACTTGTTCCAATTGACTTGCTTATAAGAGACCATTAATTAGACTACAGCATGTTAATTTTACTGATTCTTGTGATATCGTCTGTCTTGATTAGTTCATTATGAAGGCACACTTGCTGATACTGGTGAAGTATTTGACACTACACACGAGGATAACACCGTATTCTCTTTTGAGCTTGGAAAGGGCAGTGTAATCAAGGCTTGGGACATTGCAGTGAAGACTATGAAGGTCAAACAGTGCATGCTTTTGATGAGTAACTAATTGTAATTGAGGGTTTTTATCTCACATTATTTGCTTGTTTCGTTAGGTTGGAGAAATTGCAAAAATAACTTGCAAGCCAGAATATGCATATGGTAGTGCAGGATCTCCACCAGATATCCCCCCAGAGTACAGTTTCCACTTTATAAACTTTATTTTATTTGGAAACACAAAATTGTTTAGGAACACAATTAAAACTTGTGACTGAAAAATTGCCCAAGTGGCTATTTATCTCTAGATTTCATCAATATGCATGAACAAATATATTTCACAGTTTCTCTTCCTACTTCGAATCTCAGGAACAATAAAAGATGGACAAGATATATAGGCATAGGGTGGATAGACATCCTAGTAATGCACTAATGTTGTAACTTGTGATGACTTTAACGTCAATGATAAAAGTATGCGATGAAATGATACCCGGCAGCAATTTTTAGTACTTAATTAGTTACCTATTTATTCTAATTTTTTCTCAGTTACAAGAAGTTACATCTCCATATGAAAGTGGATTAATACATTTTTTTTCCTTTAATTCCTTCAGTGCGACCCTTGTATTTGAAGTTGAGCTAGTTGCTTGTAGGCCCCGGAAGGGTTCCAGTCTGGGAAGTGTTTCAGAGGAGAGGGCCAGGCTAGAGTAAGTCACATTTTACACTAGTTTCTATAATCTGTGCATTACCAGTGGCAGAGGGCAAATTATAATTTACGTTCACTTGAAAATGTATCTTTTTATTGTAAAGCAATAGGTTGTTTTTGTTGTGACTTTTTATTTATCCATTTATTTTTCAAAGAGAGTTGAAGAAGCAGAGAGAGATGGCTGCAGCTGCGAAAGAGGAGGAAAAAAAGAAGAGAGAAGAAGCAAAAGCTGCAGCTGCAGCTCGTGTGCAAGCCAAGTTAGATGCCAAGAAAGGTCAAGGAAAGGGTAAAGCTAAAGCAAAGTAGGGACTCACCAAACATCTAAATGGATTTGATATGTAATGATAATGGAATAGCTAATCAGCTATGATGTATCTCCAACAATCCCTCCCCATGGGTTCATCCTAAAGAAGGGAAGAACGGAAGTCCAGACTGAATTCATCCAAAATACTCATTAATCATTATTATGATTATGGTATGCTTAGTACCTTACTTTAAAATAGAATGAACAGGCAAAACATCATGTAACATTTTTATTTTTGGGTGAGCGATAATAAGTTTGCCAACATGTTTGTTGCTATTATACTTTCCCATACAGGCTTTCTGTTTTGCTTTGGGGTAAATGCAGCTAAAAGTGAGCTGATTTTGAATTTTATTTCAATGCCTTTGACTGCGTAGCATGTACAAGTTGTTTAAGCTATGATTGTACCATTACTTCATTCACATCTGTAGGTAGTCCCTCGTTCAAGAATGAGAAGCCATCAAATCTATAATTTGATTCACGTAATTGCAGATGTGAAAAATGAAATCTCCCAATCCAAGTCTACTTCGAAAATGTGAGGGATAAACCCTAAATTGCGATTTAGGTATTTGGGAATTTCATGAGGGAAAGGAAAAAATATGCTTGAAGCTGGACTTGTGAAGCATGGTTCACTGTTAAGCCTGGTATGAATGAGCCATTTCGGGCACTAATGGTCATTGCAGTAGAGAAAAGAATGATATTGAATTATTCTTAAGGTTTTGAATATTATATCAGAATCAAAATGAATTTTTGGGAGTAAATTTAAACAGAAATTATAGGATAAAACATTGTTTTAGTCCCTTCACTTTTCATTAGGTTTCACTTTGACCTCACATTTTTTTTCTTCTAAATTTTATTGATGTCCTCCAACTAATCATCCATCATATTAGTCTCTCTTGTTACATAAGTCTCATACAAAACATTATTATTTATTTATTTGTTTCAAAATAAACCCCTCATATCTACTCCTGAAAAGAACAAAAATACCCCAAGTCCCCAAATAAATCCACCGTCATTCTTACGGAAGTGTCCTGTACATAAAACAAATGATATCTGCAGAAACATGTTTTATGCTCTCTGTACAATATCAAAGTGGACTGTAGGCAGAATAGGAGAGTGATTCTAGCCTTTCTGTAAATCTGTGCTGCTGTGAGTAGTTTCGAAGACAATGTGAATTATAGGATCAAGCAAACTCGAACGTGGATTCTAGCAAGAATTTGCTAGCACTAATAAGGAACTCATGGACAAGAAAACAGATGGGATCCTTCATAATTTGAAGTACAGATAATTGTCTCGCTCGTTCAGTCCAAAAATATGTTCAACGAATATGCAAATTTTATATTTCTTGAAATTTGTGAATCCAGTATTAGTTAGAATACTGAATCATATAGAAGAATTGTCTTCTTGGGCGCTGAAGTACTTAAGAGGCCCAGTATGCATTATCAAACCTTATTGGAAGACACTTCAACGTTTTCCATTTGTAAGACTAAAGGAGTTGGCTGGCAAAAAGCATTAACTTGTCAATAGAGTAAAAAAAAAGATAACAGATAAACCTTAAGGTTTCAAATCAGTATTTTAGCCAAAATTATATAACTTGTCATATAGTTGTTACAGGGTAGTCTGCTATTACTCATATGCCTATGTCAGGGTAATTACACCAATACTAGTCATAAACCACTCGTGTTACAGTTGATTGTACCTACATATTCATGAATAAGATAAGAACAGGTATTCAAACCATGTCTGAAGCATCAACTTGATTCTGTTCACTTTCATGCCATGCAGATCCTGCTCTGAATTTACAGATTGGGCATGTTCCTTGTTGCCGCAGCCAGGGATCAATGCAATTAGTGTGAAACTTCAAACAACGTAAACAAGGTCTAAGTATCAAGTTTGAATATATATATACCTAATATTTTAACTCTTCTTTAGGGTTGCTTAGTTTCTTGGGATAGAAGTACAACAATACTCTTGAGACCGCCCAAAATGACCATAACATCAAACACTAAATCTAACCAATGCATGTAAGCAAAGACCACAGTATGAAAAAAACAGGTCTACTCTAGCGCATACGTAAATCCATTCATGAAACAGAATATGAATGACTCAGCAAGTAAAGAAGCATCACAGAAATAAGTTACAGACAAAATAATGGGAATGGCAGAAATAATCACTTCATCAGGTCCAGTTTGAATTGTAGCTGCATCTGATCACGATTGTACCTTTTGGTAGAAAAAAGAGTGATTAAAACTAGACGTTTGAAAGTGAAAACCTATTCTGCTCTCCTTCGCACAAAGTTTAAAGCAACTTGATATATATTTTTTGAGATACAGGGTGACTCAGATGGTAGTTTACAGTAACAGAACAATTTGCTAAATATTTCACATGAAAGTTATGAAAGAATGAACCTGATGCAAGCAGGGCAAGCTACGGAGTAGATCCCCAACATTAACTTGCTCCAAACATACACTGCAAGTCAGCTCATCATCTAAGGCTTTCATGCCACCATCTGCATTTGAGGTATCTTGCTTCTTCTGCCAGAAAAGAAGCAATAGATTAAGTCAATCTGTCATGAGTACACACACACACACACACATATATATCGATACACATAGAAGCACGCACATGTACGCATAAGGACACATCTGCACACTTGCATGCTGACATATATGTATAAAGTCATAAGAGTATATAGACACGAAGTCAAAAACACATAAGCCATATATACATGCACATAAGCATAAAAGCTTTTATAAACACTAAAATTATTCAAACATGAGTCATTCGGATGGGTTAAGTTTAACCTAACTAAAAGGGTCATACTCAGGTCAATTGATAACCCAAGAAAAAATTTTAGAAAGGTCATAAGTAGTTCTGGAGATCATTCTCAACACAACTACTATCAACCCAACCCAAACCTACTCATAGCCAACCATTTGCCAGCCCTAGTTTGGTACTTAAGGGTGGTTCTTCCTCCTTACAAGCTGGTCTTAAGGGTCGGTTGCCCACACTTGCTTAGGTCTCCATCAATTGGTATCATAGGTAGGTAGGACTGACCTCCACAAAAAGGGCTACCTGTGGAGGGTGCAACATGGCCAGCCTGTAGGGGGCTAGAGTATGCGCTGTAAAGTGCAGTCATTGAAGATGTCAGCTCTTTTGGGACAGTGCTATAATGGAGTCCCACATCAGGGAACCACACATAATAACATGTGGAAATTAAGAGGTGTGGTTTTTCCCCCATAAGAGCCAACTTTAAGGGTGGGTTCCCCACACTTGCTTAGGTCTCCATCATTAACTCTTCCAAGGAATATTAAAATTGGTATAAAAATAAAATTTCCGCTCGAGAGAACAGAACATTTCATATGGCATGATTTCAAGAAAAAATAACAAAAAAGTTTCCTTTTATACCCCTGAAACTTGAGTGACACCCACAGAAACAGGTGGAGGCCAAAAAGATAACATTCAAGGAAATGTTATTTGTCTCAAGGCATACAAAATTTTCAAAGTACTAAACCAATATAGAACATATATCTGTGTCAAAATGAACAGATTATGTGACACACTGTATAAGAATGTTTGCATAAAGTCAGGAGCAGTGTATAATGGACAACAAATGCTGAAAAACGACACCCTCTGAAATTTTCATAAGTAGCTTGGTAATTCATTTGATATTTAACCCAAAACTAAAAGGACCAATGCCTTAGCTGATACCTCAGAAAACATGGAAGATGAAGTCTGTTGCATTGAGGATTTCCTGCCAAAAACAAAAGCAGCTTCTTGTTAAATAATCAGTGTCCTAATCTCAGAAGAGTGTAGACTCAATTGCAATTTAGAAATATCATCGATTATATTCCTTTTAAATCATATTTAAACACTTCTTAAAAAATAAAGTTTAACCAGCCCATGATTTTTCTATTAAAGCACTAAAATAGTCCACATACAGATACAAATGCAACTTTAATGCATTTAGGTTTCAGACTTTCAGGTAAGATGGATACAAGTATCCAATAATATAACATTAAGTCTAACTCACTCTTTTGTTTTAGTTCTTATATCTATTCCAATTGTCAAGGTCATTACTCACTAGTACAACTTGACTGATTCAGTTACTATGTCCATCCAATTCACAGTCTTGTTCACTTTCAATGTTTAGACCTACTAAAATCATGGAAAAATGCAAGTTTTCCCCCCTTCAACTTTCAAAACTAAAAAATACAGCCTTAAACTATCATCCTTTAGGATTTAGATCCTTCTTTCTAGTTCCAATTAATGCCATCAACTGAGATGCTAATTCATACTCTTTCATTTTGTCATATGGCATGCTCTCATTGATTTACAGTTAAGTCCCAACAAAGTTTGCACCAAAGTCACTCTAATTGCATCGAAAAATAATTTGAAAGCTGTAAGGAACTTTGGGATGTGGAACTCAAGTTGCAAACTAGTGGGAATGAACTGGGTGACAATGGAAAGAGTCTAAAGTAGCATTATAGTGAATGGTATTAATGCAAGGTAGTCAAATGCGAAAAGCAACCTTAAAGTGCTAGACCACTATAGTGCCTTGAAGCAAAAGGTGCTAGAAAAGTGCAAACCTAACTAAAGCAAGGCACTTTCTATATGAACTATTGTAACAGCATCTATCATGTAACTTAACTATTCAAGCATAATAATCATCAAGTTCACTAATAAAGTCATCGAGCCATAAACCAAAGTACAAATTTTAAGTGAATGGGCAGTACTTTTTATATGCAGAATAGATAAGTGAGGTTTGGAAGATTGAAAAGTTTGAAAGAAAGAAAGGCATTGACTGAATAACTTGAAGGAGAAGAGCAGTTGAAGAAGAATAAGTTTGTCAAAGAGAAGGAGAAGCTAGGCAGTAGCGACAGCGTTACCTTGACTCCTTGCACGTAGACTCCTCACCTCAGTGCCTTTGACAATACTTAATGGAATACTGGACAGAAAGATCTAAATCCTAAAGGGTGATTTTTTTTTTTTTTGGGGGGGGGGGGGGTTATTTTCTGACTTTGAAAGTTGAGGAGTTATTTGCAAATAAACTAAAGTTGAAGGGGCTAATTTCATTTCTCCTTTAAAATCTTCAACTTTTCTTCTTCCATTCATTTCTGAGGTACTAAATATTTAAACATGATGTTACAAGGAGCAGTTATTGCAGATTTTTGATCGGCAAAGTGGAAAGGAGAACTGCAGCTTAAACTACATGTAATGGAAAAGTTTTCTCTATATAGTCCACAACTTCATAAAACTTTGTTATGCAGTTAGTATTATTTGCAGGTTACAAATACTTTTCAATAAATCTAATTTGAAAGTTGTTTCTTCAATTTATGTTCCTTTTCACTATTTGCCTTTCAATTGATGTACATATAAACAGATGATTTTCTCACATTATTTGTCACTCAAACTTCTATATTAACATCTAAAACCATAAATGTTATTTGAAAATTTTGAAAATATCAATTTTTAGTTGAGAATTTGCACATGCCACTTCCTAATTCCTAGCAAAGAAAGCATAATCATTGATAAGAAGGATATAACAACTGATCTAACTGATTTTCTCACATTATTTGTCACTCAAACTTCTATATTAACATCTAAAACCATAAATGTTATTTGAAAATTTTGAAAATATCAATTTTTAGTTGAGAATTTGCACACGTCACTCAAACTGATATAACATCTGACTACTTACTTTTGGAGACCAGAAACCTTGTATTTGTGAACTGGAAGCGCATTTATCTCTTCCTCAGTCATAGAAGGTGCAGGATGAACATTATCTGAATCCAGAGCTCTCAAAGTTTCATAATCTGGTTGTTTTTTTTTTTAAAAAGGTCCATATGAATAAAATATCTATCTAAAACAAAACCATAATAGAAGAAAATTTAGGAAGTAGCACATGAAATTTTTTTTTATCATAAATAAAACTAAAAAAACCTAGGTCATCAAACTCCTGATCGAGAAGTGAAAGCTGAAGCCTGAGGCCTTGTAGACGTCCACGCGTGGTAAGTGCTATTGATGGTGGCATATGCAAACGGACTTCAGCATGGCCAAGATGGCCACTGGCTGCTGATGCATTGGCTTGGGCCTCATCTTGAAGCTGTTGACAAGTTGCATACATCCTTAATATTGTAGCCATCAAGAAGACACCAAGCACTAGCCAAAGCTACATAGTACAAACATAAATAAAAACAATACCCCATGAATCAGTTTAATAATTTGAAATGTCATCTGTTCATAAAAAGAATTGCATTCCTTGTATACATACAGGAAGGCCATACCAAAAAATTTGGTGACATCTGGTGAGAGTTCAGTATCATGAATAGCAAGAGAACTGAAAGAAATAAACAGTAATATATGTACTTGAGGCATTGAATATAAGTCAATTATCAGCACAAATAATGCTGTAATAAATATATTGAAAGAACATTAGTACCTGTGACAAGAAAAGTGAGTGAATTAGAATTAGATGGACGTGCTGCATGAACACGCTGAAGAAGAAATAAAATCAATATGAAAATTATTAGTTAATGTTGGTAAATAGCTACACACAGACTACAAACTTTTGTTAAAAGTAATAAACACACAAAAACAACACAACAATAAATCTTTACAGGTGTTACACCGAAACACAAACTACATCTTTATCAAAACAAACAAACACACACACACACACATACACACAGATTACATACCAATGCACGCCTCTCAGGCATAAATCCAGGAAATCCACCTTCTATATCTGCTCTTGTTCCACGAAGAACAAAACTCATGGCTCTATATGCTTGGAGAATTGAATTAAACAGGTCAATCAAAACCTTTCAATATTCTGAAAAATTAATACATCACAGTGAGGAAGCAAGAAAATAACAAATCAATGTAAATAAATGCTTGGGTGCAAAGTTCAACAGAATTCACAGAATTGGTATCCTACAACCTTAGCAGGATCATCCCTAAATAATCTCTTTTAGTCCAAAATATTTTGGCTCACTTGTTTATTGCTACAATGGGAACTCATGCACACACATTTGTTTAACTAAATCCATCACCAACTATGAAAGATTTAACCTATTTTTTCCTTTTCTGTTTATATAAAGGCTTTGTCAAACTTGTCAACTGGTAAGAACGTTCCCGTGTATTGCTTTAGGAGTTCATGCCCAAGGGGGGCTAAAACCAAGAGGGACCAACTCAAGATTTCTCATCTCTTTTAGGCTTTCCCCAATTCATCAACAAGGATTATGCACACTCCATCAAGGTAGTTCAAAAACTGTTAAAATAATTGAACCCTGCCGCACAAATACGTCTAAAAAGGTCACCCAAATATTAGTTGACATAAGCCTCAATGCCACAAATTCCCAACAAGATTCATAAAATTCAGGCCTATTCCCTTCTCTCTCCAAAGCTTCACAGGACTGAGAGTTATGGTACAGTTGCAACCTCTGGTGATATCAATCATGAAACATCGAGACAATATAAAGTTAAAATTACAATCAATCATAACCAAAAGGAAGTTAAATAACAAGCATCACCATAGCTTCTTTGGCTACAGCTTTTAGACATAAAACATGTTCCTACAAGCATTTATGGAAATTTTATTGTTCCTTAAGCTTGGTATAACAGTTGACAAAATACTTAGCTCTTTTCTGGAATCATGTGATACATACAGATTTCTACTTTCTAATGTTGAAGTCATTCCTCTAAACAAACTCTCCATCTATTTCAATATTATTATCCACCAACTCCAGTCATCGATAACATAAACTGATGGAATTAAATAACTAGCCGCCAGTTAATGGTTTGTCTTCCCTGCCACTGATGGATAATGAATTATCCTCCAAAAACATCAAACACCAGAATCTTGCCCCCAAATGACTTCAAACATTTTATATTACCAAAGAAAAAAAACCTCGATACTACAATGGCCGTACCAAAAGAAAAATTCCCACAATTTCTTTTTCTCAGTAGACTGGAAAATGTTAAATTGGTTGAGTATGCACATTTATACCCCCAAACCAAAGAAATAATTGAGGAAAATAAATATTATAAAAAAAAAGAAATCAATCAAGAACCCCCCTGAACTATTCTTTCTGTAATATATTCCTTCACTTAAAAGTTAAAACATTGCATCAACATCAGATCGTCCGCATAATTGAAAACAATAAACCCCAATTTCAAAAATCACGCTCGTTGAATTAACATTTTAATGAAATTATGACCAAAAATCAATACCAGAAAATAGCATTTGTTTCTGAAAGGAAACCGAATCAATGCTTTGCGTGAAAGTTTCGCTGATAACCTGCGAGAGGGACTTACAAAATTTGCTTACGAATAACAGCATAATCAGTTAGTGATCAGAAACTGCGTTTCAACCACAACGAAACGTTCGATCCTTGCGTGCTACGTCTTGATTCTGGAGAATCTGATGAGATCGTACTTGGTAGGAAAGAAAATAATAATAATAATAATAATAATGATAATAATAATAATGATAATAATGATAATAATGATAATAATAATAATAATAATAATATGTGCGTTGCATAGCAATCCCTTCTTTTCGACTTTTGGCACCTTTTATTTTACGTTTCATTTCGTTTGTGTGACACAATTCAGATTAATTAACTTAGAATTGATTTCCATGAAAAACATTTTAGAAATAAAATTTTTTTCTTTAAACTAATACTATATAGGCAAACTATGTAATTTTTTTAATATAGAATAAGAAAAATACATTTTTAATATTTTAATATTTTTCTTTTTATAGATATTTTAACATTTTATGTTAAATTTAATTTAATTTAATCTATATAATAATATATAATTTAAAAAACAATCATCTAAAAGAGCTAAGACAAAAATATAATATTTTAAATTTCTTATTTTTAATTTTTTTAAATTGTATATCAAACACCTCTTAATAGTCTTGACAATTTCACATATTAAAATACTAATCTTAATCTTAACATAAATAATACAAACTCAAAAACTCCGCATCAACTCAAATGACCCAAAAAGAAAAACTTATGGTACCCTAACAACAATAAGATTGATTTGGGATTATTTGCAGTAGAAGAAATATTGGTCTTTAACTCATACATGTTAATCTTTATTTTTGATAAAATTTTATTTATTTTTATTATTTTTCTCTTATTCAACTAGACAAGATCCAAAAGCGATTAATTCCCATAGGAATTTGATTCCCATAAGGCCTAAAGTGGGTTGGAATGCCCACACACGCAGATTCGAATCCAATGCAACAGCAATCAGGATTTCACTTTTTCAAATACATTGGCATATATACATATATATCCTTACCAAAAAAAATATTAACTTTACCAAATATATATAACACACATTCTCTCCATACAAACATTCCAACCCTAAAAATAATCTTAATGTTTCCTTGAATAGAGGAAAAAGCATGTATGGAAAGTGGAAGCTAAAATAATTCACACTTCTAGCCACGTGAGACACAACACAATAAATTACACTAATATTTTTTTAAAATTTGATCAAATTACACATATCATTCTTTTAATTATAAAAATTATGGTCCGTTATCCTAAAATATTTTACAATATTACACAAGTCTCTATTTTAACTTATTTTTATCATAAAATTAATTCTTTACACAACATATTTTTATTTCAAAATAATAAAATTATTTAATTACTTTTATTATTATATTGAGAATTTTGTGTGAAAACTTACTATAAATTTAATAGTAATTATTATTATATTAAACATTAAATCACAGTCTTATTCTACATAAAAAATATTTTTATTAATAAAAATAAATTAAAAAAGATAAATGTAATTTTTAAAATTAAAAGAATAGTAAGTGTAATATATTCAAGTTACAGGTGCAATTATTTTCATTTTATCAGCCTCAAAACTATACACTACTTGTGTTCCAGTTTCATGCCAATTTGTTCAGTGAAACCTACAAATCCTTAGTACTAATTAGTAGTAGCAACAACTCAGGTAGGCCGTCTTTTCCCATAACCATAACAACCACCAGCTTCAGCTTCTGCTTCTGATAGTGTACGAGACACAAACACCAAATATTTGAAATGTGTAAAATATACAATATACATGCACATTTCAAATATTTCTCTCTACGTCTCCATGTTTCTCAAGTCTTACGTAACCAACATCAATACAAAGTAAAATGACAAATTAATAGATTGCTTTGATTTGGTAGGAATGGAATGATACAGAGTCTGGTATAACTGTATAAGAAATATTGGTCAACAACAATCAATCAATCAAAGAATTGAATGCAGTATGCGTCTAGATGTAGAACAACTTATGGGTTTCTTTGGGAAAAACAGTGACAAATGATGAAACGAATTTGAAACAAGAATTGAAGCTATAAAACTATGAATTACAAATTATGACAATCGTGAAAAAGGCCATGTTCGTTCTCTTATTGCCCCCACAAAGGCCATATATATACCTTACAGGCTTCTCACCTGGTACTGCTTCATGTCCTGCTGACTGATATAATAACCAATCCCCTAAATCACAATTCGCGAATTGCAACACCCCATTGCTATACTTGCTTCCTCAACACAATTTCATTATGTACAATGACCAACAATATATATCACTAAAACCCATTTTGATGATACTCTCAAGATGATCTAATATCAATTAGCTAATTAAAGATTTTCTTTTTCTTTTTTACCACTTCTGCTCCTAATTGATACCCCAAAAAAAAAAAATCTCTGAAGCCAATTGATACTGGATTATCTTTGCATGATCAAAATGAAGATATAGTTTTGAATCTAAAAGAACAATCCATTGCACCAGTTAAGGAACTCAGAAGCAAAGTTCAGATTCTTTTCACCTTCCTCCTTGAAGTTACCAAGATCTCATACCGCTGTTTCCCTCCATAGACCAGGTCCTTCTGGAACGCACAGAGGCATTCAGGTTAGGACGAGAACGAGAGGTGTTCCTCCTTAAAGGCCTGGGTTCAGTAGTGTAAGAATGAGAAGTAGAAGTAGAGGATTGAGCTCGATGAGGACACGAGAAGCAACCAAACAGATTGCAAAACATTCTGCGCAATCCACCACCACTTTCCCTGCTTCTGTCCTCTCTCGAAGACCACGTAACCCTCCTTGGTTCGCCGCCATTGCCAAACCCACCATCCATTTCTGTGTATACAACGGGAAGTTCGCGATCAGAAGGAACTCTTCTTCCACCGGCAAACCTGCCCACCGCGAACCCACCACCTGGCAGCCTCCAAATCGTCAATCCCACATTGTCTTCGTCGTTCCAAGCAAGGGAATGTCCAGAAGCAGGGGCGTTCGCGTTCTGTGTGTCCGTTGGGAGTTCATGGCGACAAACGGGGCAAGAATTACGAATTACGAGCCACGGTAGGATGCAATTAGAGTGATACATGTGCTTGCAGGGCATTTCGCGAACTGACGTACCCAATTCAAAAGGCTCCATACAAATGGCGCAGTGTGATTCCGAAACTAAATGATTCTGACAAATCTCGATGGTTGGCAAGGAATCGATCGCCGCTTTTGACGCCGGAGGATGCTCGTATTGCGCTATGCCGTTCATTTCAATTTGGGAAAGCTGTTCCAGAAGCCTATCGAATCCAGATCCCAGAAGCATCTCTGACATGTTCGGAGGCAAAGGCCTGAGTCCCGAACCAGCACCGTCGTCGTAGAAAAGTTCGAACCCGCGACCCTCTCCTCCTCCGCCGCCGCCTTCTTCGTGACTCGGCCGGTTCTGGGATCCACGGAGGACGATGACCGGATTAAAATGAGAAGGATCACCACCGTTCCGGCGGGACCTCCGTAAAGCAGGCCGTAGGTTGGGATCAGAACCGGGGTGGTTTCCGATCATGTACATGGCGGCCGTAGGGAACCTCCTTCGCCGCGAATCGACCCGGGCAGGCCGAGGCGTGTGTTCAATTTCTTCGACGAACCCACTGTCGCAGTCTGGACAAACCAACATGTCCTGCCTCCGTACCCTGACGAAACGACTGCATCTGTAGCACCAATAAGAAGATGTCCCCGAAGACATATGGATCCGAAAACAAAATGAAATCTCTCAATCCTCCTTCAGGAAACCCCAAACTTGAAGCTCACCTAAAATTGAATTTCCAACCAGATTTACACCAAACACTAATCCAGAATTTAAAGAATAAAATTCAATATCACAAAGGGAACAACGACATTCTCAAGTCCATACAAAGTATTCAACTTGGAAATCAAATCTTCCCTTCGTTACCATGGAATCTGAAACTTTCCAAGTCAGGGTTTCCCGCAGAGAGAGAGAGAGAGAGAGAGAGAGAGACGACGAGGGTGTGAAAGGGGACCGTTTGGACTTCGTAGGCAAAAAGAAAAACGAAGGGCACGACACACACTAATCTGTCTCGTTCATAAGCTTAGCCAGCTCAACCCTTGGCTGGCACCTCAGTTACACTATCTCAAACGACATCCTATAAAGGATAAAACGTTGTGGATATCGTTCCCAAGCCGATTGACTAAGCCGGCGCGGGATTCCAGTCTGTCAGAGAAGCGGGCAATTCGGGAGAATGTATGATAGAGAGTCTAGGAATGACGCTACACTGGTGACGTGGCGAGCTTTTAATCGACCATTGAGATGTTTTGAATTTTTGGGACTTGTCTGAATAGGAAAAAAGGTTGCAACGAAAAACGGACATTTTGTTTACTTTGCTTTGCATTTACGAAAAATAGAAAAAAGGGGAAAAAGCCAAAAAGGCAATTACTAAAAGAGAGGCACGCGCCAAAACAGAAGCACGCGTTACGAACCACAGTGATCGACATTGTCAATGATTTTGATTTTTGATAGAGGTGGAAGGAACACGTTGGTGCTACACACATCATCATTTGATCGCATGCCATTCAATGCTCTTTCCGTTTCTGTGTAATCATGTGTTTTTGGATTTGAGAAATAATATAATTTTTTATTAAAAAATTTAAATATAATATTTATATTTTTGTTACTAAATTTTTTAATTAAAAATTAATATATATAATTTCTTTTTTATGATTAATTTTTTTAAAAAAAATTTATATACTTTATTTTAATTAAAAATTTTGATAATAAAAATATAAATAATTGTATGTAAATTTAATTTTTTTATATTTAAAAAAATAAGAAACTCACTAATAAATATCTATTGATTAAAAGTTAATTTATTATTATTTTTTAAATGTAAATAAATATAATATTTCTTAAATTTAAAGAATCGGACCTCTTTAGCTTTACTTGATTTTTGAAAAAATGATGTTAATTCGTAGAACCTGAAATGAAAACATTCCCAAATTTCGAATATGATTGTATATTCAAGGCTTCCTTACCTAACCCATAAACAATAGACAGAAATATCAAATTAACCAGATATTTAAGTAACAAGTTATGAATATTCTAATCCATCCACCACTTTTACCAAACTAAAGAAAATATATGAAACGTGAGGCGGTCTCTATCCACCAAGTTATATTTTGCAAAGCAAGAAATAAATTAAGGATTAGAAAAAGATAGTGTGTTTCTTTCTAATTATTATAAATTATTGACGTCAAGAAAGATGCTTCATAGTTTATAGTTTATAGTTTATACAAGTAAGAACAGAAAAGTAGATACGGGCATCCACCAATATTATCCAAAATATGAAATATAAATATGATAAGGGTCATTTTGGAGTATACTTCTAGTTTCGTGCCCATCTCCATCGCCGCATAATAACTCCAGCCCAATGCCATACTTGCACAACACAACGCCACAGCGATGAATATGATTACATTATATCGCCCTTTTTTTTATTTTCGGCCAATGGCCTTCGATCCATTCTGCCGGTTCTTATTTTTAATTAAATATTTAATTTAATTTCTTTTATTTTATTTTATCGATCAACTTCATTCTATTGCCTTGGTCAAATGATATCGACCATTATTTTTGAATTGTTTATTTTTTTATTACTTTTTATTAAGATTGTATCTATTTTATTATTGTCATATGAGGTCTGCTTATCATTTAATATTAGTAAATCGATAGATTATTTTAGACAACGTTCTTTTCAATCATTAATTGTTCTATAGTTTTATCTCTTTTCTCAAAGACAGTTAGTTACTATCTTAGACTTAAGATAATTATTCTGAAAAAATCTTTTAAAAACTTTTCTTCGCCACTCAAGATACCTACGTCCATTAAGAAATTGATCAGAATTTATAACAAAAATTAATCAAAATTATCATGTTAAATTTAATTTAATCGATTTAATTATTTGATTATTATGGATGTTATCTAAAATTGAACTAATTAAATTGATTAAAAAAATAAAATATTATATTATATATATATATTAATTATAATTTATTTATAATTGAAGTTATTTTAAAATCATACTGAACTAATCTCAAAATAATAGTAGGAATTAGTTGTGCATTTCAGGGAGGCGTTTGTGAAAGCGAAATTTCCACAACGACTCATGATTCTGTTCGTCGGGAAATTAAGGAAAGGTGGAGATAGGGAGACAACATTATTTGAAGGTTCTGATTTCTGAATGTCTACCTTTTTCTGTGGCATTGAAGAAAAGAGTATGATTAATCATGCATATTTTAATTTCTTCATTATTAGTTTGCTAAAACAATACATAGGGTTTGGCTCGTAGCTATGATCTATCCGCACAAATTAATTGCATTTAAACTATCTGTGTGTTGTTGAATGGCTTGACATCTCTAAGTGTGTTTGGCATATTCTTCGAGAGAACACGCTCTTAATATATAATTCTCATCCTAACAACATTTAGTTCATTGCGAAAGTGGCTCTCTGCTCTCCATAGCGAGAGTCCAATGTTATGACGTGAACCTGCAAAGTGGTAGATGATAATTGTAGAGTTGGCGGTCTTGCATAGAGGAGATCTAGAAACGTTTTAGAGGAAAATTCTTCGTACTTATAATAAGATATAATAATTTTTAATTTTATTTTTAAAAATTATTTTTATCAATTTAATTTTTTAAAAATAAAATAAATTTAATATCATCATTCTATCTAAATTTTATTAATAAGTTTTTATTTAACAAAATATTAAAATATAATTTAATTAATAATATAATTATTTTATATGTTACACATTAATTTATATAATAGTAATTTAAAAATTATAGTTAATTTAAATATTAAAAATATTTTTGACTAATAGCGTACATAAAATTTTTTCATATGATATGATATGAATCATCTACTACTTATAATTTTTATTTTAGCATACAAAATTTTAGTTAATATGATGTTTGATAAACTAAGATATAAATATAATTTAGATAAAAAATTAAAATTAAAAATATATTTTTATTTTAGAGATTAAATTAATAAAAATAATATATAAATAATTAAATTAAAATTATTATCTTTTTCAAACACTCAAATAAATTTTTTTCGAAGTTTTATTTACATTATGGTCATTAACAAAGGGGAGACAATTAATGTGACATGTATAACTTGATTACCAGTAAAAATCAGTTAATGGCTAAAGATATGTGGCGATAGTGTGGGAAGAAATCTGTATTCGGACAATGATTATACTGTACTATGTCCAGCAGTCTAAAAGAGTGTTCATTCTGCCAGCTGAGTAATTAAAAGCAGATGACTTAGTCACGTCGATCACATATAATTTATTAGAGTAAAGTAGACTTTATCTCACTAAATTACACTCAAATAACATATGGTTCATTTAAAATTTAATTTGTAATCTTTAGAGTTAAAATTAACAAAAGTTGAACACGTGCCATCACATGTCTCATCTTAATTTCCTATTCTAATCACTCTTTTAATATAAAATATAAGTTAATTTTCTTGTTTTACACACAACAGACCCCTTTATATAGCGTTTTGAATTGTGGAAGAATACTGCACCGACAATATAAAAATTTGCGTTTTTTGTTGATTTAGTCTTGTTTGTTTGTGCAAATTAGACTGAGAAAGAGAAGAAAATTATCATGTAAGAAGTATATACTAGAATTTTGTTAAATTTAACTCGATAACTGTATCAGTTTTTTTTATATATAATTTAAAAAATAATTTATTATAAATTAAATTTTAAGTAAATAATATATTATTTAGATATAATTTGATAGGAAAAAAATATATTTTTCCGTTACTATTATAATTTCCTCTACATGGTTTGTGAGGACAAGATATTATTGTTTCAAGGAAAAGTTTTTTTTTTTTTTTTTGCGTTTTGGTAACATGTTTCAAAGAAAAGTAAAACGGCTACGTTTAGTAATTGTTATTATGCATGAAGATTCTAATATCAGGCATATGCAAGGCATTAAGAGGAATGCTCTAATTTATTTGTTATCTTAGCAATTAATGGACCTCCTCAATATTGTCAAAATTTTCAAATATAATTGTACGTGTGACTGTGTCTTTATGTTTAACCAAGTAAAAGGGCTTTTTTGTTTGGGTCAAATTAATATTTCATTTCATAGAGAGAATAAGCTTGCTCATTCAAAAAATATGTCAGGACAATAAATACATTAGATTAGAATAAACCTACTCATTAAAAATAAAGTACAGAACACTTATGAGAGGTAACATACTTTACAATGTACTTATTAAATTAATAAAAATTTAACACCTATAAGAAATAATACATCTCTCAATTTCTTTTGAAGATTAATTTTTTTTTACTATTAGAGTTTTTTGTTACAAATTTTTTGAATTTATATGTAAATCTTCACCATAAACCTCTTATCTAAAATAAATTTCTTCTGAGAAGAGATGAAATTTTTTTTAAAGAAGAGGAGATCCTTCTAAAAAACAGAAAACTTGAAAAGAGAGGAAACAAAATACTGAAAATAACATTTAAAAAAGCAAAATGTTGTCTTCAAGCGCGGCAAGAAGAAAGTCTAGCAGAGCCGAACTCGATTCTCGATAGCTACACCTTAGACATGTAAAACAGCTTATTATTCTTATTCTTTCTTTCGTTTACGCTACCTTGATTCTGGCAGTTGCTAGCATCTTGAAAACCTCTGTTTATTTTTTACTTTTTTTGGACGGTTCTTCTGTTTTTCTTAAAAGGCCAAATTTATATACAGGGCTAACCAGGCATTAGGCCCATTAACATCCACTTGAAGTGGCCCATTTTACTAAAATAAAAATCTCCCAACTCTCTGTATATATCAAACCACTAGAATTCTCGATATATATATATATATATATATGTGTGTGTGTGTGTGTGTGTGTGAGTTTAACACTTTCTAGGAATAATAATCCACTGTACAAAACCAAAAAAAAATCTAAAATAATCTATTAGGTAGTTCATTTTTCTTTAACAAAATTTTGAATTTGAATCTTAATTAAGGTCGAGTTAAATTAATTAAAATTTAATAAATTTATAAATATTAGTAATTTTAATAAAAAAAATATTAAAGAAAAAATTAACAGACACAAATTTAATTAATGATGATGTTTAATACACCAGGCATATAAGATTAGATATGATACAATCAGTGTTGATTGTTATCTTTGACCATCTTAGTGTAAAAATGGTTTGAAGGTCTTCAAGATCAGCTTCATTATTCCATCAACAACCGACGTCGTACAAGACACGGTCCCATCATTCCCAGCCAAAACTGTGTACTTATCCTTCCTTGTAAAGTTGGTGCACTCGAAGCCCAGCGTCGCCGCCAGTATCCTCTGTACATAGTTGGCCACGTCATGCGGACTCTTCCCCGACGAACACGTGGCTTCCACCGGCAACTGGTTTAAGAAGGTGACCTCATATATGGGCCTCGGATTCATGAAGAAGAAAATGGGGTCCAACGCCTTCCACCCCCTAGCTGTGGTGGCATGGAAGAACCCCACCCTATAGTTCATGGCCACCGGCACTATCCGGTCAGTCAGTTCCGCGAATAACGCACTGAATCTTAAAAGGAACGGCTCTCGACACGTCGTTCCTTCGGGGCACACCACCAAGTCCCCTTTGGCCAGTTCGCGTTTTATCCTCTCCGCATCCACGTGTCGTATCCTGGTGAGCCTGACGGTTGGGATGGGAGACAGGATCTCCGATACCCTGGAAATGGAGTATGTGACGGCCGGAATCTTGCGGCTGAGGACGGAGGAGAGGACCACGGGATCCATGAGAGTACGATGAGTGCACACGAACAGGACGCCGGAGTTTCCGCCGGCGACGGGTGGTGGTGGCTTGCCTTTGACGATGACCTTGCCGCCGAAGAGGCTTGAGAGGTAAGGTATAGCCCAAAAGGGCAGCAGTAAACCTACTATGATGCGGGTTGTTGCGAGTATAATGCCCAGAGGCATCCAGAGGAGGATTAGGACGGCAGTGGAGGGCGTCGGTCGTTTCACTAGACGGCCGTCGTGGAAGATCACCGGCAGAGGGCGGAGGAGCTCGTGGTCGTCGTGCCTTTGGTTTGTCATTAATGGTGGATGCAACTGTTTCTGCATATCAAACATTAAAATGTATATATATATATATATATATATATTTTTTTTTTTTTTCCTGAACACTTAATTTTAATAAGCTCAGCTTCAATAATAACAACTATATTTATATGAACACGATGTATTTTATTAAATTTTTTAATTAAAATAAAATATGTAAAAAAAATTAATCACAAAATAAGTTATATATATATCAATTTTTAATTAAAAAATTTAATGATAAAATTATAAAAATAATACTTTAAATACTTGTAGTTTTTAAAAATTATTTTTTAATTTTAAAAATAAAAAATAAAAAAATTTATTTGAATAATTATTTTTATAAAAAATAAAATATATATTTTAAAATAAAAAATAAAAAATAATTAAAAGATATTTTAATTTTTAATTTTTTAAAATAAAAATATAAAAAAATAAATTTTTTAATAATAATATGTATCTAAATGTACGAAAATAATCGTATCGTGAATTCACAAAATCAATTTTACAAAATTATTCTAAAAAAAAACCAAAATAACATTCAAAGATTCTCAAATTTTATCTCTGAAGTAATTGATCGCCTTAATTAATAATTTAATATTATAATTTACCTTGCATAACTGCATGAAGGAACCAGCTTTCCCCAACGCCAAGGAGGGACGTGGCTCATTCTCAAAAAGCTTAGCCACCCTTTGACACAGCACCGCACCATGAACCGAGCCACCTCGAACCAACCCGGTGGCGAACCCAATTCGGCTAAAACAGAGCTCCGTGCCAATAACCACATCCGCACGCAGATGCTCCTTTGCAAACCTCTCCACCATCATCCTGGGCATCTTGGTGACCACCACTCTCTTATCATACGAGCTGAACAGCTTCCATGCCTCCATGTCCACATCCTCCATCATGAACTTTGGCAAAACCGCCCGACCCACCCACTCTATCTCCGACTCAGCCACCCCACCCACAGCCACAAAGATCATCAGCTTCAGCCCCATGTCTTCCCAACCCAGCCACCCCACAACCAAAACCAAAGGCCATACAAGTAGCAGCAAAGCGAAACGAATCGGACCCGATGACTCGAAAGCCAATATCATCAAGTACGAGAAGGGGTCTGAGTCCTTCAGAAGCGTCCCTTCTAGCTCGCACACAATGGACTCCATTCTTATGTACGTGTTTTGGAATATAATTTCAAGGGTGCTTAAGAGGAAGAGGATGGCAGTGGCATTATTGGTTTTATGATGGACTTTTAGACTCCATTCTTACTTTCACTGCACTTTCATGTGCTTATTGGGATTAAGGCAGTTTATCAGTATACTACTACCACTTTTATATAGTTGAATGTGTATGTGCGCGCGTGTACGCACTAGACAGCGTTTGGCTCCCCAATTTTTTTTTTTGGGTATTTAAGTTAATTTTTTTTTGTGGTTTTGGGTGGATATATGGATGAAGAATAATATTAGAGGATTATATGCCACGTTTTATGGGCGATGATTGATTACTTAACCCCAACAACTTAATTAGGCTCAACTTGTATATAATTAAATTAATTACTCGTACACCTTAAGTAAAGGACTACTTTAATACCTAACATTGGCGTCTGTATGCTAATAATATACTGTGGGTATTTATAGGTTAAAAAAAAATTAAGTAGAGTTTTTATATTTTTATTATCAAATTCTCTAATTATGTTTATAATTTTTATAAAACTCACATCTCTAATAATTAATTTTTTAAAAAAATTTTCATATGTTTTATTTTGATTTAAAATTTAATAATAAAAATATAAATAATTATATTTAAGTATAGCATCATTCTATATATATATAGTGATCCTTACATAATGATACCTTATTTATAGGTTAATTTGAAATTTGATAAATTTAGGTTAAATTGTAAAAATTCTCTTCATTTTATCCTCTTTGTTTTCTGCAGTATATCCTCTTTATTAATATTTTGATCATAAATAATACTTGTCAATGTTATCAAATTTGAAGGAAGTATTTGTCAAAATTTTTAAAATTGAGAGTAGCGAAACTTCTTAACGAAAAAATTTATTAAAAACAAGCATGTTATATAGAAAAATAAAAGTTTGAGAAGGACTTTTAATTTATAAATCTTTGAAGTTAATTAAAGGAGATTAATTGCACAGTTTCAACTTAAGGAGTCTTTTTGCAATTTAGTCAAGAAATTAACTTGATACCCTATTGTTTCAACATTTATTTAATTGATTTGTTGTTACATAAAAATCTCACGTTATATTTTAACATTAATTTAGCTATATTTGTTGTTATATATATGTTATTAATAAAATCAAAACCTTAATCTTTGCAGAAAATTGCTTCTTTAAAAAAAAAATTAGATATGAGGTAATTAAATGTAGTTTTTTAGAGTATAAAATATCACAAATTACAGGAAAACACTACAAAAAATAAGAAAAATAGTGGCGCTTTAAGTGAAGCGCCACTAAAACATTTTCCTAGCGATTGAAGAAGCGCCGCTATTCTAGGTGTCGGGACCACTTTTAGCGGCGCTTCAGCGTAGTCGCAGGAATTTATTTTGCATTTTGTGGCGCTTGATAAGCGCCGCTAATTTTTTGGCATTTTTAGTGGCGCCTGATAAGCGCCGCTATATTTTTGACATTTCGTATTATTTATTTTGAATTTCCTTTATTTATTATAGTGACACTTTCTAAGCACCGCTATATTTATTTTTTTAATAATGGCGTCACTTTTCAAGCGCCACTATCTTTTTGGTTGAATTAATTTGTTTAATATTAGTGTCGCCTTTCAAGCGCCGCTATATTTTTGGATGAATTTTTTTTTTAAATTACTGTCGCCTTTCAAGCGTCACGAAATTTTTGTTGTAAATATAACTTTTTTTCTGACACCTTTTAAGCGCCACTATTTTGACCAAAAAGCGCCAGTAATTTAATCTAGATTTTTGCTTCATTTGACCATTATTTTAGGCTAATTCACATATATATAAATTTTTTTTATATTTGATTGTTGTATACACCCTTTTAGCGCTATTTAAAGTGAAAATTTTAAAATCATTGCTCCTCAAACTTTTAAAACACCAATATAATTTAAATCTTCTTGTGCGAAATGATGCATACTCTATCTACAATTCTCAATTAACATCAAACAATATAAACACAACACATGATACATTCAAAATAGTATCTTAATTGCATAAAATTTCTATGTTCAAAATAACATAAACCCAACTTTACACATAGGGGTTTATAATATATACTTAATTACTACTCTAAATGCCAAAATATGTAATACCCCATCTATTGAGTAAGATCTTCCCTCGCCAACGAGTGAGGTTCGACTGAAGGCTGTCCACTATTTGCATTGGATGCCTGCAAGGATTAATAACTTTTTTATAAGTTGAATGAAACAAAGAAAATAATTATTTTTAAATAAAAAAAAATATTAAACTAACCTGAGGAGTAAACAAGTGTGCAAACTGAGGTGGAACATTTCCCAAGAAATTTTGAAAAATGTAACTTAAGGCATTTCTCATCTCTTCATTTGAAGATTGTAACCTTGAAACTTCCTGTTGAAGAGCGATGTTAGAAGTATTAGCACTCTGATTTACAGGGAACCGACCAAATCGAGTTGTACTCGCACCAAATACTTGAGTTGGACTAGGAACAAATCCTAAACCACGAACTCTTCCAGGACGTTCTTTTCCCAACACTTGTCCTAGCGAATCTTGCTCAGAAATTGTCTCAGATGAAGTTCCTTGACTTTCAATTTCTAATATTTTTTCCTAAAATTAAAAATTAACTTGTTAACTAAGAGACAAAGACATAAAGTGCAGCAATTGGTCCTAATTAGCATAACATACACACAACCTATGAATCTAACATCTGCATGATACACACAACCAACCATATGAACCCAACATTGATAGTTACAACAAGGAAAATACAATAATACAACGATACACATAGCCAGCAAGGAACCAAAGAACACGACATTGGTAACAACCAAAATGTATTCCCTACGGAGATAACCTCAAATGGTTAGGGTTTAAGCACCCTCAGCCAGAAAAAATATTGTCAACTAAGTATTAATAATACTTACACTCACAACCCTTGCGTCATCATTGACATAAGATCCATCCGCCTTCTTGTGTGTTGCAACAAATATAGCTCCTCTGCTCACAGGTGCGCCACTTGCCAATTCCTAACATATATTAAATGGAAAATATCATTATAACGAATTCAGCACATCATAACAAAAATATATTATTACCATTTCCTGTGCAATGTTTGGAAATATATAGATATATATATATATTAGTGTGTGAGACAGTGTGCATGAATAAAAGAGCAAAATCTTTGTTCTTCTTAGATGATTAGAGATAGAAAATAGCAACTCCAATGGCTACAATAGAGACGGCCCCACCCACAAGTATTTGATTTTCTATTATCTGTAAAAAAATCCATGTTTGGTTAGTAAGACACAGTGGTTGGTAGCAAAAAAAGAAAGAAGCAAACTAAAAAACACAATCCCATCTTTCATCTCTCATGTCTGTTGCTTTAGGTTTCATTACAACTTTAATCGTAAAAACGTTGCTACTTTATGTAATAGAAACAAAATATAAATTGAAATTTTATATTTCAAGTTAGCTTCCTCAAATAAAAAGTCTAACTAATAACTTACTAAGACACTTTCTAAGCAAGCAGGATAGAAACAGGTTATATGAAATCTTTTGCAGCTATGGATATTGTCTTAGTAAATTCCTACCAAATTTATCCATACCTTAGTGAATTCTTAGTAAATTTATACTTCCACACTTACCATAAATGACAAACAATTCATTGAAATTGTTTTTACTGCAACACAATGTTGTTTGGAGGAACAAGATGGACATAACATGAGAACATCCTTTGTGTTTTAAATACTACAACATTCAGTGAGAAAAATGCCAATCAGTGCAAGTAGGAAGACAAAAATGTTAAAGAGAATTGAATTTTTTTTGTTCACACCAAGCAGACATCAATGTTGCATATTTTTAAGTGATACTATGCCAACAACCAAACACATAATCTATAAACAACAAAAGGTTCTCACTCACACAACAAAGGATTCATAAGAAGTGATTTTACAATTACATTTATAATAATAAAATAGCTAAATGAATGATTTTAAAATTGTTTTATAATAATAAGAAGTGATTTTACTACATGGAACTAGCAATAAGTGGAAGGAAAATGAGATTCTATAAGTTGAACATAAGGAAAAATAAACTAGAGAAATAAAAATTCCAACTTCAAATTCTTTGAACCTCAACCATCCAAATCAACCTATGAATAAGCCATTTCAAACCTCTTCATGAATTTCATCCAAGACATCTGCCATAGCTCACACAAGAACAGCCCCTACATTTGTGATCCACCATTTCTAACTTTCGGAAGCCACCCACAAACTTTCAGAAACCATTAAAAGAACCAAAAAATACCCACAACCAAATGGAAACCCACAACTAAAATGAACCCCTTCCATTAACCCACATCCCACAAACAAATGAAACCCCAAATCAGACCTACAACCAGATCGAAAATGAAGATGAAGAAATGGAGAAATGAAAACTCACCAAATGGAGAAATGGCTGGGCAAACGAACACGAACGTCGAGCGAGAAGTTTGAGTGAGCGAACGCGAAAGCCAAACTTCCTGATTCTTCTACTCCAATGCTTCAATGGGACGAAAATGGGAGGAAAAAGATGTTAAAAAGCATTTGGGAAAGACGCTCAAGGAGGGAAAAGATGCGCCACGGGGGGGATATTTTTGACCCTTTTAGTGGCGCTTATAAGCGCCACTAAAATAAAATTTTGCAATTTTAGCGGCGCCTATAAGCGCCGCCAAGATTAAAAAAATATTTTAAAATAATAACGGCGCTTTTAAGGCGCCATTAAAATAAAATTTTGAAATCTTAGCAGCGCCTATAAGCGCCGCCAAGATTAAAAAATATTTTAAAATAATAACGGCGCTTTTAAGGCGCTACTAAAATAAAATTTTGAAATCTTAGGCGCCGCTAATATTCAAAAATAATTTAAAAAGATGCGGCGCTTGCAAGGCGCCACTAAAATAAAATTTTGAAATCTATAAGTGCCGCTAAAATTAAAAAAAATCTAAACTTATTTCATGTTAATTTTAACAATGCTTTAAGTGCCACAATGTGTTCATCAAGCGTCAAAAAATAAATAACTTTTCTGGTGCCTCTTTAATCGCCGCTAAATTATCATGTTAGCGACGCTTTTAGTGAAGCGCCGCTAATTAAGCGCCACAAAAACCTTTTTTTCTTGTAGTGAAATTTACTATTTTATATTAATTAAGGTGATTTTAACAAAAATTATAGGTTAATCACAAAATGAATATACAA
Source organism: Senna siamea (assembly GCA_031216115.1). NCBI lineage: Eukaryota > Viridiplantae > Streptophyta > Magnoliopsida > Fabales > Fabaceae > Senna > Senna siamea. The sequence continues at coordinate 10,917,465 of CM062367.1, read as the reverse complement.
ATAAGGTAATATATTGTACGTATAACTTTATTTTCCTTATTAATGGTACATGAACATGAAGACAAGTGTGGATGCGGTGCATTTAAATCTGACAAACTATATAGAAGCTCATTCGCGTTAATTATAATAGTTTGTATAGAATATTCTGAGAAAAAAGAATGTGTAATAGACCTTACTGAAATAAACTATTACATGAAATTCTTGTACAACTATGATGAGTTACTTAATTAGGCTTTCATGAATTCACACAATGGTGGAATTTCTCGCTTCAGAAACGCAATATTTTCTTTTGTCTCGCTGCTAGGTTTAAGTAACCCATAATTAATTGTGGAATCATAATTTTCTTCTTGTTCGCTCTTATTTATTTTGCATTAATAATAATTTTTTTAAAAAAATATTAATTAAGAGAAGTTAAATTTTTTTCATTAAAAATATATAATATTTTTATTTTTATTTCAAAATTAAAAAAATATTTTTACATATATATTATATCTTTTTCTATCTCTTTGGCATTATATGGGTTTATTAATTAGCTGAAAAAATAACATGATAATATTGATAAAAAAGGAAAACACTTAGTTAGTGAAGTATACTATTTAAGCTAGTCTCATCACTGTTCCACCTTCCCCATGTCTATAAATATATATATATATATATATATATATATATATATAAGTATATTATTCCCTTTTTTTTATTTAATTGTTAATATGCGACAAGTTTCGTGTATTTTACATAGACTTGAGTATATAGCATTTTAGCTTCATTTAAACTCGTGTTAGCTTCAGGACGAAAAAAACCACATATGTTAGCTCAACCACATTTTGAAATAGAATAATCCAATTTAGGTCCTACATATTTTTGTACGGAATTGATTATTTGGTCAAGAAAAAAATTGTATCATAGAATTAAATGAAAAAAAGTTAATAATTCCTTCAATTCATCATTTAAATTCAAAATATACGGACTCAAACATATTGAATCTTATATAAACTTATCATATATTAATAGTTAAGTAAATAAAATTAACAATAATATAATTAAAAAAAATAGTTTAATATAATTTACTTTTTATATAAATTTCAATTTTAACTACAAGAGCCCATTTTTTTAATTTTAATTTATATAAATTAATTCAAGCTCATATAATTAACATTAATTTTTCTCGTTGGAGACATCCGAAAATTTAACCATTTTTAGCTCTCCCTCTCTTCCTTGTCTAACTCATTGATGTTTTTGCAGTACAAAAGTCAAAGTGGGATTGAAATTATATATATTGTTGCTCAATTTGGCTAAGCATAGAGCATCAAGTTTGGTGCGAATGAGAAAGGTTGGAAAAATGGTGAAACGTAGAAGTAGGTAAGAAAATTTATCACTTCCCTAACTTCTAATCTCTATGTAACTTGTTAACATGAATTGTACGGTTGCTCAACCTCCTCTCCGTGCAATGAAAATTTCATTTCATTTGCCTTCCTTCTTCTGCAATTTGTTTTAAATTAATTTTTTTAATATAAAATTATATTATAATACTTTTAATGTTATAGTCTAAAATTATAAAAGAAATAAATAGAAAATTTTACTTCAATACTTATTTTTCCACATCTCACAGATATACATTTAGATTATTTTTTATTTTTTATTTTTGCAAGAGATATGAAAATCATATAATATTACTATATATGAGGAATAATACTTTTTAGTCCTTCAACCATTAAACCTTAACAAAAATATTAAAATGGCATGTTAATTGATGATATAAGGTTAAATATTGGAAATTAGGAGTTAACTCATTGGCTTTTATAAACAAAAACTCTTATTTTAAATGACATTAATCAATTTTTTTACAAGGAAAAATATTAATTTTCATTTTTAAGTAGTTTACATATTATTTACAATGACAATTTTTATCTACGTAAACTAATAAATCAACTTGTATTCATTATTTAATATCTCAAATCATTATTTAGTTATTTAATGTATCATGTTAATATTTTCTTAAGGACCACACAGCCAAACTAACTAATGGGTTAAGATTTAATTTTTTTAAATAACTAAATATATACGTTAAATTAAGTACTTTCGTTCTTAACTAATATACGTTAATTTGTTCGGCCAAAAATATATATATACGTTAATTTGACCTACGTGGAGGTAGGTAAGTTTGGTTACAACATAAATTCTCCAAATATTTTCTTCTCTTTTCTTTTACTCTTCTTCTAGAACTCATCATGACTCCCAAAAACTAATAAATTATTATAGGGACCCAATTTTTAATGGTTTCCTATTCAATACCCTAAAATATTGATTAAAATTTTATCTAATTTATTAATAAAAATAGTTAATATTAAAAATTATTATTTTATAAATTTTTTATAAATTTTAAATTATTAAATATTTTATCAATCAATTAAAAGAAACCTTAATCAATATCATAAAGAGATTGGATAAAAAAAATTCAATTTTTAAATGCCAGCTAGCCTCCTCCTATATGTAAATTGCTTGTGTGCTTGAGTTGCGTTTGCAATCACTAATCATGTACTCTCGAGGTAGATGAAGCTCCCTGCAACTTAGCTCTTTGCATGCGTATTAAATAATGCATTTGTAATCATGTACAACTCTATATTCCAAAGGTTTATTGTGCTTACATGCTTGAATGACCATGATAAAACTACTAGTAAGTACAGAGTATGGGTTGGGCTGGGCCGTAGACTTATACCAAATCATATAAAGGTCTGACCCGATTATATTCTAGCATTCTCTGGCCCAGTGGACACATTCGAGTTTTACTGGGCCAACCTGAATTGATCCAATCACCGATCTATATGCATCTTTACAAACAATTTTTCTTATATTATTGATCTAAAATTTTCAATTAAAAAAATAGATCTAAAATTTAGTATCAAATTTGATAATAAGTTAACCAAAGCTATTATTTCACTCTGAGATTTAGTATTTAATTTAACAAACTATTAAATTTAACATTAAATTTTAGATAAATACACTATGTGATTCATCGATAATAAAAAATAAAATTTATTTTAATCTATTAACAATCACTTTAGTGATAATTTTCATAAGAGTGTTACAAAGACTAATTGGATGAAAGTCTTAAGCAAATTCAAGGCGATTAGATTTTGGGATCAATGTAATAATAGTGTGATTAATGTCAACATGATTCTTTTCATTATTCAGAAGATCCAAAAATAAGCAATAGATATCATCTCAAATTATATCCCAATATTATTTGAAAGAATAGAGCAGGCATACCATTTGGCCTCAGGCCTTTGTAGGATACATAGGTTTTAAAGTAATAAAATCTGCTCTTGAATAAGGAACATACATTAATTCTTAATGAGCAACAGTTATTTTCAATTGGATGGTGTCACACACTTGTTTAACATTCACCAAATTATGTTTTGTGAAGATCTTTTGAAAATGTTGGAAAAGAATTGCACCAATTTCATTCTCCCCATATTGCCATATTCCATCATCACTCTTTAATCTCCGTATGTCATTTCTCTTCTTCCTTTGAGTAGCTTTTTTCGTGAAAGAATTTTGTGTTCTTATCCCCTTCCTTTAACCATCTAACCCTTGATCGTTGCCTCCACATGATCTCCTCGGCTTCAAGTAAATTATCAATCTCCTTTGAAGTGTTCTTGATTTCTTGTACAACATTATTAGATTGAGGGGAGCTCTTTAATATTTCAATACTTTCCTCCAAATGTTTTATCTAACAATGAACACTAAAAGGATTGTTCAAATTCAAGGAAACTAGATAAGTAGAGATAGAAGCTATTCTCTCTATAATAGGGTTGTTATTCCTCTGATTATTGATAATAAGAATTGTTATTCGATCATTATAAGACCATGTTTCTTCAAAACGAAAAAGGCATTTTTTTTTCCTTTTCATGACAGGAGAGATAGTATCAAAACATATTTCTAGTGCACAGTAATCTAAAAAATACCTCTGTAAATCTTATATTTCTGAATATAGATAAATTAGCTGCTAGTCTTCATTTGCTACCACTTTATCTATTTATTCCTAAATATTGGCAAAATCACTTATGTCATTACTCCATGTAAATGGATAGTCTCGAATCCTAGATCAGTTAAACCATAGAAATCAATAGCATCTTTAAATGCCTATATACATGCTTGACTCAACCCCATATAACACTTTATTAAAATCTCCAAAACAAAGCCAGGGACTATTAGAGGAGTTATTGAGCAAATGCAATAAATCCCATGTAAAATGTTTATTTTGATCTTTCGGAGAACCATAAATCCCTGTACATCTCCATTGATAGCCCATCGACACATCACAAATATCAACATCAATATGATTTTGAGAGAAAGATTTTATTGTCAAGTTCACAATGTCGTGCCAAAATAGAACATTGCAATTCCTTATAATAGTCTTCTTCTTTAACCACACTTCTTATAATTTTTTTCGGTTGTAAACAAACAAGTTTTATTATTTGATTTATCAAAAATAATAATCAATTACATAAATTCGAAATAGCTAAGGTGATTGTTGTTTTTTGTAATCACTTTGAAAAAAAGTACATTTTCACTTTCAAATAAACGCTTCTACAAATAAGCACTTATTTAATTTAAACTGTTTATGCAAACAGAAACTTCTCCAAAGATGTTAAAGAAAGTAATAATATTAATCTTTTTTGACACTAAACTTATGAACTTGTTTAGGTTTTGGTCATTAACACTTGTACCTGTGAGTTTGTTGTATGAATTTTTATAAATTCATTTAATTTCATGAAAAGGTAACAAAACCAGCCCAATAAATTAAATGGGCCGAATAGAGCCCACTAATTTTTCAACAAGAAGTTCGTTTTTAAAAAAATATTGGGCCACGGGCCGAACGCGAATTAATCTCCATGACTTTTAACTTCTTCAATGTGCTTCATGTTTTCTCCTGGTCTAGAAATGAGCCATTCTGCTTTTACATAATATATGAAATAATTATTCGTTAAAAATATAATAAAATAAATTATTAGTATAAACTATAAATTTGTTGTTCTGACTTATAACTTAAGTAAAGAAATGAGCCCGATGTAAAAAAATTAATTTGTTAATCAAGAAACTTTCAAACTTGTAAATCAAAAGCTGTCAATTTGAAATTCCACTCATTACAGAACACGAGTAACAAAAATGAACGGGGATGTTAAATTCAATATTATGCTATTGATTAGGTCTATTTAAGCATATGTTATTATCTTATTTGAAATCCATTTACTATGGTGGATTATAATTTGCCATTTCAGGTATTATAGTTATAATGATTTATTTCCTTAATTTTATCCTTTTGTCAAGTTCAAAGAGGTTACTTTAAAAAAAATACTATGAAGTATAAAATTTTGGTTTAAATGTGTTTATAGGTTCTCTAATTTCATAAAAATTTCAATTTGATCTTTCTAATTTAAAAATAGACAGTATTGACTTCTTTTTTCTTTTAAAAGATCTAATCTCATAATTTTGATCTAAAATTTGATGTCAAATAAACAATTAACTGAATTAGATATTAAATTTAAGCTTGAATGAGCTTAGTCAATATATTATCAAATTTGATATTAAATTTTAAATAAATTAAAATTAGATTATTTTTCAAAATAAAATAATTAAAATATCTACTTCTATATTAAAAAGACTAAATTAAAAATTTTATAAAATAAAAAGAATCAAAGTATATTTACTCGAATTTACATATTAGTGGTCCAATTTTAATAATATTGCATTAATTTTCCATGGTTTTAATTTATAGCGTCACATGGAATAGTGGGGAGAATCACATGGGCACAGAATCACAGAAACCATTAAAACGAAAGCAAAATTATGTGCCGCCTCTGCCTGCACAAAGCGCAAACTGTTTCTTCTTCCTTATCTTTTGGCCACTTTATTCATTAATTTATGTCAGATATTTCTTAGTTTCAAAGCTTTCTAATTACAAAATTTTAATTTTATCTCTCATTGTATCTTATGAAGATATGAGACACATACTGACACCATCACACTTCATAGAATTAATATCATGGAGGGATGCCCATAATTATAATTAGGGATCTGGCAAACCCTAAACTTTTATACGTTAAAATAATAAAAATATTTTAATTAAGAATTAAGGTTAAATATGACTCATACTTATTATTATTAGATTTTGTTAATTAATGTACTAAAACAACGAAAAGCTCTTAAATACATAAATTGCATTATTTTATTTATGTATTGCAATAAAATTTATCTAATTTTTTATTTTAAATTAGAAGGCTCACAGCTACATGATATAAAGAATAAGAATATTTTATTAGATTCTATTAGCTAATATATAAATGAAGTGTCACACCAACTCTAAATCTATCTAAAAATTTTTTCTACGATAATAGTTAAGATTTTATATGATTAGCTAATAAAAAATTTTAACATTAAAATTTATTATTTTTAATAATTTTTTACAATTTTTAAATTTTTAAATATTTTATTATTTAATTAAAAAAATCTTAATTATTAAAGATATTTATTAATAAAACTCGTTATTATTTTGGAAAGTGATTATAGCTTTCTTTATAGTATTTTCTTCTATGACCATAGAGTTGAGTGCGTGTGTTGATTCTGTCTTAGCATGAGTCACAGGCGTAGCTATATAGCCTACAGATAACATAAAAAAAGAAAAATTGCTTTTTTAAAAAAATTAATTAATTAATGAGTCTAAGAAGTGATAGGTTCTTCAGCGATCACTTCGAGTGATGGAGGGAAGTTGCCTAGGAATTTTCTCGGATTAATTCTTTTTAAGAATTTTCTAATATTTATAGAAGTAAAAATGTGAAATAATTAATGACTGAAATGTCCAGTATACTTTACTAGTTCACAAAGTGTAGAGTTTTGATATTTAAGATTTAGAAAATTTTGATACTCTTCAAATTATGAAGATTGTATGTAACAAATAAATAGAAAAATAATCGATTTTTTGGGTGATACATATAATGGCAATGGCAAAATAATTAATTGGGGTCGGACTAATTGTGGTTAGTTAGCAATAAACAAAATTCCAACCATCGAGAAACAAATAATAATCCAATAATTTGCTGCTTCTGGTTTGTGTTTTGTACTTTTGTCTTCTCTGCATATTGCTTTAGCAAACTGCAGTTTAAACCAAATACTAAAAATAAAAAAATAATAATCTTATGGAAAATATATATGTGTGTGTGTATATAAACTCAATAACTATGGCATGTGATTAATTTAGATTAGTGACTTGCGTGTATGCATGTCAATTTTTTTAAATTTTAATATAAAATTAGTCAAAATATAATATATTTTAAAATAATAGAAAAGTAGTAAAATATTTGCATATGTATAATAAGTTTTTTATATTAAATTTACATTATATTTTGTCTATATATTAATATATCATTTTAAAAATCAACAATTAAAAAACTATTATAGTACTGTTTATTAGATTTTGCAAGTGCTTGTTTGTTGGAAGATAAGAAATGTGATTTCAAGTTAGTGGCATTGAAGTACAAATGTTTGAATACGTACAACTAAAGAAAAATAACTGTCTGAAAAAAATTATTATAAATTGTTTAACATATGATGTGCATATCACACAAATTACCAAAAGTTTGTATAAACATATAAAATTTGCATAATTAATGTTATTTTATGTTTGCCCAAAGAAATCATTAGTTTAAATTGATAATGTCCATTTGCTCTTTTCCCTCTCAAAGTTACTTACACCTAAAACTTATGAAAATACATAGATAAATAAATAACATTAAATTGCACTTCTCGCCTTTAAAATAAAAGAAATACTCTACAATGACCTTTTCTATAACAAAAGATAAGTTATGATTATATATATTTTTTACCAATATATTTTTTTAGTTAGTATTTATAAAATATAACAAAGTATTAAACATATATTTGACTAATATAGAATATCATTTTTTAAAAATATTGAATAAATTCGACATAAAATAAATTATATTAAAATGAGTTTTTAAAATATATTTTCTAACAATTTTTATTATTTTTAAAAAATAAATATTATATTAAAGCATATTTGATCATGTTTTAGCTTCAAGAAATATATTTTTAGTAAAAAAAATAGATAATATTTTTTTTACCAATCTAAATTTCATTATTTTAAAAAAAATTTCTAATAATAAATTAATTAATCTTAAATGTATTAAATTAACATGAAATAGGTATACATTTAGTATCTGTCAAAAGAACAAACTTAGTATGCATTTACTTTTGCGGTTCAGTTTGACTTAAAATAAAAAAATGTTATAAAAAATACGTTCCATAGAGTTTAACAAATTTTTTTAAAAAAAAATAGTTTGAAAATAAAAAATATCTAAAAGAAGTTTTCAATGCTTTCACTTCATTATCAGTTTTATTTTTATAATTTTTTAAGAAAATAATTCCTTCATTTTGGACAAACTATCCTCCAATTATATTCCTTTTTTGTTTAAGCAAAATATTCCAGCCTTCCCTTAACGTTTCAATACTTTTTTGTTATTGGAAAAAGGGTCAATAACAAAATAAAAGGCAGATAAGGGTCAAAATATAAATATCTGCTAAACCTGTTTTGGGCATTTCGTGGGCTAGTAGTAGTTCAGTTCAAAGAGAACCTATCCCACGCGCACATCCTTGTTTTCAATTCAAATCAATAGCTCTTCCCTTAACGTTTCATTTAACAACGCTTCATCGACCGTTAACTGTAATACACTCGCTGTAAGAAACGTGGTTTTACGTTTGGTTTTCTTTTGTGCATGAAATTTTGGTGTAATGCGGCAAATTGATTTCGTCGTTGGCCCAACAATATCTAAATGGATATGCTCTACACTTTCGGTGTGAATCTTTTCTTCTTTTTCTCTCTCTTAAAAATTTTAAATTATTCATATTTCTTTCCCCTTTAAAAAATATGTACAATTTTTTAGAAATAAAATATAATCATTTTTTTTAAGTTAACATCAATCTTTTATGCATAAAAAAGAACAAATTTCATGCTTAAGAATCAATTATGAAAATTTACTTTCAACAAAATTAAAGGATTAATTTATAAGTGTTAATACATAAACTTGTAAAATTTACTTATACCAATAAATAGTTATTACAAATATATATTTTTATAATAATTAATATAAATAAAATAAATTTAAATGCAATGCCTACATAAATAATATTGAATATAAATCTAGCAAAACCATAGACTTTCATTGCATCATTTGATATGTTTATTAAGAATTAATTAGTTAGATTTTTCAATTTTTTTTGTGAGCTTTGACAATGGAATTTGTATCTTGTTTTTAAACTAAATTTTTGATGGAGTAGAATTTAGCGCTATTGGACTTCATTAAAAAAAATCAAAACAAGCTTACTTGAACTTTTTATAAGTTAATTTATTACAAATTTTACAATATGCTAAACAATTTGTTTATATAATAATAATAATAATAATAATAACAATAACAATAATAACAACAACAATGCATGCAACCATACATTGCCAAATGTCATTTAATGTCAAATTTGTAAAGTGAATAAAACAAATCCAATTTAGTGAGTCTATTTTTAATTGATACCAAACTATTGTCAAACGATCAACATAATTATCATTATTATTTGTAATGAGTTGAATGGTAAAATTTGTAAGAAGTGGTAACAAATATTTAGTTCACATAGATTTGTCAAGTTGGTTCATTAGTTATACGTACACACTATATTTATTACTTTGGACTTTTTGTCTCTTTAGGGTCCAAACTACAATAATATAATAGATATATTGAAGAGTGAGAAAAGAAGGTTAGGATAATAAAGCAAGAGAGGGGAGTTATGAAAAATGGAAAGATATTTAACTTCTTATTTATATTTAAAATTAAATTTACAAAAAAAATGATATGTAATTTAATACATGCAAAACCCACTTGTCCATATTAGCGTAGATATGTATTAAAGTATATGCTAATATTTTTAAAATTTAATTTTAAATATCATAAATTTTTTTAAATTTTTGTTATATTATGTAACTTGTTATTCTCTCATAACTTCTTATCTTATAATTTTTCATTATTTTATATATTTACATTATATATTATATAATTTTAAAAATTAAAAAGAGATTAAAGATCAACCTATTAGTATGAGAGTATATAAGTATGTTAAAATTATAATTTTTGTTTAATTTGAATGAAATACCCTAATGAAAAAATATGAAAAAATTATCAAATGCCGAAAGGTGAAATTTCATGGGGCATTCTTTCTTTTAATATTAACAAGTTTTTATAAATGATGTAAAATTGAAAGGGTGCATTTTCATTATTTTTTATAATGTATACTATAGGATACTTTTTAGTATTATTTATATTATGATAAAGTAGGACGTAAAATTCATATATACATACATATACATTGATATTGATATTAGTAATTTAATCAATTTAATTTAGTTAATGTATAATTTAAGGTGTGGATATAAACATAGATATAAGTTATCGTTTTAATTTAAAGGTTCATTTATTTTTTTAAAATTTTTAGAAAACTGTAAATGATTAATATTTTGAAAATTTTATAACAAGGGATACATGTTTATAAACTAAATCATAAAAGTATATTATATTTAAAATTGGTTGTATACAGTATCCTTTAAAAAAAAAAATTCCGTTATAAACTTCTGATTATCTATCGGTTGAAATACAATGTTTTTTCTTATATTATTTAAAATTTTAATATGTCAAGTAAATTAAAATGTAAAATTCACTAAGTGAATCGAATTGTTTAATTTCTCAAAATGTTTAAACATGTTCCAATTTGACCTGCCCATTTTGGACCAACTATTGTGGTGATAATTAAAAGTAAAAAGATTAAATTAAAGTTTGTCCAAAACTAAAGATATCCAATGTTTAGAAGCAATTTATATATTTTTTATGTAGCCCAAGAAATAAATATATTATATAATTAACACAAGAAACAGAGTTTATTTGAATTTCAAATAAAATTTGTATTTTATCTCCATTCAAAATTTTATGTCTACTTTACTTTTATTTATTTTTTCTTCTAATAAAAAATTTTAAAAAAGTAAGAGAGATAAACAAAAATTTCAATCTTCTGTATTATACTGGGGTCAATATATATACTAATTTCTATGTTAGAATAATTATTTTTAGTAATTTAGTTTATCTAATAAATTTGTTTAACAAAACTAGTCATGAGTTCATAATAATGGGATCCCTAAACCAAAATGCATAACTAAATATACTGCAAGTCTTGGAAATAAAGTAAACTTAACATATTTGACATTCTTAACAATTTTGGCAAAATGAGACATCCGCATCTTGTTTGTTAGGAATTTAACGAGAAATAAACTACAAATTCGAAGGACAAAAATGTTAATATATATATATATATTTTTCTCTTCATTGTAAAAAAAAGTTAATATTTTTCAGCAATAATTTAAATCTTACACATAAAACCCTAAGTCCTCAATGTAATAACAAATCTCCGCATTACTTAATCTATACCGTCACTCTCACATCTAACGGCTTGTCTTCTGCGCTCGTGTTTATCACTGTATTCCCTTCCTTCTTTCTTCCCACTCGCAGTCTCTTCTCTGTTTCTCTCCTAACATGGATGAAACAATAATCGAGCGTTCTCGTTATATACTTTGAATCCCATCCTTATATCACCATCTAAAATCCAATCCGCAAGTGCAAATTCCATGCTTCACAAAACGAGCAGAGCTATTCCATTCTCCCCCTTTAAAGAATTCTGAGTAATGGATTCGCATAATCTTCAAAAAATGAACTTTTTTATAGCTTTAGCGACAAAACTGTGCATACTTTAACGATTTTTAGCTGATTATGTGCTTAAAGTTGTAGTCTTTGTGCAGTTACTACTGTGTGTATATATATCTTTCATTAAGCTGAGTCGTATCTAATGGTCTCCGATACTACTTACTCAAAGATGATGTCAGATGTAGCGATTCGATCGATGCTGAAAAACCCTGATTACGGCGAAGATTTGAGCATGCTGATTCGCGAACAGAGGCGGCAGCAGCAGCAAGAAGCGAGTGACCGCGAGAGGGAACTCAGTATGTACAGAAGTGGGTCGGCGCCTCCCACCATCGAAGGCTCGCTGTCTGCTTTTGGTGCCTTATTTGATTCTTCGGGTTTAGGCAATAGTGGCAGCGGAAGGGGTTTCATGAGCGAAGAGGAGCTTCGGGCTGATCCAGCGTATGCAGATTATTACTATTCGAATGTGAATCTAAACCCCCGTTTGCCGCCTCCATTGGTGTCGAAAGAGGATTGGCGTTTCACACAGCGGTTGAGCGGTGGGATTGGGGATAGGAGGAATGGAGACAGCTCGCTTTTCTCTGTGCAGCCTCCGGGGTTTGATGGGAAGGAGGAGAATGGCGTTAACGAGAGAAAGAGTGCAGCAGAGTGGGGAGGCAATGGGTTGATTGGGATGCCGCCATTAGGACTTGGGAGTAGGCAGAAGAGCATTGCAGAGTTAATTCAGGTGAGCCGTCGGCCAATTGATTCTTCCTCTAATTCTCTTTGTTCTATATGATTATTTTTTTGGTCGATAGCCTGTTCAACGTGGTGTTTGTAATTGTTTTGTTTTGGTTGGAGTTTATCCTTGTGTTCCATACAGTAATTTCTTTCATAGGTTGTTTTTTTAAATCTGCGTAGTACCCCAAGAGTCTGCTGCCGTAAAGGCACAAGAATACGTGAGTGACCTTACCCTCATAAGGAGGAAAGCAATGGATAACCCCCTTGTCCACTGCGTTCTGGCGAAATGGCTTCTTATATGAAGAGGAGATGTAATGGGGAAGTCTTTGTAGATTGATTGAACTGGGGGGGAGTCACTCCTTTTGATTATTGGTGTTTCTCGATCATTTTTTTCCCTCTTAGATTGTTCCATTGGATGTCTATTGTTCCATTGGATGTCTATGCACTAGTTTAAGCAGGCTTTGAAGTTCCTCAATCTTGAGCTTATTTCTAATTTTTCTTTTGGGGAGCTAGTTTCAATTTTCTAAATAGAGCATGCTTTGAAAAGATTTACAGATAATTTACGTGGCTTCATTCACATGAGCTCTTATGAGTTCAAATTTTCTAAAACTAATAATTCTCATCATAAATTTATATTTTTATTATATTTATACTGATTATGAGCGAAACATTATTATTTGTAAATAATAAGTTATGTCCTACATATTATACCATTCTACTCACTTATACTGTCTCTGCTGTTTGATTCCGATTTTTACAAAGCAGGATGAGATAAATAATGTTTCATCTGTCTCTAATCCTCGTCAGACTAGCTACAATGCATTTGATGACATTGCTGAAAACTCAGAAACCCATTTTGCCCATCTGCATCAAGAATTGGCAGCTGTAGATGCTTTGCATGCTGGTGGAAATAAACAGGGCATATCTGGTGCTCAAAATCTTGGTGGATCAGCTTCTCAAAATTTTGTTTCTTCTTTAGGAGCATCCTTGTCAAGAAGCACCACTCCTGATTCTCAACTTCTAGCTAGAGCTCCTAGTCCTTGCCTTCCACCCATTGGGGATGGGAGGTCCAGCTCTATGGATAAAAGAAGCTCCAATGGTCAAAACTCATTTAATTCTGTCTCATCTAGTTTGAATGAACCTGCAGATCTGGTGTCTGCTTTGGCTGGCATGAACCTCTCCCCAAATGGTATTGTAGATGATGAGAAACATCCCCAGTCAACTGGGCAAAATGAATCTGATTATACCCATAACATCAAACAGCATTCATACCTTAACAAGCCTGAACCTCTGCCTTATCAACTTCATTCTGCTCCCCAGTTGGCAAAAGCATCTCATTCGAAAGTGAATAAAAACAGTGGTTTTAGATTGGATCTGAATAGCTCCTCAGCAAATGCAAATGAGCAGTTAGAACTTCATAACTCTGCTGGCATTTCTGTTAATTCATACCTAAAAGGACCATCTACACCAACTCTTTCTGGCAGAGGTAATTCCCATGCTCACTATCAGAATGTGGATGGTAGAAATATCTCATACCAAAACTATGGCTTGAGTGGGTATGCTGTGAATCCTTCTTCACCACCAATGATGGCAAACCAGCTAAGTGGTAATTTGCCTCCATTATTTGAAAATGCAGCTGCTGCACTAGGAGTGAATGGCATTGACTCTGGAGCCTTGGGAGGAGGTGTAACCTTGGGATCAAATTTGTTGTCAGCTTCAGAATTACAAAATGCAAGCAGGGTGGGAAATCATGCTGCAGGTTGCTCCCATCAAGTGCCCTTGATGGACCCTTTGTATCTTCAATACTTAAGATCAGGCGAAGTTCATGCTGCACAGGTTGCAGCCCTTAATGATCCAGCAATTAATAGGGAATGCTCAAATAATTCATACGCAGATTTGCTTGGCCTCCAGAAAGCTTATGTAGAGTCATTAATTGCACCCCAAAAATCACAGTTTGCTATTCCCTACCTTAATAAGTCTCCTAACTTGAACCGCAATTATTATGGAAATCCAACATTTGGTGTGGGAGTGTCATATCCAGGAAGCCCATTGGCTGGTTCCCTTTACCCAAGCTCTCCCCTTGGATCAGGTAGTCCTATGAGGCAAAGTGAGCGAAGCATGCGTTTATCTGGGATGAGGAATGCGGCTGGGGGTTTCATGGGAGCTTGGCATTCTGACACTGTTGGTAACTTGGATGAGAATTTTGCATCCTCCTTGTTGGACGAGTTTAAAAGTAGTAAAACCAAATGTTTTGAGCTTTCGGAAATTGCCGGCCATGTTGTTGAGTTCAGGTGCATTTTGCTGGTCATACTATTTTTGCTTCTTCACTTTGAACAGGGATCTAACTCCTGCTCTTTTATTTTTTTGTTTTTGCACAGTGCTGATCAATATGGAAGCCGTTTTATCCAACAGAAGCTTGAGACAGCATCGATGGAAGAGAAAAACATGGTTTTCAATGAAATCATGCCACAAGCTCTTTCTCTAATGACTGATGTCTTTGGTAATTATGTCATTCAAAAGGTAATTTGCATATATCCTTTGATGTGCTCTTTGAACTAGTATAAGCTTTTTTATTGTGTTTTAAGTGGGTAAGAAATTCCTTATGAACTTCATGCTTATTTCATACTGGTTCATGTTTAGTTTTTTGAGCATGGAACATCTACACAAATAAGAGAACTGGCGGACCAGCTTACTGGTCATGTTCTGACCCTAAGTCTGCAAATGTATGGCTGCCGAGTTATCCAGAAGGTCTGTATATCATTTTATTCCTTTATTGTGTCCTTTAAATTCATGTGTTGCTTTTTTTTCTTTGTTGCAATATTCTATATTTTAGATTGTGGGATTAAGAATGAGTGCATTAGAGAGAAAGTAGGATAGCACCTATCATAGAAAAGTTAGTAGAAACACACCTTAGGTGGTTTGGTCATGTACAAAGGAGACTATTAGAGGCTCTTGTACGAAGAGTTGACTAGATGAAAGATAATCTAATAACTAGAGGTAGGGGAAGAGCAAAGAAAACAATAAGAGAAACTATTAGGATGAATTTAACTATTAATAATCTAATTATAAAAATGAGCAAGGATCGAATATGTTGGTGTTGCTTGATCCATATAGTTGACCCCTACTTAATGGGCAAAAACTTTGTTTGTTGTTGTATTCTATATTTTAGATTGTAGCTTCTTGTGTCAAAATTTTTTGGAAAGACAAATGGTTTTAAATTTTAATATTATTTCTACAGTAACTGTGTCTGTACTCTGTAGTGCTCTTATGCATGAGGCATGCAATAATGCCTTATAGTAATGTTGAGTGTCTGAAGATTTAGATCAGACATAAATGTCGTGTTTGTTTTAACCTGGTTATGTGCAAGTATTCTTTATTTTTGGGCATGTGTTGACTTATCATTGTGCTGTAAATGGTAATTGCTGTTGTGTATTATTTAGTTTAAACATAAACTGACTGGTCTTTATCTTCTAATTTTTTTAGGCCATAGAAGTTGTTAATCTGGATCAGCAAACTAAAATGGTTAAAGAGCTGGATGGTCATATCATGCGTTGCGTACGTGATCAAAATGGAAACCATGTCATCCAGAAGTGTATTGAATGTGTGCCTGAAGATGCAATTCACTTTATTGTTTCTACATTCTATGACCAAGTTGTGACATTGTCGACTCATCCATATGGTTGCCGTGTTATACAGGTCAAGGACACAATTTTTTGCTTTAATGCATGTTGACATTTGCTGTATTGATAGCTTGAAAGATAAGAATGATAAGTCTGAACTGGATAGCTTTTTATAAACAGAGAGTCTTGGAGCACTGCCATGATCCCAAAACACAGCAGATAATGATGGATGAGATTTTGCAGTCTGTTTGCATGTTAGCACAAGACCAATATGGAAATTACGTTGTACAGGTTTGTTATACTTCTGAGTCCTTTGGCTTGCTAACCTGTCGGTGCCGCTTTGTGATTTTATGTTCTATATGTTAGCACTCAGATGTTCTTCCAAATCAAGTTTTACTTTGAACAATTTTTGATCTTTTGGTATCATGAATCAATTTTGTGTGTACATAAATGTTCTCAAAGTATGAACTAAATATCTATACTGATTTAGTACATGAACATTCATGAAGGGTAAGGATTTTGTTTCTGATATGCCAATGAATCAAAGTTATTAAATCCACAGCTTGAACGTGCTTGTTGGACCAGAAACCAATAAATCAAATCCAAAGTTAGGTGCTTCGGTAAAATTTTCAGTTGGGACAATATGTGGCCAAAAGCAGGGAAACCTGTTGGTGTGTTCCTTGACCTATGTTATCTAGTATAATCTTTTGTTGTGACCATTCTGCTGGACGAACAAAATACCACGTGCACTGATCTTGTTAGTCATTATTACCACTTGAATTTTACCTGTCTGACCTATAATGCAACCAGATGGCCTAAGACCATCATTCAATTGGCTAGTCCTCTGAACAAATGAATATAAGGGAACTATAACACTATGCAATTACTATCGTTGCTTGTTTTGTTTATTTATTAAAATTGACATTAAGGGAAATATAACACTATGCAGTTGGCTAGTTTTTGGTTAAGCGCATTTACTATCGTTTCCTGTTTTGTTTATTAAAATTGAAGATTTAGAAATTTTATGACAAGGTAGTTGATAGGTAACATAGAGTATTTAATAACCGTGTATAATAAAATCTGTTGATTATAGTTTAAAATGAATTATGTTAGCTATAATTTTTTTTTATCATATTAAGCAGATAAAAATAATATTATTCTATTTAATTAAAAATCATATATATTAAAATCTTTTAATTATTTTTTGAAAGAAAAAAAATATTTTCTTAGCTTATTACATATACATCTATTTATTTATTTTTATTAGTATGTGGTTGAAAGAATGATCCAGTGTCCCAATGACTTGGCAAGGACACATACATAGTGGTACAACAATATTTGAAATATCCATGTGTAATTTGAATTTTTGAGGTGTTGTTTCATGTCTAATAGAAGTTTTTGACACATGTTGGAACAGATGCAATTCCTTTTTTGCAGTGTTTGTGTGTAATAGATGACTATCTGTAAGATACATAAAGGAGAATATAATGGTCCTCTCAAGTCTCAACAGCTTTTCTTGAAATAATAAAATACAGGTAATGGTCTTCAAGGATGGGTACAAAGGTTGTTTGAGTACGAAATTATACTGGCTTTCTTTGTCATCTGTTGCAGACAAAATATGAGGGTAAATATCCCTATAAAGGAACACTTACTGTGAAGTGTGAAAGTGTTAATTGAGGTAGGGAGGTAGACTATGAAATGATGGAAGCCTGGTGGCCTTGATTTGATGTTTTCTAATTTTGATCTCAATGTCTTCTAGAATAATTGGCAAATGCATGCCCATGTGACGTGTTGATTTTTTTTAGACTTAACAGCTAGCACTTTCTATTGGCTTTTTAGTGTCTTGGCTTAGTTTTTGGTTCTAGCAACATTTATATGCTTTTCTGTAGTTCTGGTTACATATGTTGTTGCTTGCAATGGAATTCATATTTTCTTTTAGCTCGTTGACCACTCTTCTGATTGTTGTTGCATAAAAATTTCAGCATGTGCTGGAGCATGGGAAGCATCATGAACGCTCAGCTATTGTAAAGCAATTAACTGGGCAAATTGTGCAGATGAGCCAGCAAAAGTTTGCCTCCAATGTTATAGAAAAGTGTCTAACTTTTGGAACACCGACAGAACGTCAGGTCCTTGTGAATGAGATGCTTGGTTCCACTGATGAAAATGAGCCCCTACAGGTTTGTGCATATTCTACGATTCCTAATGCTGAGGGACTGAAGCCCTGAAGATACATATTTTATCTTGTTTTGTTGTGTTATGCTCCTCTTAGCTTCAGAATCTTCTCTACCTCTCTATGATGTACAATGTTCTCAGTTAATTCTTATATCTGGCTTAAGTGCCTTCCAGAAAAGGTTTTATGAACCCTTTTTATTCTTTTTTTTTTTTGTCATCATATTACTAATTAAAGAAGTTTCCTTCATTCTGTCAGAAGATTGGATTTTGAAGAAAAAAAATAAGTGTGGGCGTGTGGCATATTTTGGATTGATTAAGTAACAAATCTGATGAGTTCTGGGTTTCACTAATTTTGCTTGTTTTAAGAGTATACGTTGGCTTTAATTGTTCATGAATATTTTAGATCCATATATTCAATAATAATAATAATAGCTATTTTTAGTATTTTCTTTCAATTTAAAGTCTATCTCTTATCAGCTGAAAATGTTTTGTTTGGGAGGTCAAGTGTAGCTGATATATCATCCAATGTAGAGAGTTGAAAGTATACATGTCGTACTATTAGGGGAGATACAAAAATGTATTCCAGGTTATATTGAGTGTAGTCAATGAGAGGTTAGCCATGCTTGCTGAATCAGTTAACATACATAGTATTTAGACTGAATTGCATTATGTTGTATTTCTGTTGAAATATTTCAACACAAGGCAGGCTTTATCTCAAGTTGGGAGAGTTAACTCTTCTTACTTTCATGGAATACTCTCGTTTTCTAGATTTCAGACTAGTACTGTAATTCTTGTTTCTATAGTTACATGAGATTTTATCTTTCATCACTGTTTCGACTTTTCTTATCTTTTTCTTGATTTTTTTGTTGGTTCCAGGTTATGATGAAAGATCAGTTTGCAAACTATGTTGTACAGAAAGTGCTGGAAACCTGTGATGACCAGCAACTTGAGCTAATCCTTAACCGGATAAAGGTTCACCTGAACGCCTTGAAGAAATATACTTATGGGAAGCACATAGTGGCACGCGTAGAGAAACTGGTTGCTGCTGGAGGTACTTTTCAACTTCAAATTTTCTTATTAATTTTGTGTTTTATTAAAATCTTCATGAATCGGTACAGTTTATTGCCCTGGTAATGCTTAGGTTGTATGAGTCATATCCAATAATATTGTGCAAGATGAATGACTTTCCCTTCCTTTGTTCTATTATTACTTGCGTGCTAAATAATATGTAAAATAGATTCCCATGTGCATTCTGGTAACTTTTCCCTCTTCATGAACTGACATTTTGTTGAAGCATAAGATTTAAGTGGGAAATATTTAAGACTCAATCATGTGATTTTTAGCTTTAAAAGATCCTTACTTTTATTGGATAATTGTTAGCAAAATTTAAAATCTGTATCTAAGTCACACAAATATTCCTCAAATGCTTCATTATGTGTATAACTCATACAATTTTGTAAATGATGTTATGCAGAAAGGAGGATTAGTGTTCTGACTCCACATCCTGCACAGATGGTATAGGAAATGAAGTTATGGCTAACTGAGGATAATACAAGCGTGCCTTCTCGTTCTTTTCGTATCTGGTGGCCCTGTCTGTTGATTCAGACAGACAGGAGCTGATTGAGAATAAGGAATCGTTGGTTGTACTTGAAATTGTACATTTGTTAGTGTGAGGATATATACCTAGAATCAGGTTAGCTGAGGCTCGGGTTGTGAAGAACTTGCTTCATGCCCTAGCAGAAGAGATAAATTTATGCACTAGTTTCTTAAAGTTGTAAAGGTAGGTGGTTTTTACTTCACGATTATGACTGTAAAAAAATGAAAATGTTACTAGGTTGCGAGAATCCTTGTGCTTGAGACCCACAAATTTTGTGGTGTGAGATTTTACTTTACACCCTATTTGTTAATCTACTTTTCCTTGCCTCTCATGTTGATGTTGCTGGCTTGCCTTGTGTGATATATATTTATATGCTGTTAATTCCGTTAGTCTCCATGCTTTCTGACTAGCGTAACCATTTTCACCAGTCTAGTTTGTGTTTTCTATTTGTTATTGGTTAGTGTTATCATCCCGAATTTGATATTGTGATATGAGGAGAAAGATAGATGTAAATTTATTGAAGTGTTGGACTCTATATACATAGTATACATAGTAGACTGTTCATATAATAGATTTAATGTGTATAGTATTTATATATCTCATGTCTGTCTCTCCTTATATACGACAGAGATATGTTATTTTGTCATATGTGAGGGTCAAGTCATATGTATGATCCCAATTCCAAGGTATGAACTATAAGATTTTGATGTGAGTTATTTAATTGAAATTAGAATGAAGTCTATTTAGCATCATATTGATGGCAGCTGCTTTAGATATTGAACTTTATTTAACATAAAGGCTTCAGTTCCTGAACATTCAATCCTAGTAGTTATTAGATGTCTCGTAGCTTCACAATATCAAGGGCTTTTCCATCTAGCTTCCTGTCCAAGTAGTGCCTGGCATAGTCAATGCACTTGATGCTTCTGTACGTGGCAGGCCCATCACACAGCATTGGTTCCACTGGACCAATTTCTGCTTCATCATGTGGAGTCACAAACACGGCTATTGACATTCTTGCTTTGCTTCCATTTGTGACTGCTCTGTGTTCTACACTCTTGTACCTACCATTGCTCCAAACCTCGAGTGCGTCACCAACATTAACGACAAAAGCACCAGGGAGTGGATTGACAGGAAGCCATTGTCCTAGGTGCTTAATTTGAAGGGCAGTAATGTGATCATCTTGCAGAAGAATGGTTATGCTGCCGCCATCAGAATGTGGGCTTAATCCCAGAACAAGCTCAGGCTTGGGACAAGGTGGATAATAGTTCATACGCATTGCTAGCTTCACCACTTGGTGCAACTCCTTCAGACCTTCCTCTTCCATTCCCATTAACACAGATAAATTCCCTAGTATCTCCTCACTTATCCTGCTTATTTCTCTAGTGTACTCTTCCATTGTCTCCCTGTTAGTTACAGAATGTATGGAACATGAATATATATATATATATATATATATATATACTGCCACCAACATATCACAGTTAATTAACATGAAGTCATGAATACATACTTGAAACCTGGTACTGTAAGAGGCCAGTAGTTTAGATTTGTGTACTGAGGAGGGTAGGCCAATAAGAAGATGAGGTCAGCCCAATCCAGTTTCTGATTTTCAGAGACTACAAAGACTTGTCCATATCCCTGTATGTCATTCTCTGCCATTGAATATTTCTTTTTCTCCTTTATTGGAAGATCAAAGAATGTAGCTCCTGCTGCTTTCATTCTCTGTACCAGCTCTTCTCCCACCCCATGATTTATTATCTGTACAAATCTTATACATTATGGAATTTAAAGTTGCATGATCCAAGACCAATCCATGAGGTAAGTGGCTTGAGAGGGTATATTTGAATTTTTTTTGAGATAATATATATATTGTTTGAATTAAAAAAAAAGGACAGCTTAGTGTACGAGGTTGTCACTAGGTGAGGTTTGGAGAGTGTTAGATGTACATAACTTTATCCATATGAGCAGTGAGACTATTTTTAGATATATATTGTTTGAATAACTGAAGAAAAAAAAATATTATGAGTGAGGTTACCTGGAAGAAACCCCACTCCTTGCAGGCAAAATGGGGCTTCTTCTGTTCATCTTTGTCTCTGGTAGCCAGCAAGGAGAAATCCATGACTGGAATTTCAGATGATTTAGGAGAAAAGCCATGAAGGATTGGTCTGTCTTTGTGATCTCTTATGTATCTCTCAGGAACAGTCTGAGAGTCATTCCTCACCATCTCCTGGACACTTGGCACTGGCAGAGATTTCCCCCACCCCAAACCATCGTCTTCTTCCATGCTTCTGCTTTCAGATTTCACTTCCATTGTTGCTCCCTAGCTAGCTAACTATACTACAGTTTCTTTCTCAACACAGCCTCTGTTCTCTCCTACCTAAGTGATTGCAGCAAAATGGAGCTTTATTATATTGCAATTTGGTATGAGAATTGACAACTCCTATTGTTTGCTAAGCCGGCCTTCTTAATGTTTCTATTTTAAATATGACCATCATCTTTGATTATATCAAACTACTGCCACTTTGCGTCATACAATTATTTCTTACATAGAAATATGTCCTCATTAATGGAACTTGGATCCAATGCAAGAAATTCTCACTTTTTAAAAACTTTTAATATTTATTAAAGTCTTTACAAGATTTGTAAAAAGGAGAGCTTGAGCACTAAAGAAATCAAAGCTCATTCTCAATTCGTTGGTTCAACTATATAAGATTTGAACTCCTTAACATTCTTAAAAACAATGTATATAAAACAAATATCATTGATAATAAAAAATATATTTTCACCTGCATATACCAAGTTATAAATTGTATTTCTAGTAAAAGTGATACATAAGAGGAAATGGCAGAAAAAATATATATATAAAAATTACTAGAACTAAATTTTTTTAATCAAATATTTAAAACTACAAAAATTAAATTACCTAAAAATTAAATGTTTAAAACTACATAAATTAACTAACCTATATGCAATTTACATTTTTTTTTATAAGTTTTGTAAGTTAGGGTCAACTTTATATACATACATATTTACATATATATATATAAATTATTATAAGTTATCTATTAATAAAAATATTAAAAAATAGAAATAATTAAAAATTCATTTTATTGAAAAATATATTCTTCAATATTAAAAATACCTTATACTTAAAAAATTATTAACAAACACATTAAAATGTAAAATATTATAGAAAATTATTATAAATGTCATGTTAACAAAAATATTAAAAAAATTAAATTAAAAAAGTATTAAAAATATCATGTCTTAAAAAAAATGTAATACTGCATCTATAGCATACAATATATAAATATATTAAATTTTCCTAATAATAATAATAATTAAAATTTTATTTAATGTAAATAAGTTAAGATCAAGCGTTTTCTATCTATATAATCAACAAACAGTATTATAAAAACTACACAATAAAAATATTGTATCTATATATTTAACAAATATTACTATAAATTATTCTAACCTGTCTTTTCTCCATACTACAAAACTATATATGGAGCGAATTGATAAATTATAACATCAAAACTGAAACAATATTTAATATTCCATGTTATTTAAATAAAGTAATGTTCTCACTTTTTACATATTTTCTAATTATGCAACATCAAAACAGAGGTATATTATAATATCACAAAAAATTGCAAAACACATATATTATAACATCACACCAAAAACACGTATATTCTTAAAAAAAAAAATATAACAATTGATAAATTATAACATAAAAAACAGGTATATTCTTAAAAAAATGATTAAAAATACCATATAATATTTATATTGCCATATATTTAAGCAAAAAATATTAACAAAATTATACAAAATGAAATTTTTTTAACTAACCAAAAGTGATCAGATCTTGAATTTAGCTTGTGAAGAACCGGATCACAAATAAAACTGGTATATAAAAAAATTATACTGTTAAATGGGGCCATAAAATGTAAAAACAAGAGTTAAATAAGATCTTAAATTATGTCAAAAATTAAAAAAAATATTTCCAAAGTATAGATCACAATTTGGATCACCACCTAAATAACATGGACTACCACCTAAAGCTGTCAAAACAACTAGGCAACCCGTTTTTTAAATAGGTCAGAACTTGACCAACTCGGCTTTATTAGAGTTTTAGGCTAGGTTGAGTGATTTTTTTTTTAAAAATATAATAATTTAAATTAATAAATAATACTTATAAAATAATAATTATAATGTATCATAATAATTCTTTTTAATATTCTTAAAACAAATAAAAAAAAGCATAATTAAATTACATTATATGAAATTTAAAGATTACAAACTAAAAGATAAATGTTATTATTTGTTACATAATACATATTATGAGCACAAAATAAAAATTAAAAATTTATCATCAATACTTTAACTTTGTTTTTTATTCTTTAAGAAAAAATTTAATTAAAAAACTAATAAAATATTTTTTTGAAAAAAAAAATAAATTAACTCGAGCTCGACCTTAATCTAATTTGACCTTTATTTTTAAAGGATTGAGTTGGACTAACCCATTTTTAAACGAGCAAACATTTTGTTAATTTAATCTTAACTTTTTTTATAGGCCAAATGGGACAGCTCATCGAGTTAGACCCGTTTCAATACTTTTACTACCATTATCTGGTGACGCGTATAAAAGAGGATCAATCAAATTGATCCCTTACACTAATCCGTCATTATGTGAAACAAATTAGGGCATTTTGATTTGAAATATATAGGTTGTCTGTATCAAATTAACATGTTACTTTTTTTATTAAAAAATAATTCTTTTATAATTCATCTTTACTTGGAATGAATTACATATTTTCTTTTAAAAAAAATATTATAATCCTTTTATATTTCAAATAAATTATAGTGTGTAATCTAACTTAAGTACAGATAAATTTATTTAGATAAGAACAAAAATGAAGTGTTGAAGGAAATAACATTTCTAGACAAGTGTTATTGAAATATGCAATTTTTAAAAATGATTTTCTGGTCAAATTGCTCAATATTAACTTATCGTTTTGCAAGACATGAAGATCATATGAGATCAATTCTAAGTGATTGGGCTAAAGATGGCTTATCATATATATAAATTTATTCTAAAAATTATTAATATAATAACCATGATAATAAAAATATATACGTGATAAATGTGGTTAGAAGTTAAATAAATATAACAAATAGTACATATTTTTATTTATAAAAAATTTGGGACCCTAATTACAATCAAATCGGATTTCAATTTGATTTTTATCAATGATGATCAATAATCTAAATAAGAGATTTTGATTGATACATGGTAATCAAAAGCGGATTTTATTTAAGATTGGAATAAGTACAGATAGATTGAATCAAACTTGATCACAAGCCTAAAAATTCACTTAACTTGACAAAAATACAATATAAATTTAAAAATAAAAGTTCAAATAAAAAAATATTTTTAAAGGAATAAAAGTTCAAATAAAAAAATTGATTAAATTTTAGTTGGGCTTGAACTTTTAATTTAATGCTCAGCCCAAAATTTGAAAGTCAGAATTATATTTTTAAAAGAAATATTTAACAAAAAAATTATAAAAACATATATATATATTAATTAGTATACATCTATATATTAGCATATAAAATATAAAAAACGAAAAAAATTATTTAAATTTAATATTTTTTATAAACAACAAAAAATCATATTCTTGTTTTGTTTTACTTCATAAAAATCTATTATATACACCAATAATTATATTTAATTATGTGTTATGAGTCATGTATGATTTGATATTCGATGACAAAAAACATAATTTTTTTTTGGTCAAAACCACCGATTAAGATCAAACATAATGTATCTTTACGTTATTAATTATTATATTTTAAGTTTATAATTTAAAAATATTATACCATATTTTGTTTTAATTTATGTTAAATGAAAAATATGATTTATAATTAATTTTAATTTTTTAAAAATTTTAAATTTGAGTCAAGTTGAACTTTTTTTTTTCATTAATTGAGCTAAGTTCGAATAACTAATATTAAAAATTGAACAAAGCTCACGCTCGAACTCATATTTTTTAACAAGCCTGATTCTTGATCATGTCTAATGAAGAACAATAATCTTATCATTTTATAGAAAATAATTAAAATATATATTTAATATTAAAATTTTTTTTATAAGCATAAAAGCAACAAAATAAATTATGAATTCTTATATAATTCATTTTTAGTATAAATATAATTCTTATATAACTATATATAATCTGTACTTTTTACTATATATACTATAACATATATTAAAATTTTTATTGACTATATATGAATTCTTAGATAATTATTATATAATAAATTATGTATTCTAATATCTGTCAACATATAATGTCAAAACTCAGCATAAATAAACTTTTAAGAGACTGGGCCATCGAGAAGAATGAATGGAAAAACGCATCATAATGATGAACACAAATCCTGAAAGAGAAGACACACACATTATGAGAAAACACATCAATGATGAACGAAAAGAACACGTATCAACGACAAAACTACAAGCTTCAGCACCGCATAACAGAAATGGAAGAGACTCACACAATATAAAAAAACAAAATAGAATACAAAACTCAAGTTGGAATTGGATTTTCTTTTGTCTTAAAGAGTAAAATGCAATGTTTTAGTGTCTTTCACGAGGTAATCGCAATGTTCTTCTGGCTTCTTTTTTGAAAAAAAAAATACAGTTAAACTTTTGATTTTGGTCCAATCTTCTTCCACAGCGATCATCCCTCTAATTTAACAAGCTTTACAGCCATAATATCATAGTCTTGAATGATTTTACGATCAAGATTGCAATCTTGATTACTTTAGAATTATAAGTTTATTGTTAAATTAATATACTTTTATTTTTTTTCTCTCGGAATCGAAGAAGCATGTTGTCGTAAACATAATTAAGTTAATCCTAACGTTAATTTAAGTTATCCAAATTATTTATCCAGTTGCTTACTATATGGAGTAAGTTACTTCTACACTTATACTACATATAATATACTAATATATATAGAAGTTGAGATTAATATTGAAATGTATTAAAGTTCTCTTAACAAGTATATTTTTTGAGATTTAAATGTGTCTTTCTCTTTATAAAGTAGTTATATATTTTCTCAACAAATAACTTATTGATTTTTGTTATACATATTTAATTAGCTAAATATCAAAATGCAAAAATCATATTAAAAAAATGAAAAAAAATTATATTATGTATAAGGAAATACACTTTATCATACTTAGTGATTGTTGCATCAAACTCTTTTTCATAATTCTGATATTTATAAAACGTTAATTTCAGAACATATAAGAATTTCATACCTAAATACAAATAAAAAATAATCAATATGATAAACAAGCTGTGAAACCTCATTGATATATAGTGCCCTCTTAAGTTCCTATCACTGATTTGAATCTTGAAAATAAATTTATTTCCTAGCAATTGTTTCAGTTTCTGTGGAATCTGATTCAAATCTCCAGCATTTTTGTAAAAGAATATGAAAATGGAAATACTTCGTCTTCTTAGAAAATGAAAAACAAAAAGTGTATGGCACATCAGTGAATATAAAGTCCGCAAATAAACCTGTCCCTTAACTTCAATGGTAGCCTCTTGATCAAACACAATGAATACTGAACTGTAGGTTTCATGGATTACTCTAAGCTCAATCTTAAACCTGCACATTCATAGAACGTATCTGTAAAATCTATCTCTCGGAAACACACATATACAAATATATCTATATTATAATAATTTTAAAATTTTTTTATTAATTTTTAAAATTATGTATTATATCATATAAAATAAAAAATGTCACGTGATGAGAGATAAAAAAATGGTAACAAGTTAGATAAATAACAAAAGAGTGAAAAGTAAAATAACTTCATCTTATTTAATATTATTAATTTCAAATATAAAAATTATTTTTATTTTATATATTTTAACTATAATAATTGTTATATAAAATAAATAATAATTCATTCATTTTTGAAATATAAAATGTAAAATAATTATTATATTTTAAAATAATAAATTAAGTAATGAAAAGTTCATTAATTTCTCACTATTTTATTATATTTTTTAATTTTTAATTTTTTTTCACTTTCTCTCCCACTTTTCTCACAGTACAATTTGGCCCATTTAGCATGCAACTAAATGGAGAGCCGATCTACAGGCTAGCTCCTCAAAACTTAAAAAAAAAGAATTTTTACATATTAATACAAATTAGTTTATATAATAAATATAAATTTATGAATTTATACTAATTTTATGTATTAAATATTAAGACAATATATTACAATTATCATATAAAAATAATTAATAAATCATTTTTATTGAAAAAACTAATTTATAGTGAAGATAATATTAGTTTTTAAACTAAATACACTAATTTAATTTAAATATATTATTTTTATCATAATAAACTTAATTTTATTTTATTTAATTAATAAATTAAAATAAATCATATTTTATGTTCATTAAAATATAATTTAAAAATATTTTTAAATAGTAAAAACTAAAAAATTGGCCCCTTATGTTTGCCCTTTTAATTCAAGGGTCGAAACAAGTGGGCTTGGACTTTAAAATCCAAACTTGTTCATTAAAAGGGTCATCTCGCTTCGACCCATTTATAGCTCGCTTCTTGTTTTGACACTTGTTAGAGGATTCACAGACATTAAAGTGTATGTCAAAGTTTTTTATTTTTAAAATATAAAATATAAAATATAAAATAATTATATTTTAAAATAATAAAATTATCTAATTTCTCATTATTCTGTTATCTAACGTAACTTATTATTTTTACTATTATTCTTTATTCTTTTCACATTACATATTTTATTTTATATAATATAATATATAATTTTAGAGACTTATAATTAAAAGATTTTAAAATTATTATAATATAAATATAATAACATAAATAGTTAAGTAGATATCAAAATCATCAAGGAACAATTGAGTCAACAATTTCATTGCACTTCTTATAATAGAAGCTAAGAATGATTAGATGAGTTATCTTTTGGGTTTGGATTTGTATATTAAAAAAAATGAGTGAGTTCAAGTTCAGAGAATATGATATCTAGTTACCCACCCCCAGGTCTACAGTTGTTCTGTATACATTATTTAATTACATATTTATCTTAATATTATATATAACTTATTATATTAAAACAAAATATACATATAAAATTATAAATTAAGCTATTAGCATTAATCCCCTCCAAGTTGTCATATTTGATAATTTTGTCAGTATAAACTTATTAAGAATTATATTGATTTGATTGTATATTTATTGTTTACATAATATAATTGAGGCTAAAACTAATTTTTTATCTCTTAACTTTGCATAAGTTTTCAATTTTGCCCCTTATCTTTTTTTTTTGTTTTAATTTTATTATTTATCTTTACTAATTCATGCAATTTTTTCTTTCCAAATGTTGTCAATTATAAATATGTGAAATTCAAGTGAAATTATTTTAGTCAAACCAAGATTGAAGCTTAGATGAGACCAAACTATTTTGAAAATTTTTTGTAATTCTTCAATTAGATATTGGAACAAGAAAAATTAAGAATTTTAAAAAAAATTAAAATTATATGAAGAGTACTAATTTAATGATATTTTAGTCTCATTGAACTTTTCTATTAGTATAAGTTTGCTCTAACAAGAATAATTTTACATGAGCTTCATATATGACAACATCGTTACTAATATAAACAATATAAATGACATTTGATCAAAGAAAAAAAATTTATTAATTATTAAAGTGAGAGACAAAATTGAAACAAAAAAAAAAAGGACAAAGGACAAAATTAAAATCTTATGCAAAGTTAAAAAACAAAAAGTTAGTGAAGACTAAATTTAAAACCAAAAAAATTAGATATTCAAAATCAAATAATTAGAAACTTTGAACAAATTTTAAAACTATACAAAGGCTAATTTAATGATATTTTCAGACTCTTTTAAACTCTTCTATTAGTTCAACTACACTCTACCAAGAATAATTTCACATAAACTTAATGTATGACTTTGTCATTAGTGATATATACACGTCATGAAAAATTAAAAAACAAAAAGTTTCTTTTAGCTTATAATTAATGTAATTTGTAACTTGCAAGACTTTTTTGAGTTTATATGTAAATGAGTTTCGTATTTAAAGGAAAAAAATTGGTCACTTTTTTTAGATAAATCGGGTCCGAAAATTGATGGGTTCAAAAGGTGTAAAGATAGAACTTTTCAAAATAATAGGATAATTAAAAATGAATTGAGGGTAGAACGTTTCAAGACAACAAAAGATTACAAAATTAATATTTTTCTCCTAATAAAAATTAAGACTCAATTTAGATATGATTAAACAAATTAAATAGCAAAAATATAAAAATTACATATATATTTTTTAACAGACCAAATTAAAAAAATATCAAATGCCAAGATAACATACTTATTATTTAAATTTATTTATCCTACTTGCTAAGAAAGAATATAGAAAGCATAAACCATTTATTCAGCAAAAACTCCCAAAAATGAAAACTTTTGTAGTTTAAAAATCTAGCTATTTAATGAGGTATCTTCGTCAAGCTCGCTACAATCATAATCAGGAATGCAAACAAGCCCAGATTCTATATTAGCAAGATCTTGCACCAGAATTTCATAATGCTTCTCTACTTCTCCAGCTGATTTATCACCAACTAATTTAGCTATTACTTGCCACCGATCTGGTCTGTCTTCTTCAATGAACGCAAGTGCATTTTCAAATATCTTGTTCTCTTTCGCAGTCCATGAAGATGACTTTCCTCTGCTAATGGAGATCTTAGAACCATAGTTTGAAGCCATAAGCTTCTTGTTCTTCTGTTTTCCTGCACCCATGATGAATCCTCAAGCAAAGTTTCTCAAGAGAAAGAGAGAAACTTGAAAATATAATAATAAATAATATTTGCAATTGATATGAGAACTGGGAAATCACTGCTCTATTTATAAGTAATAAGCAAACCTATAATTTAAGATCATTACGTATTTAAAAAAATTATCACCTTTAATTTTGACTTTATCATCTACGTATAAAAGTAGTTATTATACCGTGTACATCTTATCAGCTAGCTACTATATATACAGTATAAGAGATAATTATTAGCGTCTTTATCATGTGATGGATAAATTGGATTGTGATTTAATTGTAAAATTAATCGTTTGTTATAAAAAAAATGTACTGACTTCACACAATAATAGGGTATACTAAATAAACTTATATACCATATATTATTTATATCAAATACATAAAAAAAGGTAGTAATTACACTAGCTTGTCTTAAGGTTTTGTTAAATTAGAATTATATCCATCTTGTTTCAAAAATTATACTTGATTTGCTTGATATTTGATATGACACTATAAAAAAAAAAAACTCATTTTAATTTATTCTTTATCAATACATTTTACAACAAATAAAAGGAGAACCGAGTATAATTTTAAAATAAGGGTATTAATTATAATTTAACAAAATTTTAAGAAAAATAACACAATTTACTCTAACAAAATGAGTTTTTTATTTTACCAGATTTTCATACAAGGTTAAACAATCATTATCATAGTTATCCATCTAATTAAATGTTTCAAAATTAAAGTTAAATGAATTATGAAATTGAAAAGAGTACAATAATGATTTAGTCCTTAAAAAATTACCTTTCTTTTAATTTAATCTTTCAAAAATTATTTTTTTTAATTTAGTCCTTCAAAAATTTTTGTTCTAATCAAAATAGTTCATTTCTTAAGCAAATTTTGTTCAATTAATAATAACTGGGAATTCACATGACCATTAGTTCATAATGAAAACTTATCTGTAGAAAATCTTTTTCAAACACAACATCATTTGAGCGAATTTTACAAAATCAAGTGATTGTCAAAATGACTTAATTTTAAGTAAAATTTTATTTAAATGACACTATATATTTTGGGTGAAAATGCCATGTGGAAAAATCTCAATAATGAGTTAATGGCTATTTAGACTTTTCTTTACTATTTAAAAGAAATTTTCCTAATACAATGACTATTTTGATTAGGTGAAAATCTTTAGGGACTAAATTAAAAATTTTTTTTTAAAAAAAATAAATTGAGAGAAGAATATTTTAGAAACTAAATCATTAATTTACTTAATTAAAAAGAATAATAAAGAAATTTAGATTTTTTCTGCAGTCGTATATATGATGCAATAAAATTAAAAAAAATAAAAAATAGAGATAAAAAAAATAGCCATCTCAATGATTTAGAACCTTGACCCTTAATTATATATTTTTCTTTACTTTTTCTCAGAAATTGATATTATCAATTTTTTAAAAAATTGAAAAAAATCCAAATTCATGATAAAGTGATCAAATTGAAATTTTAATTTAATAACATATGATCATAATCTCGTGAAGTGCCGTAAGATAATTTTTTTTTCAAGATGCATAAAAACTAATCTATTTTTCCTAATATAAATAAATCATATCATTAGAAAAAAATAAAATTAGAAAATAAATAAAATTTTGTTTTGGTATTCAAAAGATGCACTTTGTTTCAATTTCATCTTAACGTTTGTATTAGTAACATGATGTTAACAAAATTATTTATATAATATTAACAATGTATGAATTGGTATTAAATAGTGTCAACTCCTTCAATTATATCCTAACAACGATGCTACAACCTTAGAAGGAGATTATTCGTCAAAGGAACACGAATTAAAGTAAAACACGATGTTTAGTCATGAAACAAAATGACTGCGTTTTATTAAAGCTACTTAATTTTCTTAAGTTCATTAGATAATACATTTGATATTTAATTATCGCATATCACTGTTAACATAATTAAATTTTCTGTTAATCAAATATTCATGTAACTAATAAATAGACTAAATAGTTAAAAAATAAAATTGATTATTTTGATTTTAAAGAATTAAAATTGAGATAAAATATATTTTTTAAGAATTAAATCAATAATTTATTCTTAAAAAATTATGCTTCACTTTCCTTACTTTTAAAAACATATATTTCAATTCACTTTCTCCTAAACCTTAAAATTTATTTAATGAAAAAATTTATGCATAATATTTATATTTTTTAGTATAAAATTCTCGAATAAAAAATCAATATGTATATTGTACAATGAGTTGGAGGCAGATTCGTACGAGAGGTTCATATGGGATTTCAAGCTCAAAACTTTGGTCCACAATATAATTCCGATGAAACCCTAAACCTAACGAGGTGGTTTGGATACGATTTGACTTGAAACCAACCAATTTGCTAATTAATGAATTCAGTTGGGTTATGTGCTGACTCCTTTTTTTTTTTTTTTTCGTTTTTTCTTTCATTTTTTGGGTTAGTTTTGAAATTTTTTAGATTAGTCTTGAATTTTTAAAAATTTGTAGACAATTTTGTACACAACATAAATTAGATTAATTTATTTTCTTAATAATAAATGATAATACATTTATATAAATTAGCCCTAGGTACCTGATTCATTTTCTTATATTTGTTAGAACATAAGGTAAATTGATATAGATGAGGAAAACAACTTAAGAGTGCTTTGGTTTTATCGTTTCAAGTTATCTTTTCCATTAAAAATGAATAATATGGCTAAAAATGGGGTTTGGTATGAGAAAATAAGATAGACCAAACATGGTTCCATCAGTTTCACATAGTAACCTGTGGCATTTTTTTATTTTTTCAATGAAGTAAATCTTCTAACCATATGATCACCATCATTTAATAATAGGCAAACTTATAATCAAATAAAATTTATAGTCAGTTAAGTCAAGTTGATTTAAAAAAAAAAAAGATGAACAAATTTTTAACTTAATATAACAGATGTATTGTTTGAATATTATTGAAAACTTGCTAATGAAACTGATTTTAAAAAATAGAAATAGAAAATGAAAGTTGAATATGTTTTGGCAAACCAAGGGCATCCTTAAGGTTGAGGTTCAAACATTTTCTGTGGTTCTAAATTATTGTCTCAGTCAGAAGCAATTGATTTGTACATCAGCAAATACTCTGTAGTGCAAATGTTTCGAATTCATTTGATGTGGTATAGGCCTGGTGTTTCTTTTGTTTTGTTTTGTTTGTCTTTATTTTTTTGGTCTTTTTGACATGATAAAGTTGTGGACAAAGTTTGTGTTTTATTAAAGTCTTCCGTTAATCAATAATTTGTTAGTCATCTTATTTTAATATGAAAAAAAATATAAGTTCAAATTTAGAAAAACGTATTTGTTGAGAGAATTTTATCTTAATACTTTAACATGACAGAGATTAGTAATAGTGAGATAATTATTTCAACATGGTGAACTAGATGAAAATAACGTATAGTTTGAAAGTTGGATGGAAATCAGTGTCTATGTGGTTTTAAACATGCAACTTCTGAAATCTTTTATAAAAAGATGAATAGAAGAAGCATTTCAAGGATAAAAAGCTCATTCAAATGAATATTTAGAACTTAGTTAAAAGTTTTAAAGAGAATGAAATGAGATAATTATTAATAGAATAAGATAAAACGAAGTGTATGACATAAATCACTTCATTGATTGAAAATTTTTTTAAAAAATAAATGATAGATCACTCTCTATTAGTTGGATGATATAATATAATTAAAAGAATAAAATAATTTAAAAAATTAAATTTACAAACTATCTCAAACTCTTTAATCTGAAAGAATTTAAAATTTAAACTATTAAGTAATTTAAGATAATTTGCAAACTATTCTAATTCACACCATAATATTTTCTTATTAAACATC
Organism: Senna siamea; assembly: GCA_031216115.1. Classification (NCBI taxonomy): domain Eukaryota; kingdom Viridiplantae; phylum Streptophyta; class Magnoliopsida; order Fabales; family Fabaceae; genus Senna; species Senna siamea. Next base: position 10,882,768 of record CM062367.1, on the reverse strand, counting down.
TAATTAAAGGTTAAAACTTTTAAATTACTCCATTCCATTCTACGTCACTCTCAGACCATCCTCTTGACTAAGCTCTTAAAATTCTCACCAGAAAGAGGGCTTTGTTCTTTATAACATTTTGGGTGATTACTCTTCATATTTCAGAATGAAACACAAAATTATGGTAGCTCGTCCTTTGTAATATCTGAACTGTAATGTGTATGACATAATTTCTTGATCTGACTTTCACTCCCGATGCTTGTACTATGATATGATACCTTGTCCAGAAAAAAAATAAAAGGATTATATTAATAATAGGTTTATATTAATATTTTATAAGTGGGAGGGTAAGGAATGTTTGCAAATACGGCAAATTTGCAGAGTAGCACAAGCTGAATCATTGGATCATCTGCACCAACTAACAGAGAGATAAACTTTAATACAAATAGGTTAGTTTATATTTTTTGTGAGTCTTTATTTGTTTCTTCTTATCTCCCTCTTACTCAATTTTAAAAGATGCAAAGGCAAACAATTTTTAGACAGAATATAGATTAGGGAGCTATTAATATTTCCACTTATAAGGGATCATTTGAAACCAGTGTCAATCAAAGTTATTTTTTACATTATTGAAAAACTTTTTGTAGGATGAATTTTCTTTCGAAGTCCACTGTTGGATTAAATGTTCTTATCATAAATATATTCCTCACAAATTTTGATGTTAATCCAAAGTAGTTTGATATCCCATCAGTACGTGCGAAAATTAACACACTAGAGAATCAAATATAAGAAATTAGTAACTAATTGATCATATTCTTGTTGTTCTCCAATTTTATAAAATTTGCCATGGATGATCAACATATATAGTTGTTACTTCTAATTTATCGATTGGATTTCGTGTGCTTGCATGTAAAGGTATACAAACTAAATCTTAGAAATTGCATATTCTTCGATGTCAAACAAAAATGGATGATTTTTTGCTACTTAACCTAGGGTGAGTAGATTCCAACTAAATTGAATTCAACTAAAATAATCTAAATGGATTTGATTAAAATTGACAAAAATTGATTATTTAATTAATAAATTGGATGAGATTTTGTCAAAATTGATTACTTTATTTTAGCTACTAGATGATTTGATTTTTATTTAAATTAAATTGAACTCAACCAATTAAATTAATATATTATTTATTAATTTATTATATTTTATATTATTGGATTATAATGTTGGATTGTGTTTAATTTGTAATAATAATTATGCTTATAATTGTTTTAAAATTATCTTAAAGTAATTTTAATGTAAATTTATAGTTAGAAGTATTTATTTTCATAATTGAAATTAAAAAATAATTAAAATTAAATTTTTTCATAATTTATAGAATTTTTTTAATCATTTAATATAATCAATTCGATTGATTAGATAGTTAGAATTGATCTAAATTGAACTCATATTAATCCTTAACTTAACCTTGCATTTCATGTAACGTTTTAAATTGAGTTGATTCCTTGAATAAGTATTTTCGAAGCACAAGAAGCCTTTGTGCTCCATATACACCATTTTTGTTAACTAGATCAATAGACACAGCTTCACAATATTTTTGACTATTTTTGTATGTTATTTTTTAATCAAGGATAATATTGTATTGAAAATGCGTCCAAGGAAGAATTATTTGAGGGTCAGGATTTGTTGAAGCTGCCCTCCGCTTAAGCAAATGATTATGTATATTCTCCTTAACAAAGCTAATCAAATTTCTAGCATACCATTATCATAAGCTTCCAACACAACAATAACATAACTCTTTGTGAAGATCTATCATATAATTTATCCATATTTTAATATCTTAATTGCTGAATCAGAAGAGGAGGAAAACATTAATCCCTGCGTTTAGGTGCAGAATTTTTTTTATTATATACAAATAAATAGATGCATAGATAAAATAAAATATATATTTGAAGTTAAAATATATATAAAAAGGATTAAAAATTAAATAATTTTTCATTAATATATATTTTTTAATGACTAAAATTAATTTTTTGTCTCTTAATTTTACATGAAATTTTAATTTGTCCCTTATTTTTACTAATTAGTTGCAATTTATTTTTATTTTTAAATTTTATTAATCATATTTGAAAATTAAATAAAATTATTTTAGTCAAATCACAATTAAAACTTAGATGAAACTAAAATACTTCAGAAATTTTTAAAATTTTTTCATTTGGTTATTCAAAACTCAAAAATTAAAAAATTTAAAAAAATTTAAAATTATATAAAAACTAATTTAACGTTGTTTTACTTTCATTTGAATTCTTCTGTTAACTTAAACTATGTTTTAAGAAAAGTAATTTTATATAAGTTTTATATATGATATTAGCGAAAGTGATATGTATATATGACATTTGGTCACAATAAGAAATTGGCAAATTACATTAATTAGTAAAAATAAATAACAAAATTAAAACAAAAAAATAGAGAACAAAATTAATACCAAGTTATAGGACAAAAAATTGATTTTAGTTTGTTTAAATCAAAATAATTTTTTATTTATTTCAAAATCATGATTATATTTATAGTTTAATAAGAGGACAAGCGAGCAATAGCATTGATGATCTTATGAGTTTTATGACCCAAATTTTTATGTATTAGTCTCTTTCCTTCGGCAGCCACCTAACAGAGAAGATGTGTGTGTATGTCAATTGGCACTAATCACCCGTGAACGAACAACTTTCTCTTGTGAATTCTCATATGAAATATGAATCTTAATATATATATATATGGTACGTATTTCATTTCTCCAATTAAATATGTTTGTCCAAGAAAGTGAGCCAATACTATAATATATTTACTTGTTTTATATCAGCTTATACTTACTTCATTCATGATTATATATCTTCAGGGTATTCCCAATATAAATAGAGGCTTAACTTGATTTCTTAATATATTTAGATAAATACTCCAGTAAACCATAATTCCTTGAGATTTTTTAAATTATTTTGATTTAAGTTAACTGGGACAAAAACATATCAGCTAATTCAACTCAAGTAATTGATACATAGTATAACAATATCAGGCTGAAATCTAATAATTTTGAAGTTGCCATATTGAATTCTCTAAGAAATTAGTTTAAGTATATAAATCTGCAAGACATTCAAAATTCTTTGTTTTCTATTGCGTCACTGGTGCAAAGTAATTATTTATTAAAATATAATAATTAAGTGATTATACTTGTTTTCAAAGACAGAGAGATAGAGATAGAGAGAGAGAGAGAGATATATATATATATATATATATATAAACTAAAGTAAACTAATGAAAAAGCCATATAGAATGACATTTGGAGTAAAATTTTTCAGCAAGACCTCGTCACTTCTGACATCTTCACATGACTCATTAATATGTAATAATTCTATTAAAAATCTTGTAAATTGAAAGTAACATTTTGGAAGAGAATATTGCATAAAAGCCTTCTCTTCCATGATAGCCATAGTTTAGACAACTCATTACGCATCATGGACCACACCATCAATGAAGACCTTATACTATAATTATACCAAAACACCTCTCCAGTCTCGCCATTGGAAGGTGATATTTTTTATACCAGATTTATATACTAATTATTTATATTTTTGTTAAAAGAATTAATCATAAAAAAATAAATTATATAAATTATACAATATTAACTTTTAATTAAAAATTTTAATAATAAGAATATAATTATAATATTATTGAAATTTTCAATACTTAAACCCTTTTACAAATTATAATCTTATTATAAAATTTTAGTTTTTACAAGCAACACTCGTATTCAGATGATCAATACGGTCTTTCACCTTCGATGTTGCCGGGTGGATCATAGCTGCAAATAACAAACATCCAATTATTGGTACACTTAGCTCTGGCACACCCCAGATGAAGGGAATCTCGCCACACGATTTGAGTGTAGTGAAGACACTCGTCGTTCACACAAGAGTTTGAGTAGTAGTCGTAGTTGGGCTTTTCGGTGAGCCAGAACTTGACGGCGTCGGAGCCCTTCACGTCGTCGTACCCTTCCGCAATGTTCTCGCCGTAGGGCCCGCCGGAGTGCTCCAAGTTGCAGTCTTGGCTCCTCTCGTCGGCGTAGCTCTGCGCGTAGGAGGCCAGGGTGAGGTTCCACTTCAGTGGGCCCACACCCACCTCGGCTCGGGCCTCGTTGTGTATGTCTAGGAAGTCTTGGGCCAAGTTCTGAGCTTTGCAAATGCAACACAAGATTGAATATAAGAAGACAATGGCTGAGAGGTGGACAAGATTGCAGGAGGTCATGTCTTTATAGGCTTTATTTGTAGTTGTTTGATAAGCTTAAGAGATGGGAGTGAAGGATCTAGTTCAGGGAATCAGAGTATTTATAGGAAAACGATACAGCAAATATGGCCATAAAAGAAGCAGAATTCTGAATTCATATAAAAATACAGAATAACTTCTGTTGAGTGTACTACAACCTGTGTTAGTTATCCAGCGTCTTTTAGTGGCTCTCACATATTTAGGAAGAATTGGGTACAATGTATATAGGAAACTTTTATGTTTTTTATAGATTTTTTTATTTAAGGCAATTTTATTCGAATTATTCTCACACATATTTCTCTTTAAAAAAATTTTAACTTTAATTTGTCATGAGATATTAATATTTTCTGTTAGACTAACTCCTCTTGATATATATGTATATAGGAATTTAGATTATTTTATATGAGAGGTTAATATTATATCAACAAAAGAGATAAATATAAAATTATTTTATATCTGTTTCTTTTTTACATAACAACGTGATATTTATTTATTTTTTTATAAAAATTTATTAAAATTTTAAATCATATTAGACTTTAAACTAATATTTTGTGGGCCACAAAATATTAAAGTAAAATTTTTTTAACCAATATTATTTTGATAATTCAAACATGTATCTTTCTCTTGGTCCCAAGTGAGACTGCTTTTACATTAACAGTGTGAAATGAAAACAAACAAAATAAAAAACGACAAGGAATTGATTAGATAGAGAGAGTACAAACAAGGCGTGAATGTGATTCTGAATGGGCAAATGGAAGTGCAAGAATATTTAAAACCACATATTTTAATAGTCACGGGTTTCCAAAGTTAGCTTTCTTGTCTGCCTTGAGTAATCTTTGTGGTATATATACCGCTTTTGGATCTCCTGTTGGGGGCTCCCTGCTGGGCTTTTTAGCGGCGGTTTTATCCGTCGCTAAAGTGTGTTTTAATATTATTGCAACGATTATTATTGCTGCTATAAATTTTGTTTAAATTAACAAAAATTATAGTAACAATAATATTTGTTGCAAAAAACTTTAGCAACGGAAAAAACCGCTGCTAAAACGTCCAACAGCTCCCAGCAGGGACACGCCAAACAGGGAATCCGGACGCATATATACCCACAAGCTAGAAATGGCAATATATTTCTGAAATAATAATATTAGATCAGTCTGGCCTCTCATCTTATTTTTTTTAAAATTTTTTAACACTCTCATCGAACTTGAAAATTTCCTGTACCCAAGGTTTTTCAGATATAACATTTTGATGTAATGAAATAAAATAAAATAAATGTTTACTAAAGAGTAAGTACAAGTCTATGGACAAAAAATTTTTATGCTAATAAAGAGATTCGAGATTGAGCATTGATGAATAATTATGAAGCTTTTATCACAAGTGAGCCAACTCATAATTTTAATATTATGAAAAACATTGTCGCTAATAATTTCAAAAGACAAAGTGTACGTGTGATTATATTGTAAATAGAGCTAACTCTAATCTCGTGTGCTACATTTATCGTTTTCTTACGAGACCTAAGTATACATCACTATCATACACATAATAATGTACATATATATCTAATTGTGGGGGACCCATTACTTCACATGCCCCCTCATGACTTCTGGGATCAAATTTCACGAGCCTAATGTTAATGTTGCATGCTTAAGATAATTTTTAGATATAGAAAATTTGATTCAAATGTCTTAAGATATTTGAATTTCATTTCTTTTCTTTGCTTAATTTTTCTTGCGGAAATGATTATTACATTTTTTAAGATCACCGTTCAATTCACTTAGAAATTTGATTACGTTCTTCTCACATCATAAATCTATAATGACTAAAGTAGATTAAAATTATGTTATATGGTTCTTAAAATTGAGTTTTTTTTAAAAAAATTAATGCCATGTTTACAATTAATCCCAAGAGTTCACTTGTTAATTATTCATCAATTTAGTCCTAACATTAACGCAAATCATGTACATTCTTGATCAATTACTGATCACATATATGAACATAAATTAACTGATTTATTGTCATATATAGGAGTTTAGCTATTGAAATAATGATATGTATAATTTAATTTTATAAAATTGATTAAATGGATTTTTCCAATAAAAAAAGATCAAATTGATATCATACACAATAAAAATTTGAAACCAAAGATGAGAGGCCGTTGGCCCAAAAAAAATAAAAACACAATGAGAGACCGCACATAACTCTCTCTCTCTCTCTCTCTCTCTCTATATATATATATATATATATATTGATCCAATAGATCGCACATTACTATGAATTTTGAGGCATTGTATTTCGTGCAATCCATTTATACAAGAGAATAATTCAAAAACTTATTGTATTGTTTTTTTAAAAATACAAATTCTATATCTTCCATAGAATTGCATACAAGTATTTATTGATGAATCGAGACTTGAATGTGTTTGAAGTTTGAATCATCTAAGTTGTAAAGGTTTATAAGATAAGAGAGAGTAAAAGTCATGAAAGAGTTGAAATTGAGAGTTCTATCAAAAATTTTGATACTCAAATTAGTTTAGAATTCAGAGAGTAATATATATATAAATATATATATTTAAAAACTACTTAAAATTTATTTATAATAGAAATTTCTATAATTTTGAAATCCTTATAAAAGTAAATTCAATATTTCCTATATTAATTGCAGGCTTGAAGCATTGAGTTAGGCAGGTCAGACACATGTTAATTAAAAACTGTATAAAAAGACGTTATTTACATGTTCAATCAAGGCATTATATTCCTCTTGCTTTGCAACTTTTCATTGAGGTTCATTGAAGAAGGTTCTACATATGCAATAAGCACTTTTGGTTTCACTTTAGATGAGTACCTTCTTCATATGCAATAAGCACTTTTGGTTTCACTTTAGATGAGTTATCATATGATGGTAGTTTCCTCGAATAGAAAGCTTTTATGCAATTATGAATTTTTTAAAATATAAATTTTGGTGAAGTAATAAAATATAAAAAATAAAAAATAAAAAATATGAGTGAGTCTTAATATATATAGTGTATCTTTTATTTATTTATTTTTTACTTATTTTTTTACACTTTATTACTTTATCAAAATTTATACTTTATAAGATCCATAATTGCATAAAAACTTTTTATTCTATGATAATATATATACCATAATGTAAAATTTTTTGATAAGAATTTTTATTTGTATTTAATATTTTTTAAATTTTTTATAGATATATTTTTATTAAAAAAAATTTTATTTGAGATATCATTAAATACTAAATGTAAGAACTCTTCTATTAAAAATTTAACCCAATCTCATTAGTCTTAATTTATCTCCATTTAATTAAAAATTAGTTATTGCATATTTGATAAATCTTTAAAAGGGCAATGCTTTTAATTGTTAAACTACTACATGTGCTTAAAAAGGTAGATAAAAAGTTAGAAGTAATTATTATAATTAAATATTTTAATTAAAATATTATAATCTACAAAAAATAATAATAATATTTTTACTCTCCATTTGATTTTATTTTTAAAGAAGATATCTAAAGGCTTATTTAAACGTTGTTTTGTTTTTTTTATTTTATAAAATTAGTTATGAGAATTTATATTATTATTATTTTCATGTATTTATATACATGTTATTAATTAAAAATTTTATTTTATATATATATTTTTAAAAACTAGAGTTCAAAATATTTTCTAAGTTTTTAATTTTTCTATTTTCAAAACATATATTATATTTTTTTATTTTCTGTTAAAAATAGTTATTCAAATAAATTGTTTTGTTTTGTTGTTTTTAAAAACAAAAAATAATTTTAAAAAATTACAATTAAAAAGTCCTTAAATTTTTGCTCCCTTCTCACATTAAAATGCTACTTTTATTACCAATTAGAAGTAATATTTTTTAAAATAAAAAACCTTGGCCAAATATCTATTTTTTTTCAAACTTTTTTTAAAAAATAAATAGTTTTTCTCGGTTCAAAAAAAACTTGGAGTTGGGTACAAGATAATAAAGCGTATACATAGGTGTAGCAAGAGAAAATCACCAATTTTGGATTAACATGGTTCACAATATAACACAAAACCACAGGATAACGATAGTCCAAAATGAACAAGATAACAAAAATTATTTGTTCATCTGAAATCTTAACATCTCTTTCCACCAAATGCCTATAAAATGCTTAAAGTTGGTATAAGCAGCTTCCATCATCACTTCTGGCAGTTGGGTCAAAGTTTGAGGCATTTGGATCAGTACAGCCTTCAGGAACAGGTACGCCTACTTGTTGGGCTGCTTTTCCTGTACAGAATTTGAGTCCACCACACCATACACATTTTAGACCACTTCTATTTTCATTTTAAAATACTTTTCAACATTAAAATCTTATTTTGATCCTCCACGCATCACAAGGGGCTTAAGGTGTCGATGGGAATTTTTCATATGTTAAAAATTACTTAAAATACATAAAATATTTTTAAATTATAGATTATACGTAAATAATTTTTTATTTATAAAAATTAACTTAAAATTTTTTCAAAATTTATAATTTGTGTCAACAAAGTTTTTTGTTAATTTTTTTTTATTTAAAATTTTAACTAAACAGTAATACTTTAACAAAATTATTTCATATTAAAATATAATTTTTTTAAATTTTAAGTTTATACAAAAAATTCTTTAAAATTTTAAACTTTGTGTAAAAAAATTCTTTAATAATTTGATATTTTTATCCTCTTTTAAAATTTTAGACAAAAAAGTTAACAAATAAAATTTCTTACACAAATTTCAAACTTTGAAGAATTCTATGTTAATTTTTATAGTTGATAAGAATTATTTACATATGATCTATATCTTAAAAGAATTATGTATATTTTAATTTTAAAAATTTAGTGCATGCAACTAAAATTGACAATTATAAAAAATTAAACTAGATTATTAATTATTTTTTATTTTATCTACTTAATTAATATAAATTCGTACATCATTTCACACAGTGGAGTGCATAGAAAGAATATTTAAATAAAAGAGGGAGCTAACCATAGAAAGATCCACTCTTAATAGAATCTTCGTTGGCATCACCAAGAGCAGCTTCGTTCAAATACTTGTCAGCCAATTGCACTCTCTTCACATTCTCTTGCTCCTGCACCAACATGTTTCCATACTCAAGCAGCTTCTCCACTGACATCTTTGGCTGCTCGAAGGTTGGAGGTCCTTCCTTCGAGTTCACAAGCTTCTTCCCCACACTGTCCACTCCAATTCCAGCAATCCACTTCCTCACTTCATCATCATACACTCTAGCCCTCAGTGCTCCAAAGAAATCTGCAAATTAAACCTCTACATTCAGTCAAATCAATTCACTATCATTATCAATGAACTTTCAGATTCTAATGAATCAGCTTACCAATGGATTGGCCAGGGAAGGTGTCAACGAGCTTGACGATGTCCTCGTCGGCAACACCATCGGTACGGAAGATTCCCTTGCACACACCAATACGATCATCCCTGGTGGGAGCCCAGTAGAACTTCTCCATACGGCCATCACGGATGAGAGGAGCGTAGAGAGTGGAGAAGTCGTTACCGGTGACGATGATGGGGACACGGGGGTTCTCCTCCTTGTTGTACATTCCGGGGAGTTGCACGTTGGTGGGGTTGTCGGCAATGTTCATGAGGGTGGCGTTAACCATCTGGTTGTTGACAGTGTACTGGGTGGTTCCACCAAGACGACCAGCTCCTGCATCAAGATCGTTGATGAAGAGGCAGCACATCTTTCCCTTCCTGATTATGTCTGCAGCTTCACGGTACCTTTGTCTGATCAGCTTCGCTGGCTCTCCTGCGTTCCCACTTTCCAGCTCTCCGGCACTCATCATGATGGGGCTACAATTGCAGTTGCAAACAGGAGCCATAGGTTACTCAGGGAGCAGAGTAGATCAGAGTATAATGACGAAAAGAATTGGATGATGAAGTGGTCTATCAGCAAAGAAACTAAATTTTCTGTAATGTCTTCTTTCTTCTTTTAATTTGAAGTTAGATGAGATTATTAGAAGTTTGACTTCTTGAGTTTTTTATTGTTAGATCGCTTTAAGATTTGTAATTTGTATGTATAATAATAAAAAAGGAGAGAAAATGCTTAAAGTGCATTATTTTATACATTAATACATAATAGAGTTAAGTATAAAATGATATTTTATTTAATGTGTAAAAATAGCGGATTTTATTTCAAAAGATTCAAATGATCTAATCATAAAAAAATACTTAACACATTCTAAAAAAATTAAAAGTAAAGAATTTAATCTCTTCAGAGAATATTGAGTTCTTCATAAATAAATTCTCATAATATCAAGTCCAACTTTAAAGCATGGACAATGACACTAACCCTATGATGATATGGACATGGTTGTATGATTATGTGTGACTTTGAAGTTGTATAATGATAAAAAGTATTCAATTACCAAATGACTTAACCGTAAAAAAATTTAACCTCTTAAAGAAGTTAAATTTTCCATAATATATATATATATATATTAATTTGAAGTTGGATGAGATTAGATCACCTCAAAATCTGTATGTGTAATTATAAAAAAGTATAGGTTCAATTATATTAGGTTCAACTTGAAGAGTATGGGCTATGATGATACTAATGATGAGTTTAGAAGTCGGATGGTTCAGGATGGGGTAGTAGAGCAAGCAACTCACTTGATTCCCATCTTGGCAAAGACAAGCTCACATTGGAAAGATTTCCCTTGACCTTTGCCTCCCCAGATACCAAGGATGAGAGGAACCTGTTAACATAATGAAAAAAAAACAGAAACAAAGACTGAATTCTGCCTTTCATTCTAATACAATTCCAAGGGCAGCTCATAGATTGATATTCAATTACATATATACCTTGATGTTGGGCAGGGTCATGAAGTTCTTGGTGATGTGAACAACAAGCTTGTCCATGAAGGCAGGAGCAATGTAAAAGCCATCCATGTTGTTGTCAAGGTTGTACCTAGAAGCACAAACTAACATGCATGAGCACAAAACTCATATATCTAATTGAAGGAAATTCAATTTCCAAGTATATATGTAACTTGTGTGACTCACTGGCGAAGACCCTGACTGAGGTACTCATAGGAGCTCATGACAGCATAGTGAGTTCCAGTTTGCATGGGAGCTTGAAAGAGGGAATCCACCATGCCTTTCCCCCTTGTGATGTCTTGTTGGTCATCTGAAACATCATAGGCCAGACCCTTCCATCTATCTTTCTCGGTCTGCTGGTCCTCCTCAATCTCCTTCTCTGCAGCAACAACCTTAAAGCTTCCTGAGGAAACCTTGGCGTTGGGGAGCCTTAAGGAAACCTTCTTCAAGCTTGTCCCCATGAAGGCTGTGCTGGGAACTGAAGCTCCAGCTCCAGACCCATTGATGTTCAGCTGCAATAATATTTCACCACCAAGTTACTATTTGATTGATACCACAATAACTTCAAAAGGGACAAGACTTCAAAATAGATTATATATGTTACAACTCAATCAAACAAACTTAAGGACAGAATCTAAGCTAAGACTACATAAACATGCATGCATATCAGACTAGATTTTTGGGAAAGGAACATACTGGAGTTCTGTTAACTGCTCCTACAGAGGAAAGAGAGGCAGCCATGGCTGTGCTGTTTCTAGCTAGTTGGAGTTGTTGCAGATGAGTGGACACTGCAGGCAAATGGAGAGCTAGGGAGCAGAAATAAGCAGTGATGGACTTATTATAAGTGCAGAAATGTAAATGAGTGTACAGAAAAGCATAATCTGAGGATCACGTTGTAGAATCCTTGACATCCACACATTGAAGATTGCCTGAATGCCACGTGGCAAGCGGACAGCCTGCAAATTCTCAGTCATCCTTTCGACCTTGACCTTGAGGTTGTAGATGAAGCTTTATCCTGCTCCACCAATCCTAAGGTGGGATTATTGCCACACAATCACATATAGGAGCTAACAGGAGTACTCTTATGGTGTTATTCAAATTCAACCACTGGTGATTGGTTATTATTGTTTCTAAGAAAATGAAATTCCTTGATATCTCCAAGTTTCATTTACGCAAACACTTGAGGTGAGGTGCCATCTAATTGCTGCGTATGTTACTTTGAGTTGTGACCCACACACGCCAGGAAACTCAAATTTCAGGGTTTAATTTTTCAACAACATTATCGTTTACACAGAAATTGGGAAATTGGTCACTGTGAGAAGTTTTCACGAAAGGGAGTTCATACCCATCACTCCAACCCCAACGATGTAGACAGCACAAGATTTTTGTGTGTTGTACTCTGTCTTATTAGTCTCGCAAAAATAACCTTTTTATTATATTAATGGTGTGGAATTATGTGAATAATTTGTTTAAATAAAATTAACATGAGAGACATATTAATATATTTATAATATTTAATATCAAAAGATTTGTACATGAGATAAAATTTTTAATTAGATTTATTTTCAAATTTGAACTAAAAAAATGCAAATTTGAAATTTTAGAATTTTAAAAATGACTGTTGAAAATATTTGTTCAGTCAAAATAAAAAGGTATATCTTTTAACTTTTATACAGAGAGTAGTTGTTTAGAAAAGTTTTTAAGAGTTTTGTTGTATCTTAAAAAATTTGTCTACTAAATTTTTTTTTTTAAAATAATCTATTACAACTCAAAACCTAAAACAATTCTTGTTTCAAATTTTTTAACACTTTCATTGAATTTCTTGTATTAGATATTAAATAGGAGGATGAATATTAAATATTGATAGTAAACTATGACCTCATGCAAAATTTCTGGTACAGTTATGGAAACAGAGGATTTGGTCCTAAAATTTACTGTAAATTATTCAAAGAAATGTGACATTTTCACTTTTGAAGGATAACCACACCTTTTTGAGTTTGTACTGGATCCCACCCTGAGGTTTTTGGATTATTCCCTTTATCTAGTTTTCTTTTTCTATATATATATATATATAGAGAGAGAGAGAGAGAGAGAGAGAGAGAGAGAGACAGAAAGACGATTTTTTTTTAAATGTTCATTATATATTCTTAACAAAATTGATGGTATAATTTTATAGATTAGAATTCACCATAAATTTTAACTATAAAAAATAATTTTATTTTATATTATTAGATTTATTACAACAATCATATCTATTAATTTTATAAATATGATACGATTGTTATTATTAAGAACGTGTGCTCTGATCTAAGTTATTTTGGAATGGATTGAATGGATAAGGGAATTGCTTGAGCCAACTTAAGTGTTCATACACTTAATTATTTCAGTGTTCCTACACTGAAATTTTTTAATGAAAATTTAATTTGATTTTTCAGTGTTCCTACATTTGATTATTTCAATTTACTCATCTAAACTCTGACTTTCAAGTGATCTTTATGTTACAAATGGAGGAATAGATGAAAGGATATGGAAACTGATGGATCATTTGTTGCCATTGCCAATATGATCAGTGAAACAAAAGTAACCAATGTCAACAATTTTTTCGCCCACCTAAATATGATTTGCCATAACTACCCTTATTTAATTTTGGGTTTTAGCAAAGGATACATTTTGATACATATAATTTATAAATTTATTGTGATTTTATTCTCTATATTTTAATTAATTAAAAATTTTAATTCAAAATTAATCATAATATGTATTTAAAATATTTATCTATTTAAATACACACACATTCAAAAAAATTAGCTAAACACAAATTATTTCTTAACTTCAAATTAAAAGTATTTATCAAATGATTTGATTAAATGTCAAATACTTCTTTGTTACAGTACATTTTTTTAAAAAAAATTATTTAATTAGAGGCTTTATTTTTTTTCTTTCTTTAATTTTAAAGTATAATATAAAATAATTATAATTTTAATTTTAAAATAATAAATTAAATAATAAAAAATTATTTAATTAACTTATTTCTTGTGATTATTCATTATCTTTATTTTTTTACTCTTATGTCTTCATATAGCATATTTTATTTTATATTTTATAATATAAAATATATTATTTTGTTATACCACTAATCATTATAATATAAATGTAAATTTAGTGAGAAAGACATAGAAAATTGGAAATATGAAATTTGTCAATTGAAGTAGAGATCAAATGGGACAAGTTTTTTTTTTTTTTAAGTTAGAATGCTTAAAAAATATTAATTTATAAAATGAGATTAATAAGAAAAACATTACCCTTAATAATATTTCCATCTTAAGCGTATGGACAAAACTAGCAAATAAAATTTCAAATTTAAAAAAAAACAAGGACAGCGACTTCAATTTTTTTTATTATCAAACAAATAATTTCGGTTTTCACTTTTTGTTTTTCGTGAGTAATCCATAAGGTCAATCTTCTCTTCCTCATTGTTATCAAACATACCCAAATCCCACACCAACTTGAGGTTAGGAAACACAAAAGAGTTGCAGGAGAGAACATAGTTGTGAGTATACTGTATGTACAAGTCCTGTAAATTCTGGAGAGACAAAGTATAAATAAATACTAGAAGCTTGTCATACACAAATATGCATTTCTTTTTCCTTTTAACTTTTAAAATGTAATATAAAATAATAATTATTATAATTTTAAAATAACATATTAAATATGTAATAAAAAGTTATTTAATATACTCATATTTTATAACTTATTATTATTTTTATTTTTTTTCACATTTTTACATTAAATATTTTATTTTATATTTTATATTATAAAATAAATCATTTTATGAGACTATTAACTAAAAGAACAAATCATTATAATATATATATATATATATATATACACACACACACATATAGAATAAAGATAGCAAAATGCAATTCTTATGAATTTTTTTTTCACATATGTTCTACTATTAAAAATAATGTTATTCAAGATCTTTCAAAACAAGGACTTAAACCATTTTGAATCCTCTAAGGTTTAAAAATAATAAATTTTTTTTTAAAATTAGAAAGATAAGAAAGAAAAAAAAAAAAAGAATCCATACTAATAAAAATTTATCTTCAATAGATTAGAAATCTATTTTTTTTTATATCTCTCTCTAATTTTAAAAAAAATTACCATTTATTGATTTTAAAAACTCTAAACCGGAACTAATTCATTTCACTGTCCTGAACTCCCATTTGTAATTCTTATAAAGTATAATCAAGAATTCTTAATTCAGAAGCAATTTGTATAAAGCAAATATTTACACGCAAACTTCTGATAATATCTCGAGAGATTAGCCTCGTATCAGATCATGTTTATCAAGAGTTTTTAATTCACATCTTTACACGCAAACAGCTCTAAGGCATAGAGCAACTCAAACAACATAATAATAGTAAATGTAGGTGAAAGTTCATTCATCAGAAAGAAAGGGATGAATGAATATACCTTTCTCTCAAAACAAAACCATGGAGTAAGGTCCATGGCTATAAGGGGCAATGGGAACTGATAGAAGTTAGCAAAGGTATCAGTCACTGTTTCTAAAGATAACAATGATGATCTTTGCATGATAGAGAAAGACACTTTCATCGTTAAACTCGAAAGCCGAAAGTTGATCCATAATCTCATAACGCTTCCCTCATCATGCGTGTCCTTCGGTCAAAGACAAAAAAAAAAAAAGAAGAAAAGTTCACAGTTTTGGAAGTGACAGAAACCAGAAATTCATTAAGTGTGAAAGGCACTGTCTCCTATAAACTCCTTTCACCTTTCTTGTTAGCAAAACCTTTCTGTGCTTTGCTTCCACAGCATTATAAGTTCAACACCCTGCAACTGTTGCTGATAGGTAATTATATAGAACTTGTTTGTATTGGTCTGAAAGAGTCAGAAATGAACACTTCGGGAAAAACAAGAATGGGTTATTTTACCACCACCGACTGAAGTTAAGTGGCCAACAGCCAAACCTGAATTAACGTGGGATAGAAAATATATATATTTAGAAGTAACAGATAAATGAGAGATGAAGTCACAGGAATTAATGGAACATTAACAATATACAGACAAAAGGCCGCAATGAGACATGCACTCTATGATAGGAAATTAGAGTAGGTAAAGTATGCATTATAACTAAAGCTCATGGGACCGACCATGCACATTATATAATATATTTGGAATGGATAGTTAACTTTCTTTCAAACAGTTACTGACATTTGAATTCATTTAGCAGCACTCCAAAAAGGAGATAAGATAAAAGCAAAGGATGTAACAGTTCTATACTTCTAATAAACCTTGCATTGAATGAAAATGCTTTCTGTCATCATCACCAAGTATTCAAGTGTTTTCTGTGTCTGTCTTCAAGCTGTGTCCATTTGAATCTCGTTCAGTGTAAAGATTAATTTCCTAAAGTCAGGGTGAATTTTCTAGTTACTGAACAGAAGCTGAAATAGTTTCTACACCATACTTGTCAACACCAGTTCCCCACCTATTCTCATGTTTCTGAGCAAAATGGGTATTCAGTTACAGTTAACCTTATGGATACTATTCGTTTCAAAGCATGAAAGAGAAAGGTTACCCTTAATGACAATGACAATGTAGGCCACAAAAGAGACCCAAAAGAACACACTTCAAAGTTTAAACAATAGTGAGAATGTCCCTTGGGGGCTACATAAAGAACTGACCCTCCCAAGGATGGCTATAAAGTAGTGTATG
The DNA here is from genome assembly GCA_031216115.1 of Senna siamea. Lineage (NCBI taxonomy): Eukaryota > Viridiplantae > Streptophyta > Magnoliopsida > Fabales > Fabaceae > Senna > Senna siamea. Next base: position 10,865,872 of record CM062367.1, on the reverse strand, counting down.
AATCTTAAGTTCTTAGACAAACAAGTACAAGTGTTATACTACTGAAAAACCATAGATATGCACAAGCTTAGGACAACGACAGGGTTTGGCTCTTCATGTGGGGCATGCAAGTTCCTCAGGAGAAAGTGTACAAGTGATTGTATATTTGCTCCTTACTTCTCCAATGAGCAGGCTGCATCCCATTTTGCAGCAGTGCACAAGGTTTTTGGTGCTAGTAACGTCTCTAGGCTACTGCTAAACCTACCAGTGCAGAATAGAAGTGATGCTGCCATCACTGTATCTTATGAAGCACTGGCTAGAATGCAGGATCCTATATACGGTTGTGTTGCTCACATCTTTGCACTGAAGCAACAGGTCCCCTTGTTGTGATATCACAAACCCAGAACTTGCTATATCACACCATATTTAAGTATAAACATGATTTTGGTTCTTCTGTGTGCAGGTTGCAGGCTTGCAAGAGGAAATAGATAATCTTGGAAATTTTATGGCCAATTCTGCTGTTGGTGTTGCCAGTTGCAGCAGCAGTTCTCAACCTCCAACAAGCAGAAACTCAAACGGGAGAGAATTTTCTCAGGAGCAAGATGCAAAAAGTACAGAGTTTTATCATAATCAACTAGCCAATCTGCTTTCTCACCAAGGAAGTGCTGCAGACTACCAAGGCTTGGAAAGCCATGTGAATATAGAGTTTCCCAATGCATTTCAACCAGAAGACCAATTATTTGACGACTCCGACCCTATCCCATTAGAGAAGCTCCTATTGGGAATTGACCAAGAGGTTTTCATGAATCATCCATGGCCCTAAGTTCAACCATAATGCTGATATCAAAATGCTAAAATGTCAAAACGGGAAATAAAACAGCTGTTTAGCACGTGCAATACCTTGCACAATAGGATTGCATGAAAATCAAGTTCTGTTTTCACGTTGATTCTACCATGTAAGTTTGCAGTCTCTTATTTTAGCTTAGCATTATACGAGTTGGTCCCCGAAATAACCATCCTTTGCAGAAAGATCGAATCTCATACCAAGAGTTTACGTTACATTGTGTATTTACTTGGAATGTGCTAGGCTTATTCAAGTATGGTCCGTTAGATACACATCCTTAGCTACAAGTATCAAATCTCACATGAAAAGTTTTAATCATGCTAATAAGATATTAAAAACAACCAGATTTGGAACTACCACTAAAAGTCAAAGAAAAAATATGTGAAAAAAATCACTTGACAGCTTAAACCGCCAATAAGAATCTAAAACAATTATAAATATATATAAATAATATCTAATTATATGTTTATTTGCAATATACCATATTTGAAAGTGTTAAGTATTAAATATATTTTTAGATGAAATTAAGTTTTAAATATATAATCACAAGAGAAAAATATAAAAAGCAAGTATAGTAAATAGTAAGTCTGACCTAGTGTTGATGAAAAACTAGACCTCTTTTTCCCAGACCCTCCTTTACCTGTTCAATTTCTTCTACATCATCAAATGCTGAAGATGAACAGCAGCACGGCACCAGGCTTGCATATCAGCAGCCAAATTGAATTCCCTATTGATGTGTCAATTAACAGCTTCAAGTCCTTGACAATATTCAACAACTGCCCTCAGAGGTTCTCAATTGCTATAAATTTTTCCGATATAAAATATTTAAAAAGAAAGTAATAACAATAGATTCAGGCTTAATTGCTATTACCTACAATAACTACACAACCCGAAGAATTTTCTGAGCAAATAAAGAAGGCACTCAGAAATGGCAGAGGACAGCCACGCTGTGATGCAAATGTTAACTGGGTCAGGAAATATTGTGTACTCATCATTTTCTCTATCTCTTCTTTTTTTCTGATCCAAACTAAACTGATGCTACTTCATGAAATATGGAATTTTTTTCATGTGACTAACATTTAGTGACAGAAAATTATGTCTAGAAAAACGGATGCTGAAAGCCAACTCTTGTATTGGCTACCTATCATTTTTATAAAGAAAAAGAAACAAGGCAAAATGTTTCTCTCTCAAAGATGCCCATAGGGTATTTGATAATAGAAATCACTTATTTGAAACAAGATTTTAACATTATATTTGATATTATTTTAACTTTCCACTTGAAGAAACTGAAATATCATATAAATCAGTTCCATAAATAACAAAAGGCAAGAATGAAACCAGCGTACTGTAGACAATAAAACATCTTCAAAACCTGAGCAACGTCATTCTCACTTTTCCAATGTTGAGCAATCTGTCCAATAATTATTGAAGGGGAAGAGGGATTAATCAACAACTAAAGCAAGGAAAAGAACTCCCAAAAATGAACTGACCATGTCAAGAACACCACTCTCTAGCATTCTGGAACATGCGCAACCATGGACTAGGCCCCTTTCTGTCCACATCCCACTGCTTTGGATACCATGGGAATTGCCACATTAAGAAGCAACGCTCGGGATGAGGCATCATGGCAAGATGACGCCCATCTGGAGAACAAATAGCTGCAACCCCTAAAGGAGAACCATTCACATTGAAAGGATATATCTCTGTTGAATTGCCACCATCATCACAATATCTTAGAGGAGCTAACTCCGAATGAACAATACGATCCAGCACACCTTCATCTGGGAAATATGCTTTTCCCTCGCCATGAGCAGCCCATACCCCAAGTGTACTACCCTCCATACCTTTAAACATTATAGCTGGTGAGTCCTTTATAGCCACACTGGTAAAGCGGCACTCAAACCGCCCAGACTCATTGTGAACGAACCTTGGTTGTGATAGGTCCCCACCAGCACCAAGGACACCTCCAACTTGTGGCCCAGGTACCCATCCCAGCAAAGCCATTAGTTGACAACCATTGCAAACCCCAAGACTGAAAGTGTCTGGACGGTTGTAAAACTCTTGAAATTGCTTTATAATGGGCTCATTGAATCTTATACAAGCAGACCATCCTTTGGCTGAATCAAGCACATCAGCATAGCTAAATCCACCAACAAATGCAATTCCACGGAACTCCTGCAATGAGATTACCCCATTAAGAAGGTCTGACATAGTAACATCCCATGGTTCAAAACCAGCAGCATAAAATGCCGCAGCCATTTCTCTATCTCCATTGCTGCCTTCTTCTCTAATCACAGCAACTTTTGGTTTTGCAGTTACAGACATGTACTTTCTGTCAGTGAAGGAAGAAGAAAAGGACAGTTTCCATGAAGGCGCATAACGATGTTTTAATCCTTCTCTCTCCATATCAACACAAGATGCCAATCTTTGGAACTTTTCCAGCTGAAAACTGGTTTCTTCCCACATATCCCTCAGGATATAAGTTTTTTCTTCTAAATGAGTCACCCCATCAACCTTAACTTCTATCAATGGAGCAACAGTTACCTGTCCCATGATCTCACCAATAACACCCGCACGGTTCAACTTATCCATCACAATACCTAGATTTTTCTTGCTTACCTCAACAATTAAACCAAGCTCTTCTGCATAGAGTGTTTGGAAAAGGCCATTCCCTTTGGAATTCAAGTCCAGGATAAACCCACAGTTCCCAGCAAATGCCATCTCTAAGGCACAAACCAACAACCCACCATCACTTATGTCATGGCCAGAAGATATCAGTTCATCCGTAAGAAGGTCTTGGACAGCCTCAAAAGCCTTTTTAAAGTAAGGAACATCATCAAGATCAGGGCACTGATCCCCAATTTGGTCAAATGCCTGGGCAAGAGCAGATCCACCTAACCGCCTCTTTCCCTTTGCCAGATCAATATGAAGCAAAATACCATCATCTTCAAGTTTCAAGTCAGGTGTCACTGTTTTTGTAATATCAGGACAAGTGACATAAACACTAATTACAAGGTTTCCTGGAGCTTTGACAACTTCACCTCCAGCATGGGCTGCCATAGAAAGGCTGTCTTTCCCTCCATCAATAGCAATACCAAGTTCAATCATTGCTTCTGATAAAGATACGGCAGCATCATACATGGAAGCTCCTTCCCCATCAAGCTTGGCCGCATACATCCAATTACCACTTGCCTTAACATCAGAAAGGGAAGTGACTTTTGCCCACACCAGATTTGTGAGTGCTTCCCCAACAGCCAATCTTGCCATTGCTTTGGGGTCTATCAGACCTTTGATTGGTTGCTCTCCAATGGCACATGCACCTCCAGTCACATCAGTAAAAGTCTGAGCAGTAACTGCAACGTCAGCAAGAGGAATCTGCAAAGGGCCAACCGTTTGCTGCTGTGCCACAAGACCAGTAACACACCTATCAACTTTTGTTGTCAAGAACCGTTTTGAGCAGACAGATGGTAAACTCAATACCCTCTTCAAAGAATCTATTACTGTGACCCGTGGAGCAATATCAAATGGATCTCTCTCATAAAGAACCCGGTGAAATTTAAAAGATTTCTGAGGCATGTCACCAAGTACTTTCTCTAGTTCAAGATCCACAGCAGGGGGAGGTGGAGGAAGTCCATTTGAAATACAATTCTGAGTTGCTAAGTTGTCAACTAAAGTAATACGTCCATCACCACTAATAGTTCCAATCACAGCCATAGAAACCTTTTCCCTCTTACAGATTGATTGTAAAAGGTTGCGACTTTCAGGCTTAACCAAGATTGCATCCTGCTCCTGATATTCTGCACCCCAAATTTCTAAAACAGACATTGTGTGATCACCAACCACAATTGCCCGGATATCTATTTTAGCACCCTTTGGGTATATAATTTCCTTCACAACATTGCAATTCCCACCAGCACCCTGATCATGAATGCTGATAATTGGATTTTTATTCCCCATCTCAATACAGGCTCGAACAAGACGATACAATTTTTGAGCCATCTCAGCATCTCCACGTTGTACAGCATTGAAATCAAGCTCTGCATCATTCTGGCCACTGACCATGCTTGAGGCAGCCCCACCTCCCATCCCGATGCGATAGGCAGGGCCTCCAATCTTAACAACCAACATTCCTATGTCAGGCTCTCCCTTTGATATATGGATATGGTCAATCTGGCCAATGCCTCCACTAAACATAATTGGCTTCAACCATTCCCGCCTTTCCCCACTAGGAAGTCTCATTCCAAAAGTTCTACAAAACCCCTGAATCAATGGCTCTCCAAATTTGTTGCCATAGTCAGATGCACCATTACTAGAATCTAGGAGGATCTGCAAAGGTGATGCTAAATTTGATGGATAAGTAAAGGATGAATTTTCCCATGGTGCATAAGACCCCAGTATGTGGAGATTTCCAACACAATAACCAGCTGTAGCTGCCTGGACAAAAGAACCCCTTCCTGTTGCATGTGTATCCCTAATTCGACCTCCTGCACCTGTCTCTGCGCCAGGATAAGGTGCCACTGCACATGGAAAATTATGTGTTTCAGCTGTAAATAAGATATCTAGCTCACGAGCTGTAGGGTTCAATGGACAAGCGGAACCAGGCTGCACCGGCCGCAACTGCTTTACTTGGAAACCCCTGATTGCACTAGAGTTATCCTTAAATCCAATAACTGAATTATTTGGATTAGCTTGTAAAGTGCTTTTCACAATCTGCATTAGAGTCTTATTCATGAGCTGTCCATCAACGAAAATTTTTCCAGTAAAAAACCAGTGCCTGCTATGCTCACTGTTTGACTGTGCAATATCAAATAATTCAACATTTGTTGGATCACGCTTAATATCCTCTCTGAAAAGTTTAGTATAGTATTGTAGATCCTGGTCATCAAAGGATAATCCCATTTCCTGATTAATTTCTTCTAATGCTTTTCGCCCCTTTTCCATGACAGGTATATGACGGACTTCCTCTGGAACTACACTGGTCTGAAAGGATGTTAGCTTCTGGGTATAAATACATTCAGTCATTCTATCATATACCATTGCTGCAAACTCATTGATTTGATAATCTTGCAATTCACCCTCGGTGTACAACAAGTACCTCCTTGAACGTTCCAAACGTGTCACCTCTGTCAATCCACATGCTTGGCAAATTGCAACAGCATTAGTAGACCACGCTGTGGTAAATGACAACCTAGGGCCAACCTCTATTATAACAGTCCTCAAACCTTCCTTCCCCTTTTTCTCAAGAAAGCTCTCAGTTCCCAGATTCTCAGGTTCATATGTTTCTTGAAGAAGCCATTTAAGGACAGAAATCTTGTCATTTGAAAGTTGAGAATCAAGCCCAATATTGAAACATTGCTCTGTTTGCAATTCCACAATCTGATTTGAGATTTTCCTTTGAACTTCCTTTAGAAGTTCAGAAGCTGCACTTTTTTGAATCAATGGAACCCGATAAAAATGAAAAACTTCCAAGGCAGGATTCTCAACCAAGCTGAACTGCTCATCTATTGAAGTACTGACACCCCTAGCAACCACAGCTCTAGAATTTGTTTGAGCGCGGCAATTCAAAGATAAGGCTTTTCGAGTTGAACCAAGAACCTGACTTCTGCTCCAAACCGTACCCCAAAGCAAATGACTCCTCTGCCTATGAGATTTTTTCACTAAAAACAGACTTTGTCTGTAGGTACCCTGAAACCAGCATACAATACATAAAACATATAAACATAATAGCATTAAAATTTGTCAAGATTAAATATGCAGCAGAAACGAGACCCAGAAAACTCTGATCAATTGATCGATGAGAAACAGTAATGAACTTAAAACCACCCAAACCAAAGATACAAACAATTGCCAAATATTTTACAACAGTAGCATGATGTTTCAGAAGCTCCCAACAAAACAAAAGGTCGAAGTATATCTATCATATGATGCTATTAGCTTATGTGATTGTGGGAATTTAAACAGAAGAAGCGAAAGCAAACCTGAAGGAATTCGACCACCCCAATTTCGCTTGCAGCCGCCATGTCCTTAATCCGTTAAAAAAGCACACTGAAACGCACCAGGTAACTTCCCTACTCCTACAAGCACTCACAGAGTCTCCGAAAACTTTACGGAGGAAAACAAAATCATTCAAAACATTCAGAACTCATCAAAATCAGATATTGTGTAAAGCATACACAGAGGAACTTACGATCAAACGACGCATACCTGAGGCCGAACGTTAGAGAGCCGTTTAACAGTCAGCAGTCACTGTATGAAGCATACGGAGAGAGTCACAGACTCATACTAGAGCAGAGTGAAAGAGGGATTAGGACAAGGGTTTCTCTCTCTATCTTAAATCTTACACATTATTTTAATAATAATAATCAAATTTAATTATTTTTATTATTTTATTTATCATATAAATTTTTTAATTAATATAAAAAATTAGATAAATATTATTGATTAATATGCACAAATACCGTGATATCATATGTTTAAAATTAATGGAATCAAATTAAAATCTATATAAAACTAAAAAATCAAAAACCACATTTAAACTAATTAATTATAACCATAAACGTATTGAAGAATGTACAAATGGCTTTTAATCATAAGTGGCTACAGTGGCTGTGAACTGTGAAGCAAACCACTAATTTATGTTAATCTAATATTCCTCTTACTCACCTCATCAGTGTGTTGATTTATGATGATTTGTCACTTGGTTTTTCTTGGGTTTTGGCTCCTTTGTCTTGTTAAAACAAAACAAAAGATAGTTCTTTACCTGAAAATGTTAAAAAGACAATTTTTCTCTACTATTAGAATAAAAATAAAATAAAATTGTAACAGAAAAAAGATAATAATTCCATAATCCATGCTATTACTGTAAGCGCCAACAGCTTTTTTATTCCTTTTTCTGGTGCTCTGAACTTTTTATCAGCATCTGATTCTTTGAATTGATAAATTCATATATGCCTAACAAGTAGAACTAGCTGTTCTTGCGTCCACATTTTTTATTTTGTTTTTTTTTTTTAGGGGTGGGGGTTTGGATTTTGCAAAATATATAAGAGTAAATTAAACTTTTTTTAAAGAAATCTAAAAGTTAGACACTCTCATTTCCCAAGTTATATATATACATATATATATATATATATATATATATAAGAAAGTATACTTTCATTCATTTTGACAAAATCTTCTTATATTTATTATTTATAAAATATAACATATATATAATATATTAAAAAGCCACTTTTTAAAATTTAAAGTAAAATAAATTAATTATTTTTAAACCCAAATAAATAATATTTAAGTAAAAGTTTTAAAAATATAGTTTTTATAAAGTTATGTTTTTAATAAAGAAAACTAATCATATAAGATTATATAAATTTTGATAAAAATAAATTAAATTATATGTCGAAATATAAATAGTGGTAACATTGAAATTTTCAATACAACAAAAATATTAGAAACACAAAAAAGGTTAATTTTAAATTATGATTGATTTAAATCTTAACTTATATATAAAATTTGCTTACTTAATAAAATATATGAATGACAATAATAACAGTAAATTTTCAATGTTTGGAATATTCATGTGTATAACTCATATTCCAATCGGTTCACACCAGTTCATTTGGGAACAAGAAATTGATGTTAGGATGCCAAAATGCTTTCGGACATGATAAATTACCTTCAAAAAATTCAATTATAAAAAATTTATGAGTAAAATATTAATATTTATTATTAAGTTCTCAATTCAGAAAATGATATATGTATAAATTTCATAACTCATCATAAAGCAAGGCTACAAGGCAATTGAAGTCAAATGAATTTTCAAAACTAAAAAAAAAATGTCCAAAGAGAAATTGAGAAGCGTAAAACAAGGCTCATGGTCAAAAAAGCTACTAGTAGTAACTAAGAGTTAACTATGAAGATGTTCACTATAGATATGAAAATTTTATCAAATGAAAGTAAAATTGACATTTTTAAATGAATATCTTGAAGAAGAAGTTTATATTAAGCAGCTCCATGTTTCATTATTCAAGGACAAGAAGATAAAGTGAGTTGAATAGAGCTCTCTTTGTACTCAAGCAAGAACATGGAACTCAAGGATCAATACATACCTCCCAAGGAATAGAGTCGCCGAGTGTTCATATGAACATGCATTGTATACGAAGTTGAATCTCACAAGAGGAATAATGTTTATATGTCTTTATATAGATGATTTTTTTTTTTTCAGGAAACACCAAGGCCATAATTGATCAATTCAAGCAAGTCACATATATACATTACAATATACTTCCTAACATTATTGTTCAAAACTGCATAGTGTCATTTTTTAAAAATAATTTCACAAATATTTTTTTATTAGAGAAATCTTGTTTGAGGTATTATCAAATATTAAATGTGAACATCTCTTTTAACAAAATTCTTAACATTAAAAAAATCTTTGTGAACAACTCTTTTAACAAAGTTTCTAACAATATACTTCCTAACATTGTTGTTCAAAATTGCATAGTATCATTTTTTAAAAATGATTTCACAAGTATTTTTTTATTGGAGAAATCTTGTTTAAGGTATTATCGAATACTAAATGTAAACACCTCTTTTAACAAAGTTTTAAACATTGATTTATTATGTTGAGAAAAACTAATCTTTTCCATTACATTTAACCCCGTTGATGAAAGTGGTGGTGTCATTTGAATCAAATTTGCAAGACAAGTTCCATGCACATTTGTGTTTATTACTTTTAATTTCATGCTTAAACTTGCTATGGTCTCCTCCAAGAAAAACAAAAGAGGCAAAGTTGATTTGCATCTTGAATGGTTTATAGTCCTAGCCCGTTCATGGCTAAATCATGACCAACTGATCTATTTTGACACTATTAGGATTTAGTGATAATGATTAGAAATAATCAATTATTATTTTATCAACTTGTAAAGCAAAATATATAACAATAGCATAAGTATATGTATTCATGTAATCTGGTTAAGAAGATTATTAGAAGAGTTGCAAGTGTAGTAAAAAGAAGTTACAAAAATTGTTGTGAATAACAAATTAACTATTGCATAGAAATAGCCAAAAATCCACTCCATCATGAAAGAACAAAGAATATTGATGTGTGATTTCATTTCATCAAAGAACAAATACACTCAAATGAAGTTGAATTGATGCATATTAAATCTAAAGAGTAAGGAGCAAATATCTTCACAAAATCATTAAAGGCAAATGAGTTCCAAAAGTTACATATAATACTTGGGAGTTATGGCATTTGGAGGAACAAGTTTAAGGAGAAAAATGTAAAGGTAAACTTTTTAAATTTTATCATAGATTTGTAAAAAAAAAAAAAAAAAACATGAGAGACAAACACCCTATGCAAAGAATTATGTAAAGAAAATGGGATCGTTTATTTATTGTGTGCACGAGATTTAAGTATATGTAAGAAAGGCTTCATGCTACAAAAGTGATTAAGTGGAGTAAAAAACAAGAAGCAAAAGTAGGAGAGAAAAATAACATAAGAAAAAGTACTTTGTGTGTTAAAAAAACAGTAGAAGAGAAATGTTAAAAATCTCATAATTTGTATAAATATATTCACAATCACCATCCCACCACATATTTCTAACACCTTTTACCTATTAAGAGAGAACATTATTAGTATTATGAAATGGAATGGATAATAAAATTTCACTCGTTTTCCATTCCCCATACCTTTATTTTTGACACTCAAAAGAGAAAAAGTAAATAAATTCCAGTCAATTCGTAAGTTTCATTCCAAACACATTATAGTCTTATTTAATTATTACTCTCAAAATCATATATATTAAATAATAAACAGTCAAAATATATGTGAAAGGTGGAAGAATTAATAGTTAAATAAAAATTACTTAAATTTAATGTTATTTTTAAATATTATTTTAAAATGAATTTACTTTCATTTCTTATGTTCATAATATTAACAATAAAACGCACTTTGTAAGCTGCATTGACATTAATTATGAAAATAAATGATTGTCTTGCTGAAATTTAACGTGAATCACTCGTGTACATTCAACTATAAATGATTAAATTGGGAAAATAAAATTGAAGTACATGGGAAAAGGACTTGAAGAAAATCTAACAAACACATTTATACATTCCAGTTATAAACGAAGAATATTCTGGCAAGTCGCAATGCTTAATATTTGTTTAAATTTAATACTTAAAAAATAAAACATCTTAATTTAATCTCTAAAATATTAATTTATAATCAATTTAATTATTTAATTAATGAGATAAAATAAAAATTAACTAACAATAAAATTAAGAGATAATGACATAACTATTAAATAATGAATTAAATCTTATTCAAGAATTAAAAAATAAAATACATCAAATTTATAAATTAAATTTAATCAAAACATATTATTTTTATTTTTATGTGTCTATAAATTGTTGTAATAAATTAAATCTTATTCAACAATAAAAAAATAAAATAAAAATGTTAATTTATCAATTAATTTTTTATCCATTCATTAACTAAAATAAGATGTTTTAATTTTTAAAGACAATTAAAAATAATATATCATTTGAAAACCAAATCATTAATTAATTTTTTGTACTAAAAAAATTTCATGAATATTTATTATAACTTAACACCGCATGATAATTTAAAAAATAATAATAATTTTTGTTCTTCATATTAGCTATACGATTACCAAAGAACTAACAGAATTATTATACTAAAACCATAACCCTGCAAAATGCAACGAATATGCAGATATATATGCAGAAAAGTGAGAGACCCATGGTGACTTCTTCAACAAACCCTAACGCAACCTGTCTTGTCGAGAGGTATTCATAGCTAAGGATAATTCAAGACGATTCCGTCACATAAAATTGCTGTGTAATATTATTAGCTCTCACTCATGAATTGAACGTGTTATGACATGTGACACATTTAGGTAGTGCTACCAAGAAAATAATAATAAAAAATATTATTTTTTAAAAAAATAGATATAATTGTTCTTAAAAAAATTTTAGATTATCTAATTTTTTATAATAAAAAAATAAAAGAATTTATACTAATTAAAAATTTACTCTAAATAAATTAAAAATAATTTTTTTTTATTTTTATCTCTCTTCTATTAAAAAAATATATCAATTTTTAACTTAAAAAATGTAATAGTTAAAAAGATAGACAACGTAGGTTGGTACTTGGGGTGCTCAAGAATTCACGAGACAGCAAGAACACGGGAGAGTCATGGTTCATGACTGACGTTATACAATGGAAACAACCGAGTCATAGTACAACATCCATCATAATTCATCAAACAACGGTCCAAAACTACAGCGCTACTAAATACATGCACATGAAACTACGAATGAAAGGACACTAAACGCCCTTCATGACTGAAATCTAGAAGCCTTGTTACTTTATTTTATTCTCAGCTAGGGAACTAAAATGGAAAGTTTGAGTCATTGTACTCTCACAGTTTTTTAGTACCACCCAAGTCCTAAAAAATTTAAAAAAAGCTTAACGATCAAAGTTTAAACGTTTTTTTAATCAAAAATCAATTTTAAAATTAATTAAATTTTAAAACTTCATCTAAAGTTGGTTATTTTCCACAACATCTATTTCTGCCTTTTATCTGAAACAAATATGTTAAGGAGTTGAATAAATTATACAATATAACCTATTCAATATTGAGATAGATTCAATTTTATAATTTTTTATTCCATTGAACAATTTCAGTTTAGCAATTTTAATTGCCACTGAAATTGCTTTTTTTAATAATAATATTGTATTATATATAACATATAAATGATATTAAATATAATATTGTTTTACAAAAGAAAAGGTAATGTTAGTGACAAGTAGAAAGATTTAAATCTTTTAAAATGAGAAAAAAAATTTAAATCTTAATATATTCGAAGTGAATCCTTTCTCTCTTAATTTTTTTTTATCATCTCATTGCTAGTACAAAAACTTCAACTCTCTCAAGTGTGAGAGGATTTAAATCCCAATTAGATTTGCCATTAACATTACTAAGTCAGTAAAAATTATATATATAATAAAATTCATCTAAATTTTAGACAAATTAGTAATCCATTCAACTCTCAGACAGATTTTCTTAAAAAAAACATAACTAAAAGGTTGTGAAAAATAACCAATTTCAAGTGAGTTTTAAAATTTTAATTAATTTTAAAATTAATTTGTGTTGAAAAAGCCTCAAAGTTCCTCCCACTCACATGACAAATCAAAAGGAAAATACCTGAGAAGATACAGTTTTTAGATAATTACTGTTAGCTTCAATAAAAAACATGGCAATTATATAATTTTTACAGCTCAGTAGTAAATGAGTGGACATTTAAAAAAAAATTCTTCATATATCATTTATTTATCAAACAACCTTATAAGTTGATAACATACAATATCGGCTCACCCCAAGCCCCCTTCATGATTATCACAACACAACCTATTTTTCTCGCAATGAGAAATTAATTGTAAGATGTCAGCTTGAATAGCTTCTAAGCATGAGAATGATACAATGCAAACTAAAGGCCAAAATCATATAGCACTTGATAGAATCCACTATTCAGTCCAAATTTAACGTGTCAGTTAGTTAATTACAGTCAGATTGAACTAAAAAAACTTACTGAAATTCTGAAGAACGGTCCTTACGCCTAAAATGAGTTCAATGATTTTAGGTGCAATATGTACACGTACACTTTACCTAAAGATGAGTGCCAACAGTCTAAAGCAACACATAAACAACAACATCCAATGCAACATAGAGTTCATAAAGATTTCTCAAGCTTCTCTAAAGTCTAAAGCAACATACAGATTGTATCCAGACTAAACTGCCTATACATTGCAAGATGAGCTAGAGTTCAATACCATCATATCTCACATTATGACTTTTTTCCAGCAATTCTACTATTTTTAATTTATGATCTATAACAGAAGCAAAACAAGACAGAAATTATGTCCAACAATTGAGAGTAAGTATGCTTACCATAAATCCCTGCATATATTGCTCCAATCTTATTTCTGAACCCATTTTTATGCTTCCTACACAATCATAAACGAAACTCTTCCACAAAAAAGTAGATTAAACGGAAGAGAAACAGCAAGTACAAGTTTCTAAACAAAATAAAATATCCTTGATTTCCAAAAGTAAAACTAATAAACAGAAAAAACTTCCCTAACCTTGCTTGCTCTATGCTTACAAGAAACCATCAAAACATACTGCACAAGTTATCCGTAAGATCAAAGATCACAGACAAGCCTCACTCTCATTAAGTGTCATTCTATATCTGATAGAGTTCAAATATTGGATACTTATCAAACTCGAATTAATTACTACCCATTTCTTCTCAGTAAGGAGGTGGACGAGGTGGAGGACCCCAGAAAACATCGTGGGGCATCTGACCATTATTTGATAATAGATTTGGAGGCAAATTACTGTACATTGGCATTGAAACTTGTTCACCCAAACCTTGAGATACTGAAGTCCCAGTCCCAGTAGTTCCTGAATTCACTATAGATTGCTTCTGAGCCTGCACTTCAACTTCCTCCCCACCAACTGCTTCATCCTCTAATGGTAACCTTTCATAAGTAGCATTAGCAAATGTTGCTGCAATAACCAATACAGGGCCTGATGCCACCAGCGAACCCATCACAGTTCCCCCAACCACCTGCCCTTGTCCACCGGCTAAGTAAACGGTCAGCCCGGTTGCCCCGGGCGGCGAAGGAGCCGGCAAGAAGGCACCAGAAAGAGACAAAATCTCGAATCTTCCATGCAGGGTGATAATCCCACCTGGCGCCGCCGGTTGCCGGAGAGTGACGTTGGTTACAATGCCGCTGCCGCTGAGCACCGACACGCCTCGGTGCCTCCGATTGGCAAAGGTGGCGATGCTCTCGGCAACATCGCTGCCGCTGCAGATTTCCAACACGTGGCTGCGGAGGGCGTTGGGGCTCTCCTTTGTTATGACGACGGGGGGCCTCGGCTTGTTCTTGGATCCCGGCGGGCGGCCCCGGGGTCGGCGGCCGCTGCTGCCGGGCTCGGCTGCGTCGTGGCTTCCGGGGTTTTGGTCATCGGCTTCCCGGTCGTTGATGTCGCGGCTCTCGTCATCCTCGGCGTTCTGGCTCTGCGAGGTGGTGTTTGTGTTGGGGTTGGTGTTGCTATTGCTGCTATTGGTAGGTGTTGCGTTGGGGTTGTCCAGGAATTCTTGCTCTCGTCTTTGCCCAAGTCGATTCAATCCGCCATGGTCGTCTTCTGGGTTTCTCAGTTGAAGTGATGGAGAAGACGATAAGGGGTCTGTGGGTCTCATTGCCACGTTCCCAGCCCACCACCGATTCGCCATATTTGAAAATACCTCTGATAAAATGAAACCTAGCTGGCAACCAGAAACCTTTGTTTTCACCCCTTTTTTCTGGATGCTACAAAAACAAATTTCAATAACCAGAAGAGAAGAAAAATCTTACAGTTCTACTTCATTGTGAGCTAGATTTAGATCTCTACAATCGAAATCGAACCCAAAAATCTAATAAATACAATCCAAAAACCCAAAGCCCTTCCTATCTCCGCCAATCTTCCTGCATGAATCAGACATCAGACAAATGGGTTTTGCTTGGACCACATGAAAACCCTAACTACATATAAAATCCTCCTAATTGGATTGTCATATTCACCCAATTAAGATTATGACAAAAACCCACAAAGGAAAAACTCCTAGATCCAATATCAAACTGCAGATACCGTCCTTGCAGTTGGCTTACACGAAACCCGGATGGCTGAATAGTGAATACCCTCCGATTTCCACTATAGCTAGCGTAAGCTTTTTGGAGGCGTTAGTAACGAAAGTATGCTTTTGTTGTTGTACTACCTTTATAAGGGTCTCAGATTGGTACAAGTGACCAGAGAAGAACAGTAAATGAGTGGCTAGGGCCACCCACAAACAACAAAGGAGGGGCGTACGATTTATGATTCTCTATTTATGAGTGAGCAGAGCGAGCCAGGGTGTGTGGTCAGGTCTGGTCTGGTGCACCTCGTCTCTCCGTTACGCAGTTTTCTTTCTTGTGTTCGGTTCAAGGTTTGGGACTTGCCAAGTTGGCTGACCCTCACTCCACTTGCTGTTGCCGTGTCACATACTCTTGTCTCACCCAGTCACAGACCACCCTGCCTCCTTCAAGAAAAAGACTATTAGACCAACTTGCATAGACATAGACCATCACAAAGAAACAAAGGTTTGAGTTGAAAACTTGAAATTACCATTAATACTTTGCTTGCGGAAGCCTTGCTTATTCATTATTGAGAATAGTGTTAGTATATAATCTATAATGGATGCACGTCATTGAGTTGAGACAATAGCTCGAGCACCTCGTGGGCGCCACAAGTGGAAGGCCATGACAACACGTGGAATAAGCATAGCGTACGTTTTCTTGGAGGGGTTGACGAGTGAGAAAGGAGATGGATTAAAGTGATATATAAATATAAATATATATGGGGACGGAAAAGGAAAAGGAAAAGGAATCGGAAGAAGATGGTAAGATGAAGAAAGAGTAAGCGAGACAGAGGATATAGCAGGTGGTGTTTACTGGTTAATACGGGTTCTTAATTAGAGTAGAGAGGTTTTTTTGGATGTGAGAGTGTGAGTGGGGTACGGTTAAACGTCAGTGTCTGAATGTGGCGACAAAAGTAGCGAATGCCAAGGACT
The DNA here is from genome assembly GCA_031216115.1 of Senna siamea. NCBI lineage: Eukaryota > Viridiplantae > Streptophyta > Magnoliopsida > Fabales > Fabaceae > Senna > Senna siamea. The sequence goes on along the minus strand of CM062367.1, from coordinate 10,849,371 downwards.
GAGTCTGCAGAGACATCACCGCCAGATGCCAAAGCACGAGGAGGGCATAGATATAGCTGAGAGAGAGCTTCTCCTCCGTTTCTCTCTGACTTGGTCTTTCATCATCTTGGACATTGAGGATACCGCTCGGTACTCTCTCTCTCTCTCTCTCTTCACCAGAACCCACACACAGGTACTGAGGTACTTGCGTCCTTTCACTGTTTCCCTCTCACGCTACCTTTCGTTTCATTGAAGAAGCTATTTTAGTGTAATTCTTTTGATTATATATATCCAAAAAATTTAAATGTAAGAACTAATTATTATTTTTTTTAAAGTATTTTATATATTTTAAATATTAATAAGTCATATCACTTGTGTTGTTCAGAGTTAATCAATTAAAGAACGAGAAGTTAATTTTTAGAGATGTTGTGGAATTAATTATGATAAATTTTTTTAAAAAATATTTTTCTTAAAATTTTTTAATTAGAAATTATATTTAGTGATAGTTATATATCTTTTCAACCTATTCTCTCGACTATATTTTTTTAAAATGTATATTTCACAACAATTTAAAGAGTAAATTATATTAACACGTTTTAAGTTTGAGTAAATTATATTAACACGTTTTAAGTTTGATTAAATTATATTTATTATCTTTCTATTTTCTGGTTTGAAAATTCACATTTATCTTAAATAATTTTATCAAAAAATTAATTAAAATAAAATTTAGTATAATGTTATATTAAATGTTAATAATATGAAATATAATTTTTTAAATTAAAAAAATTAATATATATAATTTTTTTCAAAATCTATAAATATTAGTATAATTTAACCTAATTTAAAAATAAGAAATGTATGTTTGTGGATTTCGCTATTTACAATGTCCATCTTAAAATTTGTTGCTATATGAAAGATGATAGAATACGTACATCTACAAAATCAACAGTATGGGCGTCCATTTTTTGAGTTTCGTAATTAATACTATTACCAATGTAACCATTATTCCAAGTTGCTAAGTGCTGACTTTCTGTGGTGCGCCTGCCCTTGTGACCGACTTCAAAAGCAACAAGGCATCTAGAATTTTCCGATAAATTGCGCTCTACGTAATTTATTTATTTATTTTTATAAATTTAATCTGTTTTAAAATTTGCACATATACTCAATTTTCAAATTTACCTTCTCAGGCGTCCAATTCTAAAGTTATTTTTTATTTTATGTTAAAATTATTTTTTATTTTAAAAAATTTATACTTTTCTCTTTTATGAAATTAAAAAATTAGTAATTTCATATAATTTTTCATTTGTAATGACATTATTAGTTTTTTACTCAATTATAATTTATTAAAAAATATATTTTAAATATTTTTATTTTATTATTTATTTTAAATTAAAAATAATAAAATTATTTTATTTTAAATTAAAAATAATAAAATTATTTTATTTTAAATTTTTTAAAAATAATTTTTTATATTAATTAAATACATATTTAATTGTATAAGTAATAAATATAAAAATATTTTGATAAAATATGTGAATTTATTAATTTTTTATCTCTCAAAAAATATATAATTTTTTATAACAAGAAAATATAATTTCAGCGTCAGAGTGTAATTTGCTCTAAACTAACTAATAAGGGGTACTGACTACAATTTGGTTAATTTACTTTGTCACTCTAAATTACATATAATTGAGAGAGATTATTATTAATTACAAGTTGCAATTTAAAATTATATGTTCTTAAAAATATGTTTGACTAAATTTCTTCTTTATTTTTTAGAAATGTATTTATGTTGAAAAAGAGGTTTAATAAATTAGCTACTTATAGCTATAGCTATAGTATTTGCACATTTTGTATATTGAGAAGGTGGTAAAAATAAAACAAAAAAATTATTCTTTCAAAGATAATCATACCTCAACTTAAAATTATTAGTTTTATAATTTTTTTTATATTTCTTTTACTTATCTTCTTGAACATATGTCTTTTTCATAATTTAATTGTCAAAAGTATTTTTTTTTGGAAATTTTATTAATTTCTCCTCAAATATTAACAAAAATATTTATCAAATAATATTATAAACACAACATTTTTTTTCTTATATCACTTTTATTTTAAAATTTTATTTAAAAATACATTATTTTACAATAAAGAAAAAATCCTCAACTTAGTCGCAAGAAACACTATTGGGATGAAATTAAATAGAATGAATGACTTAATTGTTAAAAGAGTGTAAAATTAGAGGTACATACAATTATAATTTTTAATGTTTATAAAACTATTCTCATAATATATATTATATAATATAAAATATAAAATATAAAATAAAATATATTATATAAGAAGAAGTGAAGAAATTGAAAAAATAAAAATATTAAAATATAAATAATTTTTATTATTTAATTTATTATTTTAAATATATATATAATTGATTTGAATTTTATGTATTTAAAAAATAATATATTTATTTATACTAAGAAAGAAAAAAATTAATTTTTAATCTATTTAAAATAATTTCTTATGAGCATATATATATATATATATATTTTTAATCTTTATTGTATTATTTGTCAAATAGAGAAGATATAAAAATGATTGAAAATTTGAAATGGATAATTGGAGAAGATATAGAAAAGGACAAGAGAGGATGAATATCGAGATGCTCATTCCCTGTGTCACCATAATTATTGAAAGCAAGAAAAGTGAGATACTGTTCATTCCAGAAGCAGTTCCCACCCCTTACAGCTCACACTCATGCACATTCATTCATTATCTCAGCATGTATAACTCCAAATCCTCCATCATCCTTGTCCCTGCTTAAATAAATAAATTTAAAAACTCAAATAATAAACTTGATTTTGAAATCATTTTAAAATTATATAAAAATATTACTAGAAAACAATTTAAAATTAGCATTGAATTTATTTATCATCATTTTTATATTTATTTTATCTTTTATTATTTAAAATTAATATTAAATAATTAAGTAATTAATTATTAAATATATATTAAAATTACCACTATTTATACTGTATATTTAAGTATTTATCATGAATAGATTATAACAAATAACGAAATCATAAAAGTAATTAAGAATTGATCCCTACAAGTAATAGTATGTATGTCCATATCAAAATATTTTCATTAATATTTGAGACTCGCTTCAATACACTACACCTATTTGAACATTTGGGAGTTATAGAATGAACAGTAAAAAAGTAGACAACCATATTTAATTCATACTAATAATAAGTTATTAATTAACCCAATATTATATAAAAATAATATTATAATTCATTAAAAATTAAAAAAAAATTACTTAAAAAATGATTGAGTCAACCTGAACTAAGTTAACACAGGGTCATTGAATTAATAAAAAGTTTAACAAATTAACCTAAATCAATACTAAATTGATTGTAAAAGGGTACAAAAAACTAACTCAAACTAGTCCAATGACTGAAAATCTTACATGGCTCATTAGTGGCAAGAGAGGTTGAAGAGTAATGTCACAAAGTGTATGGCTTTTCTGTTAAATATCTTGACAATGTTAGAGAAAAGGAAATATTTGAGTAAATTTTGTAAGTTAAAGGATTAAAATGAATAAAGTATAAATAAGGGATAAAAATAAAAGTTAAGGTAATTGTAAGAGATTAAATTGAAAAAACATACAATTAAAGTATGAAAATGAAATTTGAGGTTATGATATAAAACTGTAACAAAATGAAACTAATAACTAAAATAAAATATGGGGTAAATTTAAGTACTAAAAATATGTTATTTTCTAAGAAATTAAATTAAATTTTTTTAAAACAATTAAATATAATTTACTGAAGGCCACAAAACAAAGGCTAAGTGATCCTACAGACAACTGTGAGAAGCAATTAATGATGTGGAGTCCAGAACAAATTCAACCATGAAAAAGAGTCACCAAATGGTCTTTACCTTTACCAATTGCTATTATCATTATTATTACTACCGGTTTGGATTCTCTGCCTTAAAATTTTAATGTAATTTTTAATAATAAAAAAAAAGAAATTTTTTTTAGCCTCTTTCTATATATATCTCTAATTCATGCACCACTATTACTAAGATCTCAACTTAAATTACCAAGGTCATTGTTATTGTCATTGTCACTATGTAATATCATATTTATTATTTTCACAGTTTTTATTATCGTCATTTATGTTTTTTTACTAAAAAATAAATAATATATTTCAAAACAAGTTAGTAAGGATAATTTTAAAAAGATATCTATGATTCTTGAATATATTGTGACTAAATCAAATACATAAATAAAATATTTTTAAAATATTAAATATTCTTGAAAATATTTAAAACAAATCAAACAATTCCAACAATATTCCTTAAAAATATAATTCCAAAAATTACAGTCTTAAAAGAAATATTTCTTAAAATTTTAAAAAATTATTCTTATGCGAAACATCAGTTAATGTCATCGTATAAACCTCTTTTTATAGTAAGCGTAAGTGTCACGTTGTAAAGGAAATGCGTTTGTTTTCACATCATTGTCTTCACTTTGAGATTGAAGAATTTTCTAACCACTAATTTATGGCAAATATTTATAGAATCTGACCAGTATTTATGATAGATTGGTCAGAGCATGCAGTCCACAAGATTAATTACATATTGAGTAATTTAATAATAATAATTATTATTATTTTATTTAATTCTATATAAAGATGTTTTTTTAAAAAAATTCACATACTCGTTAATTAATAATTTAAATTTATTTACATTACATTTTTCTTTTAAATTTTGTTTAATATTTTTATTAAAAAATTAGAAAAATTTATTTTTGAAGAGTAAAATAAATATAAAATTTAACAAATGTTTAATAATGTGAATTTTCACCCCTATATAATATTTTTATTTTTAATAATTTAGAAAATAAAATATTCAAATTAAATTTCATATTAGGTTTAAGAAATTTTTAAAAATAAATTCAAATATTTTGAAAATATTTTAAATCATTTATTAAAAAATTATTGGTGCAGCAACTAATAATAATAATAAATATACAAATATACAAATTATTAATAAAATAATAAAATATGCAGTATCAAAAAGAGGTACAAAAATCTCACTTTTGTTAGGTAATTTACATCTCTCACAATTTAATTTTATTATAATTTATAATAATGTTCTAACAACAATTTCATAACCTATTTGGTGACATCTTAGGTGATTTTATTGTTTCCATTAGCATATGCTTGCTTGCTAAATGGAAAAAGAGGAAGAGATAGAATACCTTTGGACTAGGTTCGAACTTGACATTAGATTTTCTTCTTTTTTTCTTCAGTTTTGGAACTATAATTAAGGTTGAAAAGAAAGAAAATAAGAAAAAAATGTTTTAACTATAATATCAATTTGGCTAAAAAAATTACTTAAGATGTCTGATAACAGTTTAAGATCATTTGACAGGATTTAAAATTTTTAGATTAATTTTAAAACATTTTAAAAATAATATAAAATTTTAATTACAATTTTAGGACCAAAATGAAAATTTAAACATGACAAAATATCAAGAAAAAAGTCAACATGAACAAATCAACGTTACGTTTTCCAAATATGATGACGACACCGACAAATAGCAATGCGAGAATAGTTTATTTCTTGTGAGATTTGGTAGAAATCACTTGACTTTTTGGCTTCCAAGGGTTGAAATTAATGAGAAAGAGAGAGATAATTTTTTTTATAATAAAAAAAAATTGACTCTTAATTTATTTGAAGTGAATATCTGTAAGTAATGTGTATTTTTTAATTTTTATCTCTTTTTTATTATAAAAAATTTCACTTATCTCTTATTGTCCATTCACAAAATTAATTAGGAGTTTGCTGCTGAACTGAATATCCAAATTTTAATTATTGCCCTGCTTCATTTGTCAAGACCCTTTGAGATTATGGTGCTCCATGAGAATGGCGAAAATGGATATGATATTTTGGATATTTGATAATATTTATCATGTCTTGCTGTTGGATGGTAATAAATATATATTTATTTTGAATATTCTATATAATATTCGTGTCATATGGATGAAGAAATAATATATTTGATACTCATGTCCAAAATTTATATATTATTAAATAAAATTTTTATATTTCTAGTTGATATTTTATTGGAGCCTTTCAGTTGTACTTGTTGTTTCATTAATTTTTTTTAATTTTAATTTATGACAATTATGTATAATTTTTTAATTGTAAAATAAATTGGTTATAATCTATATTGTTAGAAATTTTTTTATTAGATAGATATTGAGTAATGTTATAGTGTTTATTGAGTATATTATCTAATTATAAGATATTTAATATTTTTTAATTTTTTAATATTTAAAATATTTTGAATATTGAATAGTTTTAGATATAGGTGTTAGATAGGAGGTAAGAAAAGATAATCTGAAAATTAAAAATAAAAAAAAATTAAAGAAATAATAGGATAAATTATTAAAATATATTTAATTATTAATAATTTAATTATATAAATAAATAAATATAGAACACATTAATATTTTTGATCTATATATATATGTGACTCTATTTAATGATACAAAGTTTTATTTTTTGTTATTGTTTAGATATAATATTTGGTAAGAAATCGCCATTCATAATGAAAAGATGCGTTGCTATTCAAATTTATTTATTTATAAAAAGAAATAATATAGAAGAAATGATATATTTATAAGAAGAAATAATATAATATTATATTAGAAAAATTACACAAAGAAATAAAATTTTTTTAAATATTAAGTCTTATATAAAATTTATGTTTATCTACTCTCTTTTTTTGTTTCAATCTAATTTTTGTTATATAATACTATCATATTATTTTTTAAATATAAAAAAAATGTATATACCCCTTTATAATAACTAAGTTGTAAATACTTATAAATTATAAAATATAAAATATACTTCCTGATTCAATTACAAATATCTTTCATATATAAAATGTGACAAATATTGCTTCTTCTATGAATTAGTTGTATCCCTTGCTTTCAGCATGACAAGAAACCATGGTAAACATTTAACAATTGATACTCTTGAATTACTTTTATAATTGAATATATGTTTTTTTATATTTTATTTTAATTACAATTAAATTATTATCTGATTAAAAAGATAAATAAACAAAATTGGTGCAAGTTTTCACTTTACCAATTCAATTATTTCTCTTGAATTTATGATACTAATAAACTTTTATTATAGCAATGTATTGGTCTTGGCACAAAACTTATTCTTTTGGGGCGAAAAAGTGAAGAAAGAACCAGAAAAAGTGCCTAAACCCAAATATATGAATTTTGATATATTTATTTAAGAGAATTTCAGTTTTTTATATAAAAAAATAACACAACAGTATTATATAATGAAAAAGATTGATCCTTGTCTCAGTCATCTAGCACTAGCAGTACTTTGGTATAAAATTGGGCTTGAAGAACAAGATATACGACCCAATAACATGGGTTATTTGGAAAAGAATTGGGCTAACTGATCCATAGATGTAAAAGTATACACCGATGAAGTTCACATATTTAGATTATATATTTTTTGTCCAGAAAAATATATTCAGATTATATTGTACTATTTGGTCCCAAAAAATATTGCCCTAATCTTGTTAATTTACTAAAAAATATATGTCCAGTTTTAGAAATTACACCTTAACTCCTTAAGTGATGTCCAGAAATAAAATCAATATAAAATTTTAAAATAAAAAATAATGTGATTTTTTTCAAAATTAATAAGTATAGTTTTCAAAACATTTAGGAGTCATTGTAACTTCTAATTTTTATGAATTCATTGACATATGTTGTAATCTCACCTACTTAGGAGATTGATCCAGTGAAGTGCGTTTTATAGTGAATTTAAATCTTTGGGTAGGTACTTGACGGTGAAAGGTTAAAATAAATTTTTGGTCCATATAGTTTATCAAAATTTTAATTTGTCCTATTAGTTTAGTTTTGATGATGTCAAATTTGGTTAGAAAAATAATAGATGATCAAAGCCACAAGTGAATCAGAAGTTTTATCGTGAGCTTTCACATCCAAATCAATATTGAATAAACAAAAAAGAAAAACAGTGACGTATGATGTGTATAAAAAAGTATACTTGAAGACTTTTATATAGTAGAAATTTCAATAGGTATGGAGTCTTTCTAAAAGTAGAATCAAGATTCCCTTCCTTGATTAAGTATGATCATGCTCATGTGATTGTCCTTGGTGACTGGTAAGCCAAAAATATTTGATCAAGTCAACAAGATCTAGAATTATCAAGTCTATTTATTCAACTGAATTATATAATTAAATGGTTAAAAAAATTGCTTAGTTCATCCAATTTTTTTTTTCATTATAAAAAGTGGATAGTTACCATCATACTTAATCCATGGGGAAAACCAATTTAGAGCTTCCTTTGTCAATTTCATTTGAGAAGAATCCTTCATTAATCCATTTACTAAACGTTTGCCACAAGTTTTTTGTATATTTTGTACAATAATGTACTGAAAAGACAAAAGAGAGATTTAAAAAAGGAGAATGATGCGAAGAGGCTCTGTAATGCTCTCCTTGAAAAAAAAATTTGGAAGCTTTGTTCTTCCTCCACTCTCACAATTCGTATTTACTAGACATCATTTCATTTGCGGAATTTGTGCATTAGCCAATTTGTAATTCTAGAAGGGAGTGAGGAGTTTTGGATTACCATTGTTTTTTTTTGGGGTAAATTCCAATAAATTTTTCTCAATTTAAGGATGTTTAAATTTATCTTTTTCAACGTTAAATTTTGACAAAAACTTCTTCAAAATTTTTGGGCAACATATCTCTTTTCTTATTATTTATGTCAAAAAAATATTATTAAAATTATACAATTTACTCCCTCAACTTGAAAAATATAACATATAAACTCACCAAACTTTCCAATTTTATGCGAAACACCCCTCAAACTTAAAATTGAATGCATAATACCCATTCACTTTTGCTAATATAGATAAATGTTTGCATAAAAATATAAAAAAATTGGTATATTACACAAAATTAAAAGTTTAAGAATCTTTCATTAACATTTAAAGTTCAAGAACTAATGGAAGTTAAATTTAACTGAAAGAATTAATTATTTATAAGTGTTTATTGAAGTTAATGTTGGTTTGATGAATCGATCGCCTAGAGTTGGTCAAACCATAATTTATAATGATGATTTAACTTAGCATGAGATTTTATTTTGATTAAAAAACAATTAAAATCAAATTAAAAAACTTTTTTAATAAGTAAATTATAAAAATATATTTGAATAGCTATGATTATATTCTCTCATAGACAATTCTTTTTTTTTGGACAAATTATAGACAATTTTTTTTCAAACATGACAAGTACAGAATGTGAACACTTTCCTCACTAAGATCAACATATGATTTTACTAGGTCCCTGCATTAAATCCAATTGGTTAATTCATTATTTTATTTTTTGGAAAAAAATATGTAAATAATACAAATCAACGACCTCTTCCTGCGTACACCAACTGTAACGATTCTACTATCGCAACAACATTATCCACATGATATTGGTAGCTGTCAGAACTGGGTGGCTCCATCTGTGAGCAATGGCTCTTCTTAACGTCTCCTTGTGCTCCAAATTCCCAGCTAAACCTCTTCTCTCAAGTTCACCTCCCGCCATTTCCGGCTATCCTACGCCTCTGGTTGGTAATCTACGCATCCCCATCTTTCTCATTTCACTTCTCCCTTGTAAATTTCAAGAATTGTTACAATTTGCTCGTTTAGGTGATGTGGGTTTCCTTGACAGGTACTAAAACCCAAGCAACCTCACGAAGCCTCTCAGGAATTTACACTTTCATTGGGTGAATCTGTGTCTAGCGCAGGCTTGGTTGCTCTCCTGTCTGCTTCATTGTTCTTCGTTGATCCCGCACTCGCCTTCAAGGTAATTAATGTTAAGAGTAAATAATAGTTTAACTGTGTTATTAAATGTTGGAAGTCTGTTTTATTTATATTTTGAATTTTAAATAGTCTCATAGTCACTTGACATTTTGAACTTGCTTTTTAATATTTTGAATATCTTCTGTATAATGATTTAAAAAAAGTACATTTATCAATGAAATTGTCCATGTTTTCGTAATTATTTTTGATAAAAAACTTGGATGTAACATAGCACAAGATGATCAGATGATAATTGAACAAAGTGTTGAATAATGTTCTTAAATTACATATGGACAAAGTAGTTTTTGGTCAAACAATAAAGTAGGTAAACTATAATTTATCAATTGCAAATTGGTCCAAAAGAGAATTTGAAACCTTACAGAATAAAAAATCAGGAATGGTTTTGTGGGTTTCAGTTGTAATAGCAATTCACTGTTTTAGGAATTGTTGTCTTGGTAAAGAATTGGGGGTTTAAGGTCTTTGTCAATGAGTATTATGGCAATAACTGGTTCAAAGTACAGGGTGGAGGACCATATGGGCAGGAGGTGACACGGGGACAAGATCTCAGTGGGAAGGACTTTAGTGGCAAGACTCTGATTAAGCAAGATTTCAAAACGGTGTAATTTTTTTTTTTTTGTTAAAAACAAATTGGAGTCAATCTGATATTGTTAGAGTTTGATGGAAGGCTAATAAGTGCCTGTTATCTGTTACAGTCAATATTGCGACAAGCCAATTTTAAAGGTGCAAAGTTGTTAGGTGCCAGCTTCTTTGATGCTGATCTAACAGGTATGATTGTAAACAGATGATATATTAAGTGTGGCTTACTAGTACCATTTTTGAGTCAATTACCAGAACAATACATGACTAAAGTTGGATTTATGTATTGGTGTTTTAATTTGATATTTTTATGTTTTAACTGCATTTCTGAAGCTACTGACCATTATCTTGGGAGGTTGTCTTTCTATAATTTGGAAATTGAATTTGTTAGCTTAATTCCAGTAATTGCTTTAAAATACTAAGAAATTGTTCAAAATATAAGTGAAACTGAAACACACTTTAAACAATGAAACTGTTCATCGTTTTAAAAATCAAAATGTTCATCAATTTAACTTTCACATGTAGGCCTAATTTTAACATTCAGATTAAGTGATAAAATAACAAACCACATGGGGTTGAATGAAAGTTTTGTTTCACAAGGGGGAAAATAGATTTTGGGTCAGATCCATTAGTAAAGGAATGTTCTACTGCTGCTCAATTTTGAGACTACTTTGTAGTCTTTATTTAGGTATAGCCTCTGCATTAATAGAATAATTTTCTGCTTCTGCACTCTCCTGTTGTCAGGGGCTGATCTTTCAGATTCTGATCTAAGAGGTGCAGACTTTTCCTTGGCAAATGTGACAAAGGTAACTCTCTGTTAATAGGGTGATGTTGTGTGTTATAAAAATTATTGTTACATCTAATTGGTTTATACATGTGATGAAAGACAAAATATGTGTTCTTTGTGGATCTAGCGGACTATAATCTTAGAATAATTTGCATGAAGACTTAAATAATTCTTTATTCCGCATCATCTGTGCCCTTACTCCACTGTACTACAGTTTAACTCAGTTTATTAATCTGATTACGTAAAAGTTTTCTTTGTTGTTTTCTGTATTGCAAACTAAACTCAAATATTTACATTATGATGGTGACTAAACTAAGAGTTCATTGTATAAGGGATACTTGATGATCAATATATAATGCCCTTTACCCATCCATCTGATTAACTGTTGCTTTTTCCTTTATTATATTTATAATATTTTAAGTATTCATATGTTATGTCAATGAAAATGACATCTTGCAAATATAATGACAGATAATGCACATGATAGTTATCCAGCTACCATTTATAAGTATGGAAAATTGTATATAGGGATGATGAGACGGGAAGGGCCGTAGATTGTGGTACAAACAGAACCTTATATTATTCAAGATAAAACTGAAAATGTGCCCACATTCATAATATCTTGCGTCTTCTAATTGCATCCTAATTCTGCAGGCAAATTTGAGCAATGCTAACTTGGAAGGTGCACTTGCGACAGGAAACACATCTTTCAAGGGCTCAAAAATAACAGGAGCTGGTATGTAGATGTACCACTTGTTAAATGCTACTAGTGGATTTTTAAGTGTAATATAATATCAAAAGAATAGTTTTAATAGTCCAAAATCAGATACTGGTGTTAGTAAGTTCCAATTAAATCAGATCTGTCATTAAAATTATTTAGTATGATACTATTACAAGATAGTATCATATTATAGAAATGAGTCAAGGTAAAACATGTTAACGCATTGCTTGATTTATAACCAACTTTATCTAATAGAAAAAGACTTTGTTTTTTGTTGTTGTTGATACTATTGCAAGATAGACATCTTTTCCAAATACAACAGCAATTACTTAGTAACATCAATAATTTTCATTCATGTTCTTTTAAACCTTTCCATCACCGGACACTTATCAGTAGTGCAGTGTGGTTTTCGCTGTGTGGATGCAATCATGAAAAGATGATGCTTAAGCAGAATTTTAGATTTAATTAATATATGCAATGGTAGAACACTGCTCTTATTTAATAATAACACAAAATAAGAAATTTTAGGTTAAAGTATTGGTGTGATGATTACCTGCAAGCCTGAAAGGCAATTCTAATAGGGAGCTTAAAATAGGCTGGATGTCTAGATGTTACTGCCACCATGGTATACTTGCAGATATTACTTATAAAGAAGAATGAAGAATTAATTCTTCATTCAAAGATAAATCTTTCTATGCTTTGATCTCTTGAGCTAACTTTTATATCATATAAACCAACCTTTAGTTTCTTTTTTGAAAGTACAACTAAATTTCATTTCAAATGAGTTTGCTTTGATGGTTATGCTAATGCAAGTACTTCCACAGTCTTTGAGTTAACAATTATTTGCTTCTTATATGAGGCCAGACTTCACAGACGTGCCACTAAGAGATGATCAACGGGAATACCTCTGTAAAGTTGCAGATGGGTAAGAATAAGATCATATTTTTATGCACTTTCTATTATCTAAATAGGCTTCATAACTCCTAAGTAATAAAGTTGATTCTGGTGTTAGGGTGAACCCAACTACTGGAAATGCTACACGTGAAACATTGCTGTGCAATGACAGTTAGTGTTCAGTTTGCTGAATATATCGTCATATTGAATCAGAGGCCAATCTTAGCAGCTGCAGTTTTTGAATTTATTGGAAGTTTCTCTACTTTTCTTGTACTCTAAGAAAAGAAATTGTTCTGTTGCACCCTAGGTGTCATAATAAATATTCAATGATCAATTACCTTTGTGATTTCTTAATGATTTTTGAGATCTCTAGTTACTTATTTTAAATGATTATAACCAAGTTCTCACATTATGAACTACACTTGTAAATCTCCACTCAAGTAGCGAATATGATTTCCTCAAGACAATAAGGAACTTATCAAGAAGATGGCCCAAAACTATGTAGTTCTTTCACTGAGTAGGTAGATGAAAGATCATCAAGTGCTCTGCAATGATTCTAATGTCTAAGGCTCAGACGTCTTCTGTGCAAACGCTTGAGTGTAGCAAACTTGTTTGATCTGTAATCATATTAATTGTTGTAATAAAAATGATTTTTAGTTGGTTTCTTGTTAGATAACCTAATAGTAAATATATAAAAACTGCTTCTTCTTTTTTAACTTTTATTTCTTAACATAAGGACCTTTTTTTTTTTTTTTGGAAATGATTCAGTTTTTAGATATTGTTATTATTAAATTTTGTAAGTTTTCACCCCTAGCCTGTCTAATAACATATTTGTAAAGTGAAAAAAAAATCATTAAATAATAAACTTAATTTCTAAAAGTAGTTACTTAAATCACATGGCAAGCAACTTTGCTTATTTTAATGATAAACAACCATATTTAAAAGTTAAAAAAAATTTGTGCAATTCTCTCATATAGTTAACCATAAATTGTTTTAATCAAATAAGTAAAGCATAATTTTTCTTTTTTCTATAACTTTTTACCCATAATTCTTAACTGTTTAATATATATTAAATTTTTTATGATAAATATTCAACTGTGAGCTTAAATAATAATTTTTAGATTTGAACTGGTTATTGATCTAACAAAAAATTTAAGTCACCACTCATTAGTTCATTAGTATAATCGTTAGGTCATTAAAAATTCAATAGAATTGATAAAATAAACAAATAAATTTAAATAATACACTTACTTTTAATTATTTTAAAATTATATACATCATTAAATAAAAATATTAAATTATAAATTTAGTACAATTCAAGTCATAAAAATATAATTCAATTATTTTAAAATTAGAGTTATATTTATGTATTATCATTTTCAAATTTATTATTTAAAATTATATATTAAATAAGTAATTAAGTATTAAAAGAGTGTTAAAATTATCATTATTTATAATATTTAATAATTTATCATGTATAAAGTAACACATCACAAAATTATTAAAAGTAATTAAGAATTGAGCATTATAAGTAATAAATTAGTTTTAGTATATTCCATATTATAATATTTTTATCAATATTATAGACTTATTTTAATACAATACATAATGTTGGATATTTAGGATTAGATAATAAATACTAAAAAATTAGATAAAAAATTTATATATTAATCAATTATATTTAATTATTTTTTTATAATATATTTAAAGTAATTGATTAAGTATTATTGAGTTGTACAAGATTCAAAGCCACAAGTCACGTCACGTCCTTCTAAAGCGAGTGAATTTGAAAAATGGGTCCTCTCCTAGTAATTTTCTAATGATACGAGGGCCTCCAAAATAATCCAAAAAGTTCAAGAAGAAAAAGGCCACGAGTGATGAATTCAGGTGGGGAGTTGCAGAAGCAGAAGCCATGATGTTTAGAGCGCAATTCATGTACCCATAGACTCCGATTCATGGCATAAATAAGGATCTTGGTGAGCTTCTCTTTCTTCTTCTTCTGCGTTGCTTTCTCAATCTTCTTCCATTCCATCTCTATTTACACCTTCGTTCACTGTCGGAATCAAATTGGTTACGTACAAGGAATTAAGAATGTCTAGAAGATTATTGTTAGTATACTAAGAGGACTGGTAGGAGATAGATTCAATCGCAATAGAGTAGAGACCTGCACAATGTGGTGCTAGATATCTGGACATAACCACTGTAGCATGCATGATCAATGCAGAAATTAGTGCTGTTTTGGCAGTCATGCGAAGAAATGTTAGATGGGGATTCCATTATATGTCAGATGATGATCAGTGGGATCACACTCTTGTTCAGTCTTTGAAGGCATTAAGGAAGAAAATTTTTACGTGGCCAAATCTGTGGCATTCTATCAACCTTGCCTTGTATCTCCAGCCTTTTTTGGATGTGATTCAATCAGATGAAACTAGTGCACCAATTACTGGTGTTGCTTTGTCGTCTTTTTACAAGATCTTAACTCTGGATGTGATTGATCAGAACACTGTTAACGTTGGGGATACCATGCACTTGGTGGTTGATGCTGTTACAAGTTGCAGATTTGAGGTGACTGATAATGCAACCGAAGAAGTGGTTCTAATGAAGATATTACAAGTTCTTTTAGCATCTGTGAAAAGCAAAGCTTCTGCAATGTTGAGTAACCAACATGTTTGCACCATAGTGAATACTTGTTTCCGCATAGTTCATCAAGCAGGAACCAAAGGTGAGTTGTTGCAGCGGATAGCACGCTACACGATGCATGAACTTGTTAGGTGTATTTTCTCTCACCTTCAAGATATTGAGAAGAAAATGTGTACACTGGTAAATGGAAGCATTGCATTGAAACAAGAGGTATACCTTTGTCCCTATAGGTAACAATCTTCACTATTTTCATGCCATAATTTTGTCATATGATGAGAAGGAAAAATAATTGAAGGAAAATTTGGAGTTAGAGATAGAGAGAGATTCGTATTTATGCTAAGATTTGTTGTCTATGTAGCACCAATCCAAGTACGCCTATTCTATTTAAACAATACGATACATAGATATAACAATTTATTAAGAAATATAGTATACAGAATTGACTGGGTGTATTATATAAAATATATGGAATATGTAACTTTACATAAATAAAAGCTGATAAAATTGTGTTCAATTATTTTTTTGAAAAAAATTGTTCAAGATGTTCATTCCAAAAGTCACAGTTAACAAAATTTAATATTTGCATGTCATAATGTTAGCACAAAAATGTGCCAATGATACCCTATATGGAGGCCCATATAGGTAAGACAGTATGGATATGATAAGCACGCTGCTTCATAAGCTTATTAGTCTCAACTTAGAAAATGTTAAACAATTATTAAAGAACTTCGTTGACTTCTTTATTTTCTGCTTTTTTTATTGTTAATTATGTACATATATTTATAAATTCCATTTACTATATTAATTCATTTCCCAGAAAAGTGTATGCCACTAATCTTCAGGTCTTAAATATTGTCCATTCTATTTGATCGAATGATTAAACCTGTCCTGTAAGTCTGCAGTACAGTCTAGAATTAACTTAAGCCTCCTTCCCCCCTTTTCTTTTTCCCGCCTCAGACACAAGAAAAGAAAAAGATGAAGAATCTTTGGAGGATATGTATGTGTATAGGTGGAGAGTTGATCATTTTGGATCATCACAACTACTTTTCTAGCCAAATTGGCAAACTTCTAAAGGCAATTTTTAATTGTATTGTTCTACTGAAATAAATGGTTTTCCTGGTGCAAAAATTAGTTTTGAGATTGAGGAAATGTCAAAATAAGTACATTTGATTATTGAGGACTTTTGCAGCATGTTGCGCTAAATAATGAGCATGATTTTGCAAGCAGACAACTGGAGAATGGGACCTCAAGTTCTGCATATGATACTCAGTTATTATCTACAAGCATGGGTTCCAATGCTACAAATGTTGTGGAAGAAAATACAGCTATTGATAGCAGTGGCAAGGATAATACCCAACATGAATTGTATCTCATGACTAAACCGCATGGGGTTCCCTGCATGGTCTTGTGCTCTTTGTTGAATGTTGTTGAGCATACAGGAATTGGTCCAAGATCAAACACAATAGCTTTTGATGAAGATGTGCCCCTTTTTGCTTTGACTTTGATTAATTCAGCCATAGAGTTGGGAGGGCCTTCCATTCGCCTTCACCCAACGTAGTTGAACTTAATTCAGGATTATTTATTCTATAATCTTATGCAATTTGGTTTGTCAATGAGTCCCCTTGTACTTTCTATGGTTTGTAGCATTGTTCTCAACCTGTATCACCATCTACGTACAGAACTCAAATTACAGCTAGAAGCGATCTTTTCTTGTGTCATTTTGAGGGTTGCACAAGGTAGATATGGGGCATCATACCAGCAGCAGGAGGTCGCCATGGAGGCTCTTGTTGACTTCTGCAGGCAAAGTTCATTCATGGATGTATGCTAACTTCGATTGTGATATAACTTGTAACAATGTCTTTGAAGACATTGTTAACTTGTTTTCAAAAAATGCATTTTCTTTGAACACTTCATTATCTTTCATGCATATTCTTGCTTTGGATGCTCTTATTGCTGTCATGCAGGGAATGGCTGAAAGGATAGATAATGGATCTGTTAGTTTAGAATATCCTCCAATGAAACTTGAAGTGTATGCTCCATTATGGATGGAAAAGTGTGACAATTTTGGTGATCCAAATCATTGGGTTCCTTTTGTATGCAGAAGAAAGTATTTCAAAAGAAGATTGATGATTGGAGCCGATCACTTCAATCGTGACCCTAAGAAAGGTCTAGAGTTTCTCCAAGGAACACATCTCTTACCTGAAAATCTTGATCCACCAAGTGTTGCCTGCTTTCTGAGATACACTGCTGGGTTGGATAAAAATATCATTGGTGATTTTCTCGGAAATCATGATGAATTCTGTGTTGAGGTTCTTTATGAATTTGCTAGAACATTTGATTTCCAAGACATGACTTTAGACACCACCCTGAAGCTTTCTCTGAGAGATACTACGAACAGTCACCGCATATCCTAGCTAACAAGGATGCTGCTCTGTTGTTATCATACTCGATAATATTGCTTAATACAGATCAGCACAATGCACAGGTCAAAAAGAAAATGACAGTAGATGATTTTATCCGGAATAATAGGCAAATAAATGGTGGTAATGATCTACCCCAAGAATTCCTATCGGAGCTTTACTATTCAATTTGTAATAATGAGATCAGCACTCTCCCTGTAAAAGGTGTGGGATATCCTGAAATGACTCCTAGTCGGTGGATTTATCTAATGCACAAGTCAAAGAAAACTGCTCCATTCATTGTATCTTACAACAGAGCACATCTTGATCATGATATGTTTACTATATTGTCAGGCCCAACCATTCCTGCCATTTCTGTGGTGTTTGATAATGCTGAAAATGAAGAGGTATGCCAAACACATATAGATGGACTCTTAACTGTTGCCAAGATTTCAGCTCATTGTCATCCTGAAAAAGTACTGGATGATCTGGCTGTGTCCCTTTGTAAGTTCACTACTATCTTGGATCCATCATCGGCTGAGGAATCGGTCCTGGCCTTTGGAGATGACATGAAAGCGAGAATGGCAACTGAGACAGTTTTCACTATTGCAAATAGGTATGGTGATTATATTCACACAGGGTGGAGAAATATTCTTGATTGCATCTTAAGATTGCACAAGTTAGGTCTTCTTCCTGCTCATATGGCCAGTGACGCAGCTAATGAATCGGAGCTTTCTGCTGAAACTGGGCATGGTAAATATAATGCCAATTATTTGTCTCCAACTCATCTGTCTTCTATTACAACTCCAAAGAGGTCCTCTGGATTGATGAGCAGGTTTAGTCAGCTCTTATCTCTTCGCACTGAAGAGACAGGATCACAACCAACTGAAGAAGAACTTGCTGCTCATCAGTGCACCTTACAAACGATTCAGAGGTGTCACATTGACAGCATATTCACTGAGATTAAATTTCTGCAAGCTGAGTCTCTCTATTGCAGCTTGCAAGAGCATTCATAAGTGCTGCAGGGCAATCTCAGAAACAGAACATGTCTTCTGAGGATGAAGATGCTGCAGTTTTTTGCCTTGAGTTATTGGTTGCTATCACTCTGAATAACAGGGATAGAATTGGACTTCTTTGGCAGGATGTTTCTGGGCACATATGTGATATTTTTCAGTCAACTGTAATCCCTGGCGCACTTGTAGAGAAGGCTATTTTTGGACTCCTCAGGATTTGCCAGCGCTTACTTCCATACAAGGAGGACATTACTGATGAGCTTTTGAGGTCCCTACAACTATCTTGAAGCTTGATGCCCAGGTTGCTGATGCATATAATGAGCAGATTACGCCGGAAGTCAGTCACCTTGTGAAGGCAAATGCCTCTCATATAAGATCTTATTTAGGATGGCTGTCAATTACGTCCCTGCTTTCTATCACATCTAGACACACAGAAGCATCTGAGGCTGGATTTGATGCACTATTATTCATTGTGTCCAATGGAGCCCACTTGCTGCCTGCTAATTATGTTCTCTGTGTGGACACTGCAAGGCAGTTTGCTGAATCTTGGGTTGGACTGGCAGAGCGATCTATAGAGGCACTGATCTCATGGCTGGGTCTGTAAATTGCTTAGTGCAGTGGACTAGTGAGGCTAAGGAAGCATTAGATGAGGAGGAGGAGGGGGAAGTATCAAAGTTATCACAGGACATTGGAGAGATGTGGTTAAGGCTAGTGCAGGGACTACGGAAAGTATGCTTAGACCAGAGAGAGGAGGCTAGAAATCGTGCTTTATTATCTTTGCAGAGGTGCTTGACAGTAGCTGATGGGATTCATCTTTCACATGGAGTGTGGTTACAGTATTTTGATTTGGTGATCTTCCCTGTGCTTGATGACCTGCTAGAAATTGCGCAGGGACACTCTCAAAAGGACCACCGCAACATGGAAGATTCACTTATCCTTGGCTTGAATCTCTTGTCTAAAGTTTTCCTACAACTATTACAAGACCTATCACAATTAACAACCTTCTGCAGACTATGGTTGGGTGTATTAGATCGAATGGAAAAATGTATGAAAGTGAAAATTAAGGGAAGGACAAGTGAGAAGCTTCAGGAACAAGTGCTTGAGCTTCTTAAGAACAAGTTGTTTGTTATGAAGTCAATGGGCGTGCTAGTGCAGAGCAGTTCCTTAGATGGAGATAGATTGTTTGAACTGACATGCTACATGTGAATAACATTGCTCTGTCATTACAGTCTGAGGTGTTTTACAAGCAGGATTCAGATCATCTGCAGCAAACGGGGTGAAACAGTTGATAGTATGGGACCCAATGAAAAGGTTTCTCTTCCTTGGAATGAAACTGCACACCAAGAAGGTGCTAGTGTTATGTTAGTATGTTCCCTAATGAATCCATGATCTCAGTCCTTTATAGGATTCGTTGGGAAGTTGTCTGGATTCTAAAACTGATTATGCAGAATAAGTTGACCACATTCACATCTATACTGTGGCTGGAGCAGGTTGGTCTTGCTAAATCTCATATTGGCCTGGCCTAGCATTTAGTATTCCCTCTTTCTCATACTTGCTTCAGGGATGCGTATTGGTGTGATTTTTGGAGGGTGGTATGAATGTGGTGTTTCAGCATGAGAATCGTTTTTGCTTCCCTTGTAGTAGTAGTGCCTGAGGGATCATTGACGGCAAATTTTCCTCCGCTATTTTCTTGAGAAAGAGATCCTCTGAAGTGCGTTTTTAATGTATAAAACAACGTACTTTATATGAAAAACGTATCTCACATAATTCATTTTCATTTTCTTTGCCACATTGTACAGAGAGACCTCGAAATTCCCTTTTAGCTGCTACTTGACAGACGTATTTCACTCGGTACAGTTCAATGCAAACAACAAAATTTAGAAATAGTAAAAAATATATGTTTAAACGTCCAACGATTTGGTGCTTTTCTCTCTCTCTCTCTCTCTCTCTCTTTTAATTATTACAGTGAAATGATACGGTTAGAATTTAAGTAAACCAACGATTTATTTTCTCCTTTCTAAAAATGAAATCTTTTAAGTTAATCTCTAAAAAAATTTCCCACAATTAAAATAGTCTATTTTTCAAGTAAATATTCTGTAATTAATAAATGAAAGTTTATATGACCATTAGCTCCTAATTTAAACTTTAAGTGGATTTGAGGAAAATTGTTAAGCCAAATAATTGTAAAAAGATTTATTTGAAAAAAGATCGATTAAATAAAACCATTTTAATGGAAAGTAATACTAGATAAATCTCAATTATGTATATAAACTCTCCAATATAGATTATTTCACGTGAAAAAAATAATATGTGTGAAATAATATATATTCTTCAATATATATATATAATTGCCTTAATATTACTATAATTTGAATAATAATTATCAAAAAGAGGGTTAAAGTTACAAAGTAAACGAATTAGTCTCTTTCAGTAATTTAATGCGAATACAAAATGAAAACGAAAAATAATTAATATCGTGTATATATATTATATAATGTTTATAGAAAAACGTAACTTTATTTATTGTATTGTTTTTTTTTGGTCTGAAGAAAAAGGTTCAACGGCAGTAGAAGAAGGTTCCGTCGTGAAGGGCAGGGCGTGCTCCTCACTAATTAGCTTTGATTTTCACTTTGGAGTGAAGTAGCACAAGGCAAGATTTCTTAGTAATGTGCCCCACCGACTTCAGATTCATGGGCTAAACAGAGGATTGTGGTAACCTATTTTTTCTTCTTCTGTGTT
Organism: Senna siamea; assembly: GCA_031216115.1. Taxonomy (NCBI): domain Eukaryota; kingdom Viridiplantae; phylum Streptophyta; class Magnoliopsida; order Fabales; family Fabaceae; genus Senna; species Senna siamea. The sequence continues at coordinate 10,827,677 of CM062367.1, read as the reverse complement.
GTGATCTCTATCCTCATCATTTGTACTTAATTATTCCTTTTTTACGTTTTTCTTATGCTCATCTGCATTTTCTTTATGTTCATATTACTTTAATAGTTTGGAATCAAAACTTGAGCATCGTTGTGGAACCCTTTTATTTCGAATTTATTTCAGTTCCACACGGATTAATTTATATCGAAGATATCATGGAAATCACAAAGATAGTTGTTTGCATCATTAAAGGAGTGGAAAATGTATGGGTTGAATGATAATTGTAGATCTAGGGGTTATGAGGTTTTGGACAAGTTATGATCATGGTTTGAAGTTGAATTTATATGAAGTTCAAGACATGACAACGTATTTAATTATTCAACTCTTTTGGGGTGTGTGTGTGATCTTTTCTCTTTGTTTCCTTGGGAGGAGAAAGGGAAGATTATTTTGGAATCCATCGCTTGCCAATTCGCTTGGGGTATCTGGTCAGAATTATTTTCCAATCATTTTTGTGTCTGGATGAACTATTTTTAAAAATTTTATTGAGCTCTGTTACCCTATATTAGGGCTTCTTTATGGATTCAAATTTAAAAGTGTAAGGATGGCATGATCTAATTGAGATTTGAGAATGAATTACAGTGGAAGAATTGGTAAGAGCTCGTTTATGTGTGAGTAAGATAGTAAGGATGGCTGGACAATGGTTGAGGTGTGGAGTCATATTTCTGTAGCTGCCATAGGATATTTTGTTTTTTGCTTGACATGTCAATATGTAGTTTATCTTTAATATGGTTAATTCCCAGTGGATCATTGAAAAAGCTGGATCTATCTTTGTATATGGAAAATTGGAAAAGCCTGGTCCAATCACCTCCCTATGTAGATATGTTTACTTGATTTGCATGAGGTTTTTCAAGTTATTTAGTACATGGAAACACTAATCTCATTTTATATACTGTCTCTCTGGACTTCACAGTATGTGTTTGCGAGGACTTTGGTTCACCTCAGCCATCCATCATTAAACCTCAAGAAGATCTGTTCTGTACAAAAAACTTTGTATAAATGGGACGTTTAAAGCTGCAAGATGGTATCAATGCAATAGAGGAAGAACCTGAGGAGTTTGATGCTGCATATCCTAACAAAATTACTTTAGCATGCATGATCAATTCCGAAATTGGTGCCGTTCTGGCAGTCATGCGAAGAAATGTAAGATGGGGAGGTCGTTATATGTCAGGTGATGATCAGCTGGAGCACTCTCTTATTCAATCCTTGAAGACCTTAAGGAGGCAAATATTTTCATGGCAGCATCAGTGGCATGCTATCAACCCTGCCTTGTATCTCCAGCCTTTTCTGGATGTTATTCGATCAGGTGAAACAGGTGAACCAAGTACCATTGTTGCTTTGTCATCTGTTTACAAGATCTTAACTCTGGATGTGATCGATCAAAACACTATCAATGTTGAGGATGCCATGCACCTGGTGGTTGATGCTGTCACTAGCTGCAGATTTGAGGTGACTGATCCTGCATCTGAAGAAGTAGTTTTAATGAAGATACTTCAAGTTCTTTTGGCTTGTATGAAAAGTAAAGCATCTATAATGCTGAGTAATCAACATGTTTGCACCTTAGTGAATACTTGTTTTCGAATAGTTCATCAAGCAGGAACCAAAGGTGAGTTGTTGCAGCAGATAGCACGCTACACAATGTATGAACTTGTCAGGTGTATTTTCTCACATCTTCAAGATGTTGGCAACACAGAGCATGCATTAGTAAATGGAAGCTCTACTTTAAAACAGGAGGTATAAGATTCACATTGCCTTTCTTCCTTTACATAGTTTATTTATCCTGATTTGTGATTATTGTCAATTGATAGGGATAAAAAATGGAGAGAGCATTTGTGGGTTGTTTGCTTCCACATTGATTATTGTTGCTATTGTGCAGGAATTAAGCTATCGTAACAGTAATTTGTCTGTTTGTGATCTGATAAATCATCTTAAAGAAAGCCTCCTTGATTATCTATTATAAATTTTAGGGTGTTATATGCCATGAAATGTTTGACTAGCATGTTATAATTCAGTCTTCAGTACAAGCTAAAATGGACTTTACAGATCTTCCTTAAAAAGTATTGTATGTCTTTTTCCCTCCATTTCCCCATCCCCTAAAAGTAAAATAGAAAGAATCTGTACAGTCTGTGACTCTGTGTATGTATAGTTGAGGAAGGGAGTTTGTGTTGCAGATAATTACTTATATTAACATTAAATTGTGAAATCTGTAAACATTCAATTGTCAATCACCCTGCCTTAATGAATAGTTTCTGGCTAGAATTTGAATTTTGATATTACATGTATATATGAGTACATTTATTACTTGTGCAGATTGGAGGGTTAAATAATGAGTATGCTTTTGGAAGTAAACAATTGGAGAATGGAAGCATGAGTTCTGAATATGATAATCACTCATTACCAACTAACTCTGCTACCAGTGCTGCAACTGTTGTGACAGCAACTGTGATGGATGAAAACCCAGCTATTGCTAGTAGTGGCAAGGAGACTGTACCATATGACATGCATCTCATGACTGCCCCATATGGAGTTCCCTGCATGGTGGAAATATTTCATTTCTTGTGTTCTTTGCTGAATGTTGTTGAGCAAATGGACATGGGTGCTAGATCAAATACAGTAGCATTTGATGAAGATGTGCCTCTTTTTGCCTTAAATTTAATTAATGCTGCCATTGAATTGGGAGGGCCTTCCATTCGTGGACACCCCAGGTTGCTGAGCTTAGTTCAGGATGAATTGTTCCGTAATCTGATGCAGTTTGGTTTGTCGACAAGTCCCCTTATACTTTCAATGGTGTGTGGCATTGTTCTCAACCTGTATCATCATCTTCGTACAGAACTCAAATTGCAGCTTGAAGCATTTTTCTCTTGTGTCATTTTGAGGCTTGCACAAAGCAGATATGGGGCTTCATACCAGCAGCAGGAGGTTGCTATGGAGGCCCTTGTTGACTTCTGCAGGCAAAAAACATTTATGGTAGATATGTACGCCAACTTTGACTGTGACATTACTTGCAGTAATGTCTTTGAAGACCTTGCCAATTTGTTGTCAAAAAGTGCATTTCCTGTAAACTGTCCATTGTCTTCCATGCATATTCTTGCTTTGGATGGTCTCATTGCTGTTATACAAGGAATGGCTGAAAGGATTGGCAATGGATCTGTTAGTTCAGAACATTCTCCAGTTAATCTTGAAGAGTATACACCATTCTGGATGGTTAAGTGTGAGAATTACAGTGATCCAAATCAATGGGTCCCTTTTGTGCGCAGAAGAAAGTACATCAAGAGAAGATTGATGATTGGAGCTGACCACTTTAATCGTGATCCTAAGAAAGGTCTAGAGTTTCTGCAAGGAACACATCTTTTGCCTGACAAACTTGATCCCCAAAGTGTTGCTTGCTTTTTCAGGTATACTGCTGGGTTGGATAAGAATCTTGTTGGTGATTTCTTAGGAAATCATGATGAATTCTGTGTTCAGGTTCTTCATAAATTTGCTGGAACTTTTGATTTTCAAGATATGAATCTAGACACTGCTCTGCGACTATTTTTGGAGACTTTCAGATTACCAGGAGAATCTCAAAAGATACAAAGGGTGCTTGAAGCTTTTTCTGAGAGATACTACGAGCAGTCACCACATATCCTAGCTAACAAGGATGCTGCACTCTTGTTGTCATATTCACTCATAATGCTTAATACAGATCAGCACAATGTACAGGTAAAAAAGAAGATGACAGAAGAGGATTTTATCCGAAATAATAGGCATATAAATGGTGGCAATGATTTACCTCGAGATTTCCTATCAGAGCTTTACCATTCAATTTGTAAGAATGAGATCCGTACTACCCCTGAACAAGGTGTTGGATTTCCTGAAATGACACCAAGCCGGTGGATTGATCTAATGCACAAGTCGAAGAAAACTGCTCCATTTATTGTATCTGATTCCAGAGCCTACCTTGATCATGATATGTTTGCTATAATGTCAGGTCCAACAATTGCTGCCATATCTGTGGTATTTGATCATGCTGAACATGAAGAGGTATACCAAACCTGTATGGATGGATTCTTAGCTGTTGCAAAGATTTCAGCTTGCCATCATCTTGAAGATGTTCTGGATGATCTAGTTGTGTCACTTTGCAAGTTCACTACTCTTTTGAACTCATCATCAGTGGAGGAACCAGTCCTAGCCTTTGGAGATGACACAAAAGCAAGAATGGCAACTGTAACAGTTTTCACCATTGCAAATAGGTATGGTGATTACATCCGCACAGGATGGAGAAATATACTTGATTGCATCTTAAGATTACACAAGCTAGGACTTCTTCCTGCCCGTGTGGCCAGTGATGCAGCTGATGAGTCAGAGCTTTCTGCTGAAACTGGGCTTGGGAAGCCTATAACAAATTCTTTATCATCAGCTCAAATGCCGTCTATTGGAACTCCAAGGAGATCCTCAGGATTGATGGGCAGGTTTAGTCAGCTCTTATCTCTTGAAACTGAGGAACCAAGATCACAGCCTACTGAACAACAACTAGCTGCTCATCAACGAACCCTACAAACAATACAGAAATGCCACATTGACAGCATATTCACTGAAAGTAAATTTTTGCAGGCTGAATCTCTATTGCAACTTGCAAGAGCACTCATATGGGCTGCAGGGTTTCCCCAGAAAGGGAACAATACACCTGAGGATGAAGATACTGCTGTGTTCTGCTTGGAATTGCTGATTGCAATCACTTTGAATAACAGGGATAGAATTGGAATACTTTGGCAGGGTGTGTATGAGCACATTTCCAATATTGTTCAGTCAACTGTAATGCCTTGTGCTCTGGTAGAGAAGGCGGTTTTTGGACTCCTGAAGATTTGCCAGCGGTTGCTTCCCTACAAAGAGAGCATTGCTGATGAACTTTTGAGGTCCCTGCAACTAGTCTTGAAGCTTGATGCCCGGGTTGCTGATGCATACTGTGAGCAGATTACACAGGAAGTCAGTCGCCTTGTGAAGGCAAATGCTTCTCATATTAGATCGCAGTTTGGATGGCGTACAATTGCATCACTACTTTCCTTCACAGCTAGACACCTAGAAGCATCTGAGGCTGGGTTTGATGCACTATTATTCATCATGTCTGATGGAGCCCACTTGCTACCAGCTAATTATTTTCTCTGTGTAGACGCTGCAAGGCAGTTTGCTGAATCTCGCATTGGACAGGCAGAGCGGTCAGTACGGGCACTAGATCTCATGGCAGGGTCTGTCAATTGCTTAGTTCAGTGGACTAGTGAGGCTAAGGAAGCGATGGAGGAGGAAGAACTCTCTAAGTTGTCTCAGGACATTGGAGAGATGTGGTTGAGGCTAGTGCAGGGACTAAGGAAAGTATGTTTAGACCATAGAGAGGAGGTTAGAAATCATGCTTTATTATCACTGCAGAGTTGCTTGACAGGAGCTGATGGGATTTATCTCCCGCTTAGTGTGTGGTTACAGTGTTTTGATCTGGTCGTCTTCACTGTGCTTGATGACCTGCTTGAAATTGCACAAGGACAGTCTCAAAAGGACTACCGCAACATGGAAGGCACACTTATCTTTGCTGTGAAGCTCTTGTCTAAAGTATATCTTCAGTTACTCCAAGACCTATCCCAATTAACAACATTCTGCAAACTATGGTTGGGTGTGCTGAGCCGAATGGAAAAATATATGAAGGTGAAAGTTAGAGGAAAGAGAAGCGAGAAGCTTCAAGAGCTAGTGCCTGAGCTTCTTAAAAACATCTTACTTGTTATGAAGACAAGGGGCGTACTGGTGCAGAGGAGTGCCTTAGGTGGCGATAGTTTGTGGGAATTGACATGGCTACATGTGAACAACATTGCTCCATCATTGCAATCTGAGGTGTTTCCTGAGCAGGATTCTGAGCATTTGCAACACAAACAGGTTGAATCAATTGGAGGTTTGGAACCTGATGAAAAGGGTTCTGTTACTTCAAATGACACAGCAAGCCGGGAAGATTCTGGCGTTGTTGGTTAATTATAGCCTAGTGGTATGTCCACCAGAACCAGTTTGTCTGTATGAACCCATGATCTCCTGCCATGATAATTTTCAAGCTTTCATTGAAGGTTGTCTGGGTTCTTATACTGAATTTGCAGAATATTGTGGATCAGATTCACATCTTGATTTTGGTTGGAGCTGCTAGTTGCAAAATAGTACAGGAGGGAAACGATGTAATTTTCTGAGCCAAAAATACGTGAAGTTGGTCTTGTTAAATCTCGTGTTACACGAGTCAATTGGTGTTCCCTTTCTTGTATTTGCCGCAAGGGAGCTTGTTATATTGTAACTCCTGGATGAATATATGTAATAGTTATAGCTTGAGTACCCTAAGATTTCTACCCTTCTAGAGTGGGGGGTGCTTTAGAGATTCGCTATACCAAATGAGGCTACGCTTTAAGAAGCAGTCTTTTTGTACAGCACTCGAAATTGTTCTTGTTGCAAGATGTATTTTCCCGGGTATAATGATTGAAAACGAGTTCTCATTCTGTTAATTTTGCTTCTTTTTTCGTGGGGATATTTTACTGAACAAAGGTCTAATAATAATTTTACTATATCAACCTGAAAATATATTTTCGAAGTGTTCACTATTTAAAACTTAAGAACTGAGGTTTTAAATAGGTCATAGTTTAATTTTGTGTTTGTTTAGTACCTAGGGAACAAGATAATGCCATCGTGAGTAATGAAAAGTATGTGCTTGAATAATCAAAAAATTGGAAATGAGTAAAATTAAGGCAGAATTTCTATACAGAAAGCAATACAAGGGAAGGGAAAACTTTGTCGGACTCTTTATTAGCAGAGGTAATATATTGACATGAATTCTCTTACAACTACATGATTACAGAGGTAGAAAACAATGAGATCGGACAGAACAGAACAATAAAGTGGTGTCACCACAATCTACTTCATTAAGCTGTAACTGTTTCTTGGGGACCACAATTCCTAATCCTCACCCTCAATGTTCCATTCATTATGTTTCCGCCATTCATAATTTGACAGCACTGCCTCCGCGGTGCTTGCTGCAGTACACCCAAATCAACATCTTTCATGTCAATCATCAAATATTAACTTAACTCTAAACACATTCATGTAACTAAAACAATTAGGAACTCACGTTTTTCCAGTATGTAGGGTTGAGCTTCATAGCAGCTACTCTAACTCTGATGAGGTTGACAGGAGTGAAATCCACTGTAGTGCACTTCTCAGGATCAACTGGCTTGTATCTGTTATAGCGACTGAAACTCCATGTCCCATTCCCCATGTCCTTGACCTGGTCAAGAAAGTAGATAACGGGCTTGTCACATGGGTCTGGGCCCATGGGCCGAGTGCTGAAGGTGAAGGGCCCATTGCTAAAAGTACCCCATGTCCGAAACGTGTGGAACGGCGTTTGCAAGTCCTTAGCACTCCAGAGGGTTGGATAGACCTGGACAGTGAAGCCCCAGGAGATGGAGATGGTCCAACTGCGAGTGTGATCGTAGCAGAAACATTGCTGCATGATCCTAGCTGGGTCCACATGGTACGCACCCATGAGCTTTTCTATGGCATCCACTTGGGTGAGGTTGGGGAATATGGGGTCTAGCATGTCTAGGTGATGGAGAGATACTAATGGTGCTAGTGGGTGTGCTGCTAGAATGCCGTATGGATCTCCTCTTATGTCAAACTGGTGGAAGCCACGTTCTCTGGTTAGAGAAACACCAAGTTCATTCACACAAGCCCACACTCTCTGATCGGAGCCATAGAAATAGTAATACCTCCGGAGACACCCATCAAAGATCCTAGCCAGCTGAGCTGCCAACGCAACACTGATGGCAAACCCACCACCTCCATACGCCATGCCCCACCCATGATACATATTCTGCTCCACACTCTCCGAGTTATCTCCAATGTACATCATCTGTCTATGATCGTACTTCCCCAGCACCGTCACCAGATTCTCCGGGAAGAACACTGTGTCATCGTCCCCCATCACCAGCCACCGCACCTTCGGCTCCCCCAGCCGATAGCTCTCCTTCACGATTCGAGCAATCCTCACTGCCGATTGCGAGTGCACGAAGTCGAATCGTGTCCATCGGTAGTCGGAGATCCTGTAGGGGATGCTCACCCCCAGCTCCGACATATTGTATTGGGGCTTCTTGTCTAGCCACACGAAGCCGCGGGTGTGCTTGGGAACCCACCATAGCTTGCTGAAGAGGCTGCGATCTTGCCAGGTGTTGTGAGAACCAGCAATGCAGAAGAGTATGTGGGAGAGGTTGGTGGGGGCCGTGGCGTCGGAGGAGGAGGCCGTAGCGGCATGGATGTGATCGGGCAGGAACCAACGAGAGGGCTTGAAGAAGGCGGAGTAGAGGGTGAGGGCAACGGAGACGATGAGAGAGAGCAGAATGCCGATGCGTATGAGCAATATGAAGATGTCACCTGCCTTTTCCGAGTTTGCGAAGAATCTAAGGGCTTTCACTGGGTCTTGGCTTGGTTGTTCCAACCGACTGTGACTCATGTTCCTCTTACTGTATATAAATCATTTATAATTTTAGGATGTGTTAAAGGTTTACTGGAGAAAAAAAAAAAACATGTACAATTATAAAAAAAAATGTCAATATGTAATTAGTCTATATGAAATTTAACGAAATTGATTCTGTCAAAATATTTTTCATAATATAATTCATGTGCCAATTTTAGGGTGAGTTTCATCTTTGCATGCATGTCCACAAAGTAGAATACGACGAGGATGATGGTAATGAGAAAAGGGTTTAGATCTTTTAAATTTAAGAAATAATATAATTTTTTTTATTTAGAGAAATAAAAAGGAAAAAAAAACATCTAATTTCTAATTCATTTACAATAAGTTTTCCTGTATAAGTTTTTTATTTTTTTTATTTTTTTATTTAAAAAAATATTATTTTTTAAATTTAGAGAATTTAAAATTGAAAGGAAAAAGAAACAAATTAAAATTGGATAATTAACATTAATAGAAGAAGGAAGAAAAGACCTACACCATCAGAAGTGAGTGGGTAAGGATAGGACCTCTCCTTCTTCTTTGTCTTTCTTCTTTCCCATGCTTTTCCTCTGATTTTCTTCAGCTATATACAATCCCCATTCCCATTCTGCTCCTATATATATATTTCATCACATCGATCATATATATACACAATTTGGTCCACCCTGCTTCCTTCTTTGTGCCACCAAAAAGGTTACAACTTTCTTTTAAATTTTCCTTCCTGATGATGGATATGGTCTTATATATATATACATACATGCATGCATTTATTCACACCATCTTCAAACTTTGTATGTTTTCCAGAAGTGCCATTGAATTAAGACCAAAATAATTATACGTATGTACGTAGAAGAAAAAATATATATAGAGAGAGTGAGGTTTCTTCCCTGCACAATTCTTATATACAATAAATTTAAGAATTTTTTTGTTCCCACCACAAAAGCTTTCTATGGCACACGTTCTAGAAGAGACAGTAGTAGCAGACACAAAGGAAAATTAATACAAGACATGCTAAATATATATCACCTTGGACACTTTTACACGTGTTCGGAAGATGAAATCACTAATACGACAAATGTGCCGCCAAACTTGGTTAACGTACGGTCAAAGTCTTTGGGTCGCTTTTAATCGTTGACCCATTTAGATTAGAATAATTTTTTATTTAAAGGTTATAAAATCTCTCCAAACTAGAAGTTATATACATATATACATTTAAATTATATACATATAACTTTTTTAATTATATAGTAATATATGAACAAAATCAAGTAATCATATCAAAATACAAAAATTCTTTTTAACTTTAAACTTTATGTAAAAAAATAATCTAAACTTTAAGTCTTGTATGAAAATTAATCTCTCTAAACTTTAAGTTTTATAAAATCTTATGAATTTTAGGCTTCATACCAAAAAAAATTTTAAATAATTTGAGATTTTAATCTTTCATTAGAGTTTTAGATTAAAAAAAATTAATAGATGAGGGCTTTTTACACAAATTGCAAATTTTAATGGGATTCTGAATCAATTTTACTGTTAAAGAAATTATCTACACATGACTTATTGTGCAGAGACTTATGCGTATTTTAACCTTATTTAAATAGTAATTATAGGGTTGTGGTAATGATTTTAATTGATTTACATATTTAATTTGTTACCTTTTTATTTACTTTTTTTACTGCAAATTTAAAACAAAATTGTATATAAGAATGTATCGAACAAACAAATGGTACTTTTTCAGTGTGAACCAATGTCTTAAAAGAGACCATTTTCTGGCATTGTTAATTTACTAATACATTTTTAATTAGTTGACTGAGGTATTTAACATTAAGTATAGAGACGTCTAAATTCTAAATTTATTGAATAATTAATATATGATAGTGTCATGCAACAAAATATGATTCTAAGTATATACATCTTAGATACAAATTAAAAAGCTTCACTCAAAATGATTATTCTTTTAATTAAAATAATAACGATGCAATAATAATTAACGGGAGTTGGATTTAATTAAAAAATTAACAACTTAATTAAAAACTTAAAAAATCTTTATGAAGAGGAAATATGCCTCCCAACCCTCTCTAAGGATATTAAGTTTTTCAAACTTTCATCTATCAAGATCAATCTAAATCTTTTATCATTAATTGTTGTAGCTATAAGGGAGTTGTCAATTTTCAATATTTTCAATTCACCTAAGATAATATGAAAAAAGAAAATATAAAATTTTATGAAGGAAGAGAAAATCTTCTAAATGAAAAAGAAATCTTTTATAAAAGAAAGAAAAAACAAAGCTAACACATTGGGAGTGATAAAATAAAGAGGAAGAGTTAAACCTTGTGCAAGGGTTTCAACTTTCATTCTTGTGAGAGAGAAGAATGTCTCTTTTGTTCAGAACTAATAAGGGATGAGGGACACAAAAGTAAAGGAAAAAAATGACTGGGCTTCAAACCCATTCAAATCCAATGGGTTATTTTGGGCCAACAATCCCATGGGTTGATAACTTAAAATTAATTAGGGCCCAAAGTTATGGTTGACAACAAAAGTAAAGGAAAAAAATGCCATTTTTCATAGGAAGAAGATTCAGAAAACTCAAGCTCTTAGGAGCTCAAACATTCTAACCTACAAATAAAAGTGTTCTTTAACTAATTTTGTTTTTGAATTTTTTGTTTATTTTATTAAATTTATGACTTGGAAGCTTGAGCTTTCCAAGAGCAAAAGTCATTTTTCATATCACACATTTGTGCTTAAAAATCAATTTTGTTTTACATATTTTTAGAATGAATCATCGCAGAATTTAATACCGTTAAAATAATTAACAAAATATATAGCCTCATTGGAGTTTTTTTCTTCATCTACTTACATATTAGACTTACTTCATCAATACGTCTTCTTTCATCTTTGCTTTGCCAGTGCTGTACCAATATCATTTGTCTGGAGACAACTAAACCCATTCCCTCCTTCTTTTTTTTTCTTAATATTACACTAACTCATTTGTCACTTTAGATTTCCTATATATATTAGGGTAGTCATATTTGAAAAAAGATTGAGATAAAAATGAATTAAAAACTGTTGGAAAAGATCTATTTACTAAAATGTAAAAGCTTAAAGCATTAATTATCAGTTTTAAAAGTTCAAAAAATTATTTGTATGTAACTCAAAGTTCAAGAGGTCTTTCTACTTTTTTTTTATTTACTTTTTATTAATAAAGTTAAATATTATACATTAAAACTAATGAGCTATTTTTACTGTCATATTTAAAATTGCGTTGAAATTTAACATTAACTTAATTATTTTTATTGTTATATTAAAATTAAAATCACAATTTTTATACAATGTAGACAGTTATTTTTATTAATAAAAAATTTAATTTTTAAATAAAAAATATCAAATATAATTAACTTAGTTTATTAAACCTTACGCAATTAACATCATTTACTCTAACATATATAATATAAGAAATAAAACATTGATTGACAGAAGCAAAGAGGTTAAATATCAAATTTTAATAAAGAAAAAGGTCACGTAACAAGCCATCCAACAAAAAAATTTATTACAGAAGCCTTCTAGACTTTAAGCATTCTATATTTAATGAATTCTTTCTCTCTATAATGATATATAACAATTAATATATCAAGAAACTCAGAGTTACGTTTTATATAATTTTAAAATACAAAACTAACCCAAAATGGAGCAAATTATCAAGAGCCTTCTGGTGGGATGGTTATACAATAATCTAATAATTGTGAACAACATTCATATATGATGGCTTTGTAGTACATGAAATAAAGCATTTAATACAACTAAAATTAAAATATTACATCAAATCAAGCAAGAAAATATCCATCAATAATCCAATTAATGCGTGAGCTGTGTTTTTTTAATTAATATATAATACATAATGTTGACATGGCATGCAGACGGTGTAAAATTTGTCTTTATACATGGAAGGTCGTGAAAAGCAGCTAACTTGCTTTTGTATATTATAATATATTGAATTATCATGGAAAACGTCGGTATCACAAACTAGTTTAATTATCTGTAGCCTAGCCTGGTTTTTACGGCAGGACATATATATATATATATATATATATATATATACACCCATTATTATTTTTGATAAAATTTAACGCATTCATTAAACCACTATAATGTTAAGTTTCTTGAAATTAATTATTCGAACTGACTTAAATTAGTTTCCCTTGTCAATATTCACCTTTCTTTTGCGGATATAATAATTACTTTTAAATTTTTATTACTGATATATATATATATATATATTTGTACACAATTATATCTCTATGCAGTCAAATTTAATAAGAAAATTTTTAATTGACTTATATATATTAAAATGATGTAGGATCTAACTCAGTATATGCACTGGGAGCCACTAATTAATTAGAAGCCCATGATTATCCAACAGTAAACAATTGATCTTCTTGTCTTATGCAATAAACCATTCTTCTGTTACTTTGTGAATTGTGATCAAGTTATATATATATATGTTTTCTTTTTTGTTTTTCCGGAGAAAAAACATAATAAGTACTTAAAACTCTCTCTCCAAATACACAACTAAGCTCTTCAGTTTTTTTCAGTATTCTCAAACTCTCTCTCACTTTAATATCGAATGCGCATTCCAGAAGTTTCTTTCCCTTTTGCATTTTCTTTGCGGCTCATATATATTCTGAACAAGTTTCGATGATCTACTTTCTCAGCTTTGAACTCCCTCTGATGATCATCAATCATGAATATATATATATATATATACTTGTCGTAACTTGATTGGCTTTCAATTCCAAATATTCGTTTTATATACACAAGCATAAATACATATATAGGTATATACCTTCGTTTGCCTTATGTCATCACAAAAGGTATGCATATCCTATTCTCTCTTATTCATTTGCGGAAGACATAAGTTCTTGCCAATATATATAAATACACACACACACACACACACACACACACATTACACACACAAGGATTAGGGAATAATAATATATCATTTTCTCTCTTCGTTTGCCTTACGTCACAAGCTTGAAGCTTGTGGGTGTCCTAGTCTAACAGGTTTAGTTAAGACTAGTTCAATCAAATAATTCTTAATTATGGCCTTTGCAATAATATTCCTTTTCTCCCCCACAAAAGTCCACCAAATATATAAAAACAAGAACTAGCTTTTCCAAGTTAATTACTCTACATGATGTTACACATACCGAAGTTTGAAAAATCATTAATCAACACACTGAACATACGCTAAGCGTTTAATTAATTCAGCATATATAAATTATGTAGATTGTTAAAGATATTAATAAATTAAAGTGGTTTATGGACTTTCACTTATAATAAGTTTTCAAGTGAAGTAGTTGTTACTATTGCTATGATTTAGAATATAATTAGTTTAATTTTGCGCTTTTTTTCTGTTAATTAAAATTAAATTTAAGTACCAAGCATGTGTTTATGCGAGGGGCATGCAATGTTTGTTCAAATTTTTTGGGTGAAACTAGGTAATCAAATAATTAATATCCCTCACCATCAATTTTGACTTACAATTTTGGCTTGTTAGTTTAACATGATATGGGAGGAAAAAGCCAAAAAGATTCTCTGTGATCTTTATGAGTTATATATACATGCAGAAGGAAAAAGTTGGAGATGATTAAAGGATCGACCCTTAAATAGATAAACATAACCACTAATTAATAGCTAAATTTTTATTTTTATTTTTGTGAAAATTTAGGATATTTTAAATCATATTAGACTTGAGACTAATTCTTATCAAATCAAAAATATTAAGATAAAATTCTTTCAATAAATGCATTTTTCAAAATTTAAACTTTTATCTTCTACTTTATGAAAGTGAAGCTGTTACCACATCAATTAATAATTTATTGGTATCTTTTTCATATTTAATAGAAAACTTAAAGGAATCACTAATTAACACTTTGAAGTAGCAGATAGCAACAAGTTTCAAACAGTATATCTCTCTATATATAATTCTTTCTTCCTTTGTTTTTTCTTTTATCCTCTCTTTGGCAAATTATATAACACAGAGAATATTAGTTTTCTCTTTGGCATCTCTTTTGAATTCAGTTTTTTTTTGAACTACCAAGCCAAAGGCATACGATAAGGGTTTGGTCACAGAGACCTCCACCTCTAACTCTAAGCCATTTCATGCATACTAATAAGATATTATTAATTAATTTATCATAAATTTTGAGATAATGATCATAAGGTTCAATGCTCATGTTTTTCGTAATATTGATTGCCCATAATATAATATTTCTAAAGGAACAAATTCAAACGTATGAATTTAATGAAGGAAAAATGCAAAATTCTCCTTTAAACTTGAGTCTTGCAAATAATTTCATGAATTTTCATATTTGAAGGGTTAGCTTTTCAATTATAAAAGAATTTGAAAATAGCATTTGAAGTAATAAAATTAATGACATAGACAAAAAGAATAAATGCTTTTTTTGTAAGTAAAAGAATAGATTTTTGAAAATGTGAAGAATAAGATCTTTTCTCTTTATTTTGAAAGTTCTAGTGATTGTTTGTCTTCCGCTTAAAGTAAGATCTTTGCATTTTCCTCTTAATGAATCATAGGAAGGATACATTAACTACATTAGAGCAAGAAATAATGCTCTTACACTCTTCAATACATATATATTTTATTCTTGGATGTAATTTTCATTAATTCAATCATTGAATTAATTAGAAATAATTATTATGTTGATCTTATATATTAAATTTTAAAACAAATCTATTCTATCTTTTGTTATTGTTCTTACGTGAGTTTTATTTTATTAGTTTATTTATTAATAATATTTATTTAACTAAACTGAACAATTTTTGTAACTATGATATTAAAAGAAAATGTAACTTTCTTAGGTTGAGAGGTGGTAACTCGCCTTCTTAAGAGGAAGTGATTTCTTATCCTAAGAAAGAGCGACTCGTCATTTTAAGAGGAAGCGACTCTTCATCCTAGAAATGGGTGACTTATCATTTTAAGAAGAGGTGCTCCCCTTAAGAAAATGTGACTTCTCCCTCTAAGAAGAGGTGACTCATCTCCTTAAAAAAAAGTGTTTCCATCCAAGAAGAAGAGGTGTCTCTATCTAAGTAATAGAAGGGCTTCCACCTAAGAAGAGTAGGTACATCTACCTCTCTTTCTTCATATAATTTGTTTTCTGGATAGTAAACATAAGACATTAAATACCTAGCTATGTGATACCCTGGCTTAGCTTAAGGCAATACAAAGCACCTTTCCTTAAGCTCTCTAATATCACATGACCTTTGACATTTAGTCCAAGTGAAATTCTTAGTGATAAATCCCATGTTGAGGAAAGTGCTTCAAGGTGCTTAGTGAATCTGTCCTTTGGACAGTAAACTAAGATATCTCACTCTTTTCCTCTTGAGAAGTATGAGATAGTAGGGAGCATGATGTGGTTATTCCTTCCCTCAAGGCCAGCATAGTGCTGGCTTGAGAAAAACTATACCAAGGTTACTCTGACTTCACTAAAAAATAATGCTTTTGAAGTAGGTTTGGTGTAGGTTAAGCGTCATCTAGAACATCCAATTTAGGTAAGGCTGGGGATGCTATGAAAGACTAATTCTCATCCTCTTTTCTTCAAGAACAATCTTAAGGAGTGACTTGATATGATTAAAGTAAAATTTTTTCATGCTTAAGTACGATTACTTCAGGTAAATTAGGTAAGAGTTTAATACCTGGTAAATTAATTATTGTTTTATTAAACTCAAACCCTCTTTTTCTAGCTAAGTTAGTGCTACTGACTATTTTTTAGCCTTCTAAAGGAGTCAACCTTCTAATATTGACTGCTCCACATCTTATAACTAGGCACATCATTAATAATTGACACCATCTGCATATATAACCACTCACGATCTCCTACTCTCATAACTTTAGTCCATTATATAACTTTATTACTCATTAAAGAACGTGCATATAGTAATTTACCTTTTCAGATATGACCAATCAGCCAGTGACTATCACTCCTATCCCCTACTATAAATAATCCCCTATCAAATATTTGAGGGACAGAACGATATGAAGAAGAGGAACCTTTTGGCAATACACAAAAGAAAGAGATAAACTTATGTATAGTACTTTCTTATACTTTCTGAATATTTGAGCTCAACAGGAACATATTATATTTACTAAGATTTAAATTCTCTTTTCTTATACTTACAGTTTCTCTAAAGTGTTTCACTTCTTCTCTATTAAGAGCTTTTCAATGATTAGTCTTTTAATTGCTCTGTGCCTCTTAAGTTCAAACCTCCCATTTTTAGAATAGTTATATATATATATATATATATACATATATAAAAGACAAATTGCTATCACAACTTAACCAATAAAATAAAAACAATAATGACTATATAATCACATAAATTAAAGTAGCTTTATATTTTAAAAAATATATATACAATAATATAAAAAAGATTTAATATTACATTACTTTACTCTTTATATTCTTGTATTATGTATATAGACCCATCATAATCTTTTCATCTGAAGATTAAGATAGTTATAAAGTGAGAATATATTATTTACTTATGATCTTTGTTATGTAAAAGAGACGTATTCCTCAATCGATTTTGTATCTTTTTTTCTTTTTACATGAAATGGTCATGTAATTTTAAAAAAATTTACAGTGATACAGATTTACCATAAAACCGTGTCCCCCACATAAAACCGTTTGTGTGTGTCATTCGTGTGTGTTCTTCAATATCAATTATCAAATGTGATGCAAGACAGTTGGTTCATTAATTGGACCGTCCCCACCACACCACACATTTCCAAAATTAAACAATTAAGACTTAAACTCTTATAAAGACTCACTCTCCCTTCAGATTCAATTCCCAGCAAGAAACCAACAGTACTATAGTTCAATACACAAGTCAAAACAGACGCAAAAGCTTCCACTAACCACAACCTTACGCCTTTTCCATCTTTCTCATCACCCTCTCTCCTCCCCCCCCCCCCCCCCAAACACACACATATATATACACTCAATTCCTCATCATATATATGATATAGAGAGAGCTTGAGATTGATAAATCCATATACATGGAAGGGGGATCTCATCATGATCATGATGATGAGGAGTGCTACCAGTACTTGATGTGGTTGAAGAGGAAGCAAATGTTGAAGTGGTCAGAGTCACATAATATTAATGACAGTGAAGGATCAGAAGGAGGAGGAGGGTCATCGTCATGGGAAGAGAGGGCATTTGCAGATGACGCAGCAAGGATAGTTGGAGGGTGCATATGGCCTCCAAGGTCCTACTCTTGCACTTTCTGCCACAGACACTTCAGGTCTGCACAAGCTCTTGGAGGTCACATGAATGTCCATCGCAGGGACAGAGCTAGGCTCAAATTGTTGCACCAAACCCTAATCACCCCTACTAACCCTAAGGGAAAGGGACCATCTTCTATTTCTAATTCTAATTCTTCACGGGCAATCATCAATCATCATCATCGTAGTGATCATCATAATTATGTTCACACAGGTTTGTCTATGGGATTACTACCCCATCTTCATCATCATCATCAGGAAGCCATATGTTGTAGTAGCAAGAAACCTACGACTTGTTCCAAAATTTCTTCACCACCTGTGTTTCTCAATAGCTCTTGTAAAATGGAAGACTTGGATCTTGAACTCAGGCTGGGCGTACCACACAATTAATGTTTATAGTAATTAATTAGTGAGTGGAGGGGGTACTTCCTTTGATTCTGTTGTATTAATTAAACCTGAATAGAATTATAAGGTTTAATTACTTCCTGGAATATATTGAAATTAATGTATGAAATAAGAAGACATATTTTCTATTTCCAGTTTAATTTAAGCACCTTTATCTATATTTATCTTTTATTTTTGTGTATATATGTTTGTTGTTTTTCTTCTTAATTTGCTTCTAATTTGATCATAAAATAAAAATAGAGTCATCGATCGCTATTGATAAGTGGAAACTACTACTGCAAACCACACGCAGATATATTAATTAATATCATTGAACTCAAAAGACAAAGGGATCAATAGAAAGCAATATTACTCATGAAAATAGGAAATAAAGAAATTAAACTTTCATAAAGAAACCAAGTGGAGTTTTTCTAAAACAAAAGAAAAATAATAATAATAATTTTCTGTAAGAATTTCATATTTTATTATTTATTTCTTGTGTCGTATGCTTCTGTTTTCAACTACATACAGTGCACAGCAACAAATATGATGCCTGCAATTAACTACAAGTTTAGACAGAAATAAGAAAGTGAGAAGCGAGGAAGGGAAATTTGACTGTAGGGTAAAGAACTGGCAATAACTGACTATTAAAAGTCACTTCATCTGCATTTATTCCACAGAACTAACAGTAATTGACGCACAAAAGGTAATAGTATATATAGAGATCTCAACTTTTATCTTATGACGTTGAAAATTTTATGTAAATAATTTTTCATTATTATTATAAACATAACTTTTAAAATAATTTAATATCTCTAATTAATTAATAAGTAGATCTTATAACAAAACCCTTTTACCTGCTAATCTGCTAGCACTGCTAATAATAATCAATTACACACTTATATATCTCATCCCCATAAATTCCAAACCCCTTCTGTTTTGTTCCACTATTTTCTCCCTAACATCCAAAAATCCAACCAACTACACTCTTCACGGAATCAAATTGAATATAAAATATATATTAACAGAACAAAAAAAAGTTAATTTGGCTAGTGTGACAGAGTTAGCCCTAGGGAGAGAGAGAGGACAATATCACATGATTGGCTTTATTAACTAAATCTTTGTTTTTAATTTTCAGGCCCAAAAAAAAAACTAGGTCTTTGTTTTTACTATTGGCACCATATATATCCTTGTGAACTATCTCTATATATTATAATTAAAAAAAACCTAAGTGTATACCTATAAAAGTTAATATGTATACATAATTTAATTAATCAAAATTTACTAATATGAATACTTAAAGTATAAATAACATACTCGATCACTAATAATATTTTATTAATTTTTTAAATCGACTGACTCTGAAATATATGGACGGCTATGAAAATTTCTTTTCAGAATAAACATATAATTAAATTTCTGAATACACACACACATCATGTCATTACAATTTAGTCTAATAAAATGAGTAATATATAATATAACAAGTTATAAAGTTTAAAGGATTAACTCGTCTAGAAAAATAAATTTTATAACTAAAACGCAGAGGAATATATATAAGTATATAATTTAATAGGATTAAAATCTAAAATATATAAAAATTATGTATAGATAATTCTTTAAATTATAAAAATTGATTTGAAACTCGTTAAATTTTGCAATTCGTACAAAAGACATTATCTACTATTTTTTTATCAAAAACTCTAATGAAACAGTGACATATCAAAAAAATTAAGCCTTATAAAAATAATTTAAATTTAGAGCATGTACAAAAATTATCTAAACTAATTTGACATGTATATATATACTTCACTAGGGTTTTGAAAAAAAAAATTATAGAAATAATTTTTTTTAACACAAATTGTAAAATTTTAAAATTTTTAGGTCAACTTTACATTTTAGTAAAAAAAATATTAAATATAATGTAATTTCGCCAAAAAAAAAAAAACAGTATACTCCCTTGTCTTATTTGGGCGGAAGCAAGTAGCTAGGTAGGGGACCTAAAAGAGTGAACATGTTGCACTTGTTTGGAAGCTCGAGACTTGTCTGCAATCTGCGTATATAGTAATATAAAAACAGTGTTAGCCATCAGCTTCTCATGTTATGATACCGACGCTTCATCCACAATACCCGGCGACGTCACAGTACGTATACTCCTCTCTCTCTCTTTCTTCATTCTTTCTTTGTAAGGAAATTTGATGAAACATCGCTTTTGACTTAATGCTCTCCACAGTTTCCACACACAACAGTCCTTCCTCTTCCTCTGAGTAAAGCAAAGGAATTCCTGCCATTAATGAAGAGCCTAGAAAGTTGGGGTTAGTTAATGCAATGCAACAGTTAGCATTTAGTAAGGTCTGAATCTGAATCTGATTGACCTGCATGATCATCACTTAACTGTGACTGTGAGTCTATCAGATGTATATATATAGTGAGACTGAGAGAGCTCACATGGGCATGATGTATGTGTGTACATGTGTGCTTTCAGTTAGTACTTGTGTTGTTAGATGTCATGAAAGTTTAATCTCTAAGTCCAGAGAGCAGTTCAGAAGATGAGAGGACTGTAGCAAGCTAATTAAGCAGGGGTGGTACATACATACAAGACTACAAGAGTGTTTGACAATTGGAGGTGACTAGCTAGGTATAGGTACGTGTGAGTGTCTAAGACATTGTTGTAGCTTTGAATTGTGAAAACAACTAAACAGACATTTGGTCATATAATTAATCTGCTTACTGGGTAGTGACTAGTGAAACACACTTTGACAAATGACACTTCATTATCACCACCTATACCTTTTTCTCCTTCTTTCCCGAAAACTCAACTCAAAAGTGAGATCCATTTCATTTTTGTTCTTTTGACCAAAGGGAAAAAGTAAACACAGGTACTCTAAAATCTAAATGCTCCTCGTCACATTTGGAACCGACACCTAAATTAACTTGGGCCGGTTGAGATTACTTCTAAAATTTATTTATTTTCAAATGATTTTTCAAATAAAGTTTTAGAAAAAGCAAGTAAAACAATTTATATTTGGTGTTAGAATGTATGCGTTCAGTTTAGTAGTTAATGTGTGTGTATCTATACAAAAAGACAAGTAATGATTCCCTGTATAAATTTAAACTTCTAAATTTGTATGGTTCATCTGCATTTAAGAAAATGATGCATTTCTAGCGTGAATTTTTTATTTTTTGGTTCTTCTTATCTCTCTTTATATAAATGCAGAGATGTAAATTCGGTTCATACATGATACACAATTAACTTTAATTTGCCTGTTATTATGAGTTGATGAGCTATGTCTCGTATATATACCACGAACTGCTCGATATTTGCTAGTATTTCATGTTAAAAGCTTAATTTCTTTTCTTAAATTTAGGATCAATTTTAATTTTTTTTCTAATTTTTAATCAATTTTTTCTTGCATGGAGGTAGTTGATGATGGAATAAGTAACTATTGAAGAGAATGCAAATGTAAATATGTGGCCCAATATTTCACCTAACAAATTCACAATGGTGCGTCGTTTGGTATTTTCTAACTCTATATATTCACACGCTCATATACTTCAATAATTACGAAGACATTAAAAGTTTTAATAAAAACATATGAGAAAATCGACTTAAAATTAATAATTAGGACAAAATTAAAATGAACCTCAAACATAAGTAAATTATAACTGTATAATATAGTGATTTTACTAGTCCTAGATGTGTTTTTAATGAATCATTTTTTTTTTCGCATTCAAAATCAATAATTTTAGAAGAGTAAAATATTATTATTCTGGAGTGGTGTTTAGGCCCAAAATAGAGTGAGAAAAAGCCTGCTTCAATGTTTTCTAGTTCGAGAGGAAAACTTTTGGGGCTTTTCCTCGTGGGAGTGTGTATGAAAGAAATTTCTCCCCACGTTGATGGAGGTAAGAAAATATTATGAACCAGATTAATATGAAATTATTTATATTTTTGTTATTAAATATTTTATTTAAAATAAAATATTTAAAAATTTTTAAAAAAATTAATTACATTAAAAATGAGTTATATAAATCATATATGTATTAGTCTTTTATTTAAAAATTTAATAACAAAAATAAAAAAATTACACATAAATTTTTTTTAATTAAATATTATTCCGTCAAAACTATGAAAATGAGAATATATATATATAATTAAAAAACTTTAAAATTATTATAATATAAATATATTATATTATATAAATAATAATTTTTAATTAAAATAAATGAAATCGTAACTTATCTTTTGATTTAAAAAAAAAATTATATTTTTTAAATATAAGAGAAAAACAATTACTCTGCATTTTTTTTATAGAGGAATGTAATGTAATTTTTTCAAGGTTTTATAAACATGAATCTTTTGTGTTTTAATTTTCTTTTGTTGGGTACAATCCCTTGTGAGTGTCACTGTCTCATGAAAATTGAGAAAAATTAAACGTGAAGAAATCATAGTAGAAAAAAAGTAAATGATATTATCACTTTTGTATGGGAATATATTGTAGGGATATATATAGATTGATTGAGTTGTCTCTAGTCTCTACAAATTAATATTAATTACTATCAAATTAATAATGTCTTGATCATTATCGTTGCGACTGATTATCATTTAAGAGACCCTTTTAATAATTGATTTCTTTAGAGTTCTAATTTTGGTCCTTTTTTCTAAGAGTGTAATTAATCACTACCAGGCCAACCATAACCATTAAGTATAGTACTGATAATTATTTGAGAAAGAAAATTTTTAATTTTTTATGTTATTCACTTAATTATACTTAACATTATTAGAGGCAAAAGTGGGAAAAATGGAAAGAAAATTTTGGAAACTTTTTGAATGCCTAGATAATTCCTCTTGAATTATTAAATTAAGCATGTAAATGTTTAAAACGTGCATTGTAATATTTTGTATGTGTTTCATTGATAATAGCAAAATTTGGTGTGGCATAAGTGTCAAAAGAAGAAAAAGTGAAGAATCTGCTGAAAAAAGAAAAAGAACTAACATTTGTTTGGCAACATGACAGCTCATGTTTGTATTCGGTGAAGAGAGCCACGAAACGTGTCCTTAGCAGAAACAGAAGTTCCGCATTCTATGTTGATCACTTTGGCCTTGTTTATGAACGACAAATTTCATATTTCACTTTTCGCTTGTATAAAAAAATTAATATTACCTGAAAATTTTCTATTAAATGAGTGAAATTCAAATTAATCATTTTTAAAATTATTAACTTTGTATTAAAATACCCATACCCTTAGATTATCTTCTAAAACATACCTCTAATTTTTTTGTCTTAGAATTCTCTTGTGAACTCTAACAATGTGATTATTGATGGATAACTCACAAAATTTTTTTAATCCTTAAACTTGCGGCCTTTTAAACCTTAAAATACCGATAACACAACCCGTATGACGGAGTTTACTCATTTTAAACATTTACTCATAAAGATATAATATATAAGAATATCATACTAAATTATTTTAATTAAGTATTTTGGACATAAGAGCTCCATATTTAGCCCATTATGAAAGCCCAACAATACTTAGACCAATATTCTACCGTACAAATTTAAATTAGGCTCATTAAATTTTAATATAGTATTAAAACCTAATAACTTGACAGTTTATAAAAATTCAAGATCTGAGATGAAAAAATTCTATTGAAGATAATAGATACCCAATAAAGCTTATACTTAGAGGATTGAAATTACAAATCAAACCCATAAATGATGTTAAATACTTGAGATCCAAAATTTGAAACCCAAAGATAAAAGGCTCAATGATAAAGATTCAATCAAATATTAGAAGTCCAATAACTTATGGGAGTCAATACAAACTAAAAAATAATGATAAAAAAAATTGGGTCAAGTCAATTAAATTTAAATGGGAGTATTGAAAATATAAAAAGAAAAAAATAATTCATATACATCAATCGACTGATTAAAATATATAAAAATTATATAATATGTAAAAATTTTATATCGAATTAGTAAGTTGCTAAAGTATTTACGAAATGGTTTCTAACTCACTCTTTTCACACGATAATATCATGACAAACTAGAAGAGTACTTGCTAGTCTAGAATCTTTAAATTTGAGGGGAATGTAAGGAGAATTAAATGTAAGCAATATTATAGCAGCTAGAAGTTTGTTAATAAGCTGAACTATATTAGTGATGAGTGTATAAAACATGTGAAGGCTAGCTGTTGAGTAATATATAATAGAACGAAATGTACTTTTCTCTGAAATGTTTGATTAATGACGTAATTGATCTTAGTCAATTAGCAAAAAGTTATATTGTACATATGCGAGCCATCGGCATGGCAATATGTTATATCAGCTATGCCAAGTTGAATTGGAATGACGTAGAAGGACGACACGAAGCTAGCGCCTTCTCCATTGTGTGCCGTTAAATATGGTTCCTTTGCGTAGGGATCATTTTTCCAAGTTGAAAACAGTATGCATTTATGTCACAAAAGTATTGCAATCATTATGAACTAATGGATGGTAGGGCAATGATTCTAGTGTTGATCAACCCTAATTTTTTAAGAAAAATAGAAAGAGGGAGTTGCGTAATGCATGGAAGCAAGATATTTTGTTAAAAATTACGGAGTGTGAAAGTGGAAATTAAAGTTATGATTGATTGAGAAGTAATGGGGCCATGGCATGAATCCGGTAGATTACGAAAAGTAAAAATATATTATATTTTTTTGTATAGTTACTAATAATATTTATTTAAAATTAAAATACTTGAAAATTAAATAAAATAATAATAAATAATTAAACTTTATTAATTAATATAGTGATTTATAATTTTTTGGAGATACTACACAAAGTGCGCAAAATACCTCACCTCATTTTTTACGTCCGCCTCTCTTTCTCATCATCCTTTCACCTAAAACTTCCACGTACCCCCTTTCTGATTATTTTTTTTTTTTATGTTCATTCATTGCTTACTCTTCATCAATCATCACTTCAACTTTTTTTTTTTAAAGAAAACACTAATTTCTGTTAAAATTTAATGACATTATATTTATTTTTAAACATTAAATTTATTGTTCATGATATTTCATGTAATTATATTATACATTTTTTATTTTTATTAAAAAATTAATATTTTATATAATATTTATTCATTTTGAAATAATAAAATTATTTGATAATATTTTTATTAAAATTTAACATGAATTTAACTATATTTATTGATATATTTAATATTGTTGTTTTATTATATAAAAAATTATTTTTATTGGCACAAAATAAATGAAAAGGGGATAAGTATAATTATTTAAATTAAGTGTAATTGAACCAAATTAAAAGAAAATTGGAGTAATTTTATAAAGAAAATTATCTAAATAAAATTTATTATAACACAAGAAAATTGCATTTCAAGATTCTTAACTTATGGCTGAAATATACACACACACACATAAATAAAAATGACTACGTCATGAAGGAAATGAAGGAGAGAGAACTTTATTTAAATATTATGCTTTACATATTGGTTTCTTTTTTTATATTCTTACAAGAGAAATTGTAAATAACTTCACCTAATTTTCTATCATTTCTGTTATTAAATCAAGCACTTCTTATGAATTATAAATATACTTAATATTATTGGGAAATAAATTAAAAGAACTAAATAAAAATTCAGAATAGAATCTTTTTTTCTGTAATAATTTCTACCTTTTTCAGAATGAACAGATGCCAGGGAATTCCCTTAGATTCATGTAATTATATATATGTATATCTACATAGATATAAAAAATTTTATACATGGCCCTTACTTAAAAAAATTACAAAATTTTTATAAAATTATTTAAAAGATTAAAATTTATGTATGTAAAAAATATGATAATATAATTAATAGTTGATAAAATATATTATACCAAATTTTAGATTAATTTAATATATATTATAGTTTAAATTATAAAAATATTATTGATTTTTAGTTATTTTTCATAAATATGTTATTTTAACAATTTTATATTTTTAAGAACAACAAATTTAAAAAAGATAAAAACTTTTAAGATCATAATATTATTCAAGGAAAATAAATTTGATAAGAAGAATAAATTTTAATATAAAAATACTTCTTTTTAGCGGGTCAAAAAAATTGACTTGATTCACTTATTAGGTGAGTTAAATAAAATTTTTTTAAAAAGTAAAAATTTAGAAAAAAAGGACCATAATAAATGTAAATAATAAAATTAGAAATAGTACAATATAATAAAAATATCATATAATTACAAACCCCTAAATTCAATAATATAATAAATTTTAAATTAAATTATCAAACTAAATAACTTAAACAAAAATAAAATATAATTTTTTAAGTTTTTAAGTTATTATTTGATTTGTACTTTTTTTATTATGTTTAATCGACTCTTTCCTTTTATGAATTAAAAAATAAGTAAGTCAACTTACAAGTTAAATGAGTAAGTTAACCTGTATTAAGTTTGGTAAATCCAAAGTTTGCATAACTATATAGATTAATAAAATAAAAACCATCCATTCAACTTCTAAATTGTAATAGTTTTTGCGTTGATTAAAATTTGCCAACAGTTCTTAATATTAAGAGGAAAGAAATGAAATGAAAAGGAGAGTTGGACGTGATGATGTCGAATGATCAGGTGGAAGATGGGGGAGTGTGGTCACTGTCAGCTTTTGGCGTTGCATGTATATGTATGTTGCAGAGTCTGAGAAGTGAAAAGTAACAAAAATTACTATTATCTCATTTTATTTATATATTAATTTTTTAAATGTAAATTTATTAAGATAAATTAAAATTTAATTAATTTATAAATAAAATAATATAATATATGTCCTTGTGAATGCATCGAAAAGTAAAGCTGCACCTTTCTGCTGTTACACAGCTGCACTGCAGTCTATAATCTGTACTGACTACGCGACTACGATTCCCACTCTGACTCTGACTCGGTACAATTTGAATCTTTTAAAATATAAATTTTAATAAAATAATAACAATAAAAAAAATAAATTAAAAATTTATTTTAAATTAAACTAATATAATTAATTTTTTAAATGAAAAAATCTTATTAATTCTGTTTTTAATCAATTTAGTTTAATTTTAATATTAGTTTCATTTATGTTAATTTAATTTTTTTTATTTTGACATATATAAAACAAAATTTTAATATATTTATATATTCTATATATTTATAAAGTGTAAAATAATTATTCTAAACAATAGTTTTAATAAATTTAAAATTATAATATTATATTAAATAACAATATATAAATTGTTAATACAAAGTTGCAATAATATTAATAAGTAATAATAATTTTATTGCTAATTAATTATATTTTTATTTATCAAACTATCAATATATTTTTAAAATTATTTGTAAAAAAATAAATAATAAATAATAATTACAAAATATGTTTTAATTTTAACTATTAAAATATAAAAATACTAAAATGCATATAAAAAATTTAATTTAGTTTGATTTAATTAAAATCAACTAAAAAATTATAAATTGACTATTGAATCAAACCATTTGATTTCGTCATTTTAAAAATTAATCAAAACTAATTATTCTTTGTTTTGTTCAAGTCTAATCATTTGATTTGATTTAATTTAATTGATTTAGATCAATTTTAAATATTTTTAACATGTATTAAGATTAATTTATACTTTTTTTAATTTTAATTTTATTAATTTATTAAAATTTATATTTTAAAAAATTTATCTCCCGAAAATTCATATATATAACTAGAGATTTTGTATCTACAAATATACTTATTTTTTATTTTTAAAATATAATATCAATAATAATTATTATAATTTTAAAATAATAAATTAGATAATAAAAATTATTTAATTTATTTAATTTTATAATTTTTTATTATTTTAAAAAAATTACTGTATTAATCTTATAAAAATATAATTTATTTTAATTTAATTTTTAAATTATAAAAATATTTAATTTAATTTTTTTAAAGATATATTATGTTTTAATTTAGTCTATTTATATAAATATTATATTTTTTATATTTTAATTTAAAACTTTAATAATAAAATTAAGACATAATATTTTTTAATGATAAAATAAAATATTTGTATGATTTAAAAATAAAAATAAAATATTATATCTTTTTAAAAATAAAATAATAATTTATTCTTATTTTTATTTTTTATATTCTTATATCATCTCTTTTATTTTATAAAATATATTATTACGTAGGACTAGGAGCTAAATTTAGATATAATTGATTGCCACGATTTGAACGCCACGCCGTTTTGGACGTCATTACGTGAAGCTACCCCCGACCCCCGTAATATAGGCACACCCTTTCACCTTGATGGAGATTACACTCCTCGTTTAAGAAATTGGAATAACATGGCAGTGTTTTCAAGTTTCGACTAACAAACTATTTCTCCAGTAATTTTTCTAAATTTTCATTTTAAAAAAATGATTTGAAAACCTCCTGTGTTGTATATATGAAAGAAAATTATTCTATTCCAAAATATTGTTATTTATTTTGCCTATTTTATTTAGATTAAGATTAGAAGACTACTCTATTCATCAATTAGATTACTTAGACAATAGTATTTGGATTAATTGATGTTTATTTTTATGTTTAAATTATTAGTGAGTCATTTTTATTAAAATTTGTCACTTCTTATCCCTGCTTTAAATATGTAACAATATTTTAATCACAATCAAATATTAATATATGGACAAATTACATTAATTTTTATTGAGATTCGATTAAATATTTTTTTATTTTTTGTAATTATTATAAAATACAAATAATTTTATTTAAAATATTATTAAATATTAAATATAAATATCTCTCTTTACACAAATTTAAACTAATTAATTTTACACAAACTAACCTCTTTCACACGTTACTTTTGTATTAAAAATCTAATAAAGAAAAATATAAAAATTCTATCTAAATTTATTTTCTTAATATAATGATACAACCTCTCATCTAATTTACTTTATGTGGATTAAATTAATTTTCTACGTAATATATTTCTTTTTTAAATGATAAAATTTCTTAAATATTTATTTAATTATTTCCATATTAAAAATATCGTATTAAAATTTGCATTAACTTAATTAATTTTACTTTTATATTAATAAAAATAAAATATAATTTAACAAAGTTAGATGAAAATTAATTTAACCTAATATATTAAAATACTACTGGCAAAAAAAAAATCTATTAAAATACTAACATAAGAGACGTAGCATGTACTTTATTTTAATTAATTTTTTAATATAAAATTACATACATATTATTTTCTTATAATATATATATAATTCTGAGATCAAATATTTAAAACATTTTAAAGCCTAATATAAATGATTATAATAGATTGTTTTTCTTTTTTTTTTTTATTATATTGCATTTCAAATATATTTAAATCATTAACTTAAGCACGTATTAATTAGTTTTTCACGTTTTGAATACAGTAAAAAATATGTTATTTATACGGAAATTAAAATTTTACTTAAAAACTTATTTTATATTTGGCCTTCAAATTACATTTAATAGCATGAGAATAAATTAATTATTTAATCTTCAAAAAATATATGTTATCTTAAGTTAATTATTGAAAGAAAAAATATCTTAATTTTATTTTTAAAATATTAATATCTAATCAATTTAGTCTTCCACTTAATGAGATAGATGAAAGTTAATTAATAATATTATTAACATATGTTAATTTAACTATTAAATAATAAATTAAATCATATTTAATAATAAAAAATAAAATATGTTAAATTTACACATTCAATATGGTCAACACTGTTTATATTTTTATGTACAATTTGTAATTTTAATGTTTTATTTTAAAAATTATACATCATTAAAATGCATTGTTTACATTTTTTTATTAAATAAAATTCAATATATCATTTAACAATTAATTATCATTTATTAATAATGCTCTTAATGAATATTTTATTCATTATATTAATAAATAAATAAAATTCAAATATATTATTTTTTAATAATTAAATTTAAAAATATATATTTTAAAAATTTAACCATTAATTTACTCACAACATATCACATGTTGATTTTATTTGAGTCACTAAACTAATCTTTTAAAATTAACTAAGTAATTTTGTATGCTTGTAAGTTAGACACATGTCATGGGAACAAATAACAGGGCCCATACAAATCAGGGCCTCCTAGAATGTGTTTTAAAGCATCACTAATACCAAATAATTATACAGAATTATAATCATTTGACTATTGAAAATATGGATTTGGAGCCACTCACATGGCTCTCTCTCCATATAATTAGGTGTCCAACTATTATCAACGCCTTAAATCATAAATTGGTCCGTGTTGGAATCTCAAACAAATATCCATATCCATCTTGATTTGTTATCTTCCTGCCCATTATTTTTATGATTACATTTCCTTTCAGGACATTATTTATTTGCAAAGGATCCCTAAAGTTTAGGATTCAATTGGACTATACAACAAATCTTTTATACAACATTGCCAGCTTCATGTAATAGGTTTCTTCAAGAAATAAGGCATTAATTGCACAATTGTACATGCCATTTTTTTAATTTTAAAAATAGAATATAAAATAATATTTATTATATTTTTAAATAATAAAAATTTAATTAACTGTTTATTATTCTATTTTAACTTTTTATTATCTTTACTTTCTCTCTTTTTTCTTATCTTTTCATATTTTATCTTTTATTTTATATTTTATATCACATAATAAAAAATTCTATAATTATTATAATATATATATATAATAAAGATAATCCTATTCAAAATATAAATCTTAAATTAAATATATGAACATATCTATTCATAAAATTTTAAGAAACTAATTTTTCTTATAAAATCATCATCTGCTGATGTAAATTATGATATTTATCCACACCAAAACAAAGTAAAAAGAAATTATATATAGAATGTTACTTTTGCAATTTTAATGATTTATTTTAAATTGAATTTAGTCTATCGAACTACAATTAGTTAAACCCAGTAACTTTAAAACAAAAACGTGTTAAATTTAATTTAGATTAAAAATATATGTAATTATACAATTATATATTTTAAAATAATCTAATATGTTAATTTATTTTGAAGTCATGGCTGGTTTTTTCATATTTCCCTTTTCATGATTATTCAATCCTTCAATGTTTTATCGACCAGAAACATATATATCATCCAATGTTCTTTAAGGAAATGGTTGTCCCTGCGTTATTATTATTAATTATTGAAAAAAAATTTACAATTTATATATTTTTGCTATAAGTTTTTAATAGATATTTTGTCATAACCCACCATTAATTATTGAAAGAAAGAACTTAAGTATAACTTATTATTAGATTTTTTAATATATATAACTTCTCTAGTGACGATTGACCTTTAGATTTAAATTCACTTTCAACTAAAATTGAAATGACACCAATACCAACACATTTGAAAGCGATACGATTAATTATCTAAAAAATTAGATATTTTATTGCCTTACAAATGACATACTTGTGCTATATTAATTTATCACATTAATTTATGAGCTTTTACAAAATGAGATTTAAGGGATATTTGAATGCAATTTAAAACAAATTATTCAATTTTAAAAAATTTAAAAATTATTTAAATAAATATTTTTAATAAAAAAATAAAAAATAAAAAATATACTTTAAAAAAATATAAACAGTTAAAATATATTTTAATTTTTAACTTTTTTAAAATAAACAAATAAATTTATGAACATACACAATGACAGGAGAGGAGATAGGGGGTGACATGACACTACCTCCTTTTACTATTTTACATGTAGGATATAGTAAATATTTAACTATGACTCCCTTCTTAAAAGATTTTGGCTCCTCTTAATATTTAATTATGACCCCCTTCTCAAAAGATTTTGGCTTCTCTCCAACTTGAAGAGTGAGAATAATTTTGTAAGAGAAGTTTTAGTAATTAATGCTCCTACTTTTGTTTTTTTTTTTTTTTTATATTGTAACTTTATTATCATTTTTCTTTTTATATTTTATGGAAGTTAGAAAGACACTGAATCTTAATTTTTTAAAAGTTAAAGTCTTATTTCTTTATATCTAATAAAAAATTCATCTTTTCTCATCCTGCTTAAACATTAGATTTTTCTTTAATGTTTATACTTTGATTGTTCTAAAATTTTTATGTTTGTAATTAATTTTTCACAACTAATTTATTTATGTCATTACTCTTTACTTCTATAAATTTATATTTTGTAATTTTTTTAAAAAAAATCACAACTTTTGTCTAGAAAAAGCCCAAAAATATTTGTTAAATATACAATAATTTTGGATGTTTAATTCTTTTTGCTTTTGACTTGATATATTGGAGGGAATGTGCAAATTATTTTCTCTTGTTTAATTATTTTCAATTTGTTCAAGCTTTGGAAATTTTTAATTTCATTATATATATGTTTATATAGTTAATTTATCTCTTATTTTAGTTATTAAATTATCAATAAATTGTAAAATTTTTTTACATTATTATTTTTTTGTAAAAAATAAGATGAAATATTGTTTTCTTAAAAATTTGATAATTGTTTGCATTAAAAATTTTTTAAAATATTTATCAAACAATTATTGATTTTTATTTTTTGAAACAGTGAGGAACACAACTAAAAAAAACAAAAGTGGATATTTAATATATCTCGTAGACACATGTTTTTTTGTTGATATTGGATATATATTCTCTTTTAAAATTTTTATTACTTTTTATCATATTAAATATTAACTCCTTTATATAATTATAATATATACGTATAATATTATATTTCTAAATTAAAAAAATTGGCTCCCATAGAAAAGAATCTGCCTCCGCCCCTTAACACAGTAATAAAATAAACTTTTTTAAAAAAAAAAAACGGATTCAAACCAACTTAGATTCTCCATTTTTTAAAAAAGAAAGTTACGAAAATATAAATTCTACAAGTAAAATTTATATTATTTTTTTCCTTACTATTTCTCTACTTTGAAACAAGGGCAATGCTGAAAATGATTCAAGTTGCACAAATTGTAAGATTAATTGAGCAAGAATGGAAACATCTTCCACATGTGTTTATATTAAAAAAATGTATAAAATATATATATATATATTACATGACTACTTTAATTTGATAAACTGATAAGTTATCGGTGATGGTAACATGTTGAATATTTTCACGCTGTCAATCGTTAATAGTATGACCCATGTGTGTTACTGTTAAGCACTAATAATTTATTAGTATGGGATCAGCTATGTGTGTGTTCGTTAACAATAAGGACACCAATGAATAAAATAATGAAAAGGCTGATAATATCATATATATATATATTATGCGATCGTGATTATGCGGAGTTTGAATATTGCAGTTAATGAGACAGGTGTCAAGCAATGAGAAGTTGAGAAAAATGCGGGGGGTATTTTGGCAATTTAAAAAGTTAGTGCTATTATTACAAATGGACGGCAAAAACTTATGGTAATTGCAAAAGTAGGCGACGGCTAGCAAACGGGGTTTGGCTGGTGACTGGTGAGGTAAGGTGAGGGGAAACAGCACTTTCGGCTCCACGTAGGTGGTTGCCACGTGTCAAGCGGGCAGTTATGGGAACCTCAGATATTCTGCAAGCGTCAATCGGCTTTGACATGCGGTCCCACACGTGTCCAAATCTGCATTCTTACGTACATCACTTTCATTGGACAACTGGAACGGGGCACAATAAAGCGGACTCTCATATTACTCATCCCTCCATCTCCTACGCGCCCCCTCTCCACACGCTCTTCTATATTATATTATAAAAAGTTCATTATCATATATACTATACATTTAAAAATAATTTTTATATCCTCATTAAATTTTTAAAGAAAGTTTAATATGTATAATATTTATTTTATAAAAAATAAAATATTTTAAAATTATATTTGACTTAAAATTAAATTTTAATAATTATTAAATAAAAAATAATAAAATAAAATCTTTTTTCCAAGTACAGGTGATTTTAAGTCAATAAATATCTAAGGCATCATAATGGCGCTCCGATCTATCTCACATACTTGTGGTGTTTTGGTATTGGATTTCAAGTGTAGTCTATTTATTAAACTTGTACTTATTTTTTTTTTCATTTTTGTTCATCAGCCTGCCGTTTGTTTGAATACAAAACTTTTAATATTTTATTATGATATTTAAATAAAAATAAAAATCGTAATTTCATTGTTTGATTTTCCGCCAACGAAATCAATGCAAATGGTTTCTGGTTTATCCGTGCATTATATTACTTGGATATTTACTTATCTCAATAAATGTTTAAAGACCGATACTTAAAAAATGTCAACACCATTAATTAACAATAAGGGAATAAAAATAGTAACTGAAAAAGAAAAAGAAAAAGAAAATACCGAAAAGAGTATGAAAGCGCGTGTTGTGTGTATTCACGGAAATGAACGTGGAGAGCAGAATCGAACAGGAATCTCGTATTCTACGATGGTGCCACGTGTTGACATCTTCGGACGAGTGCCTTGAGAGAGCGAAGAAAAGAAAAAGGAAAATTGGCAATGAGAGACCGAAACGAGAGTTGGGTTGGTCTTGAGGACCACATGCGTGTCAGAAAAGGAAGAACAATTCAATCTAGCGTGGTGAGAAATGATTGGGCCACGTACCCAGTTACCAAAAAGCACAACACGTGGTAGAATGTTGATCAGATTGCCATTCCATGAACGGTGTAGATTGCATCTTGCTATTCAATCGTTTGACGTCATACCAACTGTATGTGTCGGATCATGCCCGTGACGGTGACGGGCAGCCTGCCCGAGATGAAGTGTGGCCCCCAGGTGAATTTGCGAGTGCCTCCCCTCTCTCACTAGAAAAGCTTCCCCATACCCATATCAATGGGTCCTCGCATTGTGCCCAGAACGGATACTCTTTTTTCTCTCTCTCTTTCTGTCTTCTTGCTCTAAAATTCTACTGTAACTGCTGCTTCTGCTTCTGAGATTAATTGGAAGCTTGAAAGATTTTGCTAATTGATCCGTTTGGTGATTTCTGAAATGGCTGGGATTTGCTGTGGTGTTGTTGGGGAAGGAGAGACGCCCACTCCGATGGAGCCCAGCCGACCTTCTCGACGTCGGAGGTTGGACCTGCTGCCGTTGAAGTACATAGCTGACATGGCAGTGCCGCCACCGGAGACTGGCCTGAAGCGCCAAAAGCTGGATCTCTGTACTGCTACTCCGACACAACCTAGAGACTGCGTAAACGCAGTTGAGAATTGTGAATCTAGCGGTGTTAAAAACGAAGAGGAAAAAAGTATAGAACCCAAAGGAGACGAAATACTTCAGTCGACGGTTTCTTTGTTAAATTCAACTGCTCCAACAGAGCATGGTAATGAGGTTATTAATGAGTATCCAAAGTATGGGGTTACATCTGTTTGTGGCAGAAGAAGAGACATGGAAGACGCTGTTTCAGTTCACCCATCGTTCTGCCAAGAACAAGGGGAAAATCAGAAAGAGTTTCACTACTTCGGCGTGTTCGACGGCCATGGCTGCTCTCATGTAAATACTCCATCCAGTGGAATTGATCATCACTTAGTGCTATATTAGTCGATCCTTTCCGTTCTTAGTTTGGTTTTCGTTTGTTTGTACAGGTAGCGACGATCTGTAGGGACAGGTTACACGAGATTGTGAAGGAAAAGGTTGGCGGATCTCGAGAGGATTTGGAATGGAAGTCTATGATGGAACAGAGTTTTGCTCGTATGGACGAGGAGGTGCAGAACTGGAGCCAAACCAACCAGAGCTCCACTTGCAGGTGCGAGCTTCAGACTCCTCACTGCGATGCCGTCGGATCTACGGCGGTCGTTTCCGTGGTTACGCCGGACAAGATCATCGTCTCCAACTGTGGCGATTCGCGTGCCGTTCTTTGTCGAAACGGCGTTGCCATACCCCTCTCGTCCGATCACAAGGTGAGTTTTATTTTTCCCGAGAAACAAACAGAAACAAAAGTTGTTAAATGATTGGACTCTTGATCGAGATCCAAATCCCCGGCAACGCGCCGGGATTCGGAAACTTGAAACTGTTATTGCAATCAAACAGATGCGTTGGCGCGTCTCGGCACGCACAAATCATTTGGTTTGATTGTTTCCTTTCATTTTTCTTTCTTGAAATGGCGCGTGCATTTTCCGTACTGACCTTGCTGGTATCCATTTCGCGCAGCCCGATCGACCCGACGAGTTACTCCGAGTCGAAGCCGCCGGAGGGCGAGTGATATATTGGGATGGGCCAAGAGTGCTTGGAGTGCTTGCAATGTCCAGAGCAATAGGTGAGTGATGAGTGTGCACGTTAGCAGGGTCTCAAACATCGGCGTATTGTAGCAAAGCCATTTTTGAAATTCTGCTTAACTGACTATCCACGTTTGTTCAGGCGACAATTATCTGAAACCCTACGTGATATCGGAGCCGGAGGTGACGGTAACGGAACGGACGGACGACGATGAGTGTTTGATTCTGGCTAGCGATGGGCTGTGGGACGTGGTATCAAACGACACCGCATGTGGGGTGGTACGAATGTGCCTGAAGGTGCAGAAACCGCCGTCGCCGCCGGGGTCTCCGGGAACCGACATGGCGGTGTGCTCCGCCGCGGACGGGTCAGACAAGGCGTGCTCCGACGCGTCCATTCTGCTGACGAAGTTGGCGCTGGCGAGGCATAGTACGGACAATGTGAGCGTAGTCGTGGTTGATTTGAGGAGAGAGAAAGAAAAACAGCAATCCAATTCCAACGATAGCAAGAATAATTAATGAATGGAGAAGAATGAATGAATGTAAGCTTAAGCTAATCAAATTGAAAAACCCACATGGCCACTTCCCTTTTTCTTCATCATAATGGAGAGCAAAAGGAAAAAGGAGAGGTTAGACCTACTTATTCAACTAAATTGTAATGGAATTGTAGGTAGGTGCTTTGTTCGAAGGCTGGAAAAAACAAATGGTGACAATTTCAGGAAATTGTATAGTTTAGTGAAAATTAAGTGTCAACAAAGGCTTAAATCAGTGGTTGACACACTTTCTTTGTCTATATAATGAGTTCTATATAATTGGATTTTGTTTTTCACTTCCTATAATTACGCGAGCTGTTTTTATCATTCTCAGTAAGTGGTTGATGCAGGAGGAACACAGCAAAATTTGGGCTTCAAGGTTTTCGCGAGACTTAATTATTAAAATATCAAATCATTTCCTGTTGTTCTAGCTACAATGACCTGCTCTTACTCTCAATTTTGCGTCTTCTCATATTTCTGGGGATCTTAAATTAAAAAAATTTGGATGCCTATATAGAATGAGACTTATTAACATAAATATTCAAATTTGGTAGTTTGATTATTAAACTGGTGATGGTAGCAATTGTTTTCTCAGAAGCCAGCAAACAAAAATATTATCGTTTTGCACACACTACTAGTATATCTTATAAACAATGCTCATACAGTACATCAACTTGTACCTATTATGATTTATGAAGCCATTGGTGGATTTTATTCCACCAAAGTACTTCGTTCTATGTTTTCATCTGCTGAATCCTCTATGGCTCTCACGAAGTTAGAACTCACAAGCCATCCGAATTCTCATGGAAAAAAAGGTAAAAAGGTTGGGCTTTACACAAGACATTTTGTTAAATTTCTTGATATGATAATTAAGTAGTTAATAAATTAATCAGCCATGGAATTTTACAATTACTAACACAATTTTAACTTAAGTGTGGAAGAGGTTGCTTAAGGATAATTTTGAGAATTATTAGGCAGATTTTAGAGGATTAGTAGGATATCAAATAATAGATAGATATTGAACGACAATGAAAAAACAAATATTATTTTAAAAAAAATGATAGATAGACGATGCAGTGATAAACAGCACTTTTAGGTGAGATTTGTTTGGTGTCACACTATATCTCTAACAACTTAATTATCCAACAAACATGGTGAAAGTCGAAGGTGAAAATTTAGGTAGACGGTAAAGCATAAAACGAATAGTATTTATTTCATTTCGGTTGTGTATTATTTTAGTGAAATTTTTTTGGGACTTGAGTGATGACATTTGTAATTTGCATTTGGCATTACAAAGTTAGTAGTGGGCACAGGTGTCACATGCCAAACTAGAAGATAGACATAAAATATGATGACAATGCTCTTTATTTGGGACCCTTTTTTGGCATATGCGTAAATAACATTTCTCAAGCTAAGCTTTTTATTTTTGGTTATTTGGGCTCCACCCATTGTTTTGTACAAATTCCATCTACAAGTCATTCTTGAGTGCTATATAGACTTTAGAGAAAATGACGAGAGATATGATCATAGTATTATAGTCTTTATTTTTTAAGAAAAATATTTTTCTCCTATCTTTCGTCTTCTTGAATCTCTAAATTCTTAAACTCAAATATTTATTAAAAATTTAAAATAAACAATTTTTTTAAGTTCAAATTCATTTGTATGAGATTTATTTCTATAAAATAACAAAAATATCTTACAACTATTATGTTATTTAAATTTTGACTACACAACTAATATAGCGTTTTGACAAAATAACATTAAACCTATTTATTTAGTACATGTACTTTTGACAAATGATTTTTTTGAATATTTACAGAATATGAATGTGCGGTTAAAACTGCATCTATAAATAAACCCGATATTAATTTGGCTAAAATTCAAAAAAAAAAATTTAATTTATAAGTCATATGCAATTGGAGATAAAAAGTTTTGATTAGAGAGACCAAGATGATGATAAATTAAGAAACATAATATATATATATATATATATATATAATTATTTTATAAAAATATATTATATAAAAACATTATATTAAAATTAAATAAATTAATATTGTTGTGACACATGTACTACTATTTTTTTTTATATAATTTACATCAATTATCATATATAAAAGTAAATGCATAGTTATTGCAAGTATTATTTGATATGATTTACTTTATTATTATTTTTTAGATAAAAAATTTTATTAAAAAATATATTCTTCTCAATGATTAAATTTCTATGAATTATGTATAAATAATAAATTAATAAAATTATTGATAATTTGATAATAATGATAAAAAAAAGTAATTTATCATATCTATAAATGTAAAAAGAAACTTGAGATTTTTAGAGAAAAAATTTAAAGGACAAGTTAAAAATATTAAATAACAAAAGAAAAAAAAATATCCTTAAAAAATTGAAAAAAGTAAATATCAAATGATATGGAATAATAAAAAAAATAAAAAAAATCATAAAAAAGATGAGATATGATAGTAAATGATAATTTTTGCACTTTTGTAAATTTTTTTTTATCGAAATTATTATTATTTAAAAATTTATTAGACTTTAATTAATTTAACTTGAGGTAGCAGAGATTTTATAACGAAAATAGAGTTCTTTCAACATAAATTTTTATATACACAAAACTCAAATCTAAAATTTTACTTAAGAAAAATAGAATATTTTTATATACACAAAAATCGAATCTATAACAGAGGTAGAGTTCTTTTAACTAACCACATATTGATCACTCTTTTATAACTCTAGCCTTAACATTAAAGAGAAACTTTTCTCTATTAGAATTTACTCTTTTATTAAATTTATTAAGCTTGAATAATATTATGATTTTAAAATTTTTATCTTAACTTTATTGTTTTTAAAAATATAGAATTGTTAAAATAATATATTTATAAAAATAAATAAAATAAATAATATTTTTATAATTTAAAATATAACATATATTAAATTAATTTATAATTAGATATAATACATTTTATCATCTATTAGTTATATTATCATATATTTTACATACATAAATTTTAGTCTTTTAAACAATTTTATAATATTTTTCAGGAGTAGGTACCGTATATAAAGTTTTGTATATGTATATGTACATGTATCTCTAATTAAAAAAAATTTTGGGGCCTCAAGGATATCCCTAACTCCCCTTCCTCCGTTTTTGTATGCAAATATCTTCCTTTAATTATAAAAGTTGGCTACAATTCTTTAAAACTTTATATAGTTTATGCAAAAAAAACCATGCCATTTATTTTTTATCCAACATGCTAACCAAAAAATGATAAATTAATAAAATTAAATCATATTAAATATAAAAAATTCCATTAAATTTTAATTATTATGTAAAAAAGTTTTTTAAACTTTATGAAATTGTTTTTTGAACTTTAAGCTTTGT
Source organism: Senna siamea (assembly GCA_031216115.1). Lineage (NCBI taxonomy): Eukaryota > Viridiplantae > Streptophyta > Magnoliopsida > Fabales > Fabaceae > Senna > Senna siamea. The sequence continues at coordinate 10,787,288 of CM062367.1, read as the reverse complement.
TTAATAAAATTTTTTAAAATAATTTGATGCGTCTACTCTTTACTAAAATTTGAAAATTTTTTTTACATAAATTATTAAAGTTTAAAGAAAATTTAAGATTATTTTTTATAATTTAAAATAATTATGTGTATTTTAAGCTATTAATTTGAAGGGTCCGATGCAGATGCAAGCAGATTTTGATGAAGATAAGGGGGGTTCACCTTTCCACAGTCGAGGTAAGGTAGACACGTAGCGATTGATGTTGCTTTTGGTGTCACCATCTCTTAGCTGGACTTGATTTTCTTAGATTTTATGCCTCTTTGCTTTGGGCCCACCGATCTCTTTAACCATTTTATTTTATTCCTTCAGTTTCTTAAGCAAAACAAAATCACAACACCACCATTAACTTTCCACAATTGGATAATTAGTGTTTTAGAGAGCTTTCCACATACGGCAAACAAATCAAAGACGTGGCTTGGCTTTCGCATTAATTTTAAACCATGTTTGTCTTAAGATGGCTTCATTTTTATAAAATACTACTTGTATGATTTTTATAGTAATGATAGAACACATGCATCTCAAGTCTTTCCCTGAAATAGATCTAATCAATCACAGGATAATCGAGTTTTCAATTTTATTTTATAAAAGATAATTATCAGATTACAAAATCAAACTCTTTCAGAATATTTAAAAAAAAATTAATTGAACATTATATATATATATGTTATTTTGTGAATACACGCGTTAGAAAAGCTATTTAATTTCTTGTAATTTTTTTAAGGGAATATATAAAAGAGAAGAAGAAAAGTCTGAAGGTGTGTTAAGCAGATCCTATGTATGGAGAACAAAATCAGACACAAGGTGTGAAGGTTGTCACCTAAAATGTTCTCATATATAAGAGATTCTCAAAAACATTATCTTCAAATAATTGAAGACTATATATATAAATATATATGTTATTGCCTCATTAGTCAATTCCCACATTCATAGTTCAACAGGTCAGCCAATCTAGCTCGTACACATGTATTTTTAAATTAATCTGATTGGTCCTCTCTGATTTTCCCTCATGTGGAACGATTCTCGAAACGTGATATTCTATATACGAACTGCTTCTATTGAAATTTCTATACGTGTTACACTAATGATCAATAATTTTGATTGCCTCAAAATAATAACTCTCCAAAGTGATGTTTTCCCCCTAGCTTGATGGGAGAATTTTATAATAAACCTATCATTAATAAGGACCTTACATAAAAGAACACTTAGCTTGGAAACCAAATAATCACACTTTGCCATTGGTTTGGACTTTGGAGGTGTCTCCAAAATGATGTTTTGATGTGATCGAACTTAATAGGATAAGATGGAACAAGAAAAATGCAAAGACACGAATAATAACTCTCTTTCTCATTCTGCCTTTGGCATACAATCGGATAAGCATATATACAAGCTACAATAATGCCTGCAATCCCATCTGCTATACTATTGCTCACTACACAATGGTCCCAACAATAATAAACCTCTTTGTGCAGGTCGATTCAAAATCATAATAAAAACTTGACCTAATAAAATAAATTTATCATCTCATTTCCAGGGTTTAAGATATATAAATTTTTATTCTAAATAAAACCTTAATTTTTACATCCTTTTTTATTGATTCTCCTCACACTCCTCTTCCTTCTCCCTCAATCTCTCTTTATCTTTTCAATAATTGACTTAACTATCAGAGAACACAATGAGGTTCCAACCCTCTTTGTGATTTTGACCTTTTATACGTTATATGTTAGACCTCATCACAGCTTGGTTGGCTGTCTTCGAAAATTCATCACCTCTCAAGTATAGATTCACCAATACCAAACACGAATAATCTGTTAGTTTTGAGGTAGTAGTGTTATCATCTCTATAAAAAGAAAAAGATAAGTTTGAATATCAAAAAACTTTGTTAATTATATTTTACATTATCGACTTAATAAAAATTAATCTTAATTAACTCTAATGTAACTTTTAATCAAGTACCATCAATTCTCACCTAAATATATGTACTAGATCACAGTAGGTTCAAGAAGCACCTTCTTTGTTTAATATTTTACCTAAAGTTGAAAGGAAATAAATACAAAGAAGTTGGAATATTAATTGAATATGTCTTGATTCCTAAAGCATGCTGTTACCAATTCAACCACAAATTTTGCACACAGACTTCGGCTGAGATAGGCAATGAATGTTCCACTTCGACTATATATATCCCCATCGTATAAACGTTATCCCAAACGAATAATGTTGTGAGACGCGCATATCCAAAATTAGATGATTGTGAGATAAACAAATTAAAAATCGTTTGACGAACCACATTTATTAGGTTAAAATAATATTTTAGTGCTTTATCTTTTATTAATGCTTCGAATTGGTCGTCTAAGTTTCAGGTGTGTCAAAATAATCCTTTAAATTTTAAATTAATGTTATTAAAATCTTTTTTTAATTTTTTTTTCTTTTTATAGATTAACACCGTTAAGTTGTGGATGAATTGGAATGCTTTATATAATTTTTTTTATTTTTAAATTACTGATATGTTACTTAATATCTTATTGAAAATTGAATTAAATATTTAATAAATAAGAAAAAAAAAGGACCAGTAAAGCAACGTCAAAAAAACATTTCCTTACCCAATTTTCCAGTCAGTCAATCAAAGCATAAACCAAACACACAGAAGTCCTAAATAGGCACCGTGAGAGGATGCAACAACCATAATGTGTGATGGATATTTAGCTGCATGCGGTGATGGCGTCCAAATGTGAAGGTCATAGACGAAAAAAAGGGCAAAAAGTAGTAAACTTTTCTTCTTTGTTTAAAGTGATTCTTATACTCTATTTATGCTTGATTTAATTAAGTGGTCAATAATTTGATTTAAGTTTTGTCAATATGGGTTAGGTCGAGAAGTGGAAGCATGTGAGTTGTGAGTGGGTACAGGAATATGAATCTGAGGCTTAGACATCTCTATATATATATATAAATCACAGAGAAATGGTGAGGATACAAGCTGCACAACTCAATTGCATGGTGGAATATAATTACTAACCACTACTCCCCTGGGTTCAGATTCAAAACGTCTGTGCGGGTTTACTCTAGTAAGTTTTGGTTTTTTAATTTAAAATGTGTTTTAAATGCGATTAGGATATATATATATATATATATATATATAATAGTAATATGAAAATTAAAAAAATATATTTAATATTATAACTTATTACTAATTTAGCAGTGTTAGTTAAGAGTTAAACAAGTATTTTTATGACACAAATTTAAAACTTGAAAGGTTATTTTGACACGTTTCAAACTTGAAGGATGAATTTGAAACAGGACTAAAATATTATTTTAACCTATTTATTAATTAGGAGCATCATATTTTACCAGAATTATTAATTACTAATTTATTATTGATCCTAATTAATTTGTGTATTTATACAAGGGAGGAGTGCATTTTATTTCTCTAAACTATATTTCTATAACAAATTATTCATCTAAACTTTAATTTGTAATAAATTATTTCCTTTAACTATTCAATTAAAATTGTTTTCTATAGAGTTAAATTTAACGAAGCGCATGTTTCTTTCTTTTTCCTAATCTTTCATTGCATGCGGATAGCATATGAAAATACATACTTTGAAATTAGATAGAGACAATAGAAATATATGTTTTAAAATTTGAGTTCGATTAAATCTAAATCTTAATCAACTTACATACTCTGTTGAATTTTAGTAACTTGTAGACGGATAACAAAGAAATTCTATATTGGTTTGCGTAAGAAAATTAGATTAGAGAATGGTAAAAAATAAATCTCATGCCTGTTTCATTAAATTAAACTCTATAAATAATAATTTTAATATTTTAAATAGTTTAAAAGAATAATTTATTACAAATTAAAATTTAAGTGAATGATGTGCTAATTAGGAAAGGGAGATATAGTGTACTTTCTCATTAGGTTTTTGTTTGGTTCATTAGGTTTTTTTTTGGCTTTTGAATTTGCACTTATATTCATCTTTTTTTTACTTCAGTTCCAATGTCTCTGTAATCTTAAAATAATCACAGTTGGCACATTTATCATCTAAATTTAAAATTTTAGTTTTATAAAATTATTAAAAAAATTTTATTTAAAACTTGTTTAGTTTTTTGAAATATTTTATAGTGTAAAATTTTTGAAGTAGGAGAGAGATAGAAAATAAATAAATAAATAAAAGATTCAATCTGAATGAATTAGGTTTCAAATTTGTTTTTTTTTTTTTACCTCTCAAATTTACTTTTCTCCTCTACGATCCAAATTTATTAACAATACCTTTGTGAACTTTTGATTATTATATGGATGAAGCAAAGAAATTTCCAAAACAAATAGAAAGAAGTTCAATATTGTTTGGCTAAACTTTCAAAATCTGCTTATTTTATAATGACTTCTTAAATAAAGTTGTAGGAAAAATATTGTGAAAGAAAAGTAGTTTAATCAAATGAGGTTTAGAAGAAAGAGCTAATATCTAACAATATGATAAATTAAAATTTAAATCTTTGTTAAAAAATATGTTCATATTTAATGTTGACAGTGTTTTGAACAAGATTAATTTTAATAAAAATATATTTGTAAAAAAAAAAATTGTGTTTGACCAATTTAGTTGAAAATTATTTAGCCAATTTATATATAATAGTATTTTTGACTATCAAATTAAGTATGTATAGATTTACTTTGATATTAATTTTATTTAAATAAATAAATAGTTATAAATATTTTTTGTTGTTTATTTTTAATAAGATACTATTAATTAATTAAAATAATAAAAAAGAAATATTTTAAAAAACATAAGTTTATATGTAAATGCTCCACGCTCTAATTTATATTTCCCAAAATAATATATAACTACACTAAAAAGAAAAAAAGATAATTTATATATAAGAATAATGTATTTGTGATGGGTTCCAGAAAAAAGAAGTAAAGATTATTATGATAAATAAAAAATTTTAGTAAGAATATTTTTATTTTAAAATATTTAATTTTCATCTTCTACTTTTAGTTAGAAGTGGAAACTATAATTTTAAAATTTTGTTTTACAATTTAAAAATTACTTGTGCTACCACTTCAAAATATTTATTCTTTTGGCCAAACACCCAAATTTCATAAAATAAATACTTTAAGAAAAACAAACAGCTTCTGTACCTCCAGGTCTCCAGGAGCTTGACGAAACAGGCAAATAGTTCCATGTGCAAGGGGAATGAGTCTTAATTAAAATAAAAACTAAATTAAATACGATTTCTTATATTTTTATTATTAAATTTTTAATAAAAATAAAACAAATAATTTTTGAAAGACTTAATCATGTGATATTAAATTATTAAAATATCATTTAATTATTTTGTAATAAAAAATTTGATAGTGAAAAGATAAAAATTTCACATAAATTTTTTCCTTTAAATAACTCAACAAGTCCAACTCTGGTCAACGATTGTCAAAGGTGTGCCTGCCTTAAGTGATGATGCTCAAGGTTTTTTTTTTTCGAGGGTATTGTGTCAACTATAAAGCATGATGATATGGGAATAATTACAATAAAATTGATAGACCATGGCCGATTACAATTTTAATTTGAGACAATGATATTGTCAAACTCAGAGGTATGAGAATAATATATGGCCTATATTCATAAAGAAGTTGAAACCTAAAATGCTGTTTTTTGTGACGATCAGGATCTCTTTCATATCCATATAATGAAGCTGGAACAAATGCAGTGCGAAAATGCAATGTTGCGTTGTTTAAGTTCAGTTAAGCTTCTCTTTTTGGAACCTACTTACTTTAGAAAATTGCTAGAAATGAAGGTGCTTTCAAAAATAAATGCAAAATTCTAACATTATCTTGAAGTGAGGCAGTGGTATACCAACAATTATTCAAGGCCTTTGTTATTTGTTATCATTGTCTACATTAGTATCCAAAGCGTCATGATCCATCCCAAAGACATACAGAAATCAAAAGGGTTGTGCTAAAAACATTTAGTAGAATGGAGGAAATGAAAGAGAAGTGAAATTCTTTATTTTGACATTTTCTTTCAATTAGATTTCAGGGGAAGAGACAAACATGAAAAGCTAAGCACAAAAGGAAAAGAGAGGGTAATAAGAAACCATACGCAGGTGCAATGGCATGACAGAGGCATAAATAGTGTCATACACATTACTCATGGCCACAAATTTTACCATATACGGAAAAAAAAATTGAAAGATGATGGGCCTTGATATATACTAAAAAATATAAGCAAAAATAAAAGAAAGAAACATTGTGAGAGACACATGTAGACTCTTGAGAAGAAGTTCTAGAAAGAGTTGGTTAAACTATTCTCAATAAAGAGTGAAGGAAGAGAGAAGGGAGAAAAATTTGGAAGGGACTCAGAGAGAGTACTATTCTCTTGAAAGCTAGCTTTGCTATTTTATTTTTCTTTATTTTCTGCTATCATAGTTAAAGCTATATTGTTCTATTTTCTCTAGTGTTCTATGTTGCTATTTTACATTTTTTAGTGTTGGTTGCTATTGTGTTTTGGTGTATTTTCTCTCATTTGAGGATTTCCCTAATATTATACCAATACTATTCAGTCAACTAGATAGGACTCTATCAAGTTGGTATAAAAACAATGACAATTCAGGAGAGACCAAGACAACATGGCTAATTTGGAAAAAAGGATGGACTATTTGGAGAAAGAGATGGCAGAAGTGAAAGATGATGTAGCAACCCTCAAGGAATGTATAAGGGAACTACTAGATGCTGTAGTTAGGTTAAGCAAAGAAAAGTTAGAGTAAATTGAAGAATTCAGAAGTTAACTCTAAAACTTCCATGAAGGCAAATGAAAATGTAGAATAGAAGAAGAATCTATTCCTAGCATTGGTGTCAAGCCTTCTAGAAGTTATGTTTATCGTTCCCCAGATCATACAGGCTCTTTGATAGGAATATGCTTGTGCATTCTCCCAAACTTCTAAATACAATAAGAATAAAGCAAAAACAAGAGAATGTAGAGAAATAAAACAGTAAATTTAGTAAGAATACTCAAAAGAGACTCTTACACAGCATTACAGTACACTACGACTAGCAAAAAGAAAACAAAGGGGTGCTTGACTTTCAAGAGGTCAAACTCTTCACCAAAACTAGATTTTTCCTTTTTTGTTTTCTTTCCTCCACTCACTGCTACATTCCACTTAAAAGCCCCACATGTCAGAGTTAGTTATGTGATATCTGCCCTTTTCTTCTTTCTGTAATAAACCTTAGTCTCCCCTTCCTTTGGGCTTGGCTCACTTTCCTCACCCTTCTCCCTTCTAGGATGAGTTGCTTGAGTCACAAGCCCATTAATACCCTCGCCAACAAGCTTCACCTTGTCCTCAAGGTGAAAGTGAGGGAATTGCAACTTGTTGACCTCAAAGTTCTCCCATGTACATTTAAATTCAAGTAAACTTTTCCACTTAATTAAGACTTTTACTTCCCCATTAGTAAGTTTTCTTACTTTTCTGACCTCTTCAAGCTACACTAGCAGCTCTAGATCCTCAATGAAGAATGGGGGTATATCCTGGTATCTCTTGAGTAGGTGTAGTTGGTTGGATTACTTTCTTCAGCTGAGAAACATGGAAAATAGAATGTATCATTACTGTCGAAGGGAGTTCTAGGCAGTAAGCAACTTCTCCATGCTTAGCTTTAACCTTATAAGGTCTATAAAATCTTGGGCTGAGTTTTTCAACAGGCTTCTTTGCTAAATATTTCATCTTGTAACGTCTCATCTTTAAGTATACCAAATCCCCGACCTCAAATTGAAGCTCCCTTTTATGTTGATTGACATGATGCTTCATTTTTTCTTATGCCTTCTCCAAGTGCTCTTTCAATTCAATCAATACCCCGTTTCGAGCCTTCATATGTTCACTCACCTCTTCCACCAGGGAAAAACAACCTTCTATTTTAAATAAGGTCGGTGGATCTCTTCCATAAAGAGCCTTAAAAGGTGTCATGCCTACTGAGACATTGTAAGGAGTATTAAACCAATATTCTCCCAAAGTGATCCATTTTCTCCATTACCTATGTTTGTCACCTATGAAACACCTAAGATAGGTCTCCAATGTCTTGTTAACTACAGTTTCACCATCGAATTCCAGATGGTAACTTGAGCTGTAATTCAGTGTGGTTTTAGCCAATTTAAACAACTTCTTCAAAAAATGGCTAATAAAAACTCTATTTCGATCAAATACAATTGATTTTGAAAAATCAAGCAATTTGATTACCTCTTTGCAGAATTTTTCAACCACCTCTTTAGCGGTTAACGAATGTGCCAAGGGAAGGAAATGAGCATACTTCGTAAGTCTATCAACCACTACCATCAAAGTGTCACATCCTTGAGATTTCGACAGTCGCATAATAAAATTCATACTGATATCTTCCCACACTTGCTACAGTATTGGCAAAGGTTGAATTAATCCAACTAGGCTCCTAGCTTGATATTTGTTTTTTCTGGCAAACCTCACACATTGCTACATATTCTTGTACATCCCATTTCATTCCCTCTCAATATACATTCTCTCCCAACTGTTTGAAAGTGCGTAAGTACCCGAAGTGTCCTCCTACAGGGGAAGAATGAAACTCCCCAATTAGTTTAGGTATTCTTGAAGATCCCCTTGGTAACACCAATCGATTATGATACAATAGGCTTATATAAAATTTCAAAATTATATTCCATCAACTAAGAGACCCATTTTTGTTGGTCAGGATCTAAAACTCACTGCTTTAATTATAACTTGATTGCTTCTTGTTCTATCTCAATGATAAACTTGTGCCTCAATAAATAATGCCTCCACTTCTTACCCGTAAAAACTATTGCCATCCATTCTTGTTCATAAAAAGAGCTTTGGCTATCTCTGTTGGATAGAACTTGGCTATAATAAGCAATCGACCTCTTATTCTGCATTAAAATAACTCCCACCCAAATTCTTGAAGCATCGATTTCCTGCTCGAATGGTTTAGAAAAGTCCAGCATAGCCAAAACTGGAACTGAAGTCATGACCTTCTTCAACCCCTTAAAAGCCTTTTGTGCTTCTTCACTCCATTTATAAGTATCCTTCTTTAATAATTCAATAAGTAGGGCTACCAACTTGCTATAATCTTTCACAAATCTTTTGTAGTGCCCTCGTGAGCCCCAAAAACCTTTCAAGGATTTTAAATCTTTTAGAATTGGCTAACTTATCATGCATTCGATTTTGCTAAGGTTAGCTTACACTCCCTCTGCTGAAATGATATGGCCAAGAAATTCCAATCGATTTTTTTTCAAAAGTGCACTTCTTGACATTAATCACCAGTTGGTTTTGTTTCAGTATTTCCAAAGTTGTTTTCAAGTGTTGGTGATGAATAGACATATCCAAGCTATAGACCAATATGTCATCAACAAAAACCAATATAAATCGCCTCAAATGCTCCTTAAAAATATCATTTATAAGGAATTAAAATGTGGAAGGGGTGTGGGTTAAGCTGAGTGGCATTATCATGAACTTATAATGGCCTCAATGTGTGTGGAAGGTTGTTTTCTCCTCATCACCAGATCTGATCCAGATTTGGTGATAGCTTGACTTCAAATCCAACTTAGATGAAACAGTGGCAGCACCTAACTCATCCAACAACTCATCAATTGCCAAAATAAGAAATTTTTTGGGTACAAAAATCTTGTTTAAAGCTCAGTAGTCAACACAAAACCGTTAATTATTGTCCTTCTTCTTCACTAACAACACTGGACTAAAGAATGGACTACTATTCGGCCTAGTAATTTCTGCGTCCAACATCTCTTTCACTAGGCGTTCAATTTTCCCCTTTTGCAAATGGGGATATCAGTAAGGTCTTATATTTAGGGATTGTTCTCCTTCTTTAATGAGTATTGCATGATCTCTAATTTTTGTAAGAGGTAACCCCTTGAGTGGCTCACAAACTTCTGAAAAGTCATTTAGCACTTGTTGTATCCCTTCATCCATTGCTTCTTCTTGTTTTGAAGAGTGACTTCTCCTAATTCCACCAGAAAACCTTGTCCCCCCTTCCTCTTAGATCGCATCACTATTCTAAATGACACTTAAGTCTTAGATAAGGATGAATCTTCCTTCAAACACACTAGCTCATCTCATTCCTTGAACTTTATGGTAAGTTGCCTCCAGTTTACTCTAACCCCCCTAGTTATTCCAACCATTCCATACCCAAAATTAAATCTACACCACCTATATCAAATAGGTAAAAATCCTATTGAACCTTAATACTTGGCATTTCCACCTTTAGTTTCCTACAAACCCCTTCTCCCTTGACGTGATAACCAACTCCCACTGTTACTTCATATATGGCTGGCTGTCTTCTCTTTGGGAATGGCTAATTGTTCCACTAAACCCTAAACCCTTTAACATCTCTTACTAACTTCATAGTTCTTCCTCTAATGATACCCACTATGAAATTTAGTGACAGGGTCATTAAACTTCCTGATTTGTTCTTTTCCTCCACCTCCTCAGTTTCGACTTCCTCTAATTCCTCCTCAATATCTCTCACCAATTCAAAGAGGATGATTACATTAAGTTGCTTATTTTTGCATCTATGATTTAGCTCAAATTTTTTGTTGCATCTAAAACACAACCTAAACTCAAGTTTCTTGTTAATTTCCTCATCGGTCAATCTTCGATAGCTTCCTTTATTGGAGTTCGTTGCTGTAGCACTGCGTTTCTCTTCTCTATCTTTCTTCAATTTTATGGGCTATATCCATCACTTCAATTAGAGTCTAGGCCTTAGTCATCCTAAATTTGGCCCGTTTCTCCTCCTTTAGCCCATTTTGATAAGCTCCGATCAGCATCTCCTCAGGAGCATCCTTCAACAGCCCAAACATTAGCTCAAACTTCTCTCTGTACTCGATGGCCGTCCTTTCCTGTGTTACATTATCCATTTTCTCGTCTTTTAACATATGGCTCAGGGAAAAATAACATTCTACCCTGAACAGCCAAGTAAAAAAAAAATACATGTCTAAGAAAATATGATGATTCTAAACACTAACCATATATGCATGATCGGTCTTCTACTTCATTAATCTAACTAGAGATTAGTTTTTCTACCTGAAAAGCTTCTAAGTTTCTATCAGTACTTCCAATTCGAACAATACCAACTTCAAAGCCAAATCTTAGCTCAGAAGACTTGAAGGCAGTGTTCCAGAGAACATTAATTTGCAAATACCAACAAGCATCAGCAGCATGTCTGAATTACATCAAAATAAAACAAAAAGTACGAAACATATTAACCTGAATATTATCTAAACAAGACCCAAAGTCATTAACAAAAAGATACTCATTTAAGTTGAGATATATATACTAAGCTCATAATTGGATGTATCAAAAGTCAATCAATTTTCAATTTGATCAAACAACCAATAGTTTGATTGTTCCATATATATACTAAGTTCCATATAGGTCATGGCTCTCTCAATTTGGGAGGTTCCCTAAAGAGGAAGAACTCAACTGTCGATTGTTCCGAAGATGACCGCAAGAGGCAATCGTTGCAGTTAGTCAAATATTTACAAAGCATGAATAAATAGAGTGCATCATAAAGATCTTTAAAGTCATGCATCCTGTAAAATTGGGTATTAATCCAGTCAACATATTTCCTTCAAGTCATCTGCATCCATGAATTAAATCGTGATATAAGTTTGACGGAACCAAACATGGGAAACCAGTGGCCTCCTTCCAGAAAAAATAGAAAGCAAGATGAAAACTTACAGTTCGACCAGACTAGTCAATTTGGTGATGTCTGAAGGAATATTCCCAGTCAAGTTTTTATTAAATGAAAAACTGCCACCACCATGAACAGTGTTATTATAAAATAGACTTGGGCATACTAAATAAACTTGTAAATTTCATATGAACCTTGATGCATTACTATAATAACCAAAGTTTTATTATTTATGGTTATTAATTCCAAGAAAGATAGGGTAAGCTGATTAGCACTACATATAGAAGATCAAGACTGAAGGTTTTTCTTCAGTTCCAGAAGTAAACGTTCATCATTTGCTTGTCATACTGGCAAATATGGTAATGACAACTATGGATGACAACGAAGGCTGCATATTGCACAATTTGAACAGGGGAGTCAACAAACACAGAAGTGGAATTAGTTTCAAGTAATGTAATATAAAGTTTAAGTACTATTAGCGTGATATGCAAACTTTATAGACCTTTCTGCAACTAGGAGAACATTAAACAAATACTTCCATAGAAGTCACTGCAAAATTTCAGTCTGCTCTATTTTTTTAGGTGATGGTTATGATTTTGACAACCTGATGGAATTCAAATACCTCTGAACCATCTGAAGACTTGTGAATGTTCCTACATAAATATAGCCTCCCCATAAAATGCAACTGCCTCAGGCAGTAATCTTAAACTTGAACCTTCCTACCAATATCACCATCCAAAATTGCATGTCTCGTTAAAACAATCTCTTTAACAAGATTCCTGTATGAGAATGGTCTGACAGCTGCTCGCAAAAACAGCTCTGGAGGAATTTTGCTCTTTTTAATCTTTTTCCTCCACGGACCAATCCCAGCATACTTCCACTCTTCTGGACTAACCTTTGCCCGCTTGCCTCTCAAGGAAGTTTCATCTCCATCTGATGATTGTTTTTGTTCTTTCTGTGCATCTGCAGTTTCATTTCCATCTGATGAATGTTTTTGTTCTTTCTGTGCTTCTGTTGCCATGTGGTGTTTATTGTATAACATTGAGGAGAACTCAACACTCTGCTTTGCCAGCTTTTCCATTGCTTCTGCACTACCAAGGGCTTCTCGAAACTCCTCCTCCCAACTCTTCTCATCCTCTTTTGTAAGTGTATCCTCCTCTCCAGCACTGAATTTATCATCTCCAGTATCTTCCATGTCCATAACTAGATCTTGGTCACCATCACCATCATCATTATAATCACCCTCCTCTTCCTCTTCATCATCATCATCAGTAATGCCATCGTCACTAGCTTCATCATCCTCAATCCAATCTAAAATTTCAGTTTCACCAGGATCACCGACACTAGCATCATCATCATCAGGAGCATCACAACCCAGCTCCATCTCTTCCAACTTAGCCTTCCACTCCTTTGTATATGGATGTAAAAGTTGCACTGGATGATTCATCAACAAAAATTCCAAACATTTTGACTTTTTTTCCTCCCTCAATTTCTGATATGCATTAACCACATCATCAACAAATGCTTTTTGATTGACCTTCACAATCTTACACAACCCACCAAAATAAGTACACATTTCAATAGTCCCATCATCATTTTCAAATGGAAAAAGATAATCATTTTCTGTGCTGGGATCAAGAAATGGAATAAGTGCATTAAAAAAGTTATCCTGTGGCTCAAACCTACATTGATACACTGGCCGCTTCACATATATAATATCAGGTCTCATCCATGCTGCACATTGCGTTATCAATGACCTTGCCTTATTCCCAAGTCTACCCATCAAGTTCCATTTATCCAACCTCTGCTTACCAGCTTCAAGTACTACTTCACTAACCAATGTCCACTGCTGCCAAGGCAACTCTGAAATTCTCCACCTTGGGTGCCTCACAAATACCCAGTAATACCTTAATCCTTTACTTTGGTCCATCTGCTTCACTTTTTTCCCAAATTCTGAAGCCATTTCAAATTGTTCAATTTTCTCCCACTCCTCATGGTCCCTAACTTCACTGATTATTGTCACACGCTCATCAGTAAATCTACCACGAACTGGGTCACCCAGAACAATTCCTCGCCATGAGTAAGGTCCAAATTGACCATATTTATACCAATCATATGGGTGACGCAAGTTTGGATCATCCTTTTCCATGAATCGGACCATCCGATCATACCCAAGACCAATTTGTTGAAGCTCATCCTCAGAGAAGTTATCAGGATAGTTCGCATTTGGATTTTTCAAACGGTAGAAAAAAGACTCAGTGAGTTTCTTGCTTTTCTGCCTGGCATTGCGCCTGAACTGTCGTAGGTAATCAGCTAGGCCATCAATGCGTCCAGCAGAGGAACTACCAGACTTCTTCTTCCGACCTGCAAAGGACCGAACGTCTCGCCTGCAGGCATTATTTTGAACAGTATATAGTGGACTTTGGATAACAATTGAGAGATTAGAAGTTGGTTTTGGATTTTGGGAAAATGAGACAACTCCAAAACGTTTTAATGTTTGGAATTTTAGGTTTGGGGCCCTGTGGAAAGGGTTTGAGAAGTGTCTAAGAGAGGAAGGTTGGAGGGTAGCCGATGATGGGTTAAGAGCTCTAGGTAAAAGTTCACATCTAATTTGGCTGAGATCCATCTCAAAAAGCATTGCCCAGCATTAGCTCTTGAACTAAACCTGTAGAAACATCTTCAAAATGATACCAACACAAATTCAAAACAGGGTTTCAAATCTAAAAACATGATGCATCGTCCACTGGCACTTAATATCAATATTTTTTTCAACAAAAATTAATTAATAAACTAAAGAGTGAAACTCAATCAAATAACAAGCAAACTTTACAGCCCCACCTATGTGGCCCCTTATTCACTCACTCAAGGTAATCAAGATCGAGATTTTGCATATGATCAGGAGTGCATAAAATGGATCGAATTGCAAGATCTTATCAATTTTCAGAAAACAATTAAAATATATATTTAGTAATATAAAAGTTCTTTTTGTTAACATAAAATGATCCAAATTTCATGATATTTCCATAAACTAGATCGTAAGTCACCAAAGTGACAACATCCATACATCAATTCATCAAACAAGAAATATTAATCAACGTCTATACAATAATTATCAAAGAATTCATCATAAAAACTTAACAATCTAGCAATTTGTAATAAAACATAACATTATTTCCCAAGAAAAGAAAATCAAATATAACATTACTTAACATTGTTTCCCTAGGGAAGAAAATAAAATATAAACAGCACCACTCAGCGGCACAAAACTAGACGCACAGCCAGAACAGAAAATGCAGAAACAAACCAGAGCACACAACCAGAACAGAAAACGCATCGGCCAGCAGCAAGAAATCAGGATAGAAAACGCAGAAACAAACCAGAGCCCACACCCACCGCAGAAAACAGAACGGAAGAAGGCGAAACAGCACAGAGCCACAACTCACTCATTTCAAAATATAGACCATCTACCGACTTTGCTATTAAGCATATGTCATTATAAAAGTGTGAAAACTACACAAGGCTCAGTTTCTATGTTGATGACAAATTCAAGCAAAATATAAACATTAACTAGGCTAAAAACCAGAAAAGCAGTGACACAGAAACTGTATTAATTTATAATTAGTAAGAGAACCTAATTTAAGCAAACAAAAAGATTAACAGCTTAACACCTGCCATCCCAAGATCCAAAATTAAAGACTCATACAACTGCGAAGAAAAAAAAAAGAAAAGCGAGTGATGGCATATAGAATGGAGGAGTAAACGCATTACCAAAAGAAGAAGTTTTGCTGGCGAGAAGCAGAGCTCCACTATCGTCGCGGGGAAGGAGAGAGAGAGAGGATGTCTATGTGTGTATGCTCCCTTCAGAGTCGAGTTTGAAGTTTGGGGATGGACACTCAACTAAGAATCCGCTCAGTTCGACCAGCGTCTCTGGTCATTTCTAGATAATATTAACAAGCCTGTTAGGGTATTTCTCTCTCCCCCCCCCCCCCCCCCTTTTTTTTTTTATGCAAGAATTAAATATTTTATTTATTTTAATCAAAATATTCTTAATAGTATTAATTTTTTAAAAATATTTTATAAATTATTATTTTAGTATAATTTATTTTGATTTAAAAATAATAATTAATTTATTTTAATTTTTTTAAAATATCTTTTATATTATTTAAATACATATTTAATTATATAAATAATATAAATAAAGATATTTTAGTTAACTGATAAGATTGTAAATTTTTTTATTTTTAAAGCTAAGAGAGTAGGTTTTTAAAATAAAAAAAATATATAATTTATTTAATTAATAATACTTAAATTTACTTTAAGTTGGATCGATAATCTAGAATGGATTAAATACTATCATACCAAAACCAGTGTTTGGCGCCGAAGGAATAAGATCAAGATGATTCGAGACAGCAATGGGAGTTGGATTAATGATCTGGAACAGATTAAATCTATTGTGCTGAATTTTTTCCCTTTTCCTTGAATCCAATCATGTACCAAGGAATAATTGGAAAACTCATCTTGTTACTACATTGGGTTATGTTTATCTTGTCTGTAAGCATAATATTCTTATTTGAACTCCTTCCATCCATCCTATTTATTCATGGGTTCGACCAGATTGAGCTACTTAAAGTGTTAAACCCATTGTGACAAAATATAATTTTTACTTCATCTCAATTCGAATAACAATGAGCCAGCTGAAATGCCAATGTTCAACATGCGACCCACAACAAAACACCTCAAATATGAAGGTACCATTTTTCAATCAAGTAAACATGATAGCAGCAATCAAACCCTCTTCAACTGCCGCCAATTCATCTTATTGAACCTTTTGCCTCCATATTTGCTGGCGTTGAGGTACCTGCACATGTCCACTTGTATTTGAACTGTTGGTGTTGTTGTTGTTGTTGTTGTTGTTGGAGTGTGATTCCTTATTCTTACGCTGAAAATGGCTATGCCTCTGTAAGTGTGGGCGCATCGTTGCTTTCTGCACCTGTGGCCGAGGTGGGTGATGACAGTGGCCACCATTGTAACTTGGGTTCCTCGATGCTCTGATAAAATGCGAGACATGTGGCTGTGCTAATTCATGTATGAGGGAATTTCGATTCATATTCTCCGAGATAAGTTTGCGGTGTGTCGATTTAAATGCCTCAGATATCTTTGAAAGTTGTCCTGTGCTGACAGACCTTGCAGAATTTTCTGGCTGCTCAAAAGGATCCTCAATCTAACCAACCAAAGGGCAGATACAATATCAGTAGGAGAGTAGGAGAAAATATTCACGATATAATAGGGCATTTTCTGGTGGCAGAATTGAAGTTGAAGAAATACACAACTTGGTCCTAACAAGATACATGACCCAATGATTTTAGTCCCTAGAAATACTTTACGAGTCAGTCTTGAAAATCGTAACACTCAGCCACTTGTTAGTCCATCTGTAATCTAGTCAACTTTTGACAAAGGTGCTGATGTGACACTTAACAACTCAACATTTGATATGGCACATCAACGTTCCATCAAAACTCAATGTCAACACAACTAGGTAACACAGAATTTACGAGCAAGGAGTCCAACGATTTTGGAGAATAACTAGTGGAGTGAGGTATATCTAGGGACTAAATTATTGGACCCAAAACAAAAACTTCATATTAGGCTAGGAATTTTAAGTAAATGCCTAAATAAACAGAAGTATTACAAATATGGCATAAGTCTTGGGTAACCATCTCGTGTTGCTGTTTATCTGTTCCCACCGTCCATTGTATGGGCAAATCCCCTCCACTGCAGCCTTTGTATCAATGTCACGAAACTGCAAAAACATGCAAGATGGTTTAACCGTTACATAAATAATGACTAGAATCCATTCTGTGGGGAAATGAAATCTCATAGCAAGCTTCAAAAACTAGATCATATAAAATAAGTGTTTTTTTTCCTAAAAAATACACAAGAGTAAGGTTTATAACTATAAATTATCGGCACTGATGGACTGAATGGTCAAGATGTCAAGAAACAGATTTAACACATAATTATCTTTTACCCGTATCAATCAAATATATAGAAGCATGGAAATGAATATTTACCTTTTCTAGGAATTCAAGGAAAAGTTCAGACAAAGATTTCCTGTTCAGTGGCCTGAATCTGTTTGATGTGAACATTTTTATGTTAGCGTGACATGTTTCTTCAATCAGTTTCTCTGCGTCAGCCCTGACACCTGCAAAAATTACATAAAGCTCATAACAATCTACAAAGGTGACTAGACAGTAGGTAAAGGCCACATTATCCAAATTAATCTATACAGGTAATATGACCATTTTATTTTACATACTACTTTAAGTGACATCCAAGCATCCCCAACTCTCCAAGCACATAATTTCAAAACATAATAGGAGAGAACTTTAAGTTTCTAACTGTCTAAAAGCTTAGAAAAACATGTATTAAAATCATACATTAAAGCAGCAAATTCTTTAGCAAATACATTAAAAAAAAAACAAGAAGATGATTGTTCAATCCCTGCAAGTTCTTATTGTATGAGATTATGATGTGATGGAGATAGCAATAATATTGGATGTCTTTAGAGTAATATGAGCTATTCAAGTCTCACATTGAGTAGTATATGATATTCAATGTGATATTTAAGTGGCATGGTGCTTCCCTCTCAAAAGCTAGCCTTTGAGGAAGGATTTCCCAAATCATTTTGGGTTTCATCATTTGGTATCAAAGCTGATTTGTCAGTGGCACAGAGAGGACTACCTACAAAGAGTTATGACTGCAATAGAGTGAAGCAATATCAACTGAAGTGTTGCAGAGTGTAGCCGTTGGGCTACCCAAGTCCCACATCGAATAGTATGAGATGCTCAATAATTTACTTAAGTGACTTGGTTCTTCCCTCTTAGGCCTCAATATCTCACTTTTGAGGGAGAGTTCCACAAGTAACTTGGATGGAACCCAAGTGATTTAGAAAACGCTCCCTTAAAAGTTAGCCACTAAGAGAAAAACTGAACCACTTAAAGTACCCAATTAAGCATCTCATACTACTTGATGTCAGACTTAAGTAGCTCATTCTACTCCAAGGACATTCCATACTATCCCTATCCCCATCATAGCACCACCCCAAAAGAGTCGATGCCATGGTAGCTGCACTCTGCAACACTTTATTTGGCGTTGTTTCACTCTACTATGATCAGCTCCTTTACCGATCAAAATTCAGAACCCTCCGTAGATAATCCTTTCCATACCATTGGCAAATCAGCTTTACCAAATGATAGAATCCAAGTGACATGAGGAACCCTTCCTCAACAGCTAGTCGTTGAGAGGGAAGAACCAAACCACTTAAGCACCATATCAATATCCCATATTACTCGAAATGGGACTTGGGTAACTCATACTATTTTAAGGACATCCCATACTATTCCCATCCTCATCATAGTATGATAGGCCTCCGATTAACAAGCATTATAGAAGGAAGAAAAGACATGTGGAGAAACAAGGGGACCCAAGTTAGACCTCACATCCAGGTCTAAAAGTATACTCTAAAAGGGAGAAAAAGGGGCTGAGTAAAGAGGGAGAATAGTATCCTAACTAACTTGATCAGTGTTATTTGTGGATCCCATCAAATTAGCAAATGATTGATCAAATACATATTAGATATACATTTACCTAAACTCTCTATCAGCAACCTTACTCTAATGATTCTTATCACCCTTCTGGTGTCCTTCTAGTAGTAGTTAGAAACTAGAATTCCAAGGTTTCCATTCCATTAAAAAAAAAAAAAGAAGTATGCGTTATCTTGTGAATTGGAGGTCATGAGCTCAAATCTTGGAAATAACCTCTTTGCTTGCAAGGTTAAGGTTGCATACATCTGGCCCTCCCTAAACCCCATCTGTTGGGTGCCTTATGCATGTGCCGCCCCTTGTGGGTTATCTTGTATCTACCACTTTTCCCTCGTCTATAGACATTAATAAACTTTCAGAAGATATTCATGTCTAATCTTATCTTGCAGTGTGTCCTGAATCCATCTCATTTAGAAAATTAAGTTATCATTGATGTTGTAGGGCTCAACTTAATTGTAGCTATAGTTTGGTAGTCGCATTGGAAGGTGTTATAACAAATGACATAAGGACAAAAAGCCATTTGCTTTTCCAGGTGGGCCATAAGTATTGTTTCATAAAAAAGATAATTTTCTGTGCACGGGAGCTGGGAAAGGCAGCGTGTCTGTGTCTAAAACACATAATTATCAGATAGCCAAAAGTCTTTAGACAGAATTACATATAAGCATGTTAAGTATTAGTTTTGAAAAGGGAGACAAATGTGACAGTGCTCTCATTCGTCTAAATGGCAACCTTTGCACCACAACAATGGTCAGTGCTCTACATGATTTAGTGGGCAAACAGTGACAGGTTTAAGCAATGGCAAAGGGGCAAGTTTGCTCAGTACTCATGCTATACCAGTTTTGTCCACTATGCCCCCAACATAGCTGCACTCAAACAACATTAGAGTTCTGAGGGAGCAAAGGGTAAAGTCTGGTAAACAGGAAAACATCTAAGGTGTGCATTGGATTTTTTAGGGTTACACCCATCCATGAAGACCAGCAACTAACAGGTGCTTCCAGCCTTTAATTTTTTTTTTTTTGGGTGAGGCCCAGAGATTAGGAAAATGAGATATTAAACAACAGGAGCAAAACAGAAAGTTGCCCATGAGTCCATGGCATGACAGTCTGTCGTTGAAGCTGACAGTTCATTGACACTAAACATCCAAGCCAGTTCCAACTCTATAACAAATATTAGCTGCAGTCCAGCAAGAACCAACATAGATTCCATCAAACATGCAAATCAAATAGCACAAGATGCACTACTCCAAGCAATGCAGGGAGAGAGTGGAAGCAGAAGTATGTTGAACTTGTAGCACTGCAATAAATTATTTATATTCACAGAATTCTTAACATTGTATACATGCACACACCAGAACATCCAAGAGAAAATAAGTTAGCTTCTATAAAAGAGTTTCAGCCTAAACAAAAATCACCTCAAAATCTGAAAGAATAATGAAAATAATAATGCTTTATCATCAAGATTAAAGATGTAAAGTACCTCTAAGATCGTCAACCACATTGCCAGGATATATATCTTTAACTGGTGGTAAAATTGCCGGATCACATGTCTCGAGTTGACAGGAAAATTGCAAGCATTAGAAGAACAAAGATCTATATCTTAACTTTCAGAGAGAAAAAAACTGCAGCAAAAACACATTAATGTGGATTTGTTTGACAACTGTTTTAGCTGGAAAGCTATCTTCATATCTTCATACTGAACTGGACACCTAGAATATAATGCTACTTTTACTTTTTGTAAGACCATGAAACTGAAGAGCTATCAAACAATAATTATAGTTCATATTTGAAGATGTAAGTGCACAGAAAATTCTTGTGAACTGTCTTAAAAGTGCACAGATAATGCTTGAGACCTGTGTGAAAACGTTCAGTAAAACATTCAGACAAAATAACTTTGTCATCAATAAATATCCTCAGGAAAAGTACCTGAAAGTGAAAGATCACAAGTAAACAGAGGGAATAGGAGTTGAAAGTCCCAGCTTTTGAGTTATTTATTTTATGTGCTTTTGCCCATTCCTTAACCTACAAAAACTAGACAGAGCAAATCAAACTGAAGCATTTCCTCCCACAGAAACCATGCTTATATGTTATACCACAACAATTTACCAGTAAAACCATATCATGAAAGCGGCCATCCATCATGCTGATCCAAAGCAAAAGCTTGCACTTCATTTGGCCCAGCAGGTTATCAATTGAAATATCACAAGATATACCCTGGTGGTTGCTTTTAAATTTTAAAATGGGAACCCGAGCATGGGAGATGAACTGCAAGCTGCTCCATCCACCTGCAAATTATTATTAATACAATTAGATTGGGGCATACTAAATAAACTTGCATATTCCGTATGTCCCTCTTACATTAGTGTAATACCAAAGCAATATTATTTATGGTTACAAGTACCAAGAAAGATATGCTGATAAGCACTACATATAGAAGATCGAGATTGAAATTGTTTCTTGAGTTCCAGAAGAATAATTTATTATTTTTCTTTTGTAGAGACATTATATCTTTTTTTTTTTTCGGCTGGTAGTAGAGACAATATATCTGTCATAATGAAAATGGTCAGAATTTTGAAATGAAAGAAAGAAATTGTCAACTAAAAGAGAAATATGTCTTCTAGATTGTTAACAAAGAAGTTTCTGTAACAAGTAACAAAAGCTTTAAGTGAAAGAAATTTACCTTTCATCTTCATAGCTCTTAGGAGATCCCCCAATAACATTTGTTTGCGTTTTTTACCTGCAGATGAGATGTGTGAACCATTTGGTAGTTCAATTGATATATCCAAGTCAGCCCATGGTGTGAAGAGATTTGACACAAATGATCCAAATGGCTCAACAGTTGCCCCTGTTCCATGAATGGAATAATATAAGTGCCACTATACATACTTGAAATTTGAAACTGGTAAAAATAGATATTTCTTCATTTCTTTAAAACTTTATATATGTATAGAATGGAAGACTTAAATGGAAGTCACTTGATTTCATTCATTTCTTTTAAGGATTATATATCCGTGATACTCAAGGAAGATGAAAAGGGAAGAGAAAACAGAAAAAAAAAAAAAAAGTTTAAATAATTGTAGCATAAAATATCATAAAATTCATCTTAATTACATTGTTTATTGGAGGAGCTTTCAAGCTAATGTGAACCTTGCAAAATAAATCTGGCATCTTTTAGTTTTCCTTTCAGATGAGGGAAACAAACAATTCAGTCAAATCATAGAACCTTAAGATAACTTGAGAGAAGATTAAATACCAAAGTATGAGATAATATAGAAACAACAATAACAAAAATGGTTAGTATGTTTGTGTTTGAACAGCAATCTAGAATTTTCAATTTAGAAAAGTCTCCAAGAATTAGAAGAAAGCTGTTTAACTTGCATAGTAAAAAATTAAATAAAAAATAAAGAGAAAAAAATTAAAACACATTACATACAAATACCAGACAAAAAATTAACAAATTCAATCAATTTACATGTCAAAATCTCTCCCCATAATGAAATAACACTGAAAAAGAAAGATCTTTTGATATGATGATCAGGGGCAGAGCTGGAATTAAAACACTGCAGGGGCTAAACATAAGTGATAAAAGGTGTATGCCCCAAAAAGAAAAAAAAAACTTAAATTTTGTACAGTGGGAATTATATATCATTAAAAATT
Source organism: Senna siamea (assembly GCA_031216115.1). Taxonomy (NCBI): domain Eukaryota; kingdom Viridiplantae; phylum Streptophyta; class Magnoliopsida; order Fabales; family Fabaceae; genus Senna; species Senna siamea. The sequence continues at coordinate 10,764,330 of CM062367.1, read as the reverse complement.
AATAAAATAATAAAATAAAGATTTAGAAAATCCACCCCCCCCACCCTTCTTTTGGGCAGCCTATCCTATAACATGGCTCTGCCCCCGCTGCTTGTATGCAGCAGTGAGATTCAGTATAGTTTCTTAAAAATATTGAATAATTAAGCTGAAGGAGGACTAGCACTAACCAAGATAATTAGATCAACAAAACAAGCTACTGCATGGGTCTTTATTCACTTACTAAGATGAAACTGTTTCTAACCTTCAAAGCTTTCATAGTTCAAGAAAGTAAATGTAATTATGTATAGAATGTAATATATTACAAGGAGAACCCTTCCATTGCTATGATTTATGAATTATTCAATAAATTTGTTAACCATTTTGTCTTACTGTTACTTAGGGTTAAAATAATACTGATGCAAGTCCTAGATAAAAAGGATGTCAAAATATTGAGCAGAAGCAAAACTAGAACAAAATTCACCTCTAAAATTTTCCACAGATTCAACAACTTTTCGTAAATCCTCAATAATCTCAAACCGTACCACCCAATCTTCTTGTGAGGGTGTGAACACCTTGATTAGATCCTTCAGAACATGATCCAAGACAATATGTGCACTCATTTTTGTAATTAATGTACCAAAGAAATAACAGCAATAATGATTTGAGGCTACTGAATGTAAAAGATGAAGACACAAGGATCACAATCCGCAAGCATAAGTCTCTTGGATCATTTCATGACACCAAATCCTTGAAAACCTTTGAGCAGCATCCATGACCTGATATAATTTTCATAAAGTTAAGGAATGCATTGTGTAAATCTATTCCACACACCATATATGTATGCAAGAATTCATAAAAAGGACACTTATATCAGAAAGAATCTAAGATATTAACACTCTAACTTACAAAGGTTGATGATTTAAGAAAACCATTTATGAGAATATAAAATCCATTTCTTGATTGATAATACATAACCATTCTCTCAGAGAAAAACATTTTTGTTTCCAATGATAGTTCTAAATTTATTAAGTTATTGATAATCAAGTTTTAAAGACCAACAATTCCTGCAGTAAATATATAATTATGATGGATGTTACCTTGACGCTTTAACATAAAACTCTAAGTAACAGGTACAACATGGATTTTAGTGACTTATTTACTTACACTCTTTGTCTCAACTTTAAAGGGATATTTGGTACTGGTATGTTAGTTACACCAATATCAAATAACTGAACTCGAGGTCGCCGTGTTTGATATGTATGGCAATTTAAAAATCATTAGAAATGTACGTGGGAAACACAAGAATGTGGATTAGGGAGATATTTAGATTTCCATGTATCAATGTATTTAAAATTAGGATTTCTTAATTACTGGCGAGAAAATTGTTATGGAAAGAACTACTTTTCTATCAAGCAGCCTCAGTTGTTCCATGTACTAGTAGAACTAAAATGAAAACGCAATTTGTAAAAGACTAACGTCATGTAAATATACAAAGAATGAAGCAATCTGTAATCACTTCTAGAGGAATTTATTCTGACTGAATCAAAGCAGCACCGAGGCATGGATATAAAACCACAAGTCCACAACAATCTATTTCGGTTCCTTGCATTATATCCAAGCCATCAATATCTGAGTTGACAACAAGGATGTCAAGATCTTGATTTTGATTGTAAGACCGTATGATCTTACAATCTAACCAATAGACATCCATCTCATCTTAAATAAGATCAAAATCTACTAGGATCACCATCTTGATCATACGATCCTATCCTACTGTGGAAACCTGGCTTTTGGGGACCCTAAACAAAAGACAAAGCCAGTCACCCCTCCCCCAAAACTCACTCCATTTTGCTTACATCAAATTTAAAGTCTTTATGCCTCTCATAGCAGCATATCATACCACCCTTCCCTTCACTATGTTTGCATGCCAGTGAGCAGTAGCAGTTTTTGGGAGGAGATTGAGAATTGATTCTAATTCCAGTAGCACACAATAGTGAGAAGAAATGACTTGTTTAATGTATTGATGTTGTCAATTTTAGAGATTTATGAGTTTTGTCAATTAGTAGCACCAATTAGCTGATAGATTAGCCTTGCGGACAAAATCTTAACTTGAAACTTGAAAGCATGATATTTATCTAAATGCTGAGGTCAAAATCTACTATTTTTCCTCTACAATTACGTTTTATAGCTGAATACCAAGGTAATGTTATCTCACTAATTCAACATAATCTGAAAGCACCATCCGGCTCAGGCAATATCTGGGAATCTTTAAGTGCCCCTGTTTTTTCCTGTAATCAATTTTAACTCGGATGCTCATTAAATCATCATAATTCACTCAAATTGAAGCTGAACAAAAATGTTCAAGAAATATTTCAGAACTAGACCTCCCTCTAATCTTCCACACTAACTCAACGCGTTCAAGAAAGCTTAAGAACTCGACACAATCAATTGCACATTGTCGTAATCCAATCCAAAGACTGAAATTCATTAATCAAGAACCATTAACCATACAAAACCGGAAACATATTCAAAACAATCAATACCCAGAGATAGTAAAAGAACAAATAATAACCAGCCGATGAAATAGGGAGAAAGTCGAGAGAGACAATACTGAATAGAACTCACAATCAAGTAAATCCATTGCCCCCTCTTCAGGATTTAGCCACTCTTGCAGGAAAATTTGGTGATTCTTCCTAAGTTGGGAAAGGCCGAAGAAATCAATAGTAGTCAATTAGACTCAAATTGGCTTTATAATTTAAGAGAAACTAGCAACTTTAAAATGAGAGAGTAAAAAGTAGCAGTGGGAATTACTTAGTCAGAAGGGTTTTCTTGTTAGACAGAGAAGTGGGAAAAGTAGAGCTGGGTCCACGCGGGTCGTCGCTTTAGAATGCGAGTTTCATGGATTTGGCTAAGGAGACTTGAAATCTTGAATAAGAAGAAGACAAAGAGATAGTGGAAAGAGGGGGGAACTTCACGGAATGGTTTTATGGACAAATCCGGTCGGATTCCGTTTGCAAGGGCCAAGGGCACGAAAGGAAAAGTTGATAATAATATTTCGTTCTTGGTAAAAAAAAGGTCAATAATATTTCAAAGAAAATAAGAAGTTCACTCAAATCTTTTTTTTCTTATAACTCTCATTTTATTGAAGACTATCTTAAGACAATCGACGCATACTTTCTTTTAATAAGATTACAATATTAGTTTTTGGTGTTATAAAAAACTAGTGACCTTTTCATTCAAATTTTGGGTACCACTTTTTATTTTATACTAAAAAAATTATATAATATATAAAATAAAAAATTAATTAAATTTTTGTCTCTTCAAATTTTGACACCCAAATCCATTATTTATGAAACCATGTTTCCATTTTTATTTCTTACTTAATAAAAAAATACTTAGAAATTAACAATTCTTAATGAGTCAATCTTAATTTTCTACATCCATCCCTATATTTCTTTTAACTTATATTATATATGATTAAAGAGATGTAATTTATTCAGAATAAAATATATTTTAATTTTTATATTTAAATATTTTTATTTATTTAGTGATTAAAAGGTTGAATCAATGACTTAATAAATTAGACTTTTTTATTAATGAACAATTTAAATAAAAAACTATTATACATGTTATACTTAAAAGTTTTTCTTATCAAATTTTAAGTAAGTTTTTGTTAGAATAGTTTTTAATAACAGAACGAGAAAGTAAGGTTAAATTTTAAAATTTCGTGATAACATTTTTGAAAAATAAAAAAATCTTGATGGATAATTAATTAGTTGACGATTTAGTATTTAGGTCATCATAATGTATAATTTAATTATTAAATGTTTCTAAAAGCTAACTCTACATGTTAATATTTGAAATGTATATAAAATAGTGCTTAAAATAACAATAATAATTAATACTAATTAATTCCTACATTTTGAATTTCTTCTCTTTTCACATATGCACACATCACATAATTCAACCCAAGCATAAGAACAATCACCACAACTAATCATAATATAACTTAATTTTGAGTAAATTAATAATTTTATTTTTTAAAAAATTTTATTTTAAGTTAAACCTTCAAAAATAAAACCTTTTAATTTAATCTTGCAACACAAAAAAAAAATCTAATCAAAATGGTCCTTATCTTTTAAGATTTCTCCGCATTGGTAAAATGGATCCTATATAACCGTTCATTTATAACCAAGACTTGTTCCACATGACATTTTCCCTTGAAATAGTGTTTATCTAATTTTTAACTAAATTTAAATAATGTTGGTAACCACTCAACATTGTAATTTTTTTTTTTTTGAAGGAAGATCAATGTATTAAAGCTAAGAATAGGGAATAGACCCAATTACATCAGTTTGCTAAAGGTAAAATAGAAATAAGAACATCATCAAACCATACATAGGAGGCATGAACATGAAAATGCTTAGCAATGTCATGAACTACTTGGTTGCATTCTCTCACTACATGAACTAGTGTAAAGAAATTCAATCTCTGTACCAAGTTTTGACAATCCAACATAATTGAGTCTAGGAGAGAAACATCCTGTGTATCATGAAAAGTTTGAATAATAGAAATATAGTCAGTTTTTGCTTCCAACATATGTATACTGCATAAACTTGTCTGTTGAAATCCCCATCTTAATGTCAGAGCTTTTGTAATACTTGGGTTATCGGGACAATAAATTTTTAAAATAGTTCACATGAAAATACTACCATGCTTATCTCGAATCGCATTCCTATACTCCACTCATAATCAAAAGTTTTTGCAATATTAGTATTGAGTTTAAATTTGTTATGTGCTGGTTTCTTCCATGAATGAATTGGCCTTCGGGTTGAAACACTATCACCAACACAAACAGATTGACACTCCATAAGAAGAGCACCAACTTTAAGCATTGCATCCTTTGGATCACTATATTTTTGGTTAAAAACCAAATTGTTTCTATAAGACCAAAATAGTCCAATTAAGGATTTCAATACTTTCAATCCTAATTCTCTCCAAAAGCCAATAAAAAGATTCAACTAAATTATGTAATCCAGAGGAGAGAAAAATCAAACTATTTTAGATCAATTACACCTCACAAAAATATGGAATGTACATTCAACGTTATTACATCTAGGACATGTTGGGACATCTTCTTAAATTGAAAAGATTCTAAAAAATTTTAGAACTTTTTAAAAAAGTGTAAAATTTTTTAAAATATTCTGAAAAACTAAAAAAAAAAAAAACAAGTTACTTTCTAAAGTGAAAGTTAGAGAGCTTCCTTAAGAGAAAAGTAAGATAACTTGAATAGTCTTAATCCTTAAGTTTGAGTGAATTATGGAAGTGTGAGACAATTTTATAAAATATCTATTTTTGTAATTATATTATTCTTTTCTATAGTAGAATAACTTTCATATTGAAAGATTATAAATTTTTATACTCTCATTATTATCTTAATTTTTAAGTACTCATCTTAACTTCACGAAACGAGAAAAGTCAAATTTTTTCTAACAAGAGAATCATGTGGCAAAGTCATACCTCTTTTGATGAGATTGGTGCAGGTGGGGAGTGCATCATGACATGGTCTCTAAAGGAAGTTCCTCACCCTAGGCAGAACATCTAGTTTCCATATTTTAAACCAACAAACACCATGAAGAGAGCTGGATGGAATTGCCTCATATTCCTTTTAGTAATAAAGTGATAGGCTGAGCAATTTTTCAAAAGGTCATATGAGTTTATTCCCAACATTAAGCCAAAATAAAGGAATAGTCAAAATAAGAGCAGCCTCTTCACAAAAGATTTGAAAAAAAAATGTTATTTTGAAAAATAAAATTATTTGAAAAAGTTTTAAGTGTTGAGTAAACGGTCATATAGACCTCATTTATTAACAAAAGAAAAATTGTCAAAGGAATGATCATTTTAATTAGAAAAAAATTTAAAATATTAAATTTAAAGAAAGATAATCGACTAAATCATCACTTTACTATTTTGAAGTGGTAATATATTATTTGAATTTAAAATTTCTCAATGCTGTGAATACATTTATAGATTTTAGTTTATATGAATAAATTGTCTGAGTTCTAATATATCTCTAACTATATATATGCAGAGAAAAGAAGTTCAAATACAACAACTAATTATTATTAATAAATATTTTTTAGGTATTATTTCATGTTTTTTTTTTATATATTCACGTGTCATTAATTATTTTGCTAAAAGTTAAAGGTGAGAGACTAACAAATTAACTCTTAAGAATATTTAAGGACTAAATTGTATGTTATGAAAATTAATAGACTAATTGTCAATCAAAATATTTTTAGGGATTATCTCTCTCTCTCAATTTTCATATAAAATTACAAAAAAACATTTCACCTCCCTCATATTTAAATTCAAATCGAAATTTGTGATCTAACTTGAAAAATAATTTAGATACTCATATTTTTCTATCTTATTTATATTGAAAAATAGAATTTAATTAATATTTTTTGTTGTATATATTATGTGGACTCCTTAATGTAAAATAAAAAAAATTGATTAAATATTATTAATTAATTTATAAATAAAATTACCCTCTGATGTCATTGATTGTAGCATCTTCATGACCCACTAAATGGCATAAATGCACGTTCATGTATAGACCAAGAAAAAAAGAAAGAGGAACGCACCTCCATGCAAACACACATGCACATACAAAGGGGGGCATGGAAAAATAGAAAATGGAGGAACATCAAAAACAAAACAAATCCCACTTAAATAGGAAACACGTAATTGACACGGAAGAATTGGGGAGGAAAATTACATATGTATAGGATTTGTACTATTTGCACTAAGCATCAATGAACAAATATAACAAATGCTAACAGAAGACTTCTGCACAGACAAAGAAGTTGAATTGTACAAATACGTTAGATGATGCATTCTGATCTATCTGAGCTCTTGGTATCAGATGTCAAGTATCAATAAAGAAATGATTCCGGCATACTTCACCTTCTGAGGCTTGTAAGGAAGTGAAGTGAACACTTGCAGTCCATATTTCCGTGCTTCTCAAATGAGTGTGACAGTGTTGATTACCCCCATTGCAGGGATCAAAGAAAAAACCAGTATGTTTCATACCCCATGGCTTCAAGCCCGGAGTAAATGCTTATCACCAACCAAGATCCTATAACTTGCATGAGGCCCCTCGGATGTATCTCGCAATGTCACATGCCAGCCCATTGCCTTAGCAATCTCTTGAAGTTCATCCATGATGCCAAGAGAATCGCGGATATATACTCGTCCACCGGGTCTGAGTATCCGGTCCATCTCAAGCATAATTGATGAAATATTGCATCTGATACGGTGATGTGAGACAGATAACAAAGATTTTTCTTAAAATAAAAAATTTATTATGGAAAGAAAAAAAGAGCCACCATACAAGCACTCCCAGTCCCAACATATACCACCAAGAACACAATAGTACAAACCTACAAGTTTCAATTCACTATAGTCACTTGGATTGCATGTTCCAAATGGAAAATAAAATATGAAATTACAAAGATAATGTATCATATTACAAATGTGAGGTGGTAGATTTCCTGGGCATAAGTGTTGAAATCCAGAACATCGACATACACTTTCAATTATCTCTAAGGTGCAGAAGGATAAGTAACAGATTTGACATCTAAAAACATCACTTGGCTTGAAAAAAATATTAAGTGAAATATGGGACTCCAAAGCTAATAAAGGATGCTTCATAAGGAGAAGGAAAATATAAAGAAATAACAGTATGGTTAAAAAAATTTACTACTCACTTCTGTTATGCCATCTTCTAAAACAACAAACAAAACCTTTTTCCACCAGATGGGGTCGGTTACATGGATTATGTGATGTCAACATATTCTATCTTGGTTCATTTTTATGATTAGGTTGTTAATAGTTAAATTCATCTTAATAGTTTCTCATATTATTTTCTTTGGCCTTCCTTTACCTCTAGTTATTAAGCTATCTTCCATTTGATCTACTCTTTGTATAAGAGTTTCTAATAGCCTTCTTTACACATGACCAAACCACGTAAGATGTGTTTCAACAAACTTTTCTGTGATAGGTGCAACCTCAACATTATTTCTAATATAATCATTTATAATCCTATTCTTTTTAGTGTGTCCACCCATCCATCGCAATATTCTCATTTCTGCAACATTAAATTTTTGCTCATACTGACTTTTTATCGCCTTACATTCGGTACCATACAACAATGCAAGTTTTATCATTGCAATAAAATGTTTCTATCGTAGATGACTCTTGAAGCTAAAATATTTTAAAATTAAATACAAACTCATTTTTTAACAGGACCCAAAAAGGCAAATACAATAGTAATTAATCAGGAAAAAGATCAAAACAGAAAAAGAGGTACCTTTTTCTCTCAACAGAAAGCAGGTTTGCTGCATGCAGAAAATCATAGGTTCTTGGGTATGTGTCAAATGGTTCACACCTAAATAATAAATCACATGTAGTGAAATTTTATTACATGCTGACAAGTTCAAAAAAGACATTGGGCAGATTTGGAAGGAGATTCCCCCTTCCCCTGCCACCCTTCTCTTAAAGGGGCACAGTCAAATAAGATTAGTGTGAGATATTTAACATGCGGAATTAACTCATTACAATAATGATAATAATTAACAAATGTTCAGATTCAAATTACTTTGGTGACATACCAGTCATGCATAACTCCAATCAACCCACGGTCATAAATAACAGGCAAGGTGTTTGGGCCACTAACTGGAACAACATTCATAACCCAGCTGTCAAGATTCTGATCAATCAAGGCAGCAGCAAATCTGTAAAACAAGCAAAAATATTGAAGATACTAAATAGAAAGTCCTAAATATATATACTTATAACAATAACATAAATAGGGTGGAAAATTTACCCTCCAAAACCAGCTTTCATATCCATAACATTTCTTAGTCTAATCTTCTTCCAGTGTAAGGCACGGACATAGCCTGCTATTATCTCATTCCAGTATTTTGTTTCTGCCTTGAAAAGCTCTTTCCTGGATATGAAGGCATCAAATTTTATACTTTGAAGCCTATCAGGTGGAGTTTGCAAACGTTCTGGCCATCTTGTAACATTTGCTCCATATCCATTCTCAGGCAGTCGAGAGATGCATGCTTTAAGATTAACATACCTAAATTAATTATGCAAATAACAAAATCACCAATAATGAGCTTGTAAAATAATAACATTAAGATGCACAGAAAGGCCACTATGAGCCTTGACCCAAAATTTTTAGATTGCTAAAATTGAAATAACTCTATTATCAGTTTTTCCTTTCCCACCACAGTTGGCATAAAGGGTAGGCTTGTTTCACAATGAATGTTACTTTATGAGATTGTTAATAGAAGTTTAAAACAAATAGATATGTTTAACCAGGTTATATGGACTTTATTTTTCTAAGCAAATTACAATCATCTTTCCTGATGTTCGCCTAAATTACACCCATCATCCCTCTTGTTTCACAAATTCGATTGAGATCCCCCTTATTAAATATTTCGTAGACAACACCCATTGATCCTGCTATATATTTTCAGCAGATACACAGATCCATCCATACATCCTTATGCTACAGGTAATAATAAGCTTTGTTTTAAAACAAAAGGGTTACGGAATTCCATATTGATCATAAACACATTTCGTCATGAGATAACATAGTTTTAAACAAATTAATAACCATTTCTGCATCCTTACATATCTCCATTATTTAACCAAGGCATCTTCATGTGAAAATTTCCTTTTTCATTTCTTTCTTTTCCTTATAAATAGTTTCTATGTTTTTTCCCATAGAAAGATCAAGGGAAACAGATAAACTTTTATGCATGATTTAATAATTATCCTACAGTAGAAACAAGAAAAGCATCTTACAATTGCCAAAATGCAGTACTATAAGTAGAGATACGGATAAGATGGATGCATACTTTGTTAACATCATCTTCTAGATACATGGTCCTTTTTATAGTCTTAGTGTAGCTCAAATTTTAACCCATCCACAAATTTACCTGAATGTAAAGGTAGTTCCCCATTCAAAATCAATGAAGTAAGTCAAGTAACTATACATCCTACTTCTTTTGGCTGTTTCAATTTAAATATAACCATATCCTATCTTCTTTAATTACCTGACTCCATCCTGGGAAGCTCTATATTATAAAATAAATGGTTGTCAAATTAATATATCTTATGTGGCAATAATCATACAACAATAAACAAAGTCTTTTCCCACTAGGTGGGGCCATCTACATGGATCAAGCAACCCAATGTGTTTTATCTTGGTTCATTTCAAAAATCATAATTGAACAAAAATATACAATTGTCATATGCAGATCAGAAAGGAAAAGTACACAATACCAAACGTTATCTGGGTCATCACTTGGGTCACACAGTGGAGGTTTAGTTCCCGCCTCACGGTTTATATAACAGTTGTTGTCAGAGGGTTTCTGCCATATTGCAATGTATCCATCTTTTTTCAAGAACTTCCAGCAGAGGCTAGTGGTGAGATTAAGCATCTCTGAAGATAACATATTCCAGTGTTACACACATCATAGATGCAGACACCATCATTGGTAAAACAGAGTTGAACCAACCCTTATACATATATATACAATAATAAATGAACTATAGAAAACAAATTTTGTGCAAAAGGTTAATTTTATTGCTTTTGAATGACAAATGAATTGTTGAGAGAAAGTCTAGGTTAAAATTACAATATGAGATCATTTAAAGATTAAATGTTAATTCTGTCTGTTGTCCTGAAACACTGAAGGAAAACAAGATAACAAGCAATTTACTGTTCATATCATATGTCTGAAAATGCTAATATTAGTACCGAAAATATTTATGATATGTGAGCATTAACTGATTACACGTTAATTCTGTCAAGTATTCTGAGACATTCAGGGGAAAAAAGATAACAATTTGATGCACATATCATGTGAAAAAAATGTTAATAAAATTTGCACAGTTGAGCAATTTCAATTTGCAGTTTCTACAGCTATTGCCAAAAACCTTCAAAAAATAATTCAATCTAATGAAAATTCCCTTCGTGATACCTTCCCATTGTTCTTCCAAAATTTCCTCATGCTTGTAAACTGGCTGTGCTGCCCAGACAAAGTATCCTCCTGCCCTTAGCATCCTATTAACTTCAAGCAGCCACATCCCATCTTCATGGCAGGCAAGAAAGAGAAGATGCAGTAGAAGAAATTCCAAGTGAGCAACTCACAAAAGGGTGGAAGCAATACCAAAAAAGTTCAGAACTTCAGAAATATACTTCATACAAATTAGTAAAACACTCTATTTCAATTTCCATTAATAGAATAATGTTGGGTTAAGAATACATTGAATCTGCATTTACAATTAGTAAAATTTCTTTTCCATTAGTAGCATATATCTCATAGGGATAAATTTAGGCTCCAAGAATATGACTGTACTAACCAAAAGATACTAAGAAGAGGTAAGTTTGAAGCATATAATGAAAATATTGATGTTTACATGGCAAGAAAACTGGCTATTTCACCTTGCTCTTGGTCTAATTAACTGTCTTGTTTTTCTTCATATAATTTTTCTCCCCATTATCCCCAAGGACTACCACATATTACATAGGAGAGAGAAGAAACACATACCATCCCGAGTCCAATTGATTCGGCAACGTGAACAATGTATCAAGTCAAAAGCTTGACTTGGATATAATAAACGTCTGGTTGTAAATGCTGCCACCATTGCAGGTACGTGGCGTTCTAGAGCAAATTGAATCTGATTTTCATGAACATCTTTGGGAGCAATGGACAAAGTGAGGACATTTCGTGATAATAAGTAAGCACCAAAACTAGCTACGCCACAGCCAACATCTAAAACAACTCTTGTATTCTGACCAAATGCAATTTCAGGAATCATCTACAAATGAGGATGAATAACATCAGTAACTTAGGAGATAGACCTATCTACCTGAATCAGTTAAAATCTAAGCATATAAAAACCTTAGAAATATGATCCAAGTATTCATCTGCCCCATGTATGAATTGTGTACCACCTCCTGGAAATTTAAACTTATCTTTGTCTCTAGAAATCCAGTTTTGACCCCCTTTATCTTCAACAAGACGAGTGTGAGGAACATTACTGTACCATACCTACACAAGAAAGGCAAGAAAACTCATAAAGAGAGAGAAGAAAACAAAAAGGAAGTGCAAAATAAACTAGTCAGTTATAAGAATTTTTTGTCTACGTACGATACTTTGATCATTAAAGTTTATCATCGATCAGAAAAGAGTCACCATGTTATCACCATTTTTTTAAAGCCAAATGAAACTTAATTTCAATAACAAAGGAACGAGGGGAATATTTGTATCTTATGCATTTCTATTTTCTTTCAAATAGCAATGAATTCAAATGTAGAAATACCTCATCTCGACTTTTTGGCCACGGAATTGGGGTACGATACCCTTTAGGCGCCGGAACTAAGCAATTCAATCCTCGACCTTCCTCAGGACAACGCCTCTCGAACCTTTCTCCTCTTTCCGTCGATTTCAGCTTCCGAATTGCCTCTACATTATCTAAACAAGGAATATATTCACTCATGTTTCGAGGACACAACCCAAACTTCTTAATTGTGAATTGGATAGCAGACGCAGAACTCTCCTCCATCTCAACTTGAGTCTCATTGACCCAATTATCGACCAGCTCCGGATCGAAATCTCCAACCTCGAAGTCATCAGACATCGTGCCATTCTCGTTAACGATCCCGAATGTCCTAATCGAATCTCCCGGAGGAGGCGGCGGCGGAGTAGAGGAAGCTTGCGGTGGGACGAGGGGCACTGATGCTAGGGTTTTGTCCGGCAGAGATTGGGTCTGATTCTGACCAATGAGAGCAGTAACATTGAAGAATTTATTGTAATTCGGGGACATCGAAACCACCGGCTCCTGGCCAGTGCTGGTGAAGAACACAAGCTGCTGGGACCCATCAGACCAGTGCTTTCCCAAGAAGAAGAAAGTGACCGTCACGAAGAAAAAAGCAGCGATCTTGAGAATAGTGGGTGTTCTGAAGAAATCGCCATTGATGGGTGCGTTCATGTTTCGAATCTGTTGTATCTTGGCGAAACAGAGATCTCGCTTTCTCCTGAACTTCTCCTCCTGGCTATGGGATCGAAGACGACGGTGGAAGAGAAGTGAGCTGGCTTGTAAGAGAGTGATAGTGCGTGTGCATTAGAGTTTTCAGTAATTGCAGACTTTGATAAAGACGTGAATAGCGCGCGGAGGCGGCAGACGAAATGGTTTGCTATTGTGACACCCGAGTAAACGGAAGGAGTATGGACCCTTCTGTACAAATTAAATTAGAATGTAGAAGTATGAGCCGAATACGTTAACCAAACGTTGGTTTGTTATTTACTATTCATGATTCATCAAGTTAAAAATGTGTACTTTTTATATGAGAAATTAAAAATAAATATTTATATAATTTATTTTTTTCTGATTATTTTTTATAAAAATATATATGTTAAATTTGATTACAAAAATGTAAGTAATTATATATAAGTTTAATTCTTTTTATATTTCTGTTACTAATTAAAAAAATAAAACTTTATTAAAAATATGTGTAAATATTGCTTAAAATATCTTTTTTTTAATCAAATTTGATTTATTTTCATTTACAAAATTATAAAAAAGATTATGTTAAGGAAAAAAATCAACTTAATTGAACATATATTCCAAATCACACGTAATATGTATTAACTTTAGGTAACTCAATGTATATACTTTTATTTAAGGCATTTTATATTTTTAGTCTGCTAAATTATATAATATATAGTATAAATATATAAAATATTATACATTTGGTAAATTCATATATAATTGATTGTAAATGCAAAAAATTTCGTTGCACTTATTTGTAGTTTATTACACTATCAAATTTTCCTCTAATTTATTTTTTAAGTGTTAGTGGTATTTTTTTCACATTTTATTACAGAGAATTTTAGGAAAGCTTTTGTGTAAAAACTTATTATTTATAAAAAAAAAATTATGATGTAATTTTCATGCATACAAACATTTTTTCAGCAATTTCTAACAATTATTGAATTATGGTGTGACATTAGTTAATAATTACTCTAAATGAGTTATGCAAATAAAATTTGACTAACGCATAATAAAAATGTGTTGTCATGATTCCTAAAGAAATTTTTGTTTTGTTCATCTATTTTACAGATATTTAGGAAATTCTTTTATAGTTTTTTAAAAAGTACTGATATATTTCTTTATTATATATATATATATATATATATATATATATTGTCAACGTTATAGACTACAAATTATTATTTTTTCATTATTGCATAGTTAATGACTCAACAAATTTCTTTTTCATTGTTTATTATCAGTGATTTATTTAAATTCATAGAATCATAGTACTACTCACTAAAGGTTTTGTATGCATAAAATTGCATATCAAATTTTTAAATTTTTTAATAAAAAATAATTATTATATTTTAAAATAAAAAATTAAAGATAAAATATATATAATCCTATGAATTATAGATTATTTGTACATAACTCTTCTAATTATAAAAATTAACTTAAAATTTTTTATATTTTGTAATTTGTGCAAGAAAAATCTCTTACTCTTAACTTTTCCATAAGAAACTATAAGGAGAATAAATACATCAAATATTGAAAAAAAAAAATTTTGTACAATGTTTAAAGTTTAGAGAATTTTTTGCATAAGGTTTAAAATTTAAAAGAGTTTTTTACACTATGTTTAAAATTTATAAAGAATTTTTTGTATTTTAAATAAAAAAGTTAACCACAATAAATTTTTTACACAAATTGTAAAATTTGTAAGATTATATGTTAATTTGTATAATTAATAAAAGTTATTAGCACATAACATATAATTATCAAAACTTTCTTACATTTAAGCATAAAATAAAATAAAATAATGAAAAATTATTTAGTTATTTTTAATTTTTTATTATCTTTACTTTATTTCTCTTGTTTTTTCTCACAAATATATAATATAATATCTAATTTTAAAAATTAATAATTAAAATTACTTGAAATTATTATAATAAGACTATAATAATTGTAGGAACCATACAAGTTACCTCCATACTTATTTCCTACATAACGTATTGGATTTTTCGTGCAATAGTCATGTAATTTATTTTTAAATGATTTAATTTTACTAATTTGTGAATGTTTTGTATTGCTTGTGGACAGCCTATTTTTCAAATGACATGGAGATTGAATAATTTGTCTTTTTTTTTTCCTTTATTTGGAATTTTAACTTACTTTTGGATTGTAATTTTAAAACTTGTGCACTTTTACATTAATTATAAAAGGTTTTATAAAATTTTTTTAGATGGAAGAACACTTTAAAAATAATATTATCAATAATTTTTTTAGTAAATATTGGTTTGAACTATCTTTGTTGAATCAACCTTAATTTTTTTTCATAAAAAATAATTTTTTGAATAAGATATGGTTGAGAGTTAAAAATTCAACTCAATTTAACATATATTCTAAATCACGCATAATATGTATTAAATTTAGAATTAATTTGTTTAGGATTTTTAAAACTTTATTTTACAAAAATATTTATTTATTTTTTGGTTTTTAAATAAAATTATACTTAACCGTAATATTTTAAATTGTTTAAAAGTATAATGACTAAATTATATTAATTATAAGTATAAAGACTAAATATTAGTTGTAATAAAAGTATACAGATCAAATGTATAGTTTAACCTATTTTTAACATGTTAATTAATTTCATTATTTATTTGGATATAATTAATAGTTACGTTGGTAATTTTTTGTAAATGACAAAATTGACCCTTTTGAAATAAAATTGACGTAAAAAAATGCTTTAGAAATAAAATTAAAAATAACGGGGGAATGAAAACAACACTTCTGGTCATACAAATATTCTTGCTCAAAGAAATGGTCATTTATCCGACATGCCTGTGTAAGTTGTAACTCCAAAGGCTGAAAAGCCGTGTTCTCGTTTGGTTCTTCTTATGACGTTTAAAGCTCGATACTTTCTCTTCCTCATTTTCTTTCTCTCTCTCTCTCTCTCGCTCTTCCTGTGAGTCCCTCAAACAAAAAATCAAGAAACTTTTCGAGTCTGTTAGCCAAGGTCACCCCCGCCTTGGCCTAACGGAAGCGTCTCCGTTGTCCGCTCCCGCCACACCTGGATCACTTCTTTCTTCGATCCGGCGCTCGCTTTCTGAAACCATAATTAGGGTTTTCGCCCTTCGCATTGCCTTACTTTCCTCCTGAAGTTGTCCATTTCTTGCTCTCTAGGGTTTTACGATGCCCCGAAAACCTTGGGGAACCTCTGAAGTGGAATAAAGAATGAGTGACTTCAAGCCCTTCTCGGAATCGGGCTCGGCCTCGAGTTCGAGGTCAATTAGCGAGACAGTTAATGGGTCACACCAATTTATCATAAAGGGGTATTCTTTGGCCAAAGGGATGGGTGCTGGGAGGTATATAATGAGCGACACATTCAGCGTTGGTGGCTACGATTGGGCGATTTATTTCTACCCTGATGGTAAGAACCCAGAGGATAATTCCATGTACGTTTCCGTTTTTATAGCCTTGGCGAGCGAGGGAACCGATGTTAGAGCTTTGTTCAAGTTGACGTTGGTCGATCAGAGTGCCAAGGGCAAAGATAAAGTGCATAGTCATTTTGATCGCCCGCTGGAGAGTGGACCCTACACATTGAAGTATAGAGGCAGCATGTGGTATGATTTTAATTTACTGTCGATATATATCTGTTTGCAAATATATATCTTTTCTGTTGTTACATTTTCATCTTGGAATGGAATAGTGTCTTAGTGGGGGAAACCTTCTTACCGTGGAATTTTGGGGGTTATTGATTAAAATTGAGTCTTCGATTTCCCTGCTACCAGAAATGAGGTTTGACTGAGAATAGTCTTTGTGAAGGATGGAATGTATTTGTCTTAAAGGAGAACGTTAATTCAATGCCATGAGTTTTAGTGAGGACTGAGTGGAACAATTACCAACATGATTTTATAAGTAGTGTGCATTATGCCATTTAAGCTTCCCCGTGGTTAATCATAAAAACTGGTCTGAATGCACTAGTTTTTTATGGTCTCAGATTTTCTTACAATTCGCACATTTATCCTCCATCTTAGTTTGGTTTAGAGTGAAATTGGTATTTTGAAATCTTAGTATCAGCAGTATATAATGTGTCTTGTTTATTTTTGGTCGGTAGCCGTACTTTGTGTCTTGTGAACGGTGTATATTGTAACGTGGAGGGGGAAGAATTATCTTCAAATGTTTCCACAAGCACAAAGTGTTGCAACTTTATCATGCTTTTGCAAATGAAGAAAGAGTGTCTTTTGTCATACCTTAAAGTGACATGGGTTGAAGTTTCCTTTTAATTTACCTTTCTTTGTTCATTTCAGGGGTTACAAACGTTTTTTTAGAAGAACATTATTGGAAACTTCAGAGTACCTGAAAGATGATTGCCTTGTCATGCATTGTACTGTTGGTGTTGTCAAAACACGTTTTGAGGGAGCTAAACAGAGTGTTATTTTACTACAGTCTGACATGGGTCAAGATTTTAAGGAATTGTTAGAATCTGAAGTTGGTTGTGACGTAGTTTTTAAAGTTGGGAATGAAAGCTTCAAAGCTCATAAGCTGATACTTGCTGCCCGATCTCCTGTATTTAGAGCTCAGTTTTTTGGACTTGTTGGAGATCCTAGCATAGATGAAGTGGTGTTAGAGGATATTGAGCCCTTTATCTTCAAGGTAGTGTTTTTAACTCTAGCAACTCCCATTTGTGATATCTAAAGAGTAAAGTGATCAAGCACATTTTTGCGCCACAAGAAATGATAATCCTTTAAGTCTCTTTGCGTTTTTTTTTTTTTTGGAGTTATTTGTTTTGTCCATGAATAGATAGAGTTTGGGAATAAGATTTTTTTATTTGCAATGGATTTTTTATTTGTCAGTCCTTTTTATGCATGCTGTTGTTTAATATGTTTCCACAATGATTTGAGTTATTGCAGTTAGAAGACTAATTTGTTTACAAAGATTCTTGATTTTGTGCGCGAGGCATGGTTAGAACATCTAGAAGAGGAAACAGATTGAAGCATGAAATACAGATTGTGGTTTTAAGCATTTTGCCTTTCCTATACATGAGTATGAGTGAGTGTGTAAGAGAGAGATAATATTTTATTTTCCCCCTCTTTTTTTTTTTTTTTGGTGGCATAGAAGATAGGTTTCATCTAGTCAAAAGTTCTCTCCAAATTCTTTGCTATTTGATTATCAGACAAAGCAATCTCCCTTAAGATCACTTGCTTTAACATACAACAACAAAGCCTTTTTCCACTAAGTAGGGTTGTCTATATGAATCAAACGACACCAACGTGCTAACATACAAGTCCTAGAAAATAATTTTTTTCTCAAAGCAAAGATAGCAATGAGGAGAAGTGGCTCAAAATTCTAGCACTGTGCTCGGTCCACATATATCAAGCCTTAGCAATGAAACATCTTTGCACAAAACTTTAAAATCTCAGAAGTTTGTAGAAAGAAATTGCTCTAGTGTGTCTGGGCAAAGGAGATGTTCCTCATAAATGATAAAGAGCTTATTCCAAAGGTTTCTTACCACCTTGTAGTGAAGAAAAAGATGACAATTGATCTCTAAACTCCTATAACTCACCACACATGTATAAGGAAATAAAGTTTTATGTGGCCTATGCATCTATAACAGATTATTGGTGTTAATCTGCAATCCAAACAGAATATTTTGCCTTCAGGAATTCTCACCTCCAAGATGACTTGTTAAGAACCAAACTCTGGCTAAAAGTGGATTGAGTCAAATATTGAAACAGAGCAAATAAAAGAACTAGGAGAATTCTAAGTGCCAATCCTTCTATCCCTATAACTAGTACAATAATAAAAGTCGAACTAAAAGCAACATGTCTGGTCTAAAAGCCTTTCTATCATTAAATTTTAAATTTGAAAACTCCAATAGCAAAGGGAATCTAGAAAATAGTAAATAAGAAGAGATGGAGACATGGTGCAAGCTGATAAAAGTGAGGGAACAGATCAAAGAATGAAGAATCGCCTTGCTAAGAATCCTTCTATGACCAAAACCAAGAATAATCTCCTATAGACAATCAAAGTAAAGAAGAAAGCAGTGTGTACCAGTACCTGAGAGAATAGTTTCCGGGACTTGCATGGGTAGTTTTAAAGCCAATCTTAATGTCCCAGCCACCCTTATGATGGCCACACTTGCTCTTAAATTACCGTGTACTGTAGTCAGTGTGGTTCCAACGGATATTCCCTTAGTCATTTAGGTATGGAATCAATGTTCTTATAAATTAAATTCTTAAGATCCAAACCCCTTTCTTTTCTAACCTTACAGCAAAATTTTTACATGACTAACCAAGAGGTTCCTTGCGGTCTCTCCTAGCCCAGATCATAGGATTAGCAAGTTACTTACCCTATTCCTCTTTATAAATGAACAAATGATCTGAGTTTTCATTCCAATTTCAGTAATAGTCTTTATCTTTCATTAGCTTTTAGATAAATGATAAATTCTTTGAGATAAGAGAGAAGGGGCTCATCTTACTACAGAATTAGTATATAAATTATAAAGAGTTGCCTTAACCTTAGGAAAGATAGAGATTTCGAAGTTGGATGTTATTAACTACCTCTTTATTATGGAATACTAAGCATTTTGTTGGAAGCTATGCTGTTGTTCTAGCCCTAGTTTTGGCTGGTTATCTTAGATATTTATTTCCACGGCTAGAATCTTTAACCATTTTTACCAATTTGCAGGCAATGCTTCTCTTCATTTATACAGACAAACTTCCTGACATCCATGAGGTTATGGGCTCAGTACCTTTGTGCACACAAACTGTCATGGTGCAGCATCTGTTGGCTGCCGCTGATCTGTATAATCTTGATCGGCTGAAACTGCTATGTGAATCAAATTTGTGTGAAGAAATCAATACTGACAATGTGGCAACAACACTTGCCCTGGCTGAGCAATATCACTGTCCACAGCTTAAGGCCATCTGTTTAAAATTTGTTGCAAATCCTGCAAATTTGGGAGGTGCGTTTTATCCAAAGGATGTAAACATAAAAATTCCATGTTATGTCAAATTAGGATTCTTTTGATGTAGTGGCATTTTTGTGTTTTGTCATGCTTTTGAAATCAATTACATTTGTATGCTTGTTAGTTTGTGTTTTATAAGTTGGTGCAATATATGTTTGGTATATTATATGGGCTCATACCATTATGAATGACAAGATTGTGATAGAACTACATTAGTAATACCAATTAAATTCTTTTCTTTCGTAACTGCTATTTTGTTATGTGGACTTGGAAGCCAGGATAGCAATGATTAATTATGTGCACTATTGAAAAGATGCATTTCTCAGTGTTTTCTTTTATCCTTTGATCTTATATATCATTTTCTTTTCTTTCTATCTTTACAAATAATGTGTAGGTTTTAGGTGGTGGATCTCTCAAAGCTATTATTTGAGTTTAAAGTTCATTCCTTGCTTTTCTAAGCATTGGTGTTTGGACTGTTCTTGTGTTTCCTTTCATCTTTGAGAAGATTTCTTGTTATGAGCTTCATGATTTTCTACGTTAGAATCATCTGTTTCTCTTGCACTTGCTAGCCTGCAATGACAAGGCTCTCTTGTATTAATATTTTGCATGAACTGACAACCAAAGTTGATGAGTCCATGTTGCTAGTGATGGAAATGTCTTCAGTTGCCTTCTGATGGGGTACAAAATTTTCCAAAGCTTGTCAGTGGGATTTAGGAGAGGGAGCATTTATGGCATGGTCACATGGGCCATGTCTTGCACTGGTTTTTACATGATGTATCATCACATTGTTTCTTGCTTGTTTAACTAACAAAATTACTTCATCTGTAGATTCTAAATTTTAGTAGAAACTAGAAACCTTTTTAAATGATTTTGAGTATGGTTCAACTGTGGAAAAGTTGATAGCAGAATTTTTCAAGTGTTTAATGCGACCATTCCAAAGAATCAAAGCTTTTATTAGGATATATTTAACACACTTGACTTTCCACATGCAACTCCCGTTACCTTTAGCTTTAATCACCATATATGTCTCTTCTAATCAAATCAATGTAAGGGGTCTTGTTGACATTTTAAAAAGGGGACTGTTATGTATGCATTGTGTTTTTAAGAGAAAATATAACTCTCCTGTAAAATAGGAAGACTATTCATGTGTGTGATTTTGAATCAAACGAAAGGATAACACTTTTTCTGAGCAGGCCGGAGCATTGCTGTTTAGTAAAACTTGTCTTCAGAAATCTTAAGGATCTGAACTTCCTTTTCTGCTGTGGTACCTGTTCAACATGGTTGCACATATACTTTATTAAAGAGCAATTTTTTGCACCCATGTTTTTGCATCTTCTGTGTGTAGGATGCACATAGTATTAATACCTGGATTTTATTGAAGAGCAATTCCATTAGCTACCTTATACTCTGCAGTAGTTTGAGAAAGTATTGCTGTTAATCTGGTACTACCTTGCTTAACTTGAACTTTTATATACATAAATTGTCTGGGAGACTTTATTTGTCTTAGAGATTATAATAAAAAGTAAAAACTACTAGTGAGTCTTCACTTAACAATGTAGACTTAAAATAGTCGTTAACATGATATCAGAGCCATATGTATAATCATTGATGTCCCCTTTCTTCATAATTAAATGAAATTTTTGCACAAGGTTGGTGGGCCTAAGCTTTATCCATACATCATACTTCAAACCCAAAGGGCTTTTGTATAAAGGGGCGTGTTATAGATTATAATCAAAACTATCTATGGGTTTTGAATCAACGGTTAAAATTTTTGAGTTAAAATTGTCCTTGAAATTCAGGTACCATCTCAATTGTATTTTTGTACTTTTTAATGTTTGAATTGACTCAAATTTTATCTCTACTATATGATGTATCCTTTTTCAGTCATGTATAAACGATGACTAAACCTTGTCATTACACGTTTCTCTTTTTATTGTCTAGTATTATTCAATAACAAAATTGATATCATGAAGTTAAAGAAGTGTATTGACACACATCAATGTGCATGTAAAGAGTCTAGCTTCTATAGTTCTACAATTTGATTGATTCTAAATAGTTGGTTTGTCAAGTAAACTTAAGAAGCAATTAATTTGGCAGCTGCAAATATGCAAATAGCCAAATACTCCACCTTCTACCTAAAACTTTCATTTTTGGAGTTTTTTGGTTTAATGCCAGCCCTTGGATGAAGCAGTTTCAGAAGTTAATTTAAAATTAGAGTAAACTACAATAACCTCTCCTGAGGTTTAACTAAATTACATCTGATACCTCTCTAGTTTCAAAAATTACACCCAACTGTCCTATAGTTTATATTTTGTCAATGTGATGGGGATGAGATAGTATGGAATGTCCCTAGGTAGTGTGGGCTATTCAAGCCACACATTGAGTAGTATGAGATGGGGAATTTAAGTGGCTTGGTTCTTCCGTCTCAATGGCTAGCTTTTGAGGTAGTGTTCCAAGTCACTTGGATTCCATCGCAATGAAAATAAATTTCTGCATAGCATAAGACTCTAATTTTATTTTTAATATAATAGTAAAGGAAGTTAATTTAACATTAAGCTCCAACATAAGATTATTAATGTGACAATAAAGATAGTTTAGTGATTTTATTGTTGTGGGATGAACACATATTGTATATAAAGTTAATTTCATTGCCAGAAATTAAATTAGAAGGAAGGTTTTTGCAACATTATATCAAATGTTAGAAGAGTTGAGTGTAAATTTTTTAAACGAGAGGGGTATCAAGTATAATTTGACCAAACCTCAATGAAAGTAAGTGTAATTTACTCTTAAAATTATGATGATTGAATGTTGAGTTCATGTATAGAGTTGAAAATTGAAAATGATATGGAATTTGGATGTGGAACTCCACTACTTGAAGTTATTTCAAATTAGGAGATTGCCTTTCTCTTTATTCCTGCTTACCAAAAATCATGAATTGTCAAAACCTAGTTACTGTTTTAAATAATGTCTGGCTGTTTAATTGTTGGCATGAATGTTATTTTATTTATATTTATGAAGACACTTAATGTTTTCCAGGATTATGTAGTGTCATTTAAACCTTCCTTGTGACTACTTGGGAGTTTATCCCACTACTGTAGTGTCATGCCTCTTCAATTCAGTTCCCTATATTTAGGACGACCTGCTGAAGTATTTTGTTTTGTAAAGTGGTTATGCAGTCTGAAGCCTTCATGCACTTGAAAGAGAGCTGTCCATCAATGTTGTTGGAGTTGCTGGAGACATTTGCATCTGCAGAAGAGAATTCAAGCCAGCCATTGAGCAGGAAGAGAAGTGGAAGTAGCATATATGGGCAAGATTTAGCTGAGGGCACAGCTGATGAATCGGCTAATCCAAATGGTAGGCATATCAGAAGGCGGACATAGATTGCAGTTGGGATCCTCAGACCTGACAGTCTTGTATAAGATGATTTCCTTGATATGAAACTGCCTGTCCATGAGTGATTGTCACTTTTCATTTCCCTTGGTCCCAGATCTTTTACATGTGAAGTTTTTGGCCTTAATACCTAGTTAAAGTTACACACTTCCTAGGGGAGCTCCTTTGGAGAGCAGCTTGAATTATCACATTATGACACCAGAAAAGTTGCCAATGTAGTGTGTATCTCATGCTTGATCCTATTAATAAAACGTAAATAGCTGATGTTTTGTTTTTAAATCATCTCCTGGAAGAATATAGTTTTCAACTCCTCATTTTAAAGCTGAGATAGAGTTTGGACTTATTCCCAATTTTTTCTTCTTGAGTGTCATTTTGGCTGTGCTGGAAACCTAAACCTCTGGTGGGTTAGGATTGGTGTCTCTGTTATTTTCTGGTCCACGCTGCCTGATCATGATCGTCTCATTCACATACACTGTTAAATGAGGAAAATTGATACAAAACACCTTTCTTTTCTAGGGTTTGCAAAGTCATGATTCTCTGAAAGTTTTGATATTGAAGGAAGAAGGCCTAGAAGAAAAATTAATCATTATAGAGAATTGAGAATTATGTTGTCTTTATAAACTTTGAGGGCTTATTATATACATTAAAAGATTAAGGCATGGTATATAAACTTTGAAGTGACATGAAATGGTGTTAAAATTTAATTGTACTCATGATAGCCTTTTTTTAAAGGCTTAATTATCATTTTGGCTTCTTGACTGGTTCATTTATTTAACTTTATCTAGCATTTCACATTATTCTGTCTTAAAATAAACCTGTATCTTCCCGAAGTGTTTTAAAATGGCACTTAAATGTAAAAAGGATGAATATCACATAAATTAAAGGTTTGGAGATTAATTGAATGCAGTTTTGAAATTGTTTTTAATTTTTTGAAAACATGAAAATAAAAAAATGTTTGAATTATTGTTTTCAATTAAAAATAAAAAAAATAGAATATATATTTTTAAAATAAAAAATAAAGAATAATTAAAAGATATTTTAAACTCTAATTTTCTAAAATATATAAAATAATTTTTTTATTAATAGTATGTATATAAAAACATAAAAATAATATTTCTTAGAATTAACTTTTAAAAATAAAAAAATAAAATGACATTGAAACAGACTTTAAAGTTTTTAAACAAAATGAAGATCAAATTGAAATAAATGAATAGTCTATTTCTTAACATTAGTAACATTTGATAGTTTTGACACATTACGAGGGGTTGGGGAAAAGCTGCTTTTCCACTGGAGTGTGGTGGAGTAATTTTCCAACATTGATGATATTTTATTTTGTTTTGAAAAAAAGAAAAAAGAAGAAGAAGAAAAAGACTGCTAATTGATGCATCAACGAAACGATCTTTAAAATGCTGATTACGTTGGAAGAAGCACAGTAAATCCCTACAACTATGAATGCAGAAAAGGAACAATAATTTTGAACAGTATTTAGATGTTAGTGCATGGACCCCGTCCACGTGGGCACCAAAATTTAGGTAGGAACCCATGAGAGAGCACGTGACCACGTGACCACCTGACCAACGATGTTATGTCCATTTCTCAACCCATAATTTTCACGATTTCAAATCACACTTTTTTTTTTTCGTCCATAATGTATTCTTTTTCTCCCGAAAGTAAAAACATTCATTAGATAATTATAGATTTAGATTTTAGGTCTTAGGGGCATCGAATTATAATTTTTATGATTTTTTTAAACTGAAAATAAATAATTAAAAATTATCAATTAACACATAAATAAAATAGTATGATATAAGGATGAATTTAAAAAAAAAAATTTAACCAATATTTTTAGAGTACTATTTCAATAAAATTTTAATTAGTTAGTACAGTATTTAAATAATAAAAATTATAATTTTTATGATTTTTTTAAACTCAAACTTATTAAATATTTTATTAATTAATCAAATATTTCTTTAACACATTCCCTTGGAATATTGACTTAGCAACTAATCATGAGCGCAAATTTCTGCCGAACTCAATAAACTCATCCTAATAAAAATATATCACGAACTCTAATAAAAAAAAATTCTTTTTTTAAATTCAATTAAAAATAAGTTGAGCTCAAAATTTTCAAGCTCAACCAAAGTTTGAAAGCCCAATTTATTTTTAAAAAAATCATATATATTATAATATAAAATATAAAATAACAAAAATACTTCTATTTAAAATTAATTTTTTTATAAACAAAAAATACCTACTATTTTTAGCTTTATTTTTGCATAAAAATATTATATATATATATAAACAATTACATTCAATTATATATTATGATTAATGTATGATTTTATAACAAAAGAGTTGAACATAATATATTTTTAGTTTATTATTTTTTATATTTTAAGTTTATAATTTGTAATATTATACTATATTTTATTTTAATTTATGTTAAATAAAAAATATGATATAAAATTAATTTTATATTTTAGTAACTTTTAAATTTAAGTTGGGTTGAACTTTTTTTTTTTTTTTATGGGACTAGATCGAGCCTAAAAAATTAAAATTAAAAACAAGTTTGAATTCGAAGGCAAGTCTATAGTATGTGTGTAAAAAAATTTAAGTCATGGTCAAATAGACATCCAATCATGACCGACACCTGTTCCTCCACAGTTCACAACGTCCATTGATATTAAACAAACTGATCTATTCTAATGATTGTTACGTAAAACATCCAACGGTTATAACTGAATAGGCCTTGATCTGATACTTCAAAACTATAATTCAAATTTATGTACCACAAGGAACAATAATGCGCAATTATTATTATCATTATTATTATCATTATTATTACTATTATGATTTGAAAGCAATAGAATTATCATGCAATTGTGTGAAGGGCATTAATTAAATTAATTTCTTCTCATGATTGCTTACGATTTCACGGAAGCTGTACCGGATAGAAGACGGACAAGTAGTTACCCATCGCCTTATCATGGGCCCGACCACACCCAATTATTACTCAGTCACTATTAATCACGAATCATTTTATCCTGACACGTGCAATTATTGCTGAGAGCTTGCGAGCCACATTATCAAGGGTGGCCCATTTCCACGTTTGGACACGTGGTCTATAGGGGGCCCAATTTGAGCATCTTTGGGCCCGTCGCGGAGGAATTCGTGAGAATTTCGCTCCCTCGAAAATTAGTGGCTCCTTTTGACTAGAAAAACCAAAACTAGTGGCTCCAAGTGGGAGGAGGTTTTGATGTGTAGATATTATACTGATGACTAATATTTATTTACATTCTTATTTCAATTAAGTTTACATGATACAAAAAATAATAAATTTTAATTAAATTTATTAGTCAATACAAAAATGAAGTGGTACAATAAGTACACCTAAAATTTTTTTCTAAGTGGGATGGCTTAAGCAAATGTTCTTGGTTGGGCCTGTAAGTTGAGTATCTAATAGGTGAATGCAATTGTAACTTATGCATTAATTAATTTTTTTTATTTATTCATAATATATGATTTTATTAATAAAAAATAAAAAATTAATTAACTAATCTCTCTTAAGAATGTGAATGCAAATGTGTTGATTACGAAACGTGCAAAGGAAAGAGGATCATTTTTTACAGGAAATAGTTAGGTCTGAGTTTTTTTTTATGTAATATAGGCGATTGAGTGAATTGTGCCTATTCTGGAAAGCTGATTATGCCTAAGTTTATTTGTATATATTTTCAATGGGACATTTAAATGATAAATAAGTTTGAGCCTTGTAGCTAATGGGCAATATCAGGAATTTCTAAATTTGCAAAGAAATATTTAGGAAAACAACTTAGTACGCACTCTGAATAAAATTAATTTCATTTCCAAAAGAAATAAAAAAAATTATATTTCAATTTTTGTGCTATCATGCATTATTGAAATAAAATAAAACATTTGAGATTTGATTAAGAGATATAAAAGTAATTTTCGTATGACAAGCAAGTCAATTCAAAGAATAGAGGATTTAAATAAAAAGAAGGCCAATCATTAAAGTAAAGTCTTCAATAATTCTCTTGTTTGATTTGTGAAAGTACAAACTGTACCACTCATATTCATAACAGTTAACAGTATGTGGCCTTTTTTTGGGTAATTGGTGAATGGTGACGGTTGCATAATTAAAGCTTCCCAACTATGTTTTTGGTTGGGGTGAATTCATACTTCATGCAATTATTAACAATGATATAATAACGAGTAAATTATTATTTTATTTTTTAAAAAATAATTTTGTTTTAATTTATTTTTTAAAAAATTAAAATAATTAATCTTGTCATAAAAAAATATAACTAACATATCTAACAAGAAATTTATATAATTAAAGTAGAGATTAAATTATTTTTAAAATATTATTTTAGAAGATAAAATTAAAAATTTTGATTTTTCAGAGATTTTAGACAAAATATATTTTTTTATAAAAACTAAAATAATAATTTACTTTATAATCATCTACAATGGTACATATTTTGCCACAATGATATAAAATTCATAGTTCATGCAATTATTAACAATGATATAATAATGATTCAATTATTATTTTACTTTTTTAAGAAATATATTTTGTTTTAATTTAATTTCTTAAAAATTAAACTATTTAATTTTGTCTTAAAAATATTTTAAAAAATTTAGTCTTTATTCTAATAATATAGATGTTTAAATAGTATTATTATGATAACATTAAACAATAACTAACATGTCTAATGAGATATTTATATAATTAAAATAGGAATTAAATTATTTGAGAAATATTCTTTAGAAGATAAACTTAAAAGTTTTAATTTTTAAAAGATTAAATTAAAATAAAATATATTTCTTATAAACACTAAAATAATAATTTACTTTATAATTATCTACAATGATATATAGATTGTATGTAGTACAAATGTAACTGCTTCAAAAATATAGGAATATAAAGAAAGAAAATAATTATGCATAAATTTTATATCTTTATCATTAAATTTTTTAATTAAAAATTAATGTGTATATGATTTATATATCTCATCTCTTTTATAATTAATTATTTTTAAAAAAATTTTATATATTTTATTTTGATTGAAGAATTTAATAATAAAATATTATGTTTAAAAATAAAGAAGAGAAAGGAAAGGGAATGAATTAAAGTAATAATTTTTTTTTATTTAAATATTTTAAAATATCTCAATTTAAAATAATTAAAATTAATAAAAAAAATAAAAAAAGATAACATAAAACTTTTTATTTTTTCTAAAATTTAAAAAATTAAATAAAAGAAATGATATTAAATTCTCTTCTCTTTTCTTCTCTTATCCTCTATTTTTTCTCTTCAAACAGACCTATAAGCAATTATATTCAAATATAATCCTATAAATAACTATATCAATGTTTTTAAAATCAAAATCTACAATTATAAGAAGAAAAAAAAAACATGTATATGCGAGCTTCATAAAATTTTTCGTCATTTAGTTGCTTCAATTTTATTTAGTGCAAATTTCTAGTTGTGATTGGTGACGAGAAGCCTTGAGAGTGATCGAAATCGTTGTGCAACTAAATTCCGGTTCGTGGTTGGACGGCAACCAACCACACAAGTCTCTGTTGTTACGACTTCTTGTTACGGTGGGTCGGTGATGGTACATGCCCTTCCTTCTTGGATCTTCTAACAATGTCTATCCTCGAGTATAGTATATATATACCACTTTATACTTTAATATATATATATATATATATATATATAGTTTCTGACCAAAAACAATATTACTTAAAAAGATTTTTCTTTCTCTTATCTTAATCTCTGAAATATTAATATTATATAATATAATTCTTATAAATTTTATAAATTTTACTTTTTATAATTTAATTTAGATTGATGAAAAATCGAGGAATAATATATAGATAGTATTTAATGTTTATCAAAACTAAAATGTGTAAAGTTTATAATTTTTAAAGACTAAATTATATGATGTTAATCTCTAGGGGATTAGGAGGAAGAAGAATTTTTTTAAGATGTGTTTGGGAAGGTAAAAATAGAAGAGAAAAGAAATAAAGAAAATAAGATAAAATTATTTTTATTTGAATTTTAAAATTTTGAGAGAAAATAAATTAAAAGATTTTTTATTAACTCAATTTAGCCTTCTTTTTTTATTAATTTTAATTATTTTAGGGTTTGTTTGAGAATAAGGAAAAAAAGAAAGAGAAGGAATTAAAAAAAAAATGAGTGAACAAAATATTAAGTTTTAGTTTCTTAATTAAAATTAATAAAAAAAATGAGTTAAGGATGATTAGTACTTAGCAAACCTTTCAATTTTTTATCTTCTAAATTTAGAAATTTAAATAAAGAACAAATTTTTAAATTCTCTTATATTCTCTTTCCTTCTATTTTTCTTAATTAATCCAAACAAACCTTAAATTAAAAGATTTTGGAGGAATTTCAAATGAAGAAAAAATTAGATTTAGTCTATTTTAATTTCTCTTCAATTCTTTTCTTTTAACGTCTTTTCCTCATTCCCCAACGGATTAATACTAAACTATACAATGTTATAATCATTTAGAGATAGAACAAGAAAGAAAAAGATATTTTAAAACCAAATTATTAATATAGTTTAAGAAAATTATATAAATTAATATGTTAGATATGTTTTTATATTGGTAAATTATGTGTATGGAAATTGAAAAATTGTATTCTTCAAAAACATTCGTTGCACTCTCATGGTGCTAAACAATAGGTTTTAATGTCATAATAAGTGATTGACAATAACGATACATATGTATTACATTATAGCAATAGTTTTTTTACATAAAACTTTAATAGAGAAGATAGAATTTTAATATAAGATCATAATAAATTTTTTATACAAAAAATACTTATAAATGATTGATCAATGATAGATTATCTAAATTTAAATTTGAACTATAAAATTATCTTTAGAAGAAAGTAGTTAAATGAGCAAATTCTAATTTATAAATTACAAATTAGCAAAAAATATTTTAATCCTAACCATTAATGAATTAATTAATATTATATAATTGACTAATTGAGTGAACATTATAAATATTTTTCATTTATTTATGGTAATTATAAATATTTTTTTCTTTTAAATAGTCAATATGGGAAAAATCTTAACGTATCTGTCATAAAATCTTCGGGATAGAGAAGTTGGACTTGCTTTTGTACTTGTCACTTCCGTTAATGACTAGCACTAAGTAGAATCGACACCAGAAACCTCAGTCACCACTCACGAGCATGTGCTTGTGATTTGCTCCTAAAGCAAAACAGAAGAGATTTGGTAGAGAAGGTCACTATGGCTTCGCTATATTCATTAATAAATAAAGTTAAGAAATAAAATTAAATTTTTATATAAAGTTAAAAATATTAAATATTAAATTAGAACAAAATTTAATATCTCCATGTTATTATAAATATTACTAATTTATTAATTTTAAATATAAAAAAATAAATCCTTAAATTTAAATTTAAAAATTTAAATTAAGTATTAATCATATTTAAACTTAAATATAAAATTACTTCAAAATTTATTTATTTTATTTTTTTACATTTAAATTATAAAATTAATAGATTAATAATATTCATAATATGTTATAAATATATTAAAATTAATTTAAACTTAATATTTTTTGTTAAATAAATTAATAATATTAAAACATTTTAATTTTTAAAATTATAGAATTAAAATAAAATTAATTATATTTAAAAAAAATAAAAATTGAATCAAAGAATAGGTAAAGTCGTAAAGGGGCCCACGGATGACGTGTCAGTGTCATTTGGCCCCATTGAATTTTGTCAAGACGTGGCAAGTGGCAACACATAATGATTGGAGTTTACGTGCAGGGCTAACACGAGGCGAGAGAAGAGAGAGGCCACGATAGTTGTAGAAGACTGAGGATTCCAGAAACTTCCGCCAAATTCTTGGCTAGAAATGGCCGAGGCATCTAGGGGTCACCAAGACGCCACGTGTACAGACGACCACATGAGCATCCGACGTGGCATCCCCATTCCACTGAAAATGATACGCTCCCTTTTTATTATACGAGCAAATATTAGGGCACTTTCCGTAGTATTAAGTAGCTAAGTCTACCCACTCAACCTTCCCAACCCAAACACAAATTGACACAAAAACAAGAGCCTGAAGAAAGTTTTTGAGCTTTGACTCTTTCCACAATTTTAATTTCCCTCATTTATTTTCCATTCTTCTTCGAAATCGCCATGAATGGCGGGGGAAACAAAGCACGAGGTCACGCCGCCGCATTACAAGAGCTCAAGGTCTACATGTGGGGTTACCTTCCTGGAGCTCTGCCGCAGAGGTCGCCGCTCTTGACGCCGGTGCTTGTTAGGGTTCCGCCGTCGATTAGCTCTGCTGCTGGTGCTGGTTACTCCTGGAAGGATATTTGCGGTGGTGGTTGTGGATTCGCCATGGCTATCTCTGGTGCTTTGTCTCCTCCATTTTGTTTTTGTTTTCTTGTTTAGTTGGTTTTTTTTTAATTGGGAATGAAAAAACAAAAAAAAAAAAAACTCTGGCGTTGCATCGTTTGCCTCTGTTTTTGGTCGCCAGAAAAACGTCTTAAGAAGTTTTGAAATGAGAACTTCGAATTTCGCATTCTCTATTTCATTTCATTTCAATGGGAGGAAAAACTCTACTCGGGTAAGAGCCCGACCTTCATAGTTATGTCACTGTCAGTAGAGTCACATTTTTCCAGAGAATTTTGTTTTAAAATCAATTAAAGTTCGATTAAATTATTCGTTTTTAACTTAAATTGTTCTTGCAGTTCCCACTCCCCCGCGCCCCCCCCCCCCCGGCGCCGCTTTTATTCTTATTTTTCTTGCTTCTCTGCCTAGCCTTATTCCCTGTCTGATTGGTTAAATCTAACCGGATGAAATTAAGCGGCTTCCTGCATTTTGTGAGACTTTCACCAAAGCTTCGAACTAGGTTTACTTAATGCTATCAATTTCTTGCCCCTCACTCCCATGGAAAGTATTGTTGTTACTTGTTATTATATCAAAAAAATTTTCTGTCTGACTACACAGGTTAGGTGGGTTGAATGCAATCATAAACTTAGGTGTTACTTCTGTACTTCTCCCTAAAATTTATTGCCATTAATAACGAAATGTCTTAAGTGTAACTGTATGAGTGCAGTTTTTTTTTTTATTGATTATATTTGAAATACTTTCCGATTTCAAGGTATTTGTCATGTTCCTGTCTTTTTACTCCTCCATCTCTCTATATGCGCGCCCTTTTCTACTAGATATCTTATTTAGGTTTATTTACTTCAAGGATTTAAGTATTGCTCATATGTTCTTCATTAACCAGAGTCAGGAAAGCTCATCACATGGGGTTCAACAGATGATCTAGGTCAAAGCTATGTAACATCTGGCAGGCATGGGGTAATGCATAACCATATAACATGATACTATTTTTGCCCCCCTGTTGATTCTTTGTCAGCTAAGTGACATTTTCTAGTTTGGTTGTAAAGGAAATTCCTGAGCCTTTCCCTCTTCCAACTGATGCTTCTATCATAAAGGCTGCAGCTGGATGGGCACACTGTGTTGCTGTTACATGTAAGATTGACTTGCTTATTTTTTTTCTGGTGGGAAAAAAAAGAAGAAAAGCTCAACAAAATATGATGCGACTGAAAGGAAGGTGTTAACTAAGAGAACGAACCTATTCTGGAAACCATGTCCAGGCTTTCATATATCACTTGCAGTTAATTTTCATTAGTAATTTATAAAAAGTGGATCCAAGAAATAGGCTTCCAACTAGGTAATAGATTTTCCACGAAGCAAAGTTTTCTGCCTGGTGTTTTTCTACAGTATGTTTTGCTGTTCCTTCGCAGATGGTGGTGAAGTTTACACCTGGGGATGGAAGGAATGTGTTCCATCTGGGAAGGTATTTGGTGAAGCATCATCTGGGATAAGTCTGGAAAAGGATGTATCAGAAAGGCAGAGTTCATTATTGACAGAGCAAGGTATATTCATCCTCTTCACAACAACCAAGAGGTCCAAATTAACCAAGGCAAACAAAGAAAGAAGAGAAGTGTTTAGCCTCTTTATGATGACCAAAACAGAGTACTTTTCTTTTATCAGTGCTAACTGGTGTAGAGTGGTTGTGCTACAGTTAGCCCTCGATCTCAAGGCTCAAGATCTACTGGAGGAACTGCCTCCAGTGCTAGTGGAGAAGAAAGTACAAAGCGAAGGAGAGTATCTTCAGCGAAGCAAACAGCTGAAAGCTCAACAACTGGTGAAGATACTCTGACGGCATTCCCATGCCTCGTCACACTAAACCCAGGGGTAAGGATAACAAGTGTTGCTGCTGGAGGACGCCATACCCTTGCATTGTCAGGTTATGACTATGTTCTGGACTAATGATAAAACTAAGAAAAACATGGTGTATTCTATACTTCCCCTTGCCATACTGTGATCATGGTTATTTCAGTTATCACGTTTAATTATGTGGAAGATCAGTTATGTAGTGCAAGGCATGCTATTTACTCTAATTTTCTGAAAGTTTCAGATATAGGACAGGTGTGGGGTTGGGGCTACGGAGGTGAAGGGCAGCTTGGTTTAGGCTCCAGAATACGCATGGTGTCCTCTCCTCATCTTGTTCCTTGCGTTGATTCCTCTACATGTGGAAAAGATAGATCTGTAGCACTTGCTCAAGGAAGCATGAATTATGAGGGACAGAATTTTAGATTTCTTGGGAGTTATGTAAAGGGAATTGCTTGTGGAGGTCGACACAGTGCAGTTATCACAGGTACATATGTGTTGGTCTATTTAGTGAACATCTTTTCTGGACAATCTGTACTTTAGTTGCTTCAGAGAACCAAATACTCTGTTAAGAAAGCTATATACCTAGTTGGTATTGAGGAGTTTTCCATAGGAGTTTTTACAGAGAGAAAACTAATTCCCCATTAGATGTAACGGTCAGATTAGGAATTGTAAGATTTGGTGCGTTTGTGTGCGTGTGAGAGAGAGAGAGAAATTCAATCATAAGGTCCATAAATTTAAGAAACTTTATATAATTTTTATCTTCCCGAATTCTAGACTGAGGGTTGAATGGTTACAGTATTAAAAAATGGACACTTTGCTTTGTGGCATATTTTATTTGAAAAATCATTCTCTTTCATATATGGTTAATTTCGTATATGCTGATATCCCTATATCTTTCTGATGAACTGACAGATACTGGAGCTTTGCTTACTTTTGGTTGGGGACTATATGGACAGGTAAACTTGGGATGTCACTGAAGCTTTCTTGAAGTGCATATCCTATTTGGGTAATGAAATTTGATGAGTTTTTTTTTTTTTAATCCTATACTGTCATCAGCATATTCCTAATGTTTATTTGTGGCCACCTAACAAATTCTTTTGTTAGAGTGAGTCTGTTACAAAGGCACACATGTGCACAACTTCTTACAAGTAAATTTGGTTAGTGTTTATTGCAAATACTAAATAATATCTTCTGATGTGCTATGTGCCACACAGTGGCATCTCAAATCGGTCCTGTTGGTAGGAAACACATCCTGGTGCTGAATTTCTGTAGTGGCAGAACAAGAAGTTCCTTTCATCACCTCCTAATTGTTGGGCCATCTATAAGACAAACATTTTTAAAGTGTAGAAAGTATTCAGTCCTCTTTTAATTCCCTTAGTTTATGAGGTTGGCTGTCTTGGCCCTTCGTTGGATTATTATGATTCAATCTTTTGGGAAGGATTTATTGTTATTATTGTCTTCTGCTTCTGCCCCTTTTCACCTGATGATATAGGGAAGGCTTTGACACCTGGAAAGACTTAATAGATGTAAGTGGTAATTGTAGAGTTATGGATACATAGATAGTATAGGTGTGAAACATTCAGTTAGCATCTTATTTTACATTTTTTCGTAAAAGGTAACATTAAGGGGTCATTATATGTCAGAAAGATACCTCTGAGTCGTACTATAATAAAAAAGTTTCAGAAAGAGAAAGAAATTGTTTAGGAAAAGTTTTTTTTTTTAAATCTTGTCCATTTTGAACGTAAAAGTTTGACCAGATGATCTTCTTTTTGGCAAGTGATTTTACTTTGAAAGAATTTTTAATAGATTTTGAAAGAATGCTGCGTATTTCTCTATTATGACCTATATTATTATTAGGCACTGATATAACAAGTTCTCTTAGCCAACTCTCCTAAGGATTTCGCGTTATTTTCATAGAGTAATATTATCTTCTCAATCAGATCTTAGTAAGTATAAGGATGACCTTTGGTGGTAAGGACCATCCAATGTTCAGATACAGCTTCTAAGGTGGAAGGAGTTACCTACAATAATTGTTTCAGTTTTATGTTGCCAACATCTAATTGTTTATTTTGTATGCTAATGCTGTGAGAAATTTGAAGCAATATGAATAAACTGTACACTGATTTTCCAAAGATCATAAGAGTCTTTACTATGTAATTCCATGAATTTTCCTTTGTGTAAGGATCAAACTAAATTGTAGCTTGTTGACATGTACTCATCTACAGACAACATCACTTTCTGGATTTTCTCAATTGTTAACCATTCTTTAGGATCAACATGTAGGTAAAGTAGAAAATGGTGGACAAAAGCAATGTAGATGTTGAAGATGAGATCAACACTAACAAGGGATAATTTGTTCTATTCCCTTATAAAATTTATCCTACTTCTTACTGTCTTGGTTAATGAATTCTTATGCCTGTTATACTAAATGATGTCTTATTGTTTTGGTAAAGTGTGGACAAGGAAGTACAGATGATGAGTTAAGCCCAACATGCGTATCTTCCTTACTGGGGATCCAAATAGAAGGAGTTGCTGCAGGACTTTGGCATACAGTCTGTATATCTGCTGATGGTGATGTATATGCGTTTGGTGGAAACCAGTTTGGACAGTTGGGAACCGGTGATGATCAAGCTGAGGTATGCCCTACTTTAGCCTCATCCCACAGATTTCCCACTTTGCTTGTCATGAAAGCAAAAATAATGCTGTAACTATAACTGTTACCAGTGTACTATGATTCACTGGTTTCTTTGTCTAGTCAAAAGGTCTTTGCACCAATCCAAATGGATAATACAAGTTTCATTTTTTCTTAGCTAACAATGAAAAGGCTCCCTCTCTGTACTACTAGGGTTTTGATCATAATTACTGTAGTCTAAAGCTTCATGGTGCTTATCATGTTCACATACTCTATTATCAAAGGAACTCTGTGATAAGTTTTAGGTGTAATCATGAATTTTGAAGCAGACTCTACCAAGGCTGCTGGATTCTCCGAGCTTGGAAAATAGACATGCTAAGAGCATATCTTGTGGGGCTCGCCATACTGCTGTAATAACAGGTATATCATAACACACTAACATCCTCATGTCATTTTCATAACTAACTAAGAACACCAGCCTTTCACCATTGAAGGCAAGTTAACAAATTTTAAGTCTTCGTTAGACTTGAGTACCAGTTGGATTTTCTCATTAAAATCCATTCCTTGTCTGACAATAACAACCTGGAAAGGCACTGTAGCATTAAGAACTGAACACAACATTTTCCATTTGTTCATTATCAATGCTTTAATAGCCTACCAGAAGTTCAGTCTTGTCGTTGTCCTCAAAGTTTGGTTGAGACAACCAAGTAGAATGAATGTGTGATGCAGGTGCTAGAGTGGAATAGTACTTTTGTTGTAGTTAAATGCAATTGTGAGGCTAGTTTATCATTGGTCTTTGTATTTAGATTTTTTGGCAACAAATGTGTAAATTCTTATGTCAATTTAATTGGTTCTCATTAATTAATCATGTTTGTTTTTTGTATCTTCAAGAGGATGGAAAAGTTTTTTGCTGGGGATGGAACAAGTATGGCCAGGTACTTATAACATGCTTTGACCATTTTCATATGTATTTCCTTTTCATTCCATATTTTCAGCGATGAACATATTTAGAATTTATATTTGTCTAAATATGTTTCTTAAGTGATAAAAATAGAGTTGTGTTCTTGTTATGGTGTCGTGTACATTTCTTAGGTATTTTCTTTCCATGTGGCAGCTTGGCCTTGGGGATGTGATTGACCGTAACATTCCTTCTCAAGTCACCGTTGAAGGATGTACCCCTAAAAAGGTTGCGTGTGGCTGGTGGCATACTCTTCTTCTGGCCGAGTCACCCACTTGAATACATGGCTTCTGCTTTGACCCAATTTTGTTAGATAGAAGATCGTTTGATTGGTAAATTGTGTAGTTCCATGTATATGTACATTCAGTGGTGTTATACACATATCCAGGTATTTTTTCATGGTTTAACTCCATGACTGGATCTAGCATTTAGCAACACCAGACTTTTATACTGGTTTGGCCGATTGGGAATTAAGTATTGGATCCTTTACAGCTGTGTAACATTCCATCTCATTGTGTATATTATTATAGTATCGAGTGTCCAGTGTAATAAGATTTCCTGGGAGTTAGAATGCATCATGTAATTGTGGGTAGAGGTGGTTCAATAGACGCTAGTAAATCCATGCAACAGCAATGTATGGTTTTGACCTTTCAAATGCAAGTTTCAGTGCTTTCCCTATTCTTGTTTCTAAATAGAGACGGTGGAGATTATTAGCTTGTTCTTTCTTCTGATCTTGCTATTATTTCCAGGATGTTATTCACGTTCTTTCTTTTACCTACAAGGAAGCAGCTCTATACACATCTCAATGGTCATGGTCTCTTATCCCTCAGGTCAAATAACTTTGCATATCACATCGATAATGCATATTCATATTTATAGTCTATGAATACTATTTAATGTCATTTTCTTGGTTATTGGCATCCTAGAGATTTAGATGCACTGCATCACATCCTTGTCTACCATTTCTTATATGTTATATTTACTATAACAAGATGCTTCGGTGGGTTTTGTGTGGGGATTAGGGTGGTAATAACAATTTAGAGCATATGATCTCCAGTTCTCTAAGAAACTAGGGGAGGAACTACTATCTCTAAGAAACTCACCTTTGGACAGCTTTGATCACTACAAGATTTTTCTAAGAAGAAAAGCCATGTCAGATAATTTCTCTGCCTGATTTTTGTGTTGTTGCTATGTCATTTGTGCTTATGAGCTGCATTCATTTAAAGAGAAGAGCAATATATCCTTTCTTTTCTATTTTGGAGACACAGTGATAAAGATGCTACTGAAGACAGCATGCCGAATTTAGCATGAGGTTTTCTACCCAAGATGCTGAGAATTGACATGCATACATAAACGGCTGGTCGTTTGTTCCCGGGTTATAAAAGCTCCAGCTTAGGCAATGTCACCTGAATTTTCGGTTTTTATATTCGTTGGACTTCTCTCCTTTAATTTTGGTCCATGTTTGACATAATGTTTTCACGGCCTGTCCACCTTTTTTTTGTCCACAACAAAAACAGAAAAAAGAATGTGTCCAATCCAGCTTTTTTTTTTTTTTTTTCAAGTTAGATGTCATTGCATATGAAATATGTTTAAACTTCTGAATTTAGTTATAAATTTAGTGCTAATTAGATCTTTCCATAAACAATTACAGGCACAGCACTATTTCAGCATCACTATGAAAATATTTGGGAATATCATCAGTTTTTTTTTTTTAAATATTATACCTTTATATTCTTTTGAAACTCTTGCACAGGTGCCTTGAATGCTACAGATTGTAACCCGTCGTGCTTCCTGGGTAGCCGATGGAGCTGAAACTGTAAAGTGTAAACTCTGATGTTGCCTTGTCATCTTACAAGTCTTGGACGAATAATGTAGGTTTTGACTTTTTGGTTTAAATACTACATTGTTTTCTTTTAAGAAAAAGAAGATTTCATATGCTTTATACTAACTACCCTCTTCTTATGGCTGTCAAATAAAACTTCTCTTAAAAGTTATTTTAATTGTTATATTTTTTATTAGAAACAAACTACCCATCAATTTCCAATGTAGCCCACATGTGGCCATCACTGAACAGAATGTTCAGAATTCAGACTCAGACTTCTCTATGACCTTTACACCAAATTGAACTCTTCCAAACCCCCATTCATTTTAGCTTCTTATCCTATGAGTTTCTGCGGACAAATGTGCTCTTTCAACATAATGTAATAAATAAAAACGGGTGCCTCAGCATTATCTTTCTTAGTATGAACCTTTACCCATTGTCTATAATACATCTGGTTCTTTTCATATTAAAAAAAGAAAAGAATATGACTCTCTCATGAGAAAAGAGAAATAAACACAGTACATATTTTACATTCATAATATTTATTATATAAACGACTCTTATCATTTGAGTAATTACATTTGGGCTAAATTATTATTCTGGTCTCTTTAATTTTACTCCTTATAGTTTAAAAATTTGTAAGTAAATTTTTGTAGTTTAAAAAAACTCTAATTTACTTTTTAAACTTGAATTTTTATCAACATTTTGTTAAATTTTAATGATATACTAATTATATACATATCTTCTTATTATAAATTTATTTCATTCAAATCAATTATTTATATTACTTGATACAAATTATATTTTATTATATATATAAAAGTTATTTTATATCATTATTTATTTTTTTCTGTTAATATAAATAATACATATTTAGAATATTAAAATAATATATATTGACAACATTAATAAAATTTAATATAATTTTATAAAATATTTGA
Source organism: Senna siamea (assembly GCA_031216115.1). Lineage (NCBI taxonomy): Eukaryota > Viridiplantae > Streptophyta > Magnoliopsida > Fabales > Fabaceae > Senna > Senna siamea. The sequence continues at coordinate 10,724,228 of CM062367.1, read as the reverse complement.
TAATAAAAATTAATTTAAAAATTTATTAAAATATAAAGGGTCAATTATAAATTTTTAAATTATAAAGATATAATTAAAAGTTAAATAAAATTATAGAGATTAAAAAATAATAAAGTTTATATCTATTTAACATTGCTATATTAATTGCATGCCGAAACTTAGCAATTAGGAGTCATTCCATAAAAAAGATGTTGGGCCTAACTGTCAATTCAATTCTCACTAGAAAAGCTTAGAAGGAATAAGTGTGTGTCCTTGTAAGAGATGGTGCTTTTGGCTGAGATTGCTGGTAATTTTCCATTTCTGCAGTCAACAGCTTCAATAAGGCTGTCTTAGACCATTAATTGAGCTTTCCTTTGCATATTATCAATTGTGATGTCAGATGTGTAACTAAACAACATTGCACTTTCTATTCGTAATCACTAATGAAAAACACCCCACATTAAATAAAAATTTTTGAACTACCAATTCCACAGAGAGGTTAGGTGTAACATATTGTTAGGTGTACTATTACGTATGCTTCTTCCAAAAAAAAAAAACCTATTCGAGTATTAATTCTAATTTTTAGGATACATATTTCAATGAGTTTTCTTGTAATTTTTAGGAGATTAATTGCTTTGCTGCCTAAACTTTTTTTTTTTTCCTTAAATTTGTCATTTTCTTAAGAATCTTCACTACTAGCCAGTAGACAGTCATGGTCTCTACAAATAAATAGATTAGATGGGTGAGAATGTCAGAATATTCTTACAATGTGGAGCATATCATAATATATCAGGTACATCAAGTCATAGATTGAAATGATAGATATTTTATTTTTTTAAATAAAATTTTAAATTTAAATTTTTTGTATAAATTATTTTTTTATGAAAAATTTTACACTTATTATAAAACTTCAATTAATTTAAATTAAATTAATTAAAATTTCATGAACTTCTGAATGCTAATAATTTTGACCAACACAAGAATACAAGGCACTTGTAGATTGATCCTTGACAATTAACTTTCAAGTTAAATTAGTAGTTTAATCATTTGACTAATATTTAAATTTTCCTATATTTCATATCACATGTTCTATATATATAAATCTAATTTTCCTATATTTCATATCACATGTTCTATATATACAAATCTAATATATAAAAAGAGAAGGGTTTCGTGATGTAAATAATTAGCATAAAATTTTTTCAAATTTTTAATTTCATTCAAACAACATTAATTTGATATTCTACATGTCTTAAAAATACATATAATATGAATTAATCGAAATAATACAAAATTTGATAGGTTCTAACTTCTAACTTCTATTTTTTAAATACGAACACTTAGAAGAAGAGTGCCAAGTAACACAATTTATAAATAACGTAGGTGATACATTACATCAAGCAAATGGAGTGTCCCTTTTTGCAAAATGAAAAGAAGATGCAATTCATGCTGGCAAGTCGTGGAAATGAGTGTAAGCAGTGATTCAAGGGAAGAAAAGGCTTGACATGAATGAAACACATGAATTGGTTTCGGAGTGAGTTGTGTGATGTGTAACCAATCATTTTAAATTAGTAATGCTTCACAGCTTGTCAATGGTACGTGAGGAAAGGGATTTTTCATCTATTTCATATTTTTATTATTAAATTTTTTAATTAAAATTCAGTCAATTATGTTTATTTTTTTTAAGAGGTATTAAAATTATACATTAATTCTCTATTTGAAAATTTTATATTCTCTTTCTCTGAAAAATTAAAAAATTTATAATTTTATTTATTTTGATTAAAATATATTTAATAATATTATTAAATTTTCAAAAATTATAATTTATTAAAAAATATATTATTTTATTATTATTTATTTATAATTAAAATAACAAAGTTATTTTATTGTAAACTTAAAAAATAATAAGTTTTTATATTGGTCAAATATATATTTAATAATATGAATACAAAAATATATGCATATTTTAATTAAAATAAATGAAATTATAAAATTTTTTTAACTCATAAGAAATACTAGTAAGGAACTTATTATCAAAATAAAGCATATGAAAAAATTTTGTATAAACAATATAAGCAAAAAGAAATGAATTATATAAATAATATACATATCAATTTATGAATAAAACATCTGATAACAAATATAATGAAATTACACTTAATTTTTCTTTATATTATTATAGTTTTATAATATTTATTTTTAATTATATATTATTTTATATAAAACAATATAAAAATGGTGAAAAAAAGTTAAAAGAAGAAGAAATTATAATAGACGACACACAAGTAAAAGGTTTAATTATTTTATTATTTTAAAACATAATAATTATTTTTCATTTTGTATTTTAAAACCGAACACTTATGTTATATGAAAGACAAAAATTGTACGCATGAATCAGGGTTTTTGGACCCACCCACAACGTGCCTTTATCGTCATGATTTGGGTTGGGTTACTACTTGTGTGTGTAAATGAAAATTATATAGACGACACTCAAACTCTCAATAAAGTAGCTCGTTTCGTAACTGATAATAGAATGATATTTTATTGAGGCAAGTGAATTTTGCCTTTAGATAGATTGAGTCCTTTTTAGCTTTTATCTATTTTAAAATAATTTTTTTGAAAAAATTATTGTAAGAAAAAACAGTTTTTATTTAATGAAATTATTTAAAAATTTTAATAATATTAAAATATAGTTTGTGTTGGCCAACTTTTATTAAAAAATATTTTTAACTGATAAATTATCAAAATAAGTAAATAAATATTTATTTTATAATTAATATAATTTAAATAAGTATATTTAAATATTTATTATGATTAAATTTAGTTAATTTATGTTTTTAATTGATTAAAATATAAAAATAAAAATACAGTAGATATTCTAAACATTTTAAAAAACATAAATATATATGAGTACTTTGCACTTTTTACATATCATTCCAAAAAATTGATAAATTACTCGTAGAAAGAAAAATAATAAGTCATACATAAGAAAGTGTTAAATGCTTAGGTAAAATTAATAGGGTATTTAATTATTTATAGTAAATTGTAACTTTTGGTATGTGTATTTTTGTTTTAAAATTTGTACTTTTTAACTTTTGATTTGTCAAAAATGTCTAACTTCTTCCATATAGTTAAAGAATTATTTATATCATTATTAAAAGCAATTTATTTTTTAAAAGTAACTTGATGAAACAGTGTTTTTTTTTTTTAAATAAGTGCTTTTGGAAAAAAAATAGTTTTTTTTTTTTTTTAAGTTTGATCAAATAGGCTCTAATAACTAACATGGCCAAATTGACAACTTTTGTTTATATTAAAATAATTTATTCTTAAATAGGGTTTCAGAAAATTCTTTTTACTATGAATAAACAAACTTACTTTTTAAAGTAATTTTAACAAATAGCTGTTTTTATTCAAAAACTTTGCTGGGCTATAATTGTAAATTCCACTTCAAATTCATTTTGGAAAGGGGGATCACGTTCTTCACCTACTACCATGGAAATGACTTTTTAATTTTAAAATCTTAATTTTGGGGTTAGTCAGTAAAACAGAAGTGAATGTGATGAACTGAAAATTGAAAATAATGTCAATTAGTTTTTTTTTAAATTAAGAGTAATAAAAATAAAAAAATTAATTTTATTCTTATTTAAATTTGTATTGAACGTTGTGTTTAACTTCAAGTAATTAGTTTAATGATTAATTAAGAAGGTCTGACATTAACATATAAAATCATCTATTTCCTCAAATATACTAAAATTAATGTGAAGTGTGCTCTTAAAATTATTTACAAAGAAATTTAGTCTCAATTAAGTTGGTTTGAAAAATATATTTACTACTAAAAACTGATATATTATTTTAAAATATGTTTGAATTAAAAAATAAATAAACTTTGATATTTATATAAAAAAATAAAAATAAAATTAAAATCATTCTTTTCTGTCCTTATTAATTCCATATTCTTATCCATTGAAACATATATGCATTTAACTTGAAATAAACATGGAGGGAAAATCTTCTTAATTAAATTGAAAGTAGCCATTCCTAGTTAAACTCTGATTAACTAAATTATGGTGTATCTTTATATGACACATTAATTCCCATTAGCAATGCAATTTGATGAAAAATTGCAGTGGTATAGAGTTTGGTCGAAGAAAATAGGTTAATTCTTTATTATATGAGGAGTTATGGTATAAATATTATTGAAAAAAGTATACATATTTAATATTTGATAATATTTTTTTAAAAAAATTCACTCTAATAAAATATATCTTTAAAAAACAAAAAAATAGCACCTACTTATGGTATGGTTGGACAACTCTTTTATGAGTAGTATTTCAAATTCAAATCTCACTCATTCACTGCATAAATGGGAACATATCATAGCTTTTCAGAAAATGTTCAAACGCATCCCACATGCGCAAGAATTTCCTCCAACTCTAAGAAAAAATCATGAGAAATTATGATGTCCATAGAAGCTTCTAGTTCTACCTCTTAGATGATAAATTTTTTTTTAGATAACCATATTTTTATTTACTGATTTTTGAAAATATAGCATTATATATATATAGAAATAGGCTTAAACAGCTTTTCATGAAGGCATCAAATCAAACTAAATTATTGACAATCTATATTAGTCATTTTTTGTTTTTTATTTCTTTATTTGGGTCCAATTGATTTAAATTAAATTTATATCAAGGTTACTTTTATTATAGATATACTATATTATATATATATATATATATATATATATATATATATATATATATATATATATGGCTTCGAAACCTTGTAGTGAAAAAAGTAAAGAATTTTAAAAAAAATGTAAGGAGATGAGAGCTAAGTAATTTCTTATAATTTAATTTTATTATTTTAAAATATAATAATTATTTTTTATTTTTTAAAAAAAAAAACAAAATGCACTATAATAGATGCAAAACCTTCAGTATCAATACAAGCTTTGATATACTTTTCATAAATTAAAACATAAAAGTTAAAATATTTAACTTACAAATATTATACTAATTTTGTACATATAAATGTGTAAAAATTATAAAAAATAATTTATTATAAGTTTTATTCGTATACTTAAAAAATGAAGTTAACCTGTTCTATATCTATACTGAATGAAAGACAAAATAAATCATTTTTATCTAATTTGATCAATAATTGAACGATATAAAGTTTAATTTGATCAGTTCTTATATAGTAACATCCAACAAGATCCAAAAAGTTATGATCTACAAGCATGAAGCATTTCATCACCCCGTTCGGATATTCTGTAATTAAAAAATAACATATTTTTTATAATAAAAAAGAGATAAAAAAATTTAATCTTTAATTTATTCAGAATAAATCTCTATCAATATAAATTTTTATTATTATTATTTATATCTTATTACAAAAATTTATTGCACAAAATAAATGGAGTGTATATCCAAAATTCTTATCACGCCTAGCCCATACATAACCTATGCTATTATTTATTATCAAACAAAAAAAAACCATGATATTGTTTTATTATGATAATTAAAAAGTAAAAGTTTTAAAATAATAATTAAATTTATAGATATTGACACAGTGAGTGAAATTCTGAAAAGAGCAAGATCAGATTCAGATCTATATATGACTTGCTATTTGGTCAAACGGGAAAACCATATGTCAACGGTTATAGTTTGGCCAAAAAATAATTATTATAATTTCATAATTAATTAATCTTAAAATATTTAATATTATTATATTTATATTTTGTCAAAATGAATCCCTTCCCTCTTTAGCCTTTGACTGCAATTTAAAGAATACACAAACAAAAGTATTGTGCGCCTAATTAATTTTTCTATCTTCAGAAAACCCTTCATCTTCTAAACCCACAGATTTAATTAATATTAGTTGATGTGGGATAAGCGGTAGACGCAACCTTCTCTGCCTTTATTTGATTTTGAATATTTCTTTGAAGTATTCCAACTCTAATTAATTTTATAATATGTAGAGTAAATTAAGACTAAAGTTTAACCCATAATTAGATCTAATTACGAATAATCATATATATATATATATGTAGTTCAAATTTTTGTAAAAAAACCATATCTGTAACTAAGAAAATGAATAATCATGTAGGTGTGTGATTGTTGATGACCCTTGCTTAAGTTAGCCAGGTTTGATGGTATTTTCTTAGAAATAGATTTTTTGAAGTGTGTTTTGTGAAGTGCAGTAAAATGTGTTATTGAGTTAATATATATAAATAAGAATAAAAATAAATTATCATTTTATAAATTAACTGTTAGTAAATTAATATGCATTCAGGCACTTCACAGGATTCTTATTTTCTTTATTGTTTTCTTTTGGAGGAAGGTGACGTTTGGTGGAGTTTATATGCTGTACTTGGGACATGATACATGCTGCCTTTCATGGATCTTTGTACATAAAGCAATATGTGTTCGTTGGTTGTGTTTGAGGTGCACCAATGTGAATAGAGAAGAATATTTGCGTGATTTCATGCACAAGTTTCACAATGAAACTTTTTTCTTAAAAAAATGATTTCACATATAAGTTTTTAGAAAATGTATATCTTAAGAATTAAGTGATTAGATAAGCATTTTAATTATATATATATTTTTAATTAAATTTTTTATATTGATCTTTATATTTTGAAACCTGTTAAAGTAGTCAATTTGTTATTTTTATAGATGCCTTAAATCATTAAGTTTATCAACGCGTTCACAATTGTTAAGTCGGTCCTTTCATGTGATTATTGCCTTTATTAATGGCTCAAAGTTTAAAAAACATATATAAATTGAGACCTAACCTAACTTCTAAAAACTGTTATGAAAAAGACGATACAGACGAAAGTTTGAAAATTTTTTTTTGGTATAAAAATTTTTAATTTTTTTAAAATTATTTAAAATCTTACAGAATAAAAATTTCTCTTTAAAGAAATCTTTGATATTTAAATTAAAGTTAGTTAAATAATTATAATTGAATAAAATTATTTATGATTTAAATTTGTACAATAATTTTTTAAATTCAATCTTAGTCCCTCTAATATACTACTCACACTTAATTCAATATAATCTTTGGAATATCTCGCTTTATTAGCAAGACCCAAAATACTAATTTAACTTATTTTAAGATCACTCAATTAATGATACTTAGATCTAAATCTTGTCAGTACAATAATAATTGTATACAGGCTATGACTAAACTATGACAACGGCAAGAGTTTGTGTGAAACACTTAACTACCAACACCACTTGGATTAAAGACAATGGCATATATCAATATTTTAATATATTTACATTGATCATAATAATAAAAGAGATGAAGTATTTAAATGGAATATGCTACTAGGGGCCACAAGCCCACAACCCACTATAATGAATTATTAATAGGAGATTATGATTTTCATGTGTTTCACCTTTCTCCTCTTTTTTTTTTTTTTTCTTCTAATGATAATATTATCTAATAAAATGGAAAAGGATATTGGAAAGGAAAACAAAAAATCTAAATTGTTTTTGTAGTGCCATAATTCTACTTAAATTTCAATTGAATTTTTTAGAGTTTAAAAAATTATAGTTAAGTTCTTATAAATTTTTAAATTTTACTTATATACATTATTTTAACTATCTAAATATGTATAATTTTTGTCAATGAAAAAATATAAATAATAATATAAAAATAATTTATTTATATAATATAATATATAATTTATGTTAAGTAATATGATTAAATTAATTTATATTATGCATATTCATAATATTAAAATAATATATAATTAACATGTAAACAAAATTTAATAAAATATTAATAAAAATATAAGTATATAGACAAAAATAAAAATCTTAAAAATTATAAAGGCTTAACTATAAAATTTTAAATTATAAAAATATAATTAAAAACTAAATAAAACTGTAAGGACGTGTAAAAATAATTTTATAAAGAAAAAAAAAAGAAATTTCAACTAGAGATCACTAAAGTTGTATAATAATCCAAACAAAAGTAATCAAGTAACCATAATCCACAACTGAATGGCTCATCTTTAACGTATGCGTTTAAGGTTAAAGAAAACTGCCAAATTCCGAAACAACGCGGAAGCCACACCGACACTTTCCATCCAGACAAGGCAAAACCTTCAGCATCGGGAAACAAATCCAAATTGCATTTAATTATGATTTTTTAATTATTTTTCTCAATTCCATATGTCAAAAGAGGAGATTACCCTATTGTTTAACAGATTCAAATTATATAATTCTTTTAGAAATATTTTATTAGAAAAACATATTTCAATTTTTTTATTTTGTGTTAAAAATAAAGTAATATTGATTATATTATATAAATAATAAATATAAAAACTTTATTTTAATTAAATATACAGTTAAAAATTGATATGTTTATTTGTAATAAGAAAAAAAATTAATACTTAATTTATTCAAAATGTGATTTTTTTATATTTTTATTTTATTATAGTACAGAAAAATGCAACAGATCTAAAATAATTTTAGTTTCATATAAAAAGAATATGACTTTTGGATAAAGAAAGTGTAATAAAAATAAAAATAAAAAAGGAGAAAAAGAAAGGAAGAAGATGAAGACAGCGTGTGATATATAGTTAGAGATGATTGGCGCGTATATATAAGGATGACGAGAAGTCTCTTGTTCGACCAACGCCATTGCAACAGCTCAGACCCCTGATGACCCGACCGACCGTTGGACTTGGGGCTGCTAGAATCCCCACGTCGTCTTGCTGAAGATTGAGGTTTGAGCGCCGCTCGCTTCGGCTTTTACTTCTGCGACTGCGAGGGATCTAATCTGAGGTATTCGCGTTTTGCGATTTCTTGTCAGATTAAGGTGAATCTGACAATGCGGTTGCTCTTGGTTTGATTTCATTCACGATTGTCTTGAATGTGTTGAATTCATGCTCACAGTTGTCTATGTTGTGTAATCACAATGTTTGTCCTGCTTCAACTTAGCTTCTTTCGATGCTTGAATTATGCTATAACCTTGTTTTCTAGTGAATTAAGTGAATGAAATTGTATTAACTAATCAGATCCGGTGCTAGTGTAGCCATTTCTATCTCTTTATCCTTTTCCCCTTTTTTTTGTCGTTTATGTGTTAGATTGCTTCTCTGTGGAGTAATATCACCTTGTTTTCATTTTTTTGTCGTTTATGTTGCGTAGCAGACTAATGGGCTTAAAAAGTGCTACCGAAATCTGTAAGATAAAATTTCGTTGTGATAAATATTATCAAAGAGTAATCTGAAGGACAAAGAACCGTTTAATTGGTAAAAGTAGTTCTAGTTGATTAAACTAAGCCTATTTAAGGATCTTTTAACAGTACTTCTCTTATGTATATATGCGCTTGAGAGATTTATCCTGAAGGCAATATAGAGAAGCAGCTTGCCCCCATTGTAATTTCAGCATTACTTGATATTATGAATTCATATGACTTGACTGAATCTTTGTCAATTCCTTGAAATTTAGCACTGTTTTCTGTTCAAAATTTGTTCACAAAATAGGTGGTTTAGCAATAGGAGTTTATTTTTGAATTACTGTTCTCTTTCAGCTTTCTTGCAGTAGTAACCACAGCAAACACCCTAATCCTTTGGGTGATTGAATTTTAGGCTCTGAATTAAAGCATGAGCTTCGTCCACTGAAAAAAGAAATCAGCATGGTCTTTGAACTATCTGCAGTATACCCTATACTTACCATGTACCTGGATTCTGGTTTAGTTATGATGTCATATATGGAGTAACCTGCCCCTGAATTAAACCATTTTGTTATTATCATTAAATTTTCTCGCTGGTGTATAGGTGGATTTTGTCTGTGTTTACATATCCAGCTAAGCCTTTGGATGATTTTTACTTTCGTTTGTAGCTTTGTGATTCTTCGGTGGCACCTACTTGGGTATTTTGATTGCTTCTCCTTGATGAGCATTAATTTCTGGGCACTTATGTTTCAAGCTTTCTTTGACAGGCTGTTTTTCTTCCGGTTGCTTGCTTTAGCTACATTCGTGTCACGCATATCACAAGACCCGTCAGCTCAGGTTCAATTTCTGTGCAAGTTTAGTTTGACAAATGTCACTGAAGACTTATGTGGCAATTCTTCTTTTCCTGCCCTTAGTATTTAAAGGACAGAGTGGAATCAATCTGCTCATGTTTTGAGATTGTGTTCTCTGCTAACCTCAGTTGATTTGCTATTACTTTTTTATAATTTACAGGGCAAGCAAGAAGAATATCACAATGAAGGCTCTGATTCTGGTTGGAGGCTTTGGAACAAGGCTTAGGCCATTGACACTCAGTTTCCCTAAGCCTCTTGTTGATTTTGCTAACAAACCCATGATCCTGCATCAGGTTGGACTTAAATCCTCTTTCCTAGAAGGCTTCTTTCTGTCATGCCATACTAGTAAAATGGAGATATGTTTTATTGATAAATGCCTTTTTTATGCAATATCTAATATATTTATCTTCTTGATATTATTAATCTGTCACATAATTGAAAATGGAGACATCAAGGCTGGTGCAAACAATGGTTCAAAACCCTGACCAACATTGAATCTTGTATTTGAAATAATCGAACATTGCTTTTGATAGCCTGTCTTCCTCCCTCAGTGATCTACGTTTGGTGGATAGAGGACCCCCCTGGGTCTTCCTTTTTTCCCCTGTTGAGCCTTCCGTTCTATCTTTTTGACACAAATCAATTTTACTTATTTTTCAGATAGAAGCTCTTAAGGCTATTGGAGTCACTGAAGTGGTACTAGCTATCAATTACCAACCTGAGGTAAGGATCATAGTATCACGCCTCTCCTTGCCACGATATTAAGTCAATGGTTGAAGAGATTTATATGGCTAAAGTTTCTTTGTTTTAACTGGGGTACTCCCTTCTGCAGGTGATGTTGAATTTCTTGAAGGATTTTGAGGCTAAGCTGGGCATCAAGATCACATGTTCCCAAGAAACTGAACCACTGGGAACTGCAGGTCCTCTGGCTCTTGCCAGGGACAAGCTGATAGATGACTCTGGAGAGCCATTTTTTGTTCTCAACAGTGATGTCATCAGTGAGTATCCACTTAAAGAGATGATTGAATTCCATAAATCCCATGGAGGAGAGGCTTCCATAATGGTGACAAAGGTAACAATATTTAAAAAGTTGCAAACTACGTAAAACTTAAATGACAAGATAGGGCATTCAATATCATTTTTCCATCTACTTGTGCAGGTCGATGAGCCATCAAAATATGGTGTGGTAGTCATGGAAGAGACCACAGGGAAGGTTGAGAGATTTGTAGAAAAACCTAAGCTGTTTGTTGGTAACAAAATCAATGCTGGAATATACTTGTTGAACCCCTCAGTTTTGGATCGAATTCAACTAAGGCCCACATCTATTGAGAAAGAGGTGTTTCCAAAGATAGCAGCAGAGAAAAAGCTATATGCAATGGTCCTGCCTGGATTTTGGATGGACATCGGGCAACCAAGGGACTATATTACTGGCCTGAGACTCTACTTAGACTCACTGAGGAAGAAGTCTTCTTCTAAGTTAGCCAGCGGCTCACACATTGTGGGGAATGTCATAGTGGACGAGACTGCTAAAATTGGTGAAGGATGTCTTATTGGACCTGATGTCGCAATTGGTCCTGGCTGTATAGTTGAGTCAGGTGTTCGGCTCTCACGCTGCACCGTAATGCGAGGAGTCCGGATTAAGAAACATGCTTGTGTATCCAGCAGTATCATTGGGTGGCATTCCACTGTAGGGCAATGGGCTCGTGTGGAGAACATGACTATTCTTGGAGAAGATGTTCACGTTTGTGATGAAATATACAGCAATGGTGGTGTGGTTCTGCCACACAAGGAGATCAAGTCCAGCATTTTGAAGCCAGAGATAGTCATGTGAGGTTTTGAAGTTCGAATAAGTAGCATGTGATTAGGAGGTCTTAAGTTATTGAGTCTGAAATTTGTTGGTTTCCTTCGTTTTTCTCTCTTCTTCTCGTGTCTTTCTTACCCTACAGTATACAAGTCAGTTTCGTCTAGAATGGTTGATGCCCTTGTCATGTTAAAAGTTGTCTTTGTAAAGGGGATAAATTTGGTGTTTTGTGCAAAAGTTGTGTAATCTTTAATAAGTTACTGTGCCAATTTATTATGTGCCTTAATTTTTCTTCGTGTATATTCTACTTAGGTGTCAAAGAGGATAATGGCTTGGCGGCTACTGAAAACAGCCCAACGTGTTCATTGATATTACATTTTATAGTAGTAAAATTATTTTGAACATTTTCCCTTTTAGAAACTTAACATTTCCATGATCATAAGCCTATAAATCTCTTATTTAAAAAAAATAGCTTGATCAAGTATTTAAACTTTTTAGAATTTAAATACTTAAAAAGAAAAAAACTTGGCCAAAGAAAACAACACTACTTTCGTCTCTTTAATGTTGGCAATAGATGGGTCATTGTAATGAAACCCACAGACACTTCATGCCGATGTGTTATCTCATGCCATCATGTGAGGTTGGGTCCACTCCACACTCCACCCAATGGCCCAAATAACATCTCTTATGTAATTAGCAAGGCACCCACTCCGGAGAGAGATACGAAGACTCCGCTATCCGGAGATGATCAAAATATATGTTCTATGAGTTTAGTGATTGGATCTATCTTTCGCAATAATAATAACAGAAAAAAGATAAACCATTTTTTATAAATTTTCATTTCATTTTATTTCTCTTTTACTCAGATAAAAAAATTCAAAGGAATAAATTTGTCTTTATATCAACAACTTTTTCAAGTAGATGACAGCATTCCACGTTTGTTTCTTTTTTAGCAATTCTTGTATGTACACGCTTTAACATATAATAAATTATAAAGATTAAATTTTTACAGTAAATTTCATTGTAAAGATTTAATCTCAATCTTTTATTTTTATTTATTGTATATACATATAATTTATAATAAGAATTTTCTTATGTTTTTGCTTATCGAATATGCTTCTCGCTTGCTTATGCCTTACAAGGATGAATTCGCTTCTAATTCAATGGCGTTAGTCTTAAGTGTAATATAATTTAAGATATTTTGAATTTTCACAACAAAATTATACTTTTTGCATAATATAAAATTATATAATATTAAAAATTATAATCCGTATCTCTAAAGTTTGATATGATATTAGATACATTTTTTAATTTATTTTTTATTAATAAAATTAACATTTTACATAGCATGTATTTATTTTAAAATAGTAAAATTATTTAAATTGTCGTTATTGTTAATTAATGGTCTCATGTTAAAGCTTGATATAAATTTAATTATATTTATTATTATATTAAAAATAAATCACAATCTTATTATACACAAAAAGTTATTTTCATCAACTAAAAATAAATTAAAAAGAAAGTTTCAAAAATTATACTCAATAATCTTAAAGTTTGATACAATATTATACAAATATTCATTCTAATTTATTTTTAATCAATAAAATTAGTATTTTATATTGTATATATTCATCTGAAACAATAAAATCACTTAAATGTCTTACCTTTTACTTTAAGAATTTTATGCTGAATCATCGTATAAATTTAATTATATTTATTATTATATTAAAAATAAAATTACAGTGTTGTTATGCATAAAAAGTTATTTTTATTGACAAAAAATAAATTTAAAAAATAAATATAATATTTTAAACTAAAAAATGATAAATATAATTTAGTCAAACTTTAGTGAAGGTAAATAATAAATTAAAAAGTTGATTATATATTAAATATAATTTTTTAAATACTTTAAAAAATTATATAATTTATCTTTTAATAGAAAAAGTATTAAATTACACAAATCCCCAAAAAAAGTTTTCCACATCTAATGGTGCAAGGTTTCTTAAAAAGAATTATAAAAATATATAATTTTAATATATATATATATATATATATATATATAATATAATATGAAACTTGAGTTTGAGCTTGAGTCTTTTTATTTAACATTATTGGAGCGGGCTGTTCCGATGAAAATAAAAAAGGGACTTGGCTCAACTCCAATTTCAGAAAAGATTTTTTTTTAATTTTTTATATATAAATATCTTATAAATATAATAAAATTATATAAGTTTAGTATAAAAAAAGTCCAATTTTCAGAGAAAATAGTTGTTATATGGGAGAAGAAAATAGATATTGTTGAATTGTGTGTGTACACTATTACTCAGCTATCTAACAATTTTAGGATTAGTTTTTAATTTTTTTAATATCTGATGACTAAATAAACTATTTTATAATTTATATTTATACAAATAAGTTAAAAATATAATATATAAAATGAGTCAGACTTAAAAAAAAGTCTCATTCTTTACCCATTTTTTTGCAGGTTTTTTTAAAAAATAGATTTTTGAATTTAAACTTTTATTTTTTAGCTTAAATTTATTGGACTGAATCTATTCAAGAGGAATTTACATTACAAAACAACAGAAATAAAGGTTTATACAAATAACTTTTACAGTATAGTTTTTTTTTAAAAAAAGTTTTCTTATTTTTAAGATGGTAAAAAGGAGAAAAGTGAAAGAATTACCTCTTCAAATTTAGAATAAATTAAATTTATAATTTAAACAGAAAAAAAAAGTTTTAAAAATATGATTTTTTTTTATAAATTAATATGAGAATGTATATATATATATATATTTATATATTGAAGTTTAAGAAAAACTTGTATATATTTTTCCCGAATAAATAAACCCTTGAAAAACATTTAGAGTCTCGAGTGACAAGGCCTAAAAAACTTGCTTTTATAGGGTCCAACCTTAAACCCTAGTTAAACCCTTGTTCTCTCTCATCTCGGCTCTCTGGAAATGGCCTTCATTTCTCTGCTTCGCAATTCAGCTTCTTCTCTGAGGCCTCTTGCCTCTCATTTGCTGAAGGCCCATCGGAATTTCCATCCTCTGCTCTGCACAGCCATCAACCATGTCACTCTCTCTCGCACGCCATCCTTGAACCCATTCGCTCCCACCGCGCACTTCTCTTCTGCGCAACTGAAGAAGTTCCCCTCTGATGAGAGCCTACTACGAGCGGTTGAATCCGAAATACGTTGCGCCGAGGAAACCGACGACCACCACAGGGTATGTTGTTTGTCTGAGCTTTGTGTTGATTATTAGGATAACTGTCATTTGGGAAATCTGGTAAAACGATTGGAGAATGAAGGAATTTTGATACCTATCTCGAATTGAATCGTATGGTTTGGAAATGAGTTGATCAGAATTGTTGTTACGTGAGCGACCAGGACGATCAGTTTTTTGATTGCTTGAGGGTTTTTTTTTTTTTTTAATTCTGTAGCATCAATTTATTTTTTAACTTAGGTTGTTTTTGGCCTTCAAAAATAACGACAAATATTTTTAATTTTTCTCTGTTTGCTTGAAGTTTTTTGTGACAACAAATCAAATTTTCCTTGGTGGTTGAGTAAGTGAATAAGAATTTAGTAAAACTAGGCTTTTTGAAGGTCTTGTTTTGGTGCTCCGCAGAAATGATGCAAAATCAGTCTTCAATTCGACAGATTGGTGGGATTTGACTGCACCAATTGGCAAACATATTCTAGGATTTGATCTTGGTTCCATTCTAGATTTCCTTTGTAAGTAATGAAACTTATTCTTTTTCTAAGTTTTCTTCAGCTGAAAAGGTCTTAGTTGAAATTCTTACATTTTTGCTAATGATGAAAAATTGGAGACTTAATAGTGCAACTTCCCTTTGGGGTGATGGAAAATTGTATTTCTGGGTGAGTATAGTTATTAGTACTATGGTCCTCTCATAGACCTTATGTTTGTTTATCCTGTCTCTCTCTTTCCCTTTTGGCTTAGTAATTATTGTGGCGGTTTATTGTTTTAGTACTCGTTAGACTTTAAGTAGTGGGTATTTGGGGCAACATATTGACAATTAAAAATGGTTTGTATTGAATTTTGGGATCAATATTTTGGAATGGTTTTACCTAGAAAACTATTTATTGGTCATTTCATTATGATATGATAATATGCTACTTTTCTATTGATGCACCTACTTGAAATTGCTTGATTTCTTTTCACTTTCTTTTTTTTTTTGGATAAAATTTCCACTTCTCACTTCTAATTTTTCTCCCTGTAACTCAATGGCAAGTCCAGCCTAGTGAGTTTTAATTCTGTTCTTCTGAAAGTGTGATCCTGTTGACGTGGCATTCTTTGAAATGATTTATTGAGAAACAATATCTATATCTCTTATGCAATATTGCATTTCGAATGGGTGGCATGATCACACATTCACACCATCTGTTTTTTCCCTCGTGATACAGGTTGAACACATACCAAGTGATTTTCCTTTTGAAATTATTGATAGCCCTGGACAACAGATTATAATACTCCAAAGAAAATACCAAGAAGAAGATATAAAAGTTGAGGTTCACATGCCAGACCTAGTCACTGGGGAAAACGAGGACGGTCATGATGATGATAATGATAGTGAAAGGGCCAGTCAATCAAGCATTCCTCTTGTAGTCAGTGTCTCTAAGAATGGTGGACCCTTTTTGGAGTTTAGTTGTATGGCATACCCTGATGAAATCTCTATTGACAGCTTGATTGTAAAGAATCCAGAAAACACTGAGGATCAAATTGCTTACGAGGGACCAGACTTCCAGTAAGGCCTTGTTCCCTCATCTCCCTGTCTTTTAATTTACAATTCAAAGTTCAGTGCTTCTTTCCTTTGGATTGGTATTAACATTTTCCACTTGTCTTATCCAGAGATTTGGATGAGAATCTACAAAAGGCTTTCCTGAAGTATTTGGAAATTAGAGGAATCAAACCTAGAACAACCAATTTCTTGCACGAGTACATGATCAACAAGGACAGTAGGGAATACTTGGTGTGGATGAAAAAACTCAAGAAGTTTATTGAAGCATAAACTTTCACATATCTTTATGTACTTAATTGATGAAAGCATGGACGATACTGCTAATTTGTAATGAACGACATTTGAAAGAAACAATCAAATTTCCTATTTTTGTGCTTTATTTGATTATGAGTAGATTATATCTGATAATGTTTGTTGCTCACTCTGTGAGAGGGGTGCTTTTCACAAACCTTCTATTGATAAATTTACAAGCTGAGCTTGAGGCTTGGCTGTAATTAAGAATGGCAACCGGGGGTGGAGAATGCCATTTGCTCTGTCTCCGTACTTATTTTTGTATCCATCTCCATGAAAGTTTAGCTATCGTCATATCTATGAACTATTTTTTTTTTAAAAAAGTACTTCACGTATATGAAAAATAAAAAGTAATTCAACAAAATTAAAGGAAGTAATGTTTATTCGAAAAAAAAAAGGAGAGGAAGCAATAATGGTTAGACAGCTAGCATTTGGATTCCAGTTAGGTCATCAAGAAAAAAAGTTTACTAATTTTATGGGTGATAGTGAAAGTAATAGTTGCAGTAATGAAAATAGTAACGTTGGTGATAGTGAAAGTATTAGTAGTAATGAGTGTAGTGATAATGGAAGTGGAGGTAGTAATGATGAGAGCCGTGGCAACAACTCTTACTAAAGATCGTCGCAACTACTGTGATGGCAACAACGGAGGTGAAAGTTGTGCTGGGGAGGACAACCATAATTATAGATCAGAGATAAATTAAAGTTATATTTCAAAATGATAAAGAAATACATAATTTAGTTTTTTTTTATTTAAATGAAAACATTTCTTTTCAAAAAATAATATCCCTATTCTTGGTTATAATTCAAATTTTTAATGTAAGAATCTTTCAATTTTAGAAATACAACATTCTAAAAATTTTTTTTTAAACTTATGTAACAAACATGAATATATTAGTTCAGATCTCATTCTCAAAAATTTAAATATTTTGGCATATCAAACGGCAGTGAGGTGCCACTTTTAGATGTAGAAAACGTTGATTTTCAACTACTTTCATAATATTATTTTAGTTGAAAATTTTACAAAAATATTAGTTAAAATTCCATATCAGTAATTTCATCTGTACACGAAATTTTATCGTTGGGACAGTTCGGACTTCAATGCAATAATTGCTATTGGAAAAAAAACCAGGTCTTGAGCGTAAAATTGAACGATGTCCCAATACGAAAGTCACCATTTTTTGCTTCCTTACTTTCCTGCTAATTGTGGGACTCGCTCTTGCTAGACATGAAATTTACTCGTCTCGCTCTCATTTCGTAGCATAAGCAAGTACATTATTGTCACCCCATATTGGGGTTATGAAATATAAATAACAGTTGCAAGCAAGACAACAATTACAAGCATTTGTTAGATAATTCATACATGGTGGCTGTCAATTGCCTACCATTGAAGAAGGAAGCAATTGTCATCTGTCATATATAACACCACAGTTGGAAAAACAACAGCAAATAACACAAATTTTGCCTCTTCTAAATTTAAGCCCTGCTCTCGAGACAGAAAGAAAGCAGAGGGAAAATAAAGCTCAGATCAGTCTTACCTTCCCAGCATTGCCTTCTTGATGAAGAGTGTGTGAAACATTTCTAGCAAAACCTAGGATCAAGTAGTAAGATCTTTGTGGGTGTAAATAACTCCTTTATCACCATCAACTACTTGACCACTTCCTCTAAGTATCCTGCACATGAAAATGGCAGGGAATAGAAGGTAAATGCATAGATGATACCACATGTATCTTAGTAGTCATTATAAACTGAAATCATAAGGATATTATGCAAGAGTAGGTATAAACTCAAGATGAAAATGATGCATGCATTAGAACTGTAATAGAATAAAATCTTAGGAAATATATTTCTTACAAAATACTCAATATCATATATTTTACTACTTTCATTATTCCTGTAGCATTGAGTTGAGCAACTTTGGGGATATTATAATAAAACTAGTAATGGACCTTTGCATAACAATTTCAAACTTTCAAAATTGAAATGGTCTTTGACATGATAGCAAAACCTTTATGACCAAGTAGTCAAAGTTCAATCCATGCAGTGGCCCTCTATTCTCTTCATTAAAGTATATTTTAAAATGAGATGACATGTTAAGAGATTAAAGAGGGTTAGTGCACAAGGTTCTACCAGATAGAGTTTAGGGTTTAGGATTTAAGATAGTCGGATGGACACAACTTTATCCTTACAAACAGGGAAGCTGTTTCAAGGATTTGAACTTGTGACCTTCAAATCACATGTAACAACTTTTATCATTGTTCCAAGGCTCATCCTCTTAAATTTGGTCGGACATTTTTGTCCGGCCCAAAGCACTAAGTCTAAGTCCAAGTCTTTAGATATTATATATATGTGTGTGTGTGTGTGTGTGTGTGTCTCTCTCTCTCTCTCTCATATGACAATTTAGAGATTATAATAAAATTATTTATATCCCTTCACATTCAGCTTAATCTTGAGTTGAAATTGTTTTTGACACAACTCATTCATATTCAAGATATGCACACTATAAATAACAAATGAACTGACACAACAATTATAAACGTTTTCAATCCTCTATGTTAGCTATTCTTAATATGTTTCACATAAATCTTTTAATAGTTCAAGTAATTATGATTTCTATTAGTTATGAGGATCGTACAACTAAATAGGAGATCCATCGGTGTTGCTAATTGCATGTTATGGAATATTTATATATATATATATATATACTGTATTTATAGTATTATAATAATGATCCCCAGCTCATACCATCTTGTAGTTAACAATCCCTCAACTCCTACTGGACCCCGAGCATGAATCCTGCTTGTACTTATTCCCACCTATTAAGCCACCAAGAGCATTAAATCAAATCAACAACCTTAACAGATAATCAAGAAAATGTGAACAATGACATACCTCTGCACCGAGTCCAAATCGTGCCCCATCACAGAATCTTGTGCTAGCATTGTGAAAAACAGCAGCACTACCAATATATGGCAAAAAATGTATACATTACTGACATTGCACAATGTGGTGATATCTAGTAAACAAGTTAAATGGGCAAAAGAGGTTTGTTTACTAATATCAATTATGAAAGAAAATAAAGTAAATTACACAAATTATGAAATGGAGCAGATCAATCCACCCAACATTTCTTTTGAAAACAAAAAGAAGAAATATATGTGTTCATATAACACCTGTCTACTTGGCCTAGAAACACATCAGCAACTTCATGATCTTCCGCAATGATGCAATCAGTGTGAGCACTGCCACAGTTAAGGAGAAAATGTTACACATTTCCTTCTAAATTCACTAGACTACCATAGAGATCATTTGAAATGAAAGCATGTTCCTTTTCAAGAAGACAACAGTGACATGCCTTCCATAAAGATTTATATGAGCAATAGCTGAATACACATCATCCACAATTTCAATAGTGCAAGCCAACGAACTGTACTCGTGATGAAATGATTGCACCTTTGGAATATTCAACAAGGAACTTGCCTTTGGTCCTCCATATAAAGTAACACCTGCATTATACATTGCTTAGACACTCTGGAAACCTTACATATTGTATGTTTCCTTAATGTTCATTGTAACAGTTCATTTGTCTATATGTTAATATCTCAATAAGCCAAATAATGCCAAATGGATAGTTAACCCGAATAATAAGGGGCTTGAGATACAAAGCCAGCATCATGCTGCTCATCCACAAACATCCTCAGCAACTTCCCATCCAAAAACACAGAAAACACATGGAACTGATATGTCTCATAACACAAATCCCCAATCTTTTAATCTAAAGATTAAGAATTGTAATTTGTAAGCATTTCCCAGAAACACTGAAAAAATCAGATGAGCTAGATTTTGGCCAGTTTCTTGAGTTGCTCAGTTTCATTTTTAAAATTAGGTAACTTATGTTACAAAAACCCAATGTCCAGTCCGAATACCAATATTAATTCCATCTAGATGAAATCACACAGAGAGGAAAATCCTTTATCCAATTAAATTAAATAAGCCCAATAGAGATCAATGCAAATCAAAGAAGCATAGATATAGACCAGCTGTCAACAGAATCTAGAATTCAAGTAACTGTTTGCCAGAAACCCATACCTTCAGTCCGCAGGTCAACAATAACATCATTGAGCCAACCTTTCTTCATTAAGTCCTTGTGAACAAGAAGTGTTTCCTAAAATTTGAAAAAAATTTATGCATGGTTATAATTAGTGAGGAAAGAAAAATAGTTGGTATAACAAGCTCGCACTGTCATCCAGTACACTAGGGATTACCATGGCATTGCAGCCTGCTGGATAATCTACTTTAGCATCCAATACAATCCTCCTTGCCATCTCCATATTAGCAGACTTATCAACATAGACGTGGCAAATTCCATCTGAGTTAGCAATAATGCAGGTTTACTATGACAGTCACAACCAAATTCTTTGAAGAAAATGATTTACCACAGCATACCAAGCACTGGTTCAATGGTACATTTAAAAATAAGGATAATGGTCTTACCAGCGTGACCCAGAACAGGAATTTTAGTGGAACTCTTGATCTGAGAGACAAGTTTGTTGCTGCCTCTTGGAATCACCAGATCAATTACATCATCAAGCTGCAAGATAAATTGAAGATTCCAACTTTGGCTCAAGGTACCAATCTTCAAAGTACTAGTTTATAAATTTTGTTTTAAGCTACACAGGTCTACCCACCTTAAGTAGCTCAGGGATCTCTGCTCTTGAGGTCACAAGTCCAATTAGTTTTCCACCAACAGTTTCAGGGATGGCTTCAGTAATTATCTGCAATTTCAAAGAAATTATTATACCCAAAAAAATAAAAGTTAACTAATGAGACTGACAAACCAATAACATCTTAATAGTTCACAAATTGTTATTTCATTTGAAACCAAACTTTGTGCAAAATTGCATTTGATCGCTTAGCCTCCTTGCCTCCTTTCAAGAGAAGCCCATTCCCACTTCGAATTGCCAAGGAAGCTATCTGTGCAGAACATATGAAGCAACTGACTTAGAATGACTGATAAACAGCCTAACTACTTTTTGAGTTTTGAAAGCTCAATAAGTTCATGAGATACAATAAGAAGGAATCTATGTTATTATCAAAGGGAAAAGCCTGATCAGAAGCTTAATATATAGTTTTTATTAAGGTTTACTAACATATCATCTACATAGCCAACTGAAAAAGGTACATCAATGAAGGCAATCAGGAAGAAATGAAAGTGAGAATATTTAAAAAAAAAAAAAAAAATCCTTCAAATGAAAAATCTATAAAATGACAGGATGCATCAACATGAGAATAAAATGACCAACCCATCATCACCAATTTTCCCTGTGTAACCATAAAGCCAATCCACTTTATATCGAAGTAGTTAACAGGAAAACTTTATATTCGTTCAAATAGCAAGCCATGCAAACTAATGTTAGAAAGGAAAGGAAAAAACATAAGAAATTCCAAAATAAAAAGTCACTCAAGGATAGAAACAAAATGATTTAAGTCATGAATGGACAGAACTGCTCTCCCAATTCATTGGCAGAAAGAATTGCCATCATCAGTGGCGTACAATGTCTATTAATAACAATGTTCTGGAGAAGAAAAACCAATAGTCAATTTATTATTGTCAACTGTAATGTTGATGTAAAAAAGGTGGAAGGGCATGGTATCAATAACATGCATACTGAATTATTATAACTAAATGAAATATGCAACACAAATAGAAACATGGAAACTCAAAGGTTGTGTTTGGATGAGGTAATTCAAGGAAGGAAAGTAATGTTTTGGAAGTATTTTAATTATCTCATTATAAAATCCCTTGTTTGAATTAAAAGAGAATGGAATTTGAAAATTCCATGGTAATTTAATCAAGTAAGTTAGGAAGAATTTCAAAGTCTACCTAACTAGTGGAATTTCAAAATTTCCTTCTCGCATATTTTTAGAATATTAGTTATTTGCATAATTTTAAATACAGATATAGATATAAATACACACATATACACACACTAACATGATATATTAAATGCTTACATACATATCTATATACACTTACACATATATGTATACAAACACATGCATATTGATATATGTACATTTGTTTATGTAGACACACATACATATGCATATATGAATACATGTGTATACGTAATATATATATAAATACATACATATATATATGTATGTATATATGTATGTAAATACACATATGTCTATATATATTCATGTGCTTACATATAAAGATATACACATGTATGAGTATACATATATGTGCATACATATACATGTACACATGCATTTGCATGCACACACGCACACATACTAATGTACATATAAATACGTTCATACATATACAATACTAATATACATACACATGCATATAAATATATACATTCATACATTATATAGTTTGTACATATATTTATTAGTTACAACAAAGAATTTTACAAATACTATGGTTATCCAAACAAGGAATTTAAATTGTGGCAATTTAAATTCCATGGAATTTAAAATTGCACAATCCAAACACAACCTAAGAAGTACAATGGTTTGCTATTCCATTTATTTTACAAATCATGGATATAAAGTTCCCTTTGAAAAAAAATAAATAAATCAAGGCTGGAAGCCATGAGAAATAGGGTAGAAACAAAATACAAAGCCCACTGCTTTAAGCTCATAAATCAATACTCAATACTATAAAAATATTACGTTTTTGCATGGATGTCCCAGAGGAAGGAGGGCAAGGTGTTCTTAACCTCTCATTTTGGCTGGTAGGAAACATACCAATCTCATTTAAAATTTTCATGTTCTTTATATCATCAAGCTAATTTGAGCACAGTAGATATATTCACTTGCTAATCTCTAAACAGATCTTTCCTGAATACCTGCTGATTGACAAGGATAGCAATAATACAGAGACAATAGCAATAGTTGCAATCTCTTGAATGAAACTTCTATTTCAAGAAAGATACAAAAGCGAACACTCTTAATTTTCTAGACTAGTAAAAATAAACCCAGCACAAAATGAAAAAGTAAATGAAGAGATGGCAGTTTCCTTTGGGGGATAATTAAGCAAGTCTAAACAAAAGGAGAAGGGGATAAAAAAATGGTATAACCCACCTGTACTAGGGCATCAGGGCGAGACTCAAAAACAATCAAGAGAACGCCTAAAGGAGATGATGTTTTCTCTAAAACTAGCCCATCTGCAAGCTGCATAAAGGGTGGGCGTCAGAAACATCACAGATCAATAATTACCACAATAAAATCAGTGCAACTCAGAAAACCCAAGAAAATTTTCTTCAAAATATTATAATCAATGTACTTTATGACCAAATAATAATTACACTTAACAAACTTTGGACTATTTCCTTACACAAAATCATAAGTAACATAAGTCATGCGGCATGTCCTTATTCAGTGGTAAGATGTATTGATGTAAAACTAGAATCTGCAGTTAATATAATAAGGTGAAAAATTTGATAATCCTTACTTCAGTTCGTTTTAATACTTGACCAATTGGATCTTCCATGTTTGCAAGAATTCTCATGTTGTTTGCAAGGGTTGCAATCTGTCAGTTATTGAAGTTTTCCATCAGAATTTCTGCAGTTATTTAAATTTGAACAATTCCCTTCATTAACTTAAAATTTAAACAAATATTTATATATGTGGATTGTCTTGCATGCCTTCCCAGGCTTTAAAAGCAGTCTAGCAACCAAGGATTTTTCATATCCTGCTTCTTGCGCAACAGCAACGTCAGCATCATTTTCAATCCTTATCTCTTCTTCATTTGCTTCCAGTGCATCAGCTATGTTCAGCAAAATTTGTTTCCTCTCTTCTACAGATAAGGCCTATTAAATAAGGAGATTAGCATGTTGAACTAGGATCTATTCACTAACTGCCCAGAAATATTTATGATCGATCACAATTTTTGGAAGTGTGGGAGGAAAAAAAAACCTGAAGCCGTCTGGAACAGTCCCTAGCTGCAGTTGCCATCTCCCGTACATCAACCTCTTTTATTGGGACCCACTTATGAGCATCTTTATGGAAGAGGGTTCCAATGCATTGTCCTTGGAGGACTTTAATGATATTTTCTGCCGCAAAACCACTGAAAAGGATAAAAAATATATGAATAAGTAAAATCCAACTTGCAAAAAAGAGTATCAGATATAGTAGGTAGTGTGCACACAGGCTTTCATAGCCTTCTTGGCATCAGAATGAAGGTATAATATATCTTTTATTTTGATACACACACACAGATACTCAAATGAAAGTGTAAATTTACTAATTCAATGTGTGGTCCAGTGGGAGGTGGTAAGCAAGAAGACATACAATGAGGAAGACAGATAGGAAATAGAATAACAAAAATGATAACTGCATGCAGATTAAATTAATAATATTTATTTCCTTTTTACTTTCCTTTTTCAAAATTGCTTGTGGTTTTCTGGAAAAGGAATTTCGGGTGTTCAAATGTCATGGTCTCTCAATTCTGAATAACTTATTTCTAAGTGAAAATAGGACTGCAAAAGAACTATTTTAATCAAAGAGGGAAAATGAAAATTCCTTCAACAATTATAATTTTAAAGAATACAGTAAGAAAATAGATATTTTCAGTTTTAATTTTCGTCAGTGAACCACACAATATATCATAATTAGTGTACCTGGTAATAATAACAGGTATTCCAGCTTCAGCTGCATTGACAGCAGCTTTTACTTTGGCGGTCATTCCACCTCTTCCCACCCTAGACTTATCTCCAAAAGTAATTTCATTTTGATGCTTTTCTTTGATATATGTATGAATAAGCTTTGATAGCGGGTCACTTGGAGGGCCGCTATAAAGACCCTCTACATCACTCAACAAAACAAGAAGATCAGCTTTTAACTCCAAGGCCAATAAAGCTGATAAACTGTCATTGTCCCAAAATATACCAGAAGAATCCTGCAGAATATATGAGTTGGAAACACTTTAACTACTTAAAAAATTAATAATGGAAAGCACTATGTAATCAATCCAGGAAGCAAATATTAAATGCAACTTTTAAAACTGAAAAGACATAAGTTCCACGTTCAATTAAAATTTGACACAATTTCCATATTCAAATAAACTCAAGTGAGGAATGTTGACATGCCGATGACCTTAAAGAAGGGAGATAAGGGAAGTGAAGGGGCAAAAAGGTTATCCTACAAATATATTACTTTTGATCTGTTTTGGCAAAACCCTGCCATATTAATATAATTAACAAAAACCTTCAAACACCCTCAACAGAATAGAAGTGTTTAACAGAACAGTTTGAACAAATGCTATGAGTGTTCAATGGGAAGAGAAAGCTTTAACTGAAGAAGAAACAAAATGTCAAATTCCCTTATATGTACTCAGGTAGGCTTGTGGACAAAATTATGACTGAAGTTTAATCACACACAATAATCCAGATAGGACCTTATACAGCATCAAAATTTAAGTTTAACACGCAGTTAAGTAAATTTATAAAAGGAAAAGAAAAATATTTCTGTCGTTTATTTCTTGTTAGCTCAAGCTAAAAGCTGATCACAAGTTGGGCTCCAGGTCTTATTTTATCAAACTTTCAGAGGGTCTGAGCCCAAAACTCAGTACAATCCTATATAATGTAAAGCTCAAAGCCCAGCACATGATCTGCTCTAGCTCAAGCCTTGAACATATCACCTGCAACTAATGCAGTTGAATTCAGTGGCAGTAGTTCTACGCAAACTGTGAAGGAAAAGCTTTAAGAAATCAAGATCAAGAATTTAGTTTAGCTATGTTAGCAAGTCAGACAAGTAAAGCAACAAACCTCGTAAGGAGCTTTCCTAGTACTAACTGCATCATTCTCATTGAATATGGGAATGACTTTTAGTGCTAACAAAGATTTCACAGTTTCAGTAAGTTGCTTTCTAAAATCTTTATCTCTAAAATCATTGTCTGTCACCAGAAGCTGAGCAGATGTCACATCAAGCTGCAATGCAGGTAGAGAAAAGAGAACACATCAAATATCAACTGTACTGAAATCAGGTAATAACAGAAAATGAAATGCACAATACGAAAGCCAGGAAAAAAAATAACGCATGGGGGGGGGGGGGGGAGAAGAAAAGTCCATGGAGGAAAAACATGTTAGGAATAATTACAAGCATAGATGCCTGTGCAGTTTGAGACAAATGAACACTAAGTAATGCCAATTACCTGGCTGAACAAGGCATCATAAATTGCCATAAGACTATTTTGTCCAACTGCTGCACATGCCTTGCCATCAAGGTCAACTTGTGGCTTTTGTAGATCAGCAAAGCTACAACAGTATATGATACAAACAAGTAAAGTAATATCTTGAATTGCATAGAAATGCAAGAAATAGTGATCCGCCAATACTTTTAAAATTCAACAGAATTGATGGATTACTCAGTAAAAACATCTAACCTGCTGTTAATTAATTTCCTGTATCTAAGCCTTTGGCGACCAAGGCCAACAGCACCTGATGACACCAAAATAACCTCATATCCTAGAGAATTAAGCTCCTTAATCTACATTTGTTCCACAATTCAATGTACCATTAAACATGCCAAAATGAGAAGTCCACGGAAAACCATAACAAGTCAAATCTTGATGTATAAGCTAACTAAGGGCAATACACCATTTCAACTTACCTGCTCACAGAGCATCCCCAACTTTCCAACCGCTAGTCTTCCATCCTTACGGGTGACGACAGCAGTCCCCACCTTAAACAATCAACCGGGCAACATTAGCATTTGCTTCAAACAAACACTCGACTCCATGACACTATCCATTCCATCAGCTTAAGAAACTTTCAATTACTTGGACTACAATTACGCGCCAAAAAAAAAAAGATTAACTATAAAATACATGAATTCACGCATACAATTCAGAATAAGCAATTGTTATCGTTGCCATGTAATTGGGTTCGAAAACTGCTGCAGAACCACCAGAGAACCAACGAAGTGAACGATTGCGTCAAACTCGCGCAGTCAACTAGCAATGCGGTATTGAATTGGAAAAGACGCCATTTCATAAGGAATATGAAAAGAGAAAAACACTTTACGGATAGAGTAGTTAAAGAAAATGCAGCAAACCTTGATGATGAGGCGATTAACGTCTTTGACGAAAGCTCGAGAAGGATCTGCGGCATCCATGAACAACGCAGTGTCTCAGCGTCGAAAGAGAGTGGCGGCGTCGAACGCCGAAGATACGAAAGAGCTGGAAACAGAGAAAGAGAGAAAGAGAGGAGGAAGTTCAGGCAGCAGCTGCAAGAGAAGACAAACTACAGAGGAGCCGCCCCTACAAGGGCTTTTCAGGAGTTGCACCCACAGTTACAGATCACAAGTTAATAGAAAAAACTATCCGTTTAACATAGATTGTGATATTATATATTTTTTATTTTAAAAATTGATAAAAAATTTTGATTAAATTAAACATAAATAGGTATACTTTTGTCACAATTGTTTATTGGTCCATATATTTATAATCGTTGTAATTTGGTTCTTATACTTTCAAACTAATTAAAAGTTAATCTTTGTTGTTAAACTATGTTATTTCTCTAATAATGTAGTAGTCACATGTTTTCTTTTTTAAAACAAGTTATTATTTTTAAGTCAAATTATATAATGGGTTGAAAATTATTGTGCAAAACTAATTAATTGCTAAAAGAAACTTCAAATTGGCATCCGTTTCTTCTTATGAAATGTGTACAAAAATGACTTGCAGAAAAATTTACAATTTTATTAATGTTAACTAAAGTATCTTTGTATTTATTATTTTTTAATTTAATATATATTTAATTAATATAAACTTTTAATTTATTAAATTTAAAATAAATTAATTCTATAATTTTGAATTCAAAATAAATATTAATGAAATAATAATTTTTAAAAAATATTTTTGATAAATTTTAATTTTTTTAAAATTAATATTATTAAGAACATTTCAATTAAAAGAGTAAAATTATAAAAGAAGGAAGTGTAGATTTTTTTTTAATAAAAGTAAGAGATAGTATAACTTTAAATCTTTGAAAGATAAAAATATAATTTACTCTAATATATATATATATATATTATTCTTTTGTTATAATTTTACTTAATTTTTAATTATATTTTTATAATTTAAAATTTTATAATAAAATTTTTATAATTTAATCAATTTTTGTTAAAAATATATTAAATTTTATTAATATTATTAATATATAATATTTTAATACTCTAAATATGTATAATTTATATCAATAAAAAAATAAATAATAACATAAAAATAATTTATATATATAAAATAAAAAATAATTTATATTAAGTAATATAAATAGATTAAAAATTTTAATAAAAATTTAAACGTAAAGATTAATTTAAGAATTTATTAAATAATAAAGATTCAATTATAAAATTTTAAATTATAAAAATTTAATTAAAAAATTAAATAAAATTACAGCAACTCTATATATATCTTTCGACCCAAAGTTGCAAACTTACAACTGAGATATTCAACTTTGAAAAGAGTTTCTATGCATGTGTAATTATAATATTACAATTTTGAATGGAAAATGTATGTCTAAGAGGAAAGCGTATACAAGTGGAGAATAAAAGTTTTAAATTAGAAGAGGACGCTATTTAAAATAAGAAGTGGAAGAGCATAAAAAAATATAAACATGGAGGCACAAATTGGACAACGCGACACCTTCAGGACATTGATTGAAGTAGATCGTAGATCCGTGTCACCCGGGTGGGTCCCAGTCTTGTAGGCTTTGATTTAATTAATAAATATTTAATTAGAGTATTAATGAACTTTCAAAAGAATTTGGATTAAATTAAATATTTTACCTGGTAATAAAAAATATATATTTTCCTTGACGTTCTC
This sequence comes from Senna siamea, assembly GCA_031216115.1. Taxonomy (NCBI): domain Eukaryota; kingdom Viridiplantae; phylum Streptophyta; class Magnoliopsida; order Fabales; family Fabaceae; genus Senna; species Senna siamea. The sequence continues at coordinate 10,694,512 of CM062367.1, read as the reverse complement.
CAAGGGTTGAACCGGGTTCAAAGAATTTAAGCTAAGGTGTCTGAGCCCGGGTTCGAACCGGGGACCTCTAGTGTGTGAGACTAGCGTGATAACCAACTACACCACCCAGACATTTTAAAGAAAGTCGTCCTTTTAAATAATTTCAGAATTTTGGAATTTGTCGGTTTAATCTCAAGTTTTGTCACAATTACTCTATTATTTAGCCACCAACAATTAAATAATAAAATTAAAAAAACCTACGTCATCCCTTGTTAGTATGGAATTTGAAAATTATTATTGCTTTCAGCTGAAGGCAGCTTCGAATTTATGAAACGCACGCTTTAGTCAACGAAAATCATACAATAAGAATACAATCTATCCAATTAGGGTTTTATTAATCAATATTTTTAGGGTATTGGTAAATAATGTATTTATTATAATTAAATGGTCAAAAATTATAAAAATTAATAATTTGTATTAAATGAGTTTATTTTTTTTAAAGATAAAAATGTCTTCTATAAAAATAATTTTTTTTGTTATTTCATTATGAAGATGCACTATTTTTTATTAATTATCATTTTTTATTAGAGAAACATTTATTATTTTTCATTAAATTAAAATTTATCATTTTATTTTTTTCTCTAAATAATTCTTTATTTTTATAAAAATAAAAAATAATTTATTATTTAATTTTTTGCAAAATAATAATTTTAATTATATTAGATGATTTTTAAATTATATAATTAATACTATTAACCTAATATAATTAAAATTATTGTGTTGTAAAAAATTAATTAATTAATTATTTTTATTTTTATAAAAAAGTAAAAAATCAATTAGAGAGATAAATATAACTAAAATAAATAAAAAATGATAAATTTTCATTTAATAAAAAAAAATATATTCCTATAGTAAAGTAATAAAAAAGATTCTTTAAAAGTATTTAAAAAAAAATAAAGAAACTCATTTAATACAAATTATTATTTTTAGTAATTTTTTTAAACTAACGGCAATAAATATATACATAACCAATGCGTACCAGTTCGCAAAACTTGTATAAATAACAGCTCCCTTCAGTACGTCTTTCATGAAATATTTAGTTTCCTCAAACTAAGCTTACACTCTTCAATCCATGGCCTGCTTCTCTGTGACTGTACTCCTCTTCTCTATTTTCCTCGTAGCACAATCCCAACAACCATCACTCTCGCTCAATATATTCCCTTACTACTCATCCACCACAACCCTCAACCACCAAAAAATGCTTCAGAATTTCAAAGTGTTTATCTACAAACCAAACAAGCCTTTCCACTATGCCACCCTAGCTGAATCCCTGTTCTTCGCCACACTGGAGAAAAGCCACTTCGTGACGCAGAACGCCGACGAAGCACATCTCTTCTTCGTCCCTTTCTCTTCCGACATCTCCGCGCGCTCCCTCGCGCGTTTCATCGGAAGCCTTCGGACGGACTTCCCGTACTGGAATCGCGCCCTCGGCGCCGACCACTTTTTCTTGTCCTGTGCCGGAGTTGGGCGCGACTCGAACCGGAACGTCGTCGAGCTGAAGAAGAACTCGATTCAAATCTCATGCTTCCCGGCAAGAAACGACGGTTACTACTTCATCCCTCACAAGGACTTGACGCTACCTCCAATCACGAATAACACTCACGCTCCAGCGAACAGGACGGCGAGGTTTCTAGGTTATGTCAGGCATGGCGCCGTAACGTCGTCGAGTTTGATCGACGAGTTGGTCAACGATCCCGAGTTTTTTATCGAAACGGAGCCGTCGGATGGGGTTACTTATGCTGAGAGATTGAGTGGCAGTAAGTTTTGTCTGTTTGAGTACTGGAACGATGTGTCGTGGATAGGAGAGTCTCTGCGTTTCGGGTGCGTGCCGGTGGTGATTGCTGATCGTCCCGTGAACGACCTGCCGTTTACGGATGTGCTGAGGTGGCAGGACATGGCGGTGTTCTTGAGAAGTGGTGGAGGAGTGAAGGACCTAAAGCACGTGCTAAAAGACACGTGGAGTGATCGGCACGAGTATATGAGGAGGTTGGGTGTGGCAGCGAGTAGGCATTTTTTGTGGAACGAGGAATCTCAGCCGTTCGATTCGTTTAATACTGTGATGTATCAATTGTGGCTCAGGAGGCACACGATTAGATATGCAAGAGCCGAATAGGATTATTTTTACGTATAACACCATTTTTAAAATTTTTATTTGCCATGATTATGGTTGCAGAGAGGTTGTATATTATCTTTTATAACAGCTATTTCTTAAAGAAAATAAATAAGAAAGTAAAACATTTTTATTTTTAAAATCAGAGATGCTTCTTCATATTCTTCAACGCCACTTGATCTTAAGCAAAGGGGAGAGGGAATAAAAAGGAGCAGAAAAATAAAAGGGAGAATATATATAAGAATATTAAATGATTCATGAGCTGTTAAGACGGTTATATACTTATATTTCATTTCCTCACATAGGCAAACATTTGGTCTTTCACTCTTCACTCTTCTCCTAAATAAATGAATAAATAACACCTTTTATTTGGAAACGATGACATGGATCATCTTCACATTTGAACCAATCATACGATTAAGGACAATTAATAAATATCCTTCAATGAGATGCTATAAAATCAAGTTCTTTATATTTTATTATCAAAATTTTAAATAAAAATTAAATATGTAAAAAATTAAAGAAAAATTAATTTAAAGTTCTGAATTATTAAATGTATATATAATCATTTTGTGACTAAAAATTTAATAATAAAGATAAAAAAATCACACATGTTTTTTGTTCTTTTTTTCTGTTCTTCATTTACAATTAGATAACATTTACCAAATTGTTCTCAATCACATCCTAATGGTAAATGTCATCCAAATAATAAAAAATATTAATTTTTCAGTCATGTAACTTGATCGTCTTATATTTAACTCAATTCTATTACTAAAAAAAAGATTTTTTATCACTTTTTTTTTTTTAAAGAAAACACAAATAGAGCCACTATTATCAAAACAAATATTCATTTAGTTAAATCACCCAACAGAAAAGCTGCCATATAACTGAGCGAATAATAACTTCTGTACAATTTGAAAGTCCTATTCTAATGACAAGCATTTTCTTACTTTTTCTTCATTTATCGCCCTCAAACTACCATTGCTAAAGAGAAGCAATCTGGACACCTAATAACACGCCATACATTAATTGTGCATTTCTAAATGAAACAACAAATCCCAAAAGGATAACGGCACAAAAAAATGTTACAACTTCAATAACAAAAGTCAAAGCATTTGTCTGAGCTGCTGATTTTCTTTACGAAGAGACTTGACTTCTTTCATCAACTCAGCCTGGTTTTCCAGAATGGAGTTCATCACGCTTGACATTTCTGTCTGTTGAGTGTGGCTATAAATCAGAGAGGAAGACAAGAATTGGAAGAAGTGAAGAATGGAAAATAATTTCAGATGCATACATACCTCTTGCAGATGAAACTGTCTTAAAATTTCAATATGAAGGTTCCTCATATCCTCATGTATGGATTTTTGAAAGGAGTCTAGAGTTTCTTCGAGAGTTCGTTGAAAAAGCTGTAGTGTAAACAAAGAACCTTGCTGAGCATCTGACTGAGTCGCTTTCTGTTTTTGTGAGGCTACCCCCTATTATAAATTTCACATCAATCGTCAACATAAGAAAACTAGGACAACAACTATACATGTATTAGCAGATTAAAATAATTGGCTCTGTCACCAATTTGAATTCTGTATCAAGCCCCAGAACTAAAACAATCTATGCCAATGAAACAAATACATGGCCTGCGTTTTATTTTGAAACACAGTAGTGAAACACGGTACTAAATGCAAGTGATCATTAATATATTCAATATAAACGTCAGATATAATCAATGCACAAATTTTACTTACATTTGCTGGTAATACGTAGCTTGATTCAGTTGGAACTGATGTATCAGACTTGAGCAGCAAGCTATTTAGAAGCTCTTCTCTGCTTTCTGCTCCTGACTTTTTCATCTTAGGTGATCCCACTGAAAAGGCTACTCCATCACTGAAGGTAGATGTAGTGCTTATTCTCTCCGCATAAGTAGAAAATCTTCGGGTCAAAGATGACATTCGAGGAGAATCAAGGTTACTCTGTCCAAGAATGGCTTTTGTACTGATGGACAAGGAGCTAGAAGACATGTGATCAGGAAAACCCATTGAAGTCTCCTGGCTTGTAGAGACATCTTTGGCACGTAAATTGGCATAACTGATGCTTGAATTTGTTAGAGAAGTAACACCTGCTGATGAGGCTGAATCCTGTAATCCAGCAAACATTGATCCTGCTGCCTGAACACCGGGAAGCGAGGTCCCAAAACGAGATGGTGCATTGACAGACTGACGTAGGTAAGCATATTTATCAGATAACCTCTCACCACCCCACGCTTCTGGAGGAGTGATGGAAGAAGCTTCATCCTTCGAAGATGGGGGGGCAGCCGATTCCATTAGTGGAAGTGAAGATCGAGTTTCATCCTACAAGTTATAAAGCAATATAATCATTCAATATACGATAATCCAGCTTGAATGAACTACCCTAAGCAAGAACAACAAAGAATTCAAGCAAAGTTATATAGTATACTAGAGGCTTGGCATGCACTATAGTATATTCAATTTTTAAAAAAAAATATATAAAAATAAGAAAATTATTATTATATTTTAAAATAGTAAAATTAAATCATGGAAAATATTTCACTTCTCTCTCTCCTGACATCTATTTTAATTCCTAACTTACTATACTTTCCTCACATGTTTTTTAAATTCATATTTTATTTCCACAAGGCTCCAAAGTATAGATATTAAATTCATATAATAGTATAGATATTAAATCCTCTTGAAAATTTTGTTATACTTTTTTGCCCAAAAGGGTGGTAAGAGAAATCCCTTAGGAATTGTTTGATGATGAATTAAATAATAATACCTAACAGATGCTCCTAAGTAAAAATTCCTTCCTTGCAAATCATAATTAAATCAAAAGCACGACTTAAATCCTTCCAAAATCATTCTCAAGGTACCTCAACTTTTTGTTAGGAATTTGCAGGAAAGGAAAAGAACTGTAAACCATCTGGAACAAAATTGGGACTAAATATTGCTGGTGCAAATAAGGTCTAGGATAATCAAGCCGATAACAACCCATGTCAATAGATTAGAATGACAAATAAATGATCTTTTCATTTAGAAAATTCCAAGGTTCCAATTATGCATTTGTATATGACAACCATGTTCTCTTTTCATAGCATATTTTGAGAATTCTAGTAATATGCATCAAACACAATATGTCGGGATCTGAATAGAAAGCTTGTAGATGAGTGTTTCACACAGAGCAGTTAAATTCAAAACTCAAGCCACAGGGAACTAAGGACCTGCTTGGAAGTTGAGCCAGATTTCCAATCAAATATTGGATGATCCACATTGCCTTCCTCTGTATTTGGAAATCTCCTACCAGATGAAGGAAACAACAGCGATGATGGTTTCCTCTCTGCAAACATATTATCCTTCTTTGCTCCATTTTCATCCCAAAGTGAGGGCGCTATTGGCTGAACATCCACGAGAGGGGAGAATACCTCCATGTCATCTTTGAAGTTATAACTAGAAAGTGGAGCATGCAACCTTGAGAGAGTTCCACCTGGCCATAAATGGTTTCTAAGGGGTGTTTCCTCTCCACTAGACACATTTAGCATGCTTGATGCAAATCCACTACTAGATGCTTTAAGTGAAGATGCTTCAAAGGAGGCACTTAGACGACCAGAATTCCTAGAACTGGACAATGATGTAGATAGGGAAACACTTGACGAGGTTGTGGCAGGTAAAGGATCAGGCATAAGGATGGAATCTTCAACTGCATCTCCCACAAGAGCAGTCTCAGCAGTGCAACTAGTTTCATTAACAATAACAGGTGTTGACCTTTGCCAGCATAAGCCTGTAACAGCCTGTTTCATACTACACATTATTAGATTGAGAGTTTGGAAACAAAAACCAGTGAGCTAATCCCAGGAGAATAAACAAGATCCAATGGTCAAAATCAATGTTTTAAAAATCAGAGATCATTGAACTAAATAGAGTGGTTCACAGTTTAGCAGTCTAACCAGGTTTAATTAAGATCAAACCAGAATTTCTGATTACATAATTATTTTTATATAGATAATATGATAAAATGTGTCAAAATGCAATACAATAATTAAACAAATATGGAAATTATAAAAAAATTAAAAATAATATCTAAGCAATTTATACAATATAAAATAATATATATCAATCATGTTTGTAAAATAATTAATATACTATCAAAATGTAAGCTTCAGACCTTATTAAAAGTTTTAAATGCTAAATTTGATTGTATGTTAAGTTTCATAATTTTATCCTTCTTTTTTTTTTAAGTTTGCACTCATAGTTACTCGTCAAAAGTAAGGATAGTCTATGACAACTAGGTTTAAATAAAACAAGTGTGTTGATCATTTGACGGCTGGCCTTGTACTAGTCGTACTATCTCCACCCAGCCCACAAGGATAAGTACAAGGGCACCACAACTAGTACAAGCAAAACCCACCAGCGATCAACACACTTACTTCAACCTAGTCGTCACACCAACTATACTAACACAAAATAAGTAATAAAAAAGTGTTCTTAGAATAATTTTATTCAGTTTTCAAAAAATATTTTTTATTAAGGAAAGAAGTTATTAAATATAATGTTTTCCACTTTAGTTATCAACAAACCAAGTTGGCTTACTGGGCACGTGGCTATCAAGCAACCTCACTGACTCGGGTTCAAACCCTCTCTTTTACCATTCTAAATTTAAAAGGTGAATGCTTTCCTGCCATCCTCGGTTGGTCCCTTGACCAAGAGGCAAGAATTGAACATGGTTCAAAGATATAACAAAACTAACGAGTTATCAGTCATCTAGCAGTCAACTAGCCAGTTCTGTTCAAATAAAGTCCAGTTGTTGAAATGAGCCAGACCAAAGAACAACCCCTGTCCATGGTTGATCTGGTTAGTCCAATTTTCAAAACTGTGGTCAATATCACACTAAATCCTCAAATACACACAAAAGCAGTTGATAACACAAAGTAATGGAGCATATGAAATCTTCGTGACCCTCATCTATTTGGAAAACCATATGACTGGTTTATGGGTAAATATGTTACTTGTTGATAGACCATTCAATACCATTGGCCGTTATCTTTGTGCATTCTAAATCTAGTGGTCAACAAATGGTGGATAGTGTTCATATTTCCGAGAGATCGTACATATTGAACAAAACCCATATAATTTTACCTTATCTATTAGGATACACCAATGGCTTTTGTTAACAAGGCACTTAAAAGTGAAAACTTAATGGCAGTGTCATTGAAAGTAAACTCGAACATCCAGTCAAACAGGTGGACTGGTGAACACCTGTCTCGTTTGGTTCCATCTTCATTCTGGCCCTTGCCTTTAAAAGGTAAATTTTTAGAACTTTATTTACTTTAAATGGCCCCACTAGACAAGTTGTCCCATACTCCTCACACTCACTTTGCTCTCCTGCACCTAGAATATTTATAGACCATGACACACTCAAATTCTCTCATTTCAAACTCTGGCGGACTTTCAAAAACACTTTCATACATTTGTTTTCCCTTCTTTTCTGCTCCAAACCTCCACCTTCAATACAACTAACAGTTTTTTTCCTTTATTGATAAATATTGAGTTTAATTAAAATGAAATACTTTAACTTCTAATTTTAAGATACTATACTTTTACTACATAACATTAATTCTTTATTTATAATAAACTTTATTATGTAAATTTTTTTTCATGAATTAAATGTTTATAAAAATATATTAATAAGCTTAATATGTTATAATTAAGTGATTCTTAAATATGATGTTCAACTTTTGTCATATTTTAGTTAATTAAAATATTATTTATATCTATTTTATATTAAAATTTTTAGGTATAAAAAATGCTTTATATTATTTTAATAAGAACTGGTTCAACCAATTTAATTTGTAAACTTTTAGTTGAACCTGTGATTAAGTGATCTAGTACCTTCACTGGGTTAATGGCCAATTTGATTCCAATAACTATGCCCAATAGGCACAAGGGCACTAATCTCGTATGAAATATAGTTCCTAGAGTCAGCCACCCAAGGCTGTGAGAGTGCTCATACGCAAAAAAAATTTGTAAGCTTATAGCAGCTTCTATACTTACATTACTCCATGTTAACTTTTTATGCAACATTCAATCAAGTACCTCCATACTTTCAAGAGTCCATGTTGATGTTAGGTGTGACAAATATCAAGCATTAATCAGCTCCAAGGCTTAAGTGCATTACCACATAGATCCAGATAAAAAGTTGCAAATGGGGCAAAGAACTACCTCAGAACTACCATAAGCATGAAGAACGACAAAAGGTTGTGGTTTTCCACGGACATCATAGAATGCAACCCAACCGTTGCTTGTTCCAGCTGCCAGCATCCAACCATCATCTCTAAAGGCCAAAGAAGAGAACGGTGCCTCATAAGAAACGCAAGATGATGGTCTTCTAGAACCAGAGTCATAAGTATATAATTTTTTGTCAAGACCCACACTAGCAATTATCTGTCAATGGGAGAAAGATGTCAGGAAGCAGAGTCTTTGAACTATTTTATTAACTATCCTAACCCAAAAGAGAGGTTCATGATTTCACAGAAGGACAAACAGTATCCCTATGTATATTGAATATAATAAGCCATTAGAAATGAAACCTTGTCATTGGATGGAGAGAAGCTAATACCAGCAGTTGGTGCAGAATGTTGCTTCAACCATGAAACCTGTTATTTCGTTTGTTCCCAAAAAGGGGAAAGAAAAAAAAGAAGAAAAGAAGAGAAAGCAAATGTATACTGTCAATTCCCAAACATTCATGAAAACTCATAGTTAAAAAGAAAGCAAGAAACAAAAGAGATTCCACAGGAACAGGTAATTGTTTACAATATCATTAAACCAATTAATAATTTTCATAATATAAGATAAAATTTGTGAAGATGTTATAAGATGAAGGTGTTGGCATGAGTTACATTACTATTTTACATGGAATATACCAATGCATTGTTTCAACTAAATTTGCAAAATGAACTTACTGCATATTCTGATGATGCATCTTTAAAATATACACATTCTCACTCTAATCTACGTAGTAAAGTGAAAAAATTAATAAATATAACACTAGAGCAGTGGCAAAACAAAAAGAGAACATCAGGACTCGTTGCATACTAGAAGTCCACTGTCCACCAATACTTCATTGGAAAAATGTTTCAAGGGAAACATACTGTCAAGTGTCAACCAACTAAAATGTTCAGTTTTTCAAAGTATGTTACATAATATATGAAAAAACATATTGCATACCTTAGGGCTACGACCTGTTGTATCCCACAAATGAACCGTACCATCATCACCAGCAGTCACTAGAAGGTGTCGACTAATCCGGGAATAATCAAGAACTCTCAACACCTGATCTTACAATTTTAAACACAAGTGATTAGTGCAGACACATCAACTTTTAAGAAATAATAAAACAAGGAACTGCAGAAGCAGACAATTCAAAAAAGAAGAAAACCATTTTATTCTCAAAAAAAGTAGAAAACCTGTTTGTTAGGGTCTTTAAGTTCAGCAGCCCTAGCACCAGAAGCAAGGTTGTGAAGTATAAGGTCCCCACTAAGGCTGATAGAAGCGAGGTGCTCATCTTTGCAATTATACATTACACCTGTAATGGTATTAGTATGACCCCTTAGCCATTTAATACAGCGCTTCCTTTGCAAATCCCATATCCTTACTACTTGACCACTTCCTCCAGAGCAAATGTATCTGGATGCCTTGTTACTGAAGCTGATAGCCATTATGGACTCCTGAAAAAAATGATATTACCAATTGCATGATCTAAACCAGAAAAGAACAAAACACTGCTTGATTATGCAGAACTTGAGTTACTTACAGGACCGCTGACACCATGGAGTGACTATGATCATATAATTACAGGAAACATATCAATGACCACAAAGGATCTTATGATGCAGCTAAGTCATTTTTAATTGCAATAAAAGGCCTGTATGGAATCATGAACAACAATTCTGTGTCTCATAGCTTTCAAAAGTTGGAATATGTACACCGCAAAAGACACATTACATTAGTATTATACAGATTACAGAGAGGCTTCCCTGCTTCTGCTACTTTTCTGGAAAAGCCAGAAGGCCAACTTTGACAAAATAGTGCTTCTACTCAAGCATAAATTCTATTCTTAAAGGCCAAAGCTTTGTTTGTCGAACTAAAGGTCATAGGAGATTTTGTAAAGTTAATGTCTTTTCATTCTTAAAAAATATTAACAAAGGTAATGTCAAGAATTCCAGATACAAACTGTAAGGATATAGAGTCCAACCAGTGGTGATTATGTGAAGTGCAATTCCTACCCCCATATGTTCCAATCAACAAGTAGTTCAAGTACATGGGTATGGAAGAGGAGGACAACTAAATCAATTTGCTTTTGTTCCTATTCTCACAATCTTCAAGTTTATCAAAGACAAAGCTACAAAAAAATGTTGCCAGAAGTATAATTAAGTTATTTTCCTGCTCTTTTTGGGGGAGAGTGGTAAAAGAGAGCATTTTGCTACTTGTATTTTTTGCAATACTATAGTGTTCGTAGTTTCAGAAAGAAAACTGAAAATGTTGAGGTTCATAACCATGACAAATCACAAAGATCATTTGACTCAGATACTTCATTACTTTAAACCATTACTCTTTTAATGAGTTGTTCCTTTTGTTCCAGTAATTTCAGAATTCACTTTAGTTTCAGCTTTACGAGACACTACGTTTTCCACCCAACAGCAGAAATTACCTCAATGTTATCTCCGCTATCAGTACCAGCCACAGGAATGGTACCCATGCTATTCCCATTTTTACGCCACAATGAGATCTTCTTATCATCTCCAGCACTGGCCACAACCAAATCTGAACAAAAAATTTTAGTTCAAACAATTAAATCTTCTTTTTATGTATGCCAGTGTATCCAAGCAAATTAGAACCAATAGCTTAAATTAATTCTACAGTAACTTTCAGGAATCCAAAAAATCATATGCACCAACCAAGTCAAACACCAATGTTTAGTTCAATAGCGTCCACTCTATCCGCAAGTAAAAGAAAAAAAGTACAAAGAGAATCAATTTTCCAAAAGGAGAATTACTAACAAACAACGAAATACGACAAACGCAAACCCTTCAAAGAAAAATACCACTATGCAACGGAAAGGAAAGAGATCACAGATTGACTCACTGGTATGGTTCCACTTCACTGAATTGACTTGAAAACCAGGAGAAGGAGTGTAACTCAATGAGCAAGGATCCCCGGGTTTGACCGAGGCATCGAATAACTTCACAGTATCACCTCCACTTGCCGCCAACAACGCCATTGACGGATCCCCAAAATTTATCAGCCACTTTTTCACAATCTCACTTCAACAAAGACTTTGGAAACCACCATTACCAAACTTGAAACTTTCCACACAATTTCGGTAGCAGAATTCTTCAGTGAAGATTCTAGGAAAGCCTTTGAGAAGTGAAGAGAAGAAAAATGGAAAACATTTTCCGATTTGGGCTTGGAAACCCTACAAAACACGGAGAGAGAGAGAGAGAGAGAGGGTTGGGTAAGGAAGAAAAAATTTAAACGAAAGAAACGTAGAAAGTGGGCGCCTTTATATGCTATCATTGATCTAAGAGCCCAGCTCTCAATGAGTGTACCTTTCTCTTTAATTAAATTTCAAATTATCACATGTGCAGTTACTTTTAGCACTTATAACTTTTTTTTTTTTTTGTTCTTATTGCTTTTCCGGAAATGAATATGCAGCTAATCACTATCTGCGAGTACATAGTGGAAGTCATGGTATTGGACTATTGGTAAGCTTTCTTCCACGGCACTTTTTAAATTTTCAAACAAACTGTAAGTTTTTATATTTTTATTATTAAATTTTTTAATTAGAGATTAATATATATATTATTTTTATAATTTATTTTTATAATTTATTTTTTTAAAATTTTTTTTACATATTTTATTTTAATTAAAAAATTTAATAACAAAAATAAAAATAACAGAATATAAATTTAATTTTTAAATTTTTAAAAAAACTTTAGGCAATAAAGCCTTAGATTTATTTTGAATATATAATTATGAAAAAGTAAAAATGAAGGAAATTCAAGTCTATGTATGTTTTTTTTTTCACATATATTTGGAATTAATAAATACATCCATCATTTTATTTTATTTATCTAAGGAAGGAAAAGAAAGAAAATAGATGAGTTTCTTTAATTTCAAATAATTGTATACTGATTGTAATTTGCTAACTTTTAAGGTAAAGTTTTGCATTTTAAGGAGATTAAAGACACACAATGTGTTTGTGTCCTTTAATCTCGCCAGAAAGATTGTGAATTTATTGGTTGGATCAAGTTTCTGCTACCTCAACTCTTGAAAGTTGTAACCTTTGTGAATGCTTTGATAATGGCATGTTTAATGCTTCCTTGATTATCTAAAAATCATAATCAGCACTTGCTACTAATATCAGCTACTTATGAATCTGAATCTGTGTTTCTTATGTTGGCTAAAAAGTGTGTCTTGAAAGAATGAAAGTATAACAATTGAAAATAATAATTATTAATTTTTTTAATAAAAATAATTAATGAAAGAATTTTTTAAAAAATTAATTATAGAAATTTTACTTATCATATTGTTATTAAAATATTTATAATTATATTTAAGTCATATCTAAATTGAATCTAGAAAAAAAAGCCAACTTATTAAAAATAAAAATAAAAACAATGTGTATTGTGAACCAATATTGACGTTAATTGTAGATGACTTTATGAGATAACTTTTCCCATTCCTTCAATCATTAGGCATGACATGACGGCAGAAGCAAATCATCAAAGGAATTGCCCCCTCTGGGCAATGATTTCATTTTCTGAAGGAATCCATATCTTCCAGAGATATTCAGTGCCATTTTGAGTTCGCTTTTATTCCAACTAATATTTCAGGTTTTATATACACACACACAGATGAGAAATGGTAACCTTTGAACTAGTTACTTAAATGGCTTTGTATTTATAACCTTATATTTAATTGCATTGAGAGAAAATGGCCTTTAGGATGTTTGGTACACGAATTTTTTTAAAAATATATATTTTAAGATATTAGATATGAAATATAATAATATTATGTTTGGCACACGAATTGAAAGAAATTATATTCCAGAAAATGTAAATATTTCTTACATCTTTTAAAATTTTCATTTCCATCTAAGTTAGTGATAATGTTACATTCCCATAACATGAAATTTTTTTAAGAAACGCTAAATTTCTCTTTTATCATTTTTAAAGTTATAACTTCAACTCACCGTCGCCAGCACTATCACCGCTGCTATTAGCATCAATGACCAACACCACCCTTCAGCTCGACCAATCACCACGACCACCTCATCCAATATAAATATGATCACCACCAATGTCACTATTATCGTGGTTGCCACCATCTCCACAATCACCACCAAAGCCATTACTACCACAATTATCACCATTACTATGCACCACCCTAATCACTACCAAAATCCCTATTTCCATCATTAATTATTTTTTATGAAAATATAAAATATATAATTTAATTTTCAATAAAAAAACTTATTAAGAATATTTTTGAAAAGTTATTGATAAGCATAAAAAATTTATCCTTGCAACAGACACCCCATCAATACATCAATAATGGGGAAAAATGACTTTCCTTCAATCCCGATAACAAAGTAACAGATCAACCCTAACACGGAAAGAGCAATAGTAATGATCGATTAACATGAGAAATTCCAACTTCGTGATCTTTAGCTGCAAACCACCAAAAAAAAAGAACATCGACCCATGGCATCTTCAATATCAATAAAATTGGCTAAATTATCATTGTAAGTTGAAGCCACAGTCTATTTCTCTAGAGACCTCTCAGAGTAAAGGAGGTCATTTCCATTGCCCACACAGACCAAATATATGTACATATTGTATCATAAAGTGATTTTAATCAAGAAATATAAAAAAGATAATAAAAATCTTTGCCTTATATCCATCCTACCAAGGTTATCCTATACTGAGTGGATGGATTTCAGCATCATCTCCTCCGAATGGATAGAAGAAAAAAGCAGGCAATCTACATTCTAATCTGATTTAACCCCAACTAAAAGTTAAAGATATCTGCACCAGGAAAAAAGACAAACAATAGAGTGACTGTCAATAAGATACATCTTCTAATGCAGTAGTATAAATTAATCAGAATCAAACAGAACATGAACGCTCACTTGAATATGAAAAAAAAAAAAAAAAAACACACAAACATTTATTATGGAATTCTTAAATTAGGGGCTCAAACCAATTAGAGGAATCCATTCTGAGAACTGACAACCTAAGAAACAGAAAATCAATGTAACCCTAGTCAAACAAAGTACTTCAAAGTTCAAAGTTTCTTTTGTAACACAGTGACTGAGCAATAAAAATACTACAGTTTTGACCTAGTAATATTTCAGACTAGAAAAATTCTTGAAAAAATCATGATTATATCACAGAAAAACCAACACGTGATTGGTTGGAATGTCTCAAGTTCGAATCTCGTGCATAGAAAAACTTCTGCTGGAAGAGCTTTCCTCTTTTCAGACAAAAGATAATAGCTCCTTTTTTTGTGTGTCCGTATACACATGCTATATAAAGGATGACAACTATAATTTTCCTTGTTCTTTTTAGGCCAAGTATGACAAATTGACAACTATAATCAATCAAGAAACCCAAAAGGGAAACAGTTTCAAGGGTAAGAAAAAATTTCTGATCCGTTTGGATGAAAACAGAAAAATTAACTACAAAAGAATGTTTATTGATATGTAACAATGATAGGTAACTAAGAGGCTTGGGGAACCCTCCTTCAAAAGCTAGCTATTGAAGGGGGAGAACCAACCCCTTAAGTACCCTATCGAGCAGCCCATTTTATTTGATGTGGAATTAATTCCCATCATAGCACCGCCCCTAAAGAGCCGACGTCCCGGCGACTCTACTCTGTGACACTTCACTTTGCGACACTTTATTCGGCGTTGCTTAACTCCTCCACGGGTCAACCCCTCCGTCGGTCAGAACCCTTCGTAGGTCAAAACCCTCTGCAGTAGCCCTCTCCGTGCTGTCAGCAAACCAGCTCTTATACCCATTTGATAGAACCCAAGAACAAGACACCTTTTACTGAAAGTTGTACTAGTATTATTGATAGAAATTCTCTTCCCTTAGAGGCACTAACACCTTAAGAGTAGGATACAGCATAAACAAATACACTCAAACAGCAACACTCCACTCACAGTACAGCAAAGCAGCAGAGAAATTAACAGAGACAGAAGCAGATAGAATAACAGAGAAAAGAGAAACAGGCAGACAAAAAAACAGAAACGGTTGCTAGCTTTCAAGAGGCTAGCTCTCTCCCAAGTCCCTTCCAAATTTTCCTTACCCCCCTCCCAGTCTGCTCTCCCATAATATCCTCCTTCAGCTAGCATCCGTGTCAGAGTTAGTTACATCTTTCTCAATTTCCATCTCTGCCACTCTTTTCTCTCTAGAGTGAGCACTGATATTATTGTTAATTGGGCTGGGCTCTCCATCCTCATATTTTATTCTCCTCATATATGTCTTTTCAATGGGGGTTCCATCAAACAATAATATACTTTTTCTTTAGCTCACAGCTAGAGAAACAAAACCAAAAATTCATTCGCATATCAAAAGGCATCAAGAAGTAAAAGAGATTAATCATTTTGAAAGCCATACTCCTCTGCTAGTCAACAATGCCACCCATCTCTTTATTAGGTTACCACTTCGTATGCCCATATAGAGTCTAATCTCATGGCCCTTGAACCCTACAAACTTCAATATTTCTTACCACTGTATCGTTCATGAAAAGAATCCTTTCCACTCCATCATTGGACACCAATTCTGCTGCCAGAAAACTATTTGTGACTGATCATAGTTTCAGCCATTACCAAACTGCTCTCTATTCCAATTTCAAACCAGCCGCACAAACAAACAACACAAACTTCCAAATATGTCCTATATTAGTGATCTATGGCCTATGAGAAAGCATTGGATCATCTAACTGCACTGCATAAGTACAGCAGAAATTTTCTCTTAAAAAAAGAATCAGATCAGTCAGAAAATTCAAAGGATGACCAAAATACTTTGACATCAACAAGGAAGGAACAACACTATATAGCAGGAGTTTATTTTCATATTGCTCATTCATCAAACAAAATTCTATTGATGAAACTAGGACATATTATTAAATAGAGTTTACAGATGGTCCTTGGATTAGAAAGATACTTCTGACAGGTAGTCAATGCCAAATTGCCAATCCTAATAAGAAAACAAATTAAGAACCTTTTTAAAAATAAAAAAGAAAAGGAAAGATAAACGTAACACTAACAAATTGTTGTAAGAACCATTTCCTTCTTGCCAAGACAAAGACTATACTATATCAAACAAACGGAGCAAAAATCTCATAAGCTATCTAGTGCATTATGGAGATATATGAACAATGAACATACTTTTAATACCGCCCAATAACGAGCAATAAGATAAATTCAAGGTCAGACATGGTGTATAATCTAGTTTGTTTACTTAATTCAGTTAATTTGACATTTTCAGATTTAGGTCCTACTATGCAGAATTTTTCATACTAACTACTTGCACAAACTGGGTCTTTGCAAGCATCTCTCAGTGATAATAACCAGACCTTGGTTAATTGAGAAATAGGTATGTGCCAACCATCACATTTTGTTTGGCATCATAAACTTTGCTTTTTTCTCTGCAGGTTTAAGAATCTGGAAGGAGCACATCAAGTTTTCATCCACACTCATCATGGCACCAGCATTGTCAAATTCACCACAGTAGTTTGGAGCAGAAAATATTGTAACAAGTTGCCTGTCAGCAAAGAATTCATACCCATCCTCTACAACCTATAGCAACATTATAAAGTCAGTTTCTAGAAAATACCAACAATTAATTCTTTCCCTTGGGAAAGGGGGCAAAGAGAGGAGAGGTAGACAAAAGCAAGAAAATGACCTGATGGGCACGACAGATAAGGTCCAAATCATGCTTGATCAAAAATTCAGCAACCTTATCAGGGCCAAAGGTGTATGAGACTCCTCTATCATTCATGCCCCATCCCTTCACATCTCTACCAGGATCTGACCAAAGCAAATCACAAAGCAAGCCAGTATCTGGAATAACAGTTGGACGAGGTAGATTTCTAATTTGATCCAGGTTTGTTAGGTCAGGTGAAAGACCACCATGCATGCACAATATTTTGTCATCTATTAAGGCTGCAACAGGAAGGCAGTTAAAACATTCTGTGAAGGCCTTCCAAAGCCTCACATTAAACCGTCGCTTACATTCATCATAAAATCCATATATCCTATTAATGGAAGCACACTCATGATTTCCCCTCAAAAGGAAAAAGTTCTCAGGATATTTGATTTTATAAGCAAGCAAAATGCAAATGGTCTCTAAGCTCTGCTTTCCACGATCCACATAATCTCCTAAGAATAAATAATTGGCACTAGGAGGGAATCCTCCATACTCAAAGAGCCTTAACAAGTCACTGTACTGCCCATGGATGTCACCTGAGAAAGCATGACAGATTTAAACATACCAGAAAAGAGTACAGGCAATACAGAAACCTAAAATAATTAGTAAAGTCAGCACCAAGAACATGACATGCCAAAAGAAAATAAATCTAAAGGTAACCAGAAAAAAATTAGTAGATGCTGACAAATCCAATTGCAGCTCAAAGACCAAACTACTTGCATTGTAGGCGTATAACTCTAAACAAGGATAACTCTAAATCCTATTTATTACCTAGTTATGTCATAACCACTGTCCCCAACACCAATAAAAGAGGCCACAATCCCCATACCAATGCCCCCACCCCCTTGTAAAAAAGAATACTCTAGCAACTTTCATAGCAGGTCACATGTATGGGGATTGTGGCATTGGGTATGGGGATCATAGAAAACAATAAACATCAAGTTATAATGGTCTTTCACCCTCACCCCATACCCATACACAATCTCCATATTTTTGTAGAAAACAATAAACATCAAGTTATATTAAGTTTTGAGAGTAACAGTAACCTTGTGTTTATGCATTATCAGCACAACTTATGTATGCAATGCAAAATAGGAGTTCCAGTTTGTTATTGTGGAAGAAATATACAAACCTCACAGCACAAACTATAAAGCATGGACACAACACCGACAGAACCACAAGACACTGAAAACATGCTCTGACATATGCATAAGTTTGTCAAAATAAAAGAAAAATGTTATTTTTTGGCCTTAGACACACACCAAATGCTTGGATACGGGCTAAACACAGGTCATGCTCTTGCCAAGCATAAGATGACCCAAAAACAAGGAAAAGGCCCAAAAAAAATGAAGAAAAAACTAGAAAACTCATTTTAACGAGATAATGAAAGTTCTTTCCTAATTGTTTTTATTGAAAATTGTAATTTAAATCATATAAAGTAAGAACTTTTGATTTCGTAGAGTTTATTCTGAAAGTAATAGCTTAAGTTCCTTAAAATATAAAATAATACCAGTTTTTTTTTCTTACAAGTATATCTCTAACAGAGGAGTCTGTCACACAGTTCTATATTTTTTTGAAGTTTGACTGTATCCGAACAGTGTTGAGTATCAGTGTCAATGTCTGTGCTTCATAGCATACTAATAATAACAAATTAGCAAATAACTGTATGCATCACAATTTCTTCTTTAGGAACAGTGAGCTTCATGACTAGAAGCATCAGCCCATTTTCCCTCCTCCCCCTCCGCTCTTGGCATTACCCCTTAAAGCTTCTAGCTTCTAACCAACAAAGGACAAATGTTCAAAACAACCACTTTTTAAAATCAATTAATTTACTTCCTAACAATGTCTCATCTCAGAGTGCTAGCGACAACTGATATGCGACCGATGTTCTACCCCTTTTAGTTTTTTTTTTTCTTGTCCAAAGTACATTTTAAACAAGTAAACAACCTAAGCAGATGGAGAATGTACCAATGTATGTCAGAAGGAACCGCCCCAAGAAGCCATCTATATACATCAAACCAAAAAACGTATTTTTTTTAATCTTAAAAATAACTGACATATAGCACCTGAACTAAATAACAGAAAAAGTAACTGATTTTTCAAGGAAATGCATGAAAAGTACCGCAAATCTTGATGGGAGCTTCGAGTTCGAGCAAAACGGGCTGCTGAAGAAAAATGTCTCTGGAGGCAACACAGAGCTGCTTGATCTCGGACTCGGAGAGCTGAACCTGCTTCCCAGGTCTGGCTAATCGGACTTCCGTGAGCCGTTTGATTATATCATCCAGCACGGCTTGGTCAATCCCTCCCTGCCCTTGTGTGGACATCGGATCCTGGACTGAGAGGCAGGGTTTTTCTCACCAAGAAAATCAAAAGGCGAAGAGACCCCAAAGAGCAAATTCTTAAATGTTGAAGGGGAAAAGAAGAGTTTCTGAGACCGAGGGCACTTTTTCAGTTGTTCCTGCTCTTTTCTCGGTGATCTCTCTTCGACGACCCTTCACTGTCGTGTTTGGCCTCAACAGTTTTTCTCGGTTGATGAATATTATTATTAATAAATTGAAATTTCTCGGAAGTGGAGAAAAAATAATGAAGAAGGAATGGGATGAGAGAAAAATAATGGTGCTGTCATAGAGGCGCCTTCCTTGAATATAATAATATCTGAGCTTGAGGGGGAAGAGGTTTGAAACGGCGTCGTGCCCACCGGAAGGAAAAGTGGGGACATTGTAATTTCAGTCAAACGACAATGTTACCAAAAATTCTTTTCAACGTTTTATTATTATTTTTTCGGTAGGGTCTTGTTTTTTTTAAGGGCTTTTTAACCTTAAAGACTCATTTAGAATAGAAAAAAAAAATCCTAAAACGGCCTAAATACATTTTTTAAACAATTTTTAAAATTTCGTGTGAAATTTTAATTTTTTTTTAATTTTATTTCTTATCTTCGTTAATTTATGCTTTTTCTAATTAAAATGTTATCTACATATATTACTAATAACATAATCACTATAGAGCTCACTTGGAATTATTTTTACTAAGTAACAAGAGTTCAAATAAAATTTAGACAATCATTAAGTTAATTTTCATTTAATAATTTTTTTTATATTCTTAAATTTTATGTTTTAGATAACCAAATAAAGAATATCAAACATGTTTAAAATTATTTTTTACTTCATTTAAGTTTCAATTATGTT
Source organism: Senna siamea (assembly GCA_031216115.1). Classification (NCBI taxonomy): domain Eukaryota; kingdom Viridiplantae; phylum Streptophyta; class Magnoliopsida; order Fabales; family Fabaceae; genus Senna; species Senna siamea. Next base: position 10,674,177 of record CM062367.1, on the reverse strand, counting down.
TAAATTAAAATAATTTCACTTGAGCTCTACCTATGAGTAATGACATTTGATGAAAATAATAAATTATATCAATTAATAAAAATAATATATATATATGAATTCTGGTGTAGAATTAAGGAAAAAAAGTGTTTTAATCTAAACAAAAATTAAAAAAATAAAAGATGAAAATTGATTTCTCTCGTGGAATCAATGAACAAAAAATTTGTTTTAATCTAAAAAAAATTACACTTGTTTGAATTAATTTGTCTAATTAAATGGATATAAATTTGGACAGTTAAATTGTCCAGTTCCCTAAACCCTTTCATGTGGCACATTTCAATTAGCAAGAACATATCGTAGCGAACTTTATTTGTCCACAAATTAAAATGTTATTTGAAATTCTATCATAAAATCCTCTCAGTATATATGTGCACTCTTTTCAATATAATAAATCAAGTATACTCTTTTGTTACGAAGTGTAAAAATACAAAATAGAGAGTACATTCTCAAAGAAAAAAATTACAAATCAAGATAAACGAAAAAACAACTTCGAATAATAAAAAAAATCTGAAAACATATAAGAAGAAACAACACATTTCTCGACTCTATGTAAAGATTAAGTTTGCTCATGAAAAAGAAAAAAACTTTCATAGAAGAAAATGAGATATCTTTCATAAAAAAAGAGAAATACTTCTATAAAAGAGAATAAAAAAAAGAGTTGCATGTAACTTCTTCTTTTTTGTCTGAATGACTGTATTACTGCAAAATGCCAAAACTCACAAGGAGCTATGACAAGGCTACACCATATATAAAGAAAAAGCCTAAAAACTACAATCCTAAGACACGAAAGAGAAACTTGGCAACAAACCTAGAGAAACGACAAAAAATGCCTTCGGATCGCCTGCTGTTGATTCTTGGTGCTGTCACCTGTTGTCGGGGGAATCCTAGCCATCCGCTTCATCTGAGGCTCTGTAGCGTGCCACATCGCCAGACCTTTTTTTTTTTCTTTTTCGACTTGGTAAGTGAAACGGTGCATTTTTTTTTTGTTTTCAACGTGGTCAAAATGCACCGTTTCACTTGGATGGAGCGGCATGGCCCGAAATGCACCATTTTATCGAAGTAAAACGATGCGTTTTAGGCCAAAATTTAAACGGTAAAATGGTGCGTTTGGCATTAGAGGACAAAGAAAAAAAATGCCTCGCACGCACGGACGTCTTGCCGGAAATGGTAATGGCCGAGATGCTGCAGAGATTAAAGGAAATGGAATGGAACAGAGGTGGCATCCTAGAAGTTCTCTGTTCATTCTACTCTCGCGTTTGGAAAGAAAAGCTTCATTTCCTGGTGTTGCTTGGTTCTTAGCTCATCCAAAAAGGGAAGCTTAAATATCAAACCTCTGTTCTTAGCCCGTCCGAAAACATTTGGCACAGACAATGTATGTATATGGTGGACTGAATATATTCTTAGGCTTGGATTGAATATATCTGTTGCTAGTCTTTCCTTTTTTTAAAAAAATATGTATATGTTGGATTACAAATATTTTTAGTGTTGGATCAATCTCTGTTCTTAGTCCTTTCCCCCCCCCCTTTTTTTTAAATATGTATATGTTGGATTGAAAATATTTTTAGTGTTGGATCAATCTCTCTTCTTAGTCCTTTCCCCCTTTTTTTTAAAATATGTATATTTTGGATTGAATATGTTTTCATAAGACACAAACAATGCAGGTTAAATGTTTTCATGAGAAAACAAATTGAATGTGTTAAAGAAAATAGATTTGCTTGTAGTTTGCACAGTCAGGAAGGATGACTTCTGAGATTATAGAGTGTTTTCCTTCTTTCATTCTTTAGAAGATTACAGTTGAAAAATTAGTTGAGAATATCATATTTGTACATGCATTACTTTATGAAGATGTCCCTTGAAGCAAAAATAACATGATGTATATATATATATATATATATGTCTTGTAGGGAAAATACTCCAATGGAGTTGGATTAGAAGCCTAAGGTGGGAATGGAATTTAACAGTTTGGAGACTGCATGGAAATTTTGGTATGACTATAGTAATAAAATAGGATTTGGAGTTAGGAAGGACTATGTGAATAAGAATAAGAAGGACAAAACAATAATTTCTTTGTGCAGGTTTGTTTGCTATAAACAGGGACTGAGAGGAAAAGATAAAATGGATTATTTAGTCATCAAACCTCGACTTGAGACAAGGACGGACTGTAAAGCGAGAATGTCTCTAGTTCTTACAAATGGAAAGCTTAGAGTACATGAAGTAATTGAAGAACATAATCATATTCTGCATCTCTCTGAGACTACACACATGCTGGCCTATCAACGTCATGTGTCTGATGTCCAAGGTCATGAAATAGAGTTGGCAAATGACTCTGGAATCCAACAAAGATGTGCTTTCACACTGATGAGTAAGCATCTTGGAGGACAGAGTAATCTTGGATATACCCATTTAGATCAGAATAATTATCTTCGTACTCGATGACAGAAGAGTTTGATGTATGGAGAAGTTGGGTGTTTGTTGGGCTATTTTCAAAAACAGATGACAGAAAATCCATCATTTCTTTCATGCCTATCAGATGGATTTGGACGAGCAAATAACTAACATATTTTGGGCCGATGCGCGGATGTTATTAGATTATGGTTATTTCGGTGAGGTTGTCTCGCTTGATACAACCTATTGCACAAATAATGCACACTGGCCACTTGCCTTATCTTCAGGATTTAATCATCATAAAGGGGTGGTGGTATTTGGAGCTGCATTGTTATACGATGAAACAGAAGACTTCTTCAAATGGTTATTTGAGACTTTTTTGGAAGCACATAATCAGAAAAAGCCTCAGACGATATTCACTTATCAAGATCAAGCAATAGATAAAGGCTTACATGAGGTGTTGTCTGACACAACCCATGGATTATGCACATAGCACTTAATGCAAAATGACATTAAACACCTAGGCAACCTAATGAAGCATGGGTCTCACTTCTTACAAGACTTTAAGAAATGTATGTATGAGTATCAAGAGGAGACACAGTTTGAATCAGCCTAGAGTCGATTACTTTTGGAATACAGTGTCTATGAGAATGCATGGATAACATCAGTCTATGCCTTGAAGAAAAAATAGGCAGCATATTTTATGAAAAAAGTCTTCACATTAGGCATGTGGAGCACACAACTTAGTGAGAGCTTGAATGCAGATGTCAAAAGGTGCTTGAATCCAGATGTTGATATTCTGCAATTCTTCAAACACTTTGAACGAGTAGTGGAGGATAAAAGATACAATGAATTGAAGTGTGAATTTGAAGCAAGACAGAAGGTGCCATGATTAAATTGTACAAGTTCACCCATGTTAAATCAACTTGCAGAGGTATACACACCTACTATCTTTGACATGTTCCAAAAGTAGTTTGACTTGATGGTGGCTTGTTGCGTTAAGCAACAAAATGAAAGTGAGCTTTTGGTTGAATATGTCATTGATCTAGTTGACTACGAAGGTGAATGGACACTTTGGTTTCATCCTCAAGTGAAGTCAGCTTCTTACAGTTGTTGGAGGTTTGAAACATTTGGCATATTGTGCTCCCATATTCTGAAAGTTTTCGACTTCAATAATATAAAAAGGCTTCCCGACCATTACATTCTGAAGAGGTGGATGAAGGAGGCTCGAACCAGTGTTATATATGACGTTCAAGGAAAGGAAGTTGTAGAAGACCCAAAATTGGGTCGGACACTTCAATATAAACAACTTTCCCAGAACCTCGTGAAGATAGCGACTAAAGTCTCGGGCTGTGAAGAAGAAGTGTCTATGGTTAATAAAGCTATGAATGAAGTGACCAGAAAAATTATGACACTTCGGTTAGCAAAAGCACAAGTGAAAAATGATGTGGTACAACCAATCGATATAACACAACCAGTTGGCACGTCACAACCAACTGGAATTAAGAAGCGACTTGGCCTTAAGAGAAAGAGGCGTCTCAAGAATTGGGTTGAGCTTCAATGTCCAAAGAGAAAATCTAGAAAGTCCATTTCACAACCGTCTATCATGTGTTCACAAAGTGAACAAATATCAGTAAGTACATTATATTTGTTTATCTCACAATATTGGAACCAAATTTAATGTGCATCCACTTTAATGTAGGACATTGGAGCTTCTAGCCAGGTGCACGGTGACAATCAATTCAGTTTAACTAGATTGTTAGTGGTAAAATTAATTTTTGTTTGAGCTTTCCTTATGATGATCAATTAGAGGACCAAGGTGACTTAATTTTGTGCATTTTTTGTTTACATAGGAATCTATTGAAGGACCAGTTTCTCTTAAAAGACCGGAGTTTGATACCAAGGAGCTATGACAATCAATTCATGTTTATGTTTTATTTTTAATTGTTTGTAACTTTGTCAATTTGTAAATAAGTATTGACACATTTGCAAAATTTAGTAAAATAATCATCTTTTTATTGATATTCAATATTATAGTACAAAGTCATCCTAATTACAATATCCTAATTCCTAAATATACTTTCCTATTACAATATCCCAGGTACAAAAAATAGAACAAAAAAATAGCAAAATTGGTCCAACATATCTCTAAAATAGTCCTCAAACAACTCCAAAATAGCTCCAATAACAGTCCCAAAATGTCACCACAGCAGCAATAAGGTAGCAGCAAAGGGGCTCCAAACAGCAACAGCCCTCCAATACCACTAAAATACAGTAGGAATGCACAGCAGCAGGTCCTAAAATAAGTCCAACACACCTCCAAAACAGTCCAAAAATACCACCAATGCAGCAGCAAAGTAGCAACAAAGACCCTACAAAACAACAGTAACACCGATCCAATATAGCTGGAATGACTAGTAGCAATAGCAAAATAGCACCAACAAAATAGAACAACAGAAGCAAGACAGTGTTATGACACCAACCTCAGTATCATTTAGTTCACTGTGAAGAATTCATAGTAAGTTTCCAATGGAGTTTTATATCTACCAAATATGCAAGCAACAATTCATAGTATGTTTGTCTAACTAAGAATTTAGCTTCTCAATCTTTTGTGTTCTATATATATAGGGTGAACAAATTTAGCACTCAGATTCTTGCATATTCTTCACTACAGACCTAATCATTAAAACTTAGTACAATGGCCAATGGAGAAAACTATATAATAACAGACATAATCATTAACCAAAACCAACACAATGGAGAAAACTATTTAGGCCTATCACATCTCAACAAAAATTAAATTATGCTCTGAAGTACAACGGACAAGAAGAATCATCTTAGAAAATGAACAAAAAACCCACATGTCTACAAGTCAGCCATGATTTTATTCCTACAAAGGTAAGATTTCAATGGAAGATAAGAACAAAGTAAAGCATAAAACTCAGTTATGTACAGTTAATAACAGTAACTAGTTGATCACATACAAGCATTAGATATATACAAATTTACACTTAATAACTAATGCAAAACAATGAAATATACTCAAGTCATCATAAAAGCAGTACCTAGCTTTTAAAATACTCAAACAATCCAGTCTACAAGGAATAACTATGGAAGGCTTCAAAAATATATCATAACCAAAGTCATTCATAATCTTTGAATAGAATTCCACTGCAAAATACAAGTCCATTTAAATAAGAGGCAATGAATATGTGATTACAAATTTATGATGGCCAAAGGCTACCACATTCACTGATTGAAGTATAAATGAATTATGGCAGGAATAGAGATCATGATTGAAATTCATATCAAGAATTACTTCACTTTATGATCTTTTTCAAGTATTTACATGTCAAGAACTACTTCAGTCTATGATCTTTTGCAAGTATTTACATGGAAAAGCCCAAATATCCATTATCAATTATCATTCATTATTTTATTGTTATTTTTACAAGCTTGTTTGTTACGCATCTAGCAATAAGTATTAACCTAAATGAGAAAAAGCAAGGAAATGAAGGAACTAGTCATGTACAAAAAGTAATCTTAGTTAAACAAATTTGATTTCAATATTGCATTAAATAAATTATCACACGCCTGAACAATTGCATTTGGAAAGCTAAAGATGCATATAAATCCATCAGCTGACATTTACAACAAAAATATATAATAAATATTTAAACATAAAAGTTCACATTAAATTTAATTGAGCAAAGAGATAGTGAAGGGAAGACCGAAGACCAAGAAAGTTCATGATACCTTATATATTGCTTGGATATAAAAGTTAATCCTGAAACTTGATTTATGAAATCTCATTGCAGGAATGTGGACCTATGAATGTGAACAGTATAAAAATTCTCTATTCTCTTCACTAATATGCATGAAATTATAGTATTATATTACTGAAAAACAAAATATACAGAACACAAAATAGGAACATGAGTACATACATTAGGAAAATAAACACGTATAGAGAAAAAAATGATAAAGTTGAATTTCAAATATGGCAAGAAATATAAAGCAACTACAAGTTTATTCATAAACTTGTATATCCGGGAAATTAAACGGTATTAATAGCAATAAGCCAACAACACAAAGCCACACCAAAACTTATACCAAGGTTCAACCATCTAAGATCTAAAATGCCAAAATACTAATGTACAGTTAACAATTACTGTTGTCTTTGTTTGTTAGCAGAGTCTCTAAATTCAATATCTCGCTGTCTCTGCTGAAGCAAGAAGTAAATGCAATTGCAAGTCCGAGCAATTGAAACCTACCAAATTAAAGACATACATTAAAGAAAATAACAATAAAAAACTCCTTTTCTTTTCCTCAGAGTATAATTAATAGTTCGGTAAATCGATTCTCACTGGGTCGTTAGTGAAAAGATCCAGAGAAGCTAGAAATCCAAATGTGATGAGAGATTGGTTCAAAAACTTAGCGCAATGCTCCAAATTATCTGCATCAGCCTTTGACCCTAGCTCCCTGCAAAGTAATTCAACAGAATTAAAACGACATTCTCAGTTGTAAACCTCCTGTAGTGGTTCTCTTCAGCAGTGATGGTGCCTGCAGCAGCGACAGAAGGTGCACTCAAGGAGGGAGATGATATCGCGACTGAATGAACGAAGGAGAAAATACCCTCAAGGTGGTCTTCCTAAACGTATGAAACGGTGCATTTCATATATCTAAAAAACAAAAAAAAAACCCACAGCGACGTGGCAGCACGTGGCCTCTCGGATTAATCAGACGGCGAGGATAAAGCCGACAGCAGGGGAATGGGACAGCAGGTGATCCGAAGGCACAAAAGACATAGTGATACTATGGCTGAAAAAGGGTATTCGGGAACTGAACCCAATCTTACCAACAAGACTAGATATAATGCTAATTGGGGGACTAACATCAGTTTAACGGGAGCATATACATCAAGGCTAGCTTGGCTACATCATCCACCACATTATTAGCAGCTCTCGAAATCTATCTCAAAGAAAGCTCAGGAAACTTGCATGCTAAAACCTTAATATCCTAAAAAATAGACGACATCTGCCAAGTGTAAGCTTCTTTACCTACCAACTTATCAATCACCAGCTTATTATCTGATTCTACTATAATCTTGAGCAAATCTAAAGCATCCGCTAGAGCCAACGCTTCTCGGACTGTAGTGGCTTCAGCTTGCACCATAGAAGAGCACACTAACCTTTTGACCAACCTTAGAGCAAATCCCCAAAATCATCTCTAGTTACCACTCCCATAGCCCCCTCAGTTAAGCTTGAGATCAATTATAGCATCAACGTTAATCTTAACAACAGAAGAGGGAAGCAAACTCTAGCAAGAGATCTGCGAATGGGGGATCAAAATGGCATCAACAACAGGTAGGTTAACGAGATTTGTCATTTCATATTCCTGTTGTAAAAGAATAGCTCTAGAGATGGTTAACCTTGGATCAACTTTGACTCCTTCAAGCACATGGGCATTTCTTCCTAGCCAAAGGAAAATTTGATATGGCTATTAGAATTTATATTCCAGAGTAGTATGTTTTAATATATGGTGATATTAGAAATGTTGTATCGAATAGGTGGTCGAGCGAAATCTGAATAGACAGAGAGAAAAGTTTACTTGGATTACACTCAACCAGTAATGGTCCTTTGATGTTCCCTAATTTGGGAAAGTAAAAATTTACTGTAAATTTTTATGTTTCTGCTAGTATATACTCTGATATATATAAAGTAGGATAAGGGAGTCGTTACACTTGGAACCTAAAAACCTGTAGCTAAATGTGCTTTAACATTCACCATAACCCTCTCACGCATGAAACCTCTAATTTTTTAATTATTAACAATTAGATTCTTCTAAAACTTCTCCTATCCTGCCCACTATCTTGGTTACATTGGTTGTGCCTAATCCTTCTAATGGAATATTGTGTATATAAACCCAGAAAGGGCATTTTGTGAAGTCAATCTCAGGGATGGTGATTTGTGGAACCATCCGTGCAAGCATAATAAACTTCCTAACACATTCCATGGAGCATCCTCCATTATCTGTTGGGGAATGAGAGGTTCACAAAAGTTGAACAAGAAAGTATTTACCATGAGGTCCACAATGTGTAGCCCTTTTGGGTTTCCCCAACTGTTCATAATCATCTCTCTGGCCATCTTCTTATTAATTGGTTTGTCGCTAATAATCTTTCCAACTAGGGCATGTTTTGCCATTTCCACTATTCTTTCTACTTGGACTTCTAACTCAATCATATCTCCTTCTAGCAGTTGCTCCTTTACCATCTCGACTATGACACTACAACTTTTTAAAGGTGAACTCTAGAAGAACCTTATTACTAAAAAGAAGCATTAGAATGCTCTTATAACCACGCACCACCTAGGCTCTACCCAAAAGACCCTCTCCCTAACAGAGGGGAGACATAAAGAGAAGATAAAACTGAGTTGAATGTGACTAAGCCCGCTATATATTTGAGAAAAATGGGCCTTGCCTTTTTTTTTTAAGAAGATTATAAATCGTTTTCTTTTTTGTTTATAATTTAGATTACATTAACCATTGGAACAATATCATTATGAATTTTTATAAACATTTAGGAACTATAATAAAATTGATTCAAAAATTAATTTTTAGAATGAAATTAAAAATAATAACAAATTTTATGAATAAAAAAAGTAAATAATCTTTCAGAACATGTTGATTGAGAAAGAATGGGTATGCAAAAGCCAACAGACAGAAGAATGTGAACTTTGGAGAAGAACCAAATTAAGCATTTATGAAAGATTCTAGTTCATGGAGTTTATTTCTTCCATCTTCCTTCTAGTTTTGAGGTATGAAAAGCTCTTAGTACAAAACATAAATCATAAGGAAAATGTTCTTATGGTCTTATAAATATCATTTTTTTTCTACACTCATATTTTTTTTATTAAACTCTTAATATGTTATCGATTTGTGTGAACTTGAGTCTATAAAATCAATAATCATATAAGAAAGTCTTTTAGTTTTAAAGCTACGTCTACTTGGTTATAATATATTAATTGTGTTTATTGGTTGCATTATTTACTCTTAGTGAAAGAGTTTCATTTATGTACCCTGTTGGATTTTGCTAAATTCGCCTCCTATATTTATAAATATATACTACTTGAGTCTGAATTATTGTGCAAAATTCAGGCAGGAGTTTTTATGTTATTTTGTAAAATCTTTAATTTAGTGAATATTTTATGCTGTTAAAAACTCTAGTGTTTAGAAAGAGGACATAGGATTAAATTAATCTGAATTTGTGTATTATTGTATTTGCTTTAGTCTTCAAAAAAATGCTTAAAGGTAATTAATTCTTCTTAATTACTTGAAGACCCGAAATGAAAGAATAAATCAAAATATTATTCTGACTTATACACATATTAGTGTGTAAGTATATAATTAATGTGTTATAATTGAACTAGTCATTTAAAACTAGCCCGGACAAATATAATTTTATTTTGTGAATCTAAAAATATATTTAAATATATATAAATATATAATGATATTATATGTTTCAATAAAAATTAATTAATAATCTATTCAATTACTTGTTTAGAAATAGCTAAAATAAAAATTTTAAATTATTAAAACAAAACTTTCAAGATTAATATTAACTTTAGGGAATGAAGGAATAAAACAACCTTTTTAGCGGCATAACTAAATATTTATATATAATTTACAAAGAATATAAATTTTTGAATATTAATTAACATGAGCTATATTCATACTTAAAAAAATAAGTTGAATGAGTGCATAAACTATACATAATAACGCGCCAAAAGAGAGTATTCATAAGTAAGATTTTAAAAAAATAAAAATAAAAGAAAAAGAGAAGAGATAAAACAATAAAACAAATTGGGAATCACAATCACTAAGAAAGAAAATATTTAATCTAAAAGTATTTAGAGAGAGAGAGAATAATTCATTTGACCTATTCATCTTTTTTTAATTATCATAAACTTACATAAAATATATCAACCCATTAGTTAAAAATGAGAATCACAACCACTTAGAAAGAAAATATTTTATAAAAAAAGTATTAAAAAAATGTGAGAGAATAATTCATTTGATATATTCATATTTTTTAATCACCATAAACTTACATGAAATAAATCCACTCATTAGTTAAAAATGGCATAATATGATGAAATAATAATGTTGATAACGTTTGTCCAAAAATAGTTGATAGCGAATAGCAACAGAAAGAGATTACCGGTCGAAGGTGTGTTTGTAAGAGTTGACTTGGGATGAGAGTGACCTGTTGACCTGATCTAAAATGTGGAATAATTCACTGTAAAATGTAAATTATATTCTTTTTTATTTAAAAAAAAAAAGAAAAACAATACTAGAGAAAGCCACACCTTGAATTCAAATTTGATAGTTAGAAATATTTGTTCCTATCAAATTTGAAATGTAAATATATTAATAATTATTAGTTGATTAAAATACACATAATTCTTACACTATAGGTTATGCATAAATAATTATCTTCAATTATAATGACCTATAAACCCTTAAAACTTTATAATTCAATTTGTAAAAAATAAATTTTTCCTTATTAACATTTTCATCCAAAATTCTTACGGAGGATAGAAACATTAAATTATTTTAAAAGTTATTTTGCATATGATCTAATGTTTAAAGGATTTTTCTACATAAAACTTAAAGTTTAAAAAGATTTTTTTTTACACAAAACGTAAAGTTCAATTGGAGTTTTTGACAATTTGGTATAACTTTATTTTGTTGATGTGTTATTATTCCGTTAAGATTTTGAATAGAAAAGTTAACAGATAAATTTTTTAAGTAAAATTGCAAAGTTCATAAAAGTTTTAGATTAACTTTTAAAGTTGATAAGTGTTATTTACATATAACTTATAATTTTTTAAAAAAATTTCTACATTTTAACCTTATTAATTTTAGATATTTAAAATATGAGTAAATTATATTATCATCCAATGAGAGAAGTTAAAATTACACTTTACTACCTTTTATTTTAAAAAATTACATTCCCTTTCTTTAAAAGATTAAAATACCTACAATTTAACCCATTTGATCCAAATACCCTTGTTAATATTAATTTTTTAAAAAGTTTATAGTTTCTTTAAAGAAACATATTTTCAAAATTATTACTTCATGATAATTTATTTTGAGTTACAAAATTAAAGTTAATTTATTTTAAATTTTAAAAATAAAATTTATATTTGTTAAATATGTATTTAATAATATAAAAAATACATATAAAGATATTTTGATTAATATAAGAAAAATTATTTTCTTATCTCTTAAACAAAGAGGGAGTAGGATTTTAAAATTAAAAGAAAAAATATGTAATTTTAATATCTTTTAGAGGAAGAGACTAGTGTAATTTACTTTTTAAATATATATATATGTACTTTTTAACCATGCAAATACCAATTACCATTTAAAAAATGTTGACATATTCAAAATTTCAATATACACTATATATTAAACGTATATTAATAATATAATTTGTTGAAATTTCTTAAATAATTAGCACAAATTAATTACAAATAAGTCATTTTAAAAGTTCAATTACCAATGATCAATTTTAGTTATTACATTAAATGCATGTTTCTATTTCTGTATTAAATTTGTATTGACAATGCAAATTTACTAAAAATTTCATAAAGAATTAACATAAATTAATTATATAAATCATTAATTTTATGAAAAATTAATAACAGTATTTATCAATTTACACATGTATTAATTAAATATCTTCATCTATAAATAACTAATCATAATAGTCAAAATATATTATCCCACAATAATGTCAACGTTGTAATTAAAGCGTATTTAATGTAATAAGAAAATACATATTTATTATCGAAAGAGATTTTCATATTATTTAATTTGGACATTAATAAATTATACAAATTAAAATATTTTATATAATTTTTATTTTGTACTCATAAATATTATGTATTAAAAAATTTGATATTTAGTGATACATTAAATATTTTTTAAATTTTATTTAATATTTAAAAAGTTTATAATTTTGTTAAATGTATAGTGGAGTATCAAATAATGTATACTAAAGATCAATTTTTAATATACAATATTAATTATATCTCTAGTTAAAGATATATATAATATTTAAAAATGATGACTTTTAATATATACCTTTAATTTTTTTTAAAATTTAAATATTATTATACCTTTAATAATTTACTATTTAAATTTTCAATTTTATTTCTTAAAGGAAACTTCACTTAATATATATGCATATCAAATAATAAGTTATAATACTATATTAAGTGTATTTAATAAATTTAATTTTTTTTAACATAAAAATATCAAATTACTATTGAGACATATAAAAAATTTCATTTAAACATATACTATTATTTTATATTTATATATTTAAATACATATTCATATTTATATAATATTCTGTTTCGCACAGAGAAAATGTTAATTATATATATATATATATAAGCAAATAAGTAATTTCATCAATTTATAATTGTGACAATTGATTCTTTATTTTTTTTCATAATTTAATAAATAAAAATGTTTAAAAATTTTAAAAAATTAAAAATGGTTTTCTATATCAAAATTGAAATTAAAACTAAGTTAATCTTAAAATTTTGAAAACCACCTATTCTTCTTTTAATTTCATCTAAATTTCAAAAATAAATAGATTTATATTTCACCAAATATTATTTAAAAAGTTCAAAAATTAAAAATAATTACAAGTGGATCCATTTCACTACTATTCAGTACATCTCCTCTCATAAGTTAAAGTAACCACATTTAATTCAATTGCAGTCACTTGAAATGTTACAAATTAATGTAATGAAATATTGAGATAATATAAGGGAGGTTGAACTTAATAAAAATAATTAATTTTTCATAACTTAATAAATTTAAATTTAAATTTTTATTAACAAAGTATTTATATTTAAAACTTGTCAGTATTTTAAATATATTATTTTCAATAAAAGATACTTATGGAGGATAATAACGCTTAATTATCTTAATGCTTTTGGAGGCACCTCGTCAACAGCATATATAGCTGTTTTTTCTCTTTTTGTGGGTTTTGCTAGCTAAGCCTAAGCATCTGTACCGCATCCACGTGCATAAAATCTGATATTAAAGCAGCAGATAGGTGACTTAGGTTTAGAAATAAGCCTACAAACTAGAAAGAGGTATAGCTAGCCTTTAGCCATTTTGACAACCGTATATATGTATTGTTCATGATTCTGCTTTTTTTGTCTTTGTTTCCTTTTTCTTTTTCTTGTTGGCTTCAACATGTTTTCTGCTCTTTTTCTGTTACGTGCCTCATTCACGAACCAAAATCAACATAGAGTTCACTTCAAACCGTGTCTCTGTGTCGGTCGAATTTGAATTGAATCAGAGGGAGAAAAAAATTCCTCAAATATGAATCTAAATAATTCATCGTAAGTGTATAAGCTTTTTCTTTTGTAATTTCTGCAATTGATTTGTAATTTTATAGACCATTTCAGTTTAATTTAGTGCCAACCAGTGAAAGTAAATAATTTTTTAATTTTTATGTATTTTATTTCTAAAATTAAAAATTATTATATTTATTGTGATATAAATTAATATAATTATTTTATGAAATAATTATGAAAAATAAACATTAATTTTTTGTTTTTGATATTTTTATTTAATAAGACATATAAATTTATAATAAATTTGTTTTAATATATTTTATTAGTTCAGCTGATTTTATAGTGATTCAATAATTAATATCTCTAAAAAAAGTATATTTTTTTAAAAAAAAATATAATATTCAGATATATTTATGTATTACTAAATTTGCTCATAATAAGTGTTTTTATACGTGTTACATACAAGCAAGTTTTTTAATATAAAGTACATCTAAATGTAAAATAACTTTTACTTTTTATAAAATCTTTATTTTGAAAAATCCATTAAAAATATATATTTTTTAAAAGCCAATCAAACAAACTCTAATACATAACTATCAGGTAGGAATCAAAGACACCCACATGACATGCACCTAATCAATGGGGAATGCTTCTAAAATTCTTTCAATCAACTTCGTTTGCTAAAAAAAATAACATATATGTTTTATAAGTTATAACTTAACATGATTGATTATTTCTTTAAAAATGCTCCCATATAATATGTTTTTATTTGAAAACGTAACAACAAATATTTAGGTATATTTTTATTAAAAATAATTTTATTTAGATAATATTAAATATTAAATATAAATATTTTTAATAAAAAATTAACCTATTCTATTAAACTAATATTATTAAATGAGCCAGTCTAACCCAATCAATACCAACCTATGACACGCTTGTTTGTTTAATAAACGATCTTACACATCAATATCCAAGTCTACTCATTTTGGCTCACGAGCTAATCTTTTTTTTTTAATTTTTGAAAAATATTTTAATAAAGATAAAAATAATTAATTTGATTAAAAATTTACTTTTTATAATTTAACAAATAAATACAAGAAAATTAAATGTTTATTAAAATAATATATCTAAATCATTTTATTTGTGTTTTTTTTAAATCAGTATCATCTTTATTTTAACTTAATTTTATATTAAAATTTTTAATTAATAATATTTTTCACATGATAAAATAAAAATTTATAATATTAATATGATAATACTTCAAATCTATATATTTATTTTTACCTTAAACTAAATTATATTAATTCATTAAATTTTTTAATTTTTAAATAGGTTAGCTTAACCAAATCCATTTAACTTGTGGGATAAACAAGTTAGACTAAAATTTTAAAAATTGAACTGGTTATTGAATTTTGTATTAAATTGATGAATAGAATGATTGACAGTTTATTAATTCAACCATAATTAAATTATAACCGTTATTATTATTATTAATTATTTATATATGTAATAATATTATTAAATAAATAAAAATAATAAATATTACTTTATTGTATATAAAAGGAATTTTATAATTTAAATATCTTAAAAGTTAATATACATTTAAGACCTAAAAATATTTATAACATCATTTTATAATATATATATATATATAAAAGATATATCATTTTATTACATTTATTGTTATTTTGGACCAACTTATTTCAAGAATACATAAAAACTTATTTTTTATTTAATTCTTTCTTTTGCTTTTCTTTCCCTTTTATTAATTATTTTTTTTCTTTTCACTTATTTTCTTTTCTCTCATCCAAAGTATTTAACCGTCCCTTCATAATTCTTATTCAATTTTTTTACTCTCCTCTCTCTCTCTTCACAAATGAGCTTTTTTATCTTCTTTCTCCCTCTTCTCTTGGTTCCACTCTCATTCTTCCTTTTTTTTTTTTTAACCCATATGCATTTCCTTCATCTGTGGTAAATTTTTGTCTCTTTTCTTTTAATTTTTTTTCTTTCCTAAATTGATTTCTTCTTGTTTTTTCTCCTGCTTTTTTCTTTTCCTCCATTTTCTTTCTCTTTTAGGTGAACAAAATTTATGGAAGAGTATGATTTTAAAAAAATCGGTTAAACCTTTGATTTAGCCAATTTTGACTAATTCTTTCAATTTTTTATCAATTTTTTACAAAAATAATTTTTTAAGTTAACCAAATCGAACTCATGATTGATTTTTTGATTCAATTAGTCAATCTGATCTAATTTTTTAAAGCATGAGTTAAACAATTTAAACTTTTTTTTTGACATATAGCCAAGCTCGTCCAAATCATAGGATAAACAAGTTGACCCATATAGACACTAACTGGTATTAATAGTATTACACAAGACTCAATTTTCATTGATTTGTTTATTTATAATACTTAGGTATATCTTTTCCCACTTGTTTAATGAAAAAAATATAACAAAAAACATGGAAAATATCTTTTTATAAACAATGTAAGAGCTCTCAAAATGCATTGTACTTGTTGAGTTCGTCTGTGCAATCTACCAAAAAGGTAGATTAAGTTTAAATTTTTTTTAGCTTGTATAACTCTAAATTTAAACTAGCTCAACCAACGCTTTTGGATCCCATGCTGGGCGTTTTCTGTAGTCTCTGATAGGCTTTTTAGCGGTGGTTTTATCCGTCGCTAAAGTGTGTTTTAATATTATTGCAACGAATATTATTGCTGCTATAACTTTTGTTTAAATAATTAATTTAACAAAAGTTATAGTGACAATAATATTTGTTGCAAAAAACTTTAGCAACAGAAAAAACCGCTGCTAAAACGCCCAGCAGCGCCCAACAGGAAATCCGGACGCCTCAACCAACTTAATCTACAAGTTATTATACAAAGATCAACTCAAAGCTTGAGAGGTTAAGTGGGTTGGCCTATTTATTTATTAATTTTTGAAAAAAATTATATATGCCAGTCATGTTTGGTTTGATACTCTACTTGATCATAATTATGTGTTAAAAGTTAAGACTTGAACTAGTTATTTTTGTATGACCATTAAAAAAAATTTGAGATTTTCATAACTTGGATTTGTAATTGTATCAAATGTTGTGTTGCGCTTTGGAATTTGTTATGTTGTTTGATGAGATTGATTATTTAGTTTTTAAAATATTATTTTTCTTATATTTAGTCATTCAAAAATAAAATCAATTAATTCAGTCATTTAAAATTTTGTTCTTAGTCAAGATATTTTATTTCTTAGATTTTTTTTAATTAATAAATGAACATCCAAATAACCATTAACTTATGCTTAAACTTGTCTAGCTAGCATTTTTTTTTTAAATAACATCATTTAGGTAACTTTTGCAAAGTAGGAAGATTTTTTAAATTCCCACCATTTTTACATAATTAACTCTAAACTCTTATCCGTTTTTGTATATTTTTAAATTTATATATTAATTTAAATATAATAATATATAATTTTAAATATTAATAACATGTTATAAATAACATGTTTGAATGGAAGATAATAGAGAGAAATGCTAAAAAGAAATTATATAATAGACTTATGGCCAAAAAGTTTTAAAATCATTGCTCCTTTATATATATATTTTTAAAAAATTTGGCAGAAATAAAAAATTTTGACAAACAACATAAAAAAAATATTTAATCATCAATTCCCTTTCCATTTTTTCTGGATTCTCCATTTTTTTTTTAAGTTTAACCAAATTTGGTCCTATAAAAATGGATGGTCCTGATTAAGTATGATCTTTTTGGTTGCATGAAGGTGCCTCGGCAACATCAAAAGACCATTGTTCTCGAGAATTGGTTGCATGCACGTGATTATTTTCTTTTGTTCGCCCTCCAATCTCTAATTTGCTGATATTTATATTTTGATAAATAAATAATTTTTATTTAAAAATAAAAATTATTTATTTATCAAAATATAAATAAAAGTAATATTACTATTCATCAGTCATGCTATTTGTTAAGATGATTAGCCTTAGATATAATTTTTTATATATTTTTTATTATTTTTTTAACAAAAATAAAATACTTGAATGTTTTTTTAAAAGAATTAATAATCATAAAAATAGTGAATTGTATAAATTATATCTATATATATCTATATATATTATTTTTTAATTAAAAAATTTAATAGAAAAAATTTTTCATGTCAAAATAGTAGTATAGTGCAGTAAATAATTCCTTTATATAAATTTGATATAATATAATCTTCAACTTGTACTACTGTTTATCCCTGTCAATTCAAATCAGGGTATGATTTATATAGTATCATAACTTAGAGCAATTGTATATATCTGTATATACATCAAGCTTCTTAGCCAGCTCATAATTTTTTTCACAACAGATTGTGTTAGAGATATATAATGGTTTTTTCTTTTTCCCTTGAGAGAAAATTAAAAATTTGGAAGTTTGAATTAATAGGTAAAATTCTATGCATGATATTAGTAAGGAAAAACTTAAGTGTTATTTTTATATTTTTGTTATTAAATTTTTTAATTAAAAATTAATACATATATGATTTATATAACTTATCTCTTTTATGATTGATTATTTTTTAAAAAAAAATTATATTTTTTGTTTTGATTGGAGAGCTTTATAATAAAAATATAAAGAACTGCATATAAGTCTAATTCTATTAATAAAATATCAGGAACAATTAACTTTTTCCCATAGAAAGAAAATTTAATTTAATTTTTAATATCTTGCAATTAATTAGTAATATTGGTGTTTGAAAACAAAACCCATAATCTTTTATATTAACAATATTACTCTAACAACAAATTGTTGGTTGAGATGGAAGCAGACTCACCTTGTAAGAAGGAGAACACAAGTTTGAATATCAAGAAGTACACTTATTAAGAATACTTTATCTTAATGCTTTTAACTATACAAAAGTTAATCTTAAATTTAATTAATATAAATTTGAGATGCTGGTATTTTTTGTTTTAAAATATTACTCAAGGACACCTAGGCTCTTTGGCCAAATAAAAGCCCTAGGTTCTTTGGCCAAATAAAAGCAATTAATCTTGCTGAACACAATACCATGGGATATAATATTATCATATAAATAATGACCTACACAGAAAAAAGGATATATATATATATATATATATTGACTAACTTTGATGATCTATATATAGCAACTAGCTAGCTTCTTTTGAGGTTTCACGATGCTGCCACTGTCTAAATAAATTAAGTAGGGGAAGGTATCTTACAAGGTGCTCTTAACATGTGGTCTGACTCAGAAATTATGCCTTCATAGTTTTAGAATATCTAAAGGACAGATATGAGAATGAAACCCTTTTGATTCTTTTGTTTTTTCTTTTACAATTTTTTCTTTCTAAAAGTTATGCTATGGAGAGATTAACTGATGTATGATATTTTGAGATCTACACAAAGTAATTTTTTATTATTTCAAATACAAATTTTAAGGTGATTCAGTAAAATATTTCTTTAAGTCTCCAAAAACAAATATCTCTGCAGTTATATGGCTCAAAAATTTAGGTCATGCCTCAAATGTATTAGTGTTCAAGTGCAATTTGAATGAGGAATCATACATGAATCAAATATATAACATGGTTAAATTCATGTAAAATTTCAAGGAATAAAGTGAAGTGTTGTTAAGGGACTTCAATTAAAAATGTTGCAGGAAAGTAGGTGTTTTTATTGTAATGAGCAAAAAATAACTGGTCCCAATCCCAACTTTAAGGATATATACCACTTTCTATGGGGTAATGGTGCCCCAATTATATGGTAAATGAATAAGATAACTGAAAAGCATGGTTCAAACTTGAAATACAACCAGAAAAGGAAGGTAGCATGGTTGTAAAATGCTTTTTCTTTACTTGCTCTGCTTTTGAAGCTCATAGTTTTCAGTGCCTCTTACAAAATTTACAATGCCGATCACCTTTGAGATTGAATAGATTGAGATTTGAGAAGGCTTTTGCTTTTCTTTTTTCTTCTTCTGCTTCTTCTCTTTATATAACACATAAAACTTGTAGCAGATTGGTCAGCCTTTCTTCAAGTAAATATTAAATTATATTTAACCTGCAAATATTCTTTTTCCACAACTTTGGAAATGAAAGCTATATGATATCTTCAAGGGCAAATCAATAAAATTTTTTAACTGATATAATAATCATAAGTTTAAAAATACCTAAAAACAATCATAAAATTACGACTTGAAAGTTACAAGTTCAAAATTTAAAAATAATCTCTTTGTAAAAATAAAATTATATACTTTTAATTCTTTTCAAACTCTGCTCGATAGGAGTGATAAATTCAAAATATGAATACTAGTACTTTAAATCTTTTAGCATTTACAATGGAGCCCATTTATGTGATTTCGTTAATGAATTTGGTGTTTTATCAATAAGTGATATAGTGGAGGCTTATGATTATCTTGCTATTAATTAGATCATATATATATGCTACACTAATAAAAAGGTTGATTCGGTGTGTGTGAGAGAGAAAGAGAGAGTCGCGTGTGAGTCTGATGAAGGGAGCTTTATAGCCTTTATGTTGATGGCTTGTCATGTCCAATGGAAGACAACAGAGATGAATAAATAGGACAAAGAATGGAATAAAGGATATATAACGATCAATATTTGCAGCCTAGGAATATTGTTTTTGAAAAAGAAATAAAAGAATCAACTTGTGGTTTTCTACTTTCCTTAATAAGAAAACTCTTCAGCATGTTAAGGTTTCTCTCTCTGTACATATATTTATTTATTTTTTATAAATATTATTCTATTAAAAATAATTATGTTTAAAATAATATTAAATATTAAATATGACTACTTTTCTTAATAAAAATTTAAATATTAATTTGTTCTGTTTTGAAAAAAATTCAATTCATATGCCTCATAAGTTAATTTAGTTTTTTAAAAATAGGTAATGAAATAAAATAGATGAAATTAGAGCTTTGAATTAGAGGACTACCATGTGCTTCTTTTGAAGTCTTTATACAGACAAAAAAAGAAGAAGGAAGAAAACCAACATAATCATATTCTTCCCTGCAGAAAAAGAATTTTGAAAAAAAAAATGGGGAATGAAAAAACGTGTATAAATTATTGAACAATAAACTTGACTTCATAAATATGTGTTCACACTAATTTAAGGTGAGAATTGAAAGATTAAATCTAAAATTTAAATTATAAATTTTGAGAAAGTTCTTTAAAAATAAAATATTTTAATTTAATCCTTACATTTTTTTTATTTTAATTAAAATGATTTTTCTTAAGCAAAAATTGTTTCAAGTAATCAATAGATGTTCACATGGTCATAAATTTATCATCAAAACTTGTTTAGGTGATATTTTTTTTTCTCAAAACAACATGTAATTTAATCTTTGAGAGAATGATGTGAGAGTAGAGTGGATCGAATTGATTTGACTTTATAACTCCTTTTAATATTTGTAGTTCTATTTTTAAACCTTTTTTATTTTTTTATTCAACTATTTTTTTTCTCTAATCATTTCAAAATACAATTTCTCTTTTTAACTCATATTAAATTTTCACAAATTTTAAGTTTGCTCATAATTTTTTATTTCTATTTTATTTGTAGAGCAAAATAACAAATATAAACAAAAAGTATGAATGATTCAATAAATAATAATTATTTTGTATAAATCACTATTTTTTGTATTTTTATATTAAATATTTAAATCAATAAAGTATAAAATAAGTAAATAATAAAACATGAGATATCAAGTATAAAAATTGAGAAAACTATATAAAATAATTTTTTTCGATTAAAATTATTTATATTAAAACTTTTAAAAAAATTTTTGTTATAAAGATAATATTAAAATTTTTACAGTTCAAATAATTTCATCTTGTTAATAATATAATAATATTTAAAATAATAAGAATGGTTTATCTTTTTTATTTTTTAAAGCTCCAATAAATAAAGTGTCATGCATTTTATTCTACACCACTTTGATCAATAACTTCCTCACTCCACTATATCCAAAACTATTAATCAAGGCCTTAGATTTAGACAAAAATTCACCTAAATAACATATTTTATAGCAAAGTGTTATAATGAATTTCAAGAATAAATTAATAATTTATATTTTAATTAGAAAAAAATTTAAAAATTAAATTAAAATAATAAAAGACTAAATTGAGAACAAATAATTTTCAACAAATTAAATCATTATCTCACTTTAAATTTTTTTGTTGAGAGAATAAAAATACAGTTGAATGAATTTCCAGCTGCAACAAACTGAGAAGAAAAAAGCCAGAAATTCCAAATGAAAATGGTTGACTTTGCTTCGTAAGAGAAAGGACTGTTCTTGAAGGAAAGGATGTCCTCTCTTTATTCCCGGCAAAATTCCCTTCAAAAATTCAAATCAGAAAGCAAGGGAAAATTTCTGAAAGACAAAAGAAACACAAGCTCCTTCAAGTCTTCAACTTCATGCGTGCAAACGCAGCACTTTTTTGAGGTTTAATTTTTTTTCTTATTTCTTCTCTTTCTCTCTCTAAATCCATCTTTTGATTCTCGGCAATCCACCGTTACTTGATATTCTCCGCTTCAGCAGATTCCCCAGAACCCTATCTTTCTGCCATCCTCTACTTTCTCTTCATTGCTTTCCAAGCCAAGAATCTCTCTCTCCACTTCCTCACAGATTCCTCTCCCTTCCCTTCTCTTTCTTTCTCTCTTCCTTTTTCCACCACTATTAACGATGTCTAATTCTCCTTGTTTTACATCTCTTCCTCTCTCTCCACTCCCTTCCTTTCTCTCTCTGTCATTTTCAGTTTTCGTGCTCCCTTTTCCGCCCCTCGGATCTCCCATTTCGTCAATTCTATACATAAGGTTTTCTTGGTTATGGCTCCTTCTGAAGTCAATCATCTTTCTCACCCTTGTATATATGGTATCTTCTCTGTTCCTCTTTCTCTCTCTGTATTCGTCATTGAAATGGGTGATTCATGCAATGACCTGTTCTTACTGTAATGAGTCAAATAGTTTTTGGTTATTAGAAATGAGCCCATGAAGCTATAATTTCAAGTTGAAAGTCTTTTATGTTGATTTTATCGGATGGGTTTTATTACTCTATAATCTAAATTTGATTTTACTGTGCTGAAGCTGATATTGGGAATTCAATTTCTATTATCATAAACTTTTTTTTTTCTTTGATCTTTTTGGCGGGGTTATTGGTGGGAAGCAGGGGACTTTGCTTCCTCTTACTCAGAGAGGAAGTCTGGCTTTATGAAATGGTTTAGTAAGCTTTTCAAAGGTGGGTCCAGTCGAGGAAGAGGAGGTCGTCATCTCCAGCAGCCTACGGAGGAAAATATGGTTTGGCGTAATCCAGCTAGATCATTGGTAAACAGTAGTACCTACTTTCTGTTTTGTTGTCCTTGTTATGGATAATGTGATTGCTTTACTTGAAGATTGAAATATATATAATGAAGTTAATCCGGGCTATATGCTACTTCTAAGACAAACCCATGCTGGTTCTATTAGTCACCAAACAAAATTGTCATAAACACTAGAAAGTTGACCTAAGGTGAAGTGAGATTCAATACTTAGACTACAACACATAACATGATAACACGATTTCTGCGTTTTGTTCCTAAATGGCAAGTGATTATAGCTTATAGCATACTTAATTTCTACACACGTATCACACCCAAAAGTTTTGTTCCACAATGGCAGCTTAACTTCACATATTCCATTCGCAATATGTTTGACAGCTTCTTAGAATATCTGATGGTTTCTTCTCTTTCTTCCAAACAAAAACTAGTGATGTAATCGTCTCACTCTGAGTTCTCCTTATGTTAATGAGTGTGCTTATTTGACAAAGAACAATTTCATGCATGATATCAAATAGAGGATGACTAAAAATACTTAATTGTAGGAATCGGTTATATAAATCTTGGACAGGCAAATTTGTTATTATCATCCTACCATGAAACTGGGGTTGGATTTGTTATAAGGCATGAGATCTCACCTAATGCTTGAGAGATTAATCCCGATGAATCTTTATCTACCTTGTATCTTAGCTGTGCGCTAGTAAATTAACCATATGAGTTCTGCTGCACTATGTAGTGATGAGTGATGTTCACATTCTTTGACTGTATTCTGAAGTCAGTTGTTTGTTCATGAATCATCATGTTGCTCTCTATAGAATTGTAGATTATTTAGAATTTTAAAAACAGACAAGTTATTATATTCTGTCAATGTTAAATGGATTTTCTTTCTTGCTTATATTGTTCAGTAAGATTTTCAGATGGCCTCCTTGCTTTGGAAACATAATTTCATTGTAGAGTGTCCAGGTTGATGGATTCTTCTGCACTGAGGGAACAAGAAAAATCACAACTGTATATGCAATGAAAAGTCATAACTGTATATGCATTGACTGTTTTGGATAATTTTCCTATACAAGTTTGATTGGTAAAGAAGTGATTGCTTAATAATTCTCTGCTTGTCATTAGGATGACCATTCTAGAGCTCAAAAGGAGAAAGAGGATCTGGACCATGCTATTGCACTTTCTTTAGCTGAAGATTTGAAGAGACCAAGTGGTAGGTGTTTAATTTTCAAAGAAGTGATTGCTTTCTTTCTGTCCATCATGATCTTGTGATCAGGGATTAAACATTACTTTTAATTAGCTCGGCAAGGATATAGATGGCGGACAGACATTGATGAAGACTATGAGAGGGAACATCAGGATGGCCTGAACTCATCCGCACATCCTCCATATAACCCTACATTTCATCCCAGGGACCAAAGGTAAAATCTTTGCTCTGCTAAATCTTGTATTTTATAACATGCATGCCAAACACCAAGTTTTCAAATAATTCAACTAGTCAAAGAAATCAGAATATGTTTAATACCCTTCCAAAACTAAGGTTTAACAAATGAAAGAACAATTAACTTGAAGCATGTGCTGTCATGCAGTTGCCACCTAGTTTCATTCTCTAAATTTCTGAAAAATTCCCCTAAAGGTGAAAAAGAACAACCAAAGGTCTACATCCCTAATCATCATTATCTCTATCTGCCTATCTATCTTCATATCCAACCAATTAGAAGAACAGAGGCTTTTTAGTACCTTTTATGACTAATGATGTGCACATTTCCATTAAAAAACAGAATATGTGGTGGGTGCAAGCAGGAGATAGTCTACGGCAATTGTTTGGGATGCATGAATACTTATTTCCATCCAGGCTGCTTTCGCTGTCACTCTTGTTGTTACCCCATTACTGAGCGTGAGGTAATTTGATCCTCTTAAGACTTGGAGAATGTTGAAGTTGTCTTTTATCCCTTCAACATATACATTTATAAATATGCATAATTGCCTTTAGTACTTTCTTTTCTTCATTTCCTACATGCACACTATGTTTACAGTGCTGCTCTTTTATCTATCTCTTACTTCTTTTTTGTTTTCTGTTGTTACTAGTTTTCTTTGTCAGGAAGGCATCCATATCACAAGTCCTGTTTCAAAGAGTTGACCCACCCAAAATGTGAAGTTTGCCACCAATTTGTAAGATCAGTATTCCTTTCATTGATTCAAATAGTACTGCTTGTAGATTTGTTTCCCTTTTCTGTGTAAGGTCATTTTGTTATGTTTTGAATAACTATGAAAGATCATGGTATGATGGTACTACTAAATTTATGATGGAGGCAGTCAAGCTAATTACTAACACCATTTGACCCAACAATTATTCGTATATTAGATCCCTTTCATGTCTGATATTACACAAATAGTTACCAATGAAACAGGAAATTTAAAATGGTTTTTGAATTGCAGTTATTCTTAATATATCATATCATAATATCCTGTTCATTTATTTATTGATTGCGGCAGTGTTTTATTTTTTTGAACATTAATCAATTATATAAGATGGTATATGAGCATTTTATTGACAAGTTTATTTATTTATCAGAAGACTAGCTTAGTAATAAAGTTGTCCTGTCAATTGGCCCATCATTATGGTTAAAGATGAGTCGATTCATGCTTGTGATATGTTGTTTCACTTTCAGATTCCTATAAATGCTGCTGGTTTGATTGAGTATAGGTGTCACCCGTTTTGGTCCCAAAAATATTGTCCATCTCATGAATATGATAATACAGCTCGTTGCTGTAGTTGTGAAAGACTGGAGGTACTAATCTAATTGATGCTCTATAGTTTATAATTATTAGTTCTTTGAAATGGAGGAAGGAAAATTTGCTAACAATTATCTTCTTTTTTTAATCTTCATTTTAAGTCTTGGAATGCAAAATACTATAGTTTGGGAGATGGACGGAGTTTGTGCTTAGAGTGCATGGAATCTGCTATTATGGATACTGGTGATTGTCAACCTCTTTACCATGCTATCAGAGATTATTATGAAGGAATGAATATGAGAATAGATCAACAAATTCCTATGCTTCTGGTTGAGAGGCAAGCGCTGAATGAAGCTATTGTGGGGGAGAAGAATGTAATGAATGATCCATTCTTTGGTTCAGTCAAATAAACTAGTTGAATATTTTCTTACTCTGAATTGGCTTCTTCCAGGGTTACCATCACTTGCCAGAGACAAGGGGCTTGTGCCTTTCGGAAGAACAAACTGTCACCAGTGTATGATTTCACAAATATCGACTTTTAATTTATCCAAAAGAATATGAAAGCCTTCATGATTAAATTTCAAATTACCTATCAGCAAGATTTACTAATTTTACGGATTTTATGTTTAGGTACATAGAAGACCAAGGATTGGAGGCCACCGACTAATTGGGATGAGAACTCAACCTCAAAAGCTAACTAGAAAATGTGAAGTTACAGCCATTCTTGTTCTCTATGGTCTTCCGAGGTAACATATGATGGAAACATTTTTTTTGGTTCCCCTTGAATTATATAGCAATTCCCTTTAAATTACTGTTGTGTAAATTCCCGCATTTGTCCTCTGGTATGTAAAATGTTTCGAAGCATAAAGTTTAATGGACTTAAAGTGACATACATTACTTGTAAGTCTATAAATAAATAAATAGATGGGATATACGTTTAAGTTGCCTATATTATAACAGTGGAGTCATTCTTTCTCACAACGTTTAAATTTTTTTTTTTTTTTTTGGGGAAACCAAAACAATTACTTGTGTTAAAGTTCCGAGCTCTCCTTTACTATCTTAATCGGCTGCGTTGCTAGCTATTTCGCTACTTTCTGAGTACTTTAGAATTCCAATTGAAATATTAGTATTCGGATATTTTTCTGGTGATTCATTATTGAATCAAAAGTCTGAACATTTTTCATACATGGCACAACCTGATAGAGAATGTTAATCTCTCCCCTCATGCTGGTGAAACACCGTTATAAATAAAATTTGAGTAATATTTAAGTTAGATTTCAACATCTTTATTTTTTCGGAAGAACTAGAGTTAGATATAACTTATTTTATTTTTGTCATCAAGTTCTTTAATAACAATAAAACATGTGGAGAAAACTTTTAAAAAAGATCTAATCATAGGGTGTTAAGCTGTTGAAAAAAAAATTTACTCAGTTATTTTGTGATCATAGAGCTTGATAAAGACTGTACTTAGTTTTTTTTTTTTGTTCAAAATCCTTAATCTAGTGTTAGCTTTTGTTTCAATTGTTTTCTTTTAATAATTTCGCTGGATACAGGTTATTGACAGGTGCTATCCTTGCCCACGAGTTGATGCATGGCTGGTTACGCCTTAAAGGTATAGTGTCCATTTTGATCCTTTCTTGGTATTCAACCCTTCAATATTCTTGAATTTCATCTTTATCTGTCTTGTACTAAGCAGGTTACCGCAACCTTATTCCTGAAGTAGAGGAAGGTATATGTCAGGTTCTATCTTATATGTGGCTTGAGTCGGAAGTGATGCCTGGCTTCAGAAACATGCCTTCAACTTCAGCAGCTTCTACTTCTTCCTCCTCCTCCTCATCAAAGAAAGGTGCCAAGTCTCATGTTGAAAATAAACTGGGTAAGTTTTTCATGAATCAGATTGCCAATGATTCTTCTCCAGCTTATGGTGGTGGCTTTAGAGCTGCTAATGAAGCTGTGAACAAATATGGTTTACGTTGTACTCTAGAGCATATTCGTTTGACTGGTAGTTTCCCACTGTAATACAAATGTTTTCTAAAGATATGATTGGATTAAGGAGAATAGAACAAGAAAAACGAAAAAAAAGAAAAAAAAAAAAGTTTAATTTACACTTCTGTAACTTAAAATGAAATTAGAAATTTTCTTCTCTTTTTTTTTTCCTATTTTTCTTAATCCAAACGTATCTTTAGATGGTTTAAATTGTAGTGTTTGGCCTTGAATTAGTTGAAGCTGAAGACAGAAGCTAGGAGGGCTTCCCCCCCGCTATTTCATGGGGGTCATGTGAGGTGTACAAGTTCGAATTTACTAATAAGCATGTCTCGTTCGTGTTTCTTATACTTCTTGGCGATTCATTTCGATGATGTTCACAACTTTCATTGTTTGTGGAACATTGCTATCAACACTATTTTGGACTTACGAGAACGTCATATCCCCATCATTTTCAGCCTCACATTAATTTATATTATAATGAGTTTAAGATTTTAGTGATTGACTTCTAAAATTATATATTTTATAATATAAAATATAAAATTATATATATATATATATATATATATGATGGGAGGAGAAAAAAAAATAAAGATAATAAAAAATTATAATAATAAAATAAAGAATAATAATTTTTTATTATTTTAAAATATAATAATAATTACTTTATATTATATTATAAAAAAATAACATTTTTGTGGATATAAAATGTCTAACAAAAAATTATGCATCAGTGAAAGCCAACACCTTTGAGGCATTATGTTGCATATTATATTAATGGTACGATTCTTAAATTTTTTTCTTTGGTCACATTGGAATGTAGAGGAGAGCACAATAGCATGCAGTACGTGACTTCTTTTTTCGTGAATATATGATAAGCATCCGATATTCAAAATTGTATAAACTTGGAGATATAATTAAAAATCGTCTCTGTACATTGAAAAAATGTATTTCCCACAGCAGCATAACAAAATTTACTACCATGAGAACGCACGAAAAAAAAATGTGATTCTTCAATAGGCAATAGCAACTCTAATTGACAAATTCCCTTTCCGTATAGTAAATATCCTTCTACTAACAGTCGCAGACCAAACTGCAGAGCTGATAGTTGTAACTATGATGTAATGGCAATATCAGCTAAAAGCATCTTCAGTGTCTCGTAAGTCATAAAACATATACCTACACCAGGCACAACCTTGTAATATTCAGGCAAAATTCCTCTGTACAAGCCCTGCACACCTTCTGTCCGGATTATGTGCCCAAACATATCAAAGAGCCCTGTTGTATACACTCGGGCTCGCCCACCCGCCCCTTCCAATTGCTTCCGTCGCCTCACAAGATCCAAAGGAAATGTTGCTGCATTTGAAAGGATAGATGAAAAAAATAATCACATTATATTCTAAGATATTTACTTGTAAAACATATGGTTTGTTAGATGCATCAAGGACATGTTACTTTTTAGGCTAAATTGCAAAAAACTCGAGTGGCATTGTGCAATTTAACCCTCTAATCTTTAAAAGTTGACAAAAAAAACTTCATCAAACTTCTAGTTTTGTGCAATATACCTCCTCTATTGAAATTTTTATCCAAACACTTGTCTAAAACTGAGAGTATTTTTCATAAAATGAGAAGTTTGAGAAGGTCTTTGATCAACTTTTAAAGTTGAGGGGATAAATTGTACATTCCTTAAGTTGAGGAGATATTTTTGCAATTTAGCCTACTTTTTATAGTTAAAAATCAGAAATTGCAATATAAGTCAACCATAAATGATTACATATACACCATGTAGGCTAGTATTAAACAAGAGGTTCTCATGGTAACGATACCTGTCTCTACCGAAGCAGCAATGTTTTAACAAGATGTTCTGAATAAGCGCAGTAAATTATATCAATGCTGTACTATGACACAATCGGTTTGTGATTAAGCAACTTAATCTTATAATGGCAGCATTTTAAAATAGGCAAGGGCTTCGAATAATAATGGTTCAATCACTTGAAAGATTAGCAAAAAGAGCAATGAGGCAAAACAAACAATTCATCCTTCCATAAAATATGGCATAATTGATAAATGGCCATGAGAACTTCATACATATCAATAGTTTAGAAGCGTGTAGCCAGTGCTCATATAATAGAATTTTTGACACACAAATCCCTCATTTATAGGAAGAAATGCTTTTTCTCCCATTACAAAGAAGGATAGTGACATGGTTAAGTCCTTTATTATGAAGTGACAATTTTATTAATTCTTTTTTTAACAAGAGCAATTATTTTAATTTGCCGTTTAACTATATCTTAACTATATTATACTCGATCAATATTATTAAAGAATGAGGCCAAACACCTCGGAAACACAGGATTGAATGATTCAGGGTGAAGGAAGCCTAAGTGAGAAGTAGGCCTCAAAGAGGACACCTATCACTTTTGATAACTGAGGGAACGATATAGGGCAATCCAAGTAGTAACGTCCCATGATGGAATGATAGAATCCCCTGCACAGCCTGCGGAGAAATGTCACAGAATAGAACATGGGAAGGCGATTACTTGAGCATTATCTTCAAAAAAAGATTGTTAAAGAAAGACAAGAAAAAGGGGTTTTTGTTCTCTTCCTCACTAGATTCTCATATGCCTAAAAAAATAACAACTCCAACCTGGTCTCTCGTTCTAGGGGTCAATCTGGTTAGTTGCTTGGTGCCAAAACTGCACCAAACCCTCTCTCTCTGCATCAAAAGCATATTAAACCACTACTTAAATTAACCTCTCTAATATCTTTCGATTAATAAAATTATGTTGTTTACCTAAAGGATTCTTTAGTGTAAATGCTCATATAATAAACAGTAGACTTAGCAGCTCCAAGTTGAGTTCTCCATGTCCAACACCACACATAGAGATACACATTGAGTAACAGTTTAATGTAACGAGATAAAATACTGATAGAATCTTTGTAATCACTGGCAAAAGAAAATCACAAAACTTCATATGACAAACTAAATGGAGAACATACAACACTACAAACACAACCATAATGTATAAATTATAATAATGGCCAAAGCAACCCAAACTAGGATGAACTAGAAGCAATTTAGATCACTCACCTGTTGATGATGCAATGCCTGAAAGACTACCACAGGCCAGGCTGACAAGAGCAGTTGAATCACTGGACCTGATATACAAAGATGATGAATACTAAAGCTAACTATGATATGCAAGAAAGAAGGCAAAATTAGATTGCAGAATTGGGCTTTGGAATGTTTACCTATTTGACTGCCAAAATGAACTCAACGTTTCGTATACAGAAAAGCTGATAGCTATACTGGGTCCTACACCCTGTATTAGCACCAGAGCTTAATTCCACAATACAGAAAAATTCGACTTCAAGCAAATATTAAATCTGACAATAACAGCATACCAGCAGTGTAGCTCCAAGTCCCTTATAAAGACCAAATAGTCCCTCTTCCTTGCTAATAGTTTGTATCGCATGCCAGATACCTCTATAGTAGATAACATTTGTCTGCAAGTTTAAAAATTCCTTAATTTATTGAAGAAGGAAAATGCAAATGCATAGGTGATCAACAGCCAGCTTTGCATGACATTTCAACCAAACCTGTGTAAATAATTCTTTTACTAGATACTCTGATTTCCGAAAAAAGAAAATTAATAGTGAACTTCATGCAAGGATTGGAGCATCTAAAACAACATACAGACTAATTATCTATTTCTAGTCAAAGGGGCAAAACCACACCAACTTGGGCAGCAACTCAAGCGACAACTAATTGGATGACAACACTAAAAATTGCTGAAAAAGAGCTGACGGCCAGAGACACTGAGTGCATGAGAATCAGGGATAAATAAAGCACAAATCTTAAACATTTGATCTTACCTGAGCAGCAAGACGTGTCCTTACAAGGTCCAAGGGATACGTAACAGTAGCAGCAGTTATTCCTGCCAGGCCACCACCTACAAAATGTCTGCAGAGGTCTGCACTCATGTTATCCCTATGATTTTGCAGTCCTGGAACCTTCTTTAACAACTGCAAAGATGAAATAACAATTGCATACAAATTAAGCTGATGGAAAGAATAATTAAAAAAGAAAATTTTCCCATATGATAGTCTTATAAAAGTAAATATACATATCAAAATAAAACTAACCTTCTTGTAGTGCTCATATGCATAGAAGCTGACTGAGGAATAAGGCAGACGATGAGCAATAGTAACTAGATTCCCTTTCCAGAAGGCTCTAAATCCCTCTTCATTGATAATTCGTGAAGCCTCATGCCATATGCTGGCTTTTCTCAATGATGCAGCATTGGTGTGCATACCTTGAACCTGAAAACATTGCATGACTTTTTAAAGCAGATAATACAAGATCTTGTTAAAGGATGCAGAAAAGAAGTCAAATAATAGTCGACTCAGTCAATATTTATCTCTACACTGATTTTTAGTGAAAGAAATAAGCAAACTCATAAGCAGAAACGAACACATGTTCGAAGTTCTAATTTTAGGCTTTCCCCGCCTCCTCCCCAGAGGAGCTCGCGTGCCTTTTTTAAGGCTCTTCCTCAAGAGCTCCCTTTTGAAAGCCCTACGAATAACTAAAGCTTTCTCCATGCAACATTAACATTGCTTCCATAAAGATATGAAAATCAAAAGGTCAAAAGTATATGGCTGGGAAACATTACAATTCATGTGAGGGTAGTAAGAGCAATGACAATTATAGTTATAGTTTGAAATTTATTCTAAAAAAATTGCACAGCAGGCAGAAAAGATTACAAACCAACTAACCTTAGAAAAGAAACCAAGAGAAAATAAAACCAACCTGAAAAAGTATGGTGAGTCGAGCAAGCGGTGCCGTACATGTCTTACTAAGAGCTCCGGCAACGCCGCCTGCAATAATAGTCCCAATCTGCGACTGTTGCTGCTGCTGCGTCAACTTCCTCACACCTCCATGATTCGGATTGATGCCTCTCTGCCCTCCTTCAACCACCATACCAACCCCAGCCTCCGCTTGCATATCAAACACCTCTTCTCTCTCTATAGCCTTCTCTCACCGCTTTCTTCTAAGAAATGCAGGCTCGCTGTAGAATCCAGAGAAATCAACAACAATCGGCTGCAAAATTTAGAATCTCTACTGTCAGAATACAAAACAAGAAGAAGTTATTAATATAATGCGCTCCTGAGGTTCTTCCTCCCATCGTTGTGTTGTGCTGCAGTTTCTCTGCATTGCCGTCTGTTCCTTCCTGCCGTGAAGTTTGAAAAAAGAGAATGGTCATGGTCGCCTGGACGCAGAGACTCAGAGAGCGTACTCTGCGACGTCGTTTTTGGTTCCGAGTCAGTCCCAAAGCGTCGTCGAAGGAGACACGGTTGGTTTACTTGGAAAGTTAAAATGGCAGCGTGGCTTTTTGGTCATTGACAAAAGCTGACCTCATGGAGCTGTTCTAGCTGCGGTCGGTTGTATGGTAAAAGCGTGTACCTTAGGTTGGTTACGAGTGAAATGATGGATTGATGAATTTTTGTTGTGACGTGTGGCTAGAAGGAGAGAGTTACAGTGGAATTGGATGCATGGGATAGGTCCCGTTGGCGAATATGGGATGCTTTTATTTGAGAATATGCCTTAATTGAGTGCACGGGACAGACGCTTGTGGAAATTAACGTTATGTTATGTCGGTTAAACAACGTTCCTCTTAAACAGTGACACGTGGCATGTGGTGTGCTGTAATAAGAAAAAAAGAAGAAAAAGTTCCTTGTTAGGGTTTAACGAAGACCCACTGACCTACTCTTCCTGATATTTTTCATAAGAATTTACAATTTTTCTTAGTTAGAATGAGAAATTTTTAATTACAACTTTTGACATTGTCGTCACAAATAAAATATCAAATTCTGAATAGCGTAAACTTGCCGTTTCCCCTTTTTATTATTTGTCACGATTCTCACACTTATCTACCGAACATATACGAAACATGGGAAACACATTTTATCAAGGTTCATCGAATTTTTGTTTTGAGTAAATCTTACTTTATATTTATTTTTTTAAAAAAAACATTTTCTTCTTCTCAGAGATGAAACGATTTTAAAATTTTACCTATTTTAAACAAAATATCCTTATCTTTATTATTTAGATAATTAAATATATATGAATAATATAAAAAAGTATTTATTTTAACTTAACATAAAATAAATTTATTATTTTTAATTCAAAATAAATAATAATAAAACATTATAATTTTTAAAAATTTATTTGGTAATAAAATATAGTATTTTAACAAATTAATAATATTATTAAAGATATTTTAATTAAAATAAGTAAAATTATAAGGCTTTTAATCTTTTAAGAGAGAAGAATTTATATTTTTAAAATAAAATATATAATTTTGACATTTTTTTAAAGGTGAGAATGCAATTTATTCTTTTTTTTAATAGTAAAAGTAAATCTGGCCAAGATTTGGAACAAAAACTTCTTACTAATTAATTTCAACTTCAAATTTCATCATTTGAACACACCTGATTGCTTTAATACATTCTATTGATATTAGAAAAGTGGATTTATCCTTTGATTCATTAAAAATGGAATTTAATTTTTTTAGAAAAATAAAATACCTACCATTTTAATTAGAAAAAGATAATAATTAAAAATATTTTATTATATTTTTACTATCAAAATTTTTAATAAAATTAAAATATTAAAAAAACTTAAAAAAATCATGAGCTGTTGAGTTATAAAAAATATTCATTTGTCATCTTGTCATTAGATAAGTTGATAATAATAATATAACAATTACACCAAAATTTTTTATTAAAAAACACAAAAAAATTATATTGCTAATAACAAAACTGCAATTAATAATTGTATTCTTAAAATAATTTACTTGTATGTAGTAATTAATAATATATGTATTTAATATATATGATATTAGAATATGATGAAAATAAATATTCCGGAGTAACAATTTCGAATTCAAAATGAGACTTTCTCTAATATCCTTTATTCTTCTTTAATTTCATTTTTCATGGTACTTAGCTTGCAGTTGCAAGTCAAGGTAAATTTTATAACAAGTCAGTAAACCATTCTAAACTCCTACACCTTCAACGACCTTTTTGTGAAGGAATATATTTTTATTCATAATCATTTTTATATTAAGTTAAACGAGTGCAATAGTTGATAATAATATTATTAACGTAAAATCTATCATAAAGGTATATAAATAAAATTTGACTGTTAATGTAATCATTATTCTTAATTTTTATTTAAAATCGTTATGAGTATTGGAGGCCCCATCACGCAAATATTTAAAATAAAAAAGACTATTTAGCAAATTAAATAGCAATATATAGAGCTTGTGCATCGCATCACATCGCACACAGAATTATAATAGGGCACATGATTTTAATGTCTTTGGGATTTATCTTCACATCGCTATTCATCTGGTGGCTCATGATAGGAACCTCCTAGTTTGATGGAAAAAGATAATTCATAAATAATAATCTCCCAATTGTGGTGCTGATTCAGTGATGAGAGGGCCCAAATCTCCCACAAGTGGTTGGGGCATATTTTTTGAAATTTTCTTAAGTATATATATTATTTTATTTTATTTATACATTAATTAATTATATTTAATAATTTTATTATTATTTTATAATATGAGAGTCCAATAAAATAGCATAATATATATCCCTACATTTTCTTTGGGACCCAAACACCTTACAATGAATTTAGATGTCATTATATTTTTACTTTTTTTTTCTTTCGTAACTTAATTATGTAATTGTTTTTAATTAAGAGAACTTAAATCCAGACCAAATAAAATAAATATGTTGTCCCTCATAATAAAATATAAGTATTCATTGAATATTAAAAAAATATTAATATTTATTGGTGCAACAACTTAAAAAATAAGAATAAATACAAAAGAAGAAGAAAGACAAAAGTTATTAATAAAATTATAAAATATGTAATATCAGACTAATACTTTAAAGTAATTCACACTTTTCACAAATTAATTTTTTTATATCATTCAATACAACAAGTATACAATTGTATTATTTTTAAGATATAACAACCTAGTATTAGTCTATTTGTTTAGAATTTTTACACAAAAAGAATAGTAAAAACTCTTTCACCCACACATTTCTCTACGCAAATCAAACACAGGTGTTTTTTTTCCATTAATATAAAGCTTTCTTCTTCACTTTTTCTCATATTCAAATGACTTGGCTAAGTACCCTTTATAAGTAAATTTAGAGTAACGGTGCCACCAATTTTAATTGAAATTATTGAATATATTCATGCTACCCGTTGCACCACCAACATCCCATATATGTCCAATTTAATGTTTAAGTCAATTTGTTAATAATTGTTGAACCAGAGAAAAATTGAAAGAGGAGAAAATTGAATATGCTTTATTTTCTGAGCACTTGCATATATATACAAAATATGGCATGTGGTAGTCTTGTGACTAACAAACTGAAATGAACGACTACAAAACAACTAACGGCTAACTCATAATAGAAAATGAAACTAATGCAACAAAATAGAAAAGCTAACTAACAGAAAATGAAACTAACTGTAATATTCAACAGCCCCTCCTCAAGTTGGGAATGGGTTGGATACCAGTCCTAACTTGGCAATGATGCAATGGAATTGTGGTGAAGGAAGTGGTTTGGTGAAGACGTCCGTAATCTGGAGCTGACTAGAAGTATATTTAGGAGAGATAAAACTGGATTTGTATTTATCTCTCACAATGTGACAGCCTATTTTAAGATGCTTGGTCCTTTCGTGAAAAATCGGATTGGCTGTGATGTGTTAGGCTGATTGATTATCACACCTAAATGGAATTGGTGTTGGGACCGCAATCTTGAAATCTTCAAGTATATAAGACACCCAAAGTAGCTTGCAAAGAGTGGTGGCCATGCTTCTATACTTAGCCTCACAGGAATATTTGGAAACTGTGTTTTGCTTCTTGGTTTTCCATGATAAGAGAGAATCACCCAAAAAAATAGAGTAACTTGTTAAAGATCCCCTGGTGAGAGGACGGTTAGCCCAATCATTATCAAAAAATGCAGTCAAATTAGTTTTGGATTTAGAATTGTAAAACAACCCTTTATTAGATGTGCATTTTAAGTAACGAACTATGTGTAGAGCAGCTTCCCAATGAGTGTGTCGTGGAGATGAAACATACTGACTGAGTTACTGTGTGCTGTAAGTGATATCTGGTCTTGTCATATTTAAGTACAATAAACGGCCTACTAATCGTTTGTAGCAATCGGGATCATCAAGAGGAGGAGAATCTTCATGGGACTTGTGACCCCGAGGCAAAGGAGTGTTTCTTTAGCATGAGTGAGCCTAATATCTTTAATAATGTCAAGCATATATTTTCATTGAGAGATAAATAATCCTTGTAAGGAACGAGATAGCTTAATGCCTATGAAATATTTGGTCGGGCCAAGATCTTTGATTATAAATTGCTTGTGTAAGAAATCTTTAATAGCAATTATTTCCTTTTCATCATTTCTTGCAACAAGTATATTGTTTACATAGATAAGAAGAGCAAAAAAATTAGTAGAAGATGACTTAATAAGCAGGTAGTGATCATTTTTAGACTGTACAAATCCATAATTGATTAACTGAAGGGTAAGCTCATTATTCCATTCCCTGGATCCTTGTTTTAAACCATAAAGAGACCTCTTTAACTTGCAAACTTGACTAGGAGCAGCTTTATTTTATCCTTATGGAGGTGTTGTATATACATCCTCATTCAAAAAACCATGGAGGAATGCATTGTTGATATCTAATTGATGAAGAAACCATTAATTAATGGTAGCTAAAGCAAGGAATATACGTACTGTCACAACCATTACCACCGGGGAGAAACTGTCAAGATAATGAATGCCTTGGGTTTGATTGAATCCCTTGGCAACTAGCTGAGCTTTGTACCTATCAACTGAACCATCTGGGTTAAATTTAACTTTATACACCCATTTGGAGCCAATAGCTTTCTTGTTAGAAGGGAGTGACATCAATTCCCATGTCTGGTTAGATTCTAGAGCATCCAATTCTATGTTCATAGCAG
This sequence comes from Senna siamea, assembly GCA_031216115.1. Taxonomy (NCBI): domain Eukaryota; kingdom Viridiplantae; phylum Streptophyta; class Magnoliopsida; order Fabales; family Fabaceae; genus Senna; species Senna siamea. Next base: position 10,636,267 of record CM062367.1, on the reverse strand, counting down.
TAACCCATTAAGGATGTTTGATTGCTTCTGTATAGGAATGAGGTTCATGAACCATTGATACTTTATTCATGAAGGCTATGTATTGTTTTGAGCAAACCAAGGTAGATGTATTATCAACTTGGGCAAGACAAACATAATCTTTTAACCAATTGGGAGGGTTTTTTGTTCTTGAACTGTGTCGTGTTTTAGCACATGATGGATTAGGAAGTGAGGGATTATCAGAGAAGTTGCTAGAGGACTGTGAGTTAGGGTTTGAGGTTTCAATGATGTTTGGTGGTTGTTCTGTGCTCAGATGATGGTAATTAGTATCAAATGGATATGGTAATGGGCAAGTAAGTGGAGATGAGATTGTATTCTCAAAAGGAAATATATTTTCATAGAAAATAACATCTCTAGACATAACTACTCTGTGATTAGTGAGATCATATACCTTCTAAGCCTTTTGACCAGTTGTGTAACCGATGAATATACCTTTAAAAGCTCTAGTGTCAAATTTTTCTTTATGAGGTAAGTTATTAGTAAAGTAACACAAACATCCAAATGTTCTAATGTTTTCATAGTTAGGTGGGTGTTGATGCAGGATCTCAAATAGGGTTTCCCAATTTAAAATGGCAGTTAGGATCCTATTTATGATGTGTGCAGTAGTTAAAATGGCTTCCCCCCATAATTTCTTTGGCCCTTTGGCTTGAAACATTAAAGCCCTAGCTATATTAAGTAAATGCCTATGTTTTCTTTCTACTACCCCATTCTGTTGTGGGGTGTAATGACATGTTTTTTGGTGAATGATGCCATACTACTGGAATAAATAGAGGCATTCTTGATTAAGAAACTCAGAACCATTATCTGTTCTAAGGCATTTTATAGTTGTTTGATATTGATTTTTGAATAAAGCAAAAAAAAATTGTTAATACTTGGGAAACTTGGGATTTTTGTTGTAGCAAGAAAAGCCATAGAGCTCTGTTGTAATCATCTATAACTGTTAAAAAATAGTGTGTTGAATTGATGCTAGGTAATTTGTATGGACCCCATATGTCTATATGAACTAAATCAAAAATATGTTTGGTTTTAATTGAACTTGTGGAAAAAGACTGACGTGTCTGTTTGGCTAAATGACATATAGAGCTATGATCCTTTTCAATATAAATTTTATTTATTCTTTTCAACACTTCAAGTGGGGTGTGTCCCAATCTGATATGCCAACTAAACAATTGCTTACAAGATTCAGATTCACTATGCACATTTGTGCTTTTTCTCACAGAGTTACAAATTTGATTACTAGATATGTCTGAAGTGAGAATGAAGAGATTTTCCACCAGGTTTCTTGAAGCTATTACATCCTTATTCTTCTGGTCTTGTATAAGGCAATATGAAGAGTAAAAGGTAAGAAAAACTTTGGCATCTTTGGCTAATTTACTTGCAGAAAGGAGGTTATATTTGAAGGAGGGTATGTATAGCACATTTTCAAGAATAAGGTGTTTATTAATATGTACTTAGCTTGATTGAATTATAACTTTGGATGAGCCATTAGGTAAGACAACAAGAAATGGTTTGCTCAATTTTTGTATTTGTCTTATTAGTTTAATGTTTGAACACATATGGCTAAATGCCCCTGTATCAATAATCCAGATATCATTAATATCTAAGCAATCAAAGTTACTGATATAGGTAGTACCTGCAAAATAAACAATTTGGGCAAAGCTGACATGCTCTTCTACATTGTTATCTTTGAGATATTTGGCCATCTTGTTTTTGATGATGTAGCTCATGAGGGTGTTGAAGTCATTAGGTGCTTCCTAGTTAGGAGTTTCTATATGAGTTTCTTGTACACTATTGGCAGCTATTATTCTTCTGCCTTTTATCTTCTTTTGTTCTTTGAATTCTTTATACCAATCTGGATAACCATGAAGCTTGAAGCACGTTTCTTTTATATGTCCAACTGCTTGACAGTGATCTCAAAATTTATCTTGTTTATCATACTTCCTGTTATTCCTTGCTCAGTCATCAGCCTTCATGTTGTAAATTTTTGACAACATTGCACTAGCTTCAATTTCATTTCCTCCATATGTCATGTTTATCTGTCTCTATGATTTAATCCTTAGTACCATGGAGAATGCCTTTCTTACAGTTGGCCTTGGATCCAAATTCAAAATTTGACTCCTGACCACATCATACATTTGATTTAAGCCCATCAAGAATTGCATAAGCTTGGTTAAACTCTCTATTTCAGCTGTTCTCTTATTGAGATTGCATGTGTAGCCATTACAATTGCAAGAAGGATTGGGCTCTAACCTTTCCAACTCATCCTAGGATTTGTGCAACCTATTGAAATAGGTAGTCACTGTATCTCTTGCTTAATGGATAGACGTAATCTCCTTGCGTATGTGGTATAATTGTGACCCATTAGTTAAGCCAAATCTTTCTTCAATTTCTTCCCATAGGCTTCTTGCATTGGGACAATAAATGAAGGATTCTGAAAGTTCTTTGAAAATGGAATTCAAAATCCAACTCTTAACTATTGAATCTACTTTCTTCCATTTCTTTTGCTCTGCCGGAATATCTGGAGTTTTTATGGTCCCATCAATGAACCCGAGTTTGTCTTTAGCCTCTAGAGAAGTTCTAATGGCAGTGCTCCAAGCTAGATAGTTTTCTCCCACCAAAGGGAGGTGACCAGTACCATTCCTAGTTGGTCCGAGTTGCACAGTGCCCATGTTTTATCGTTATCTCTTGTATTCGCAGCACCTGCTACAATTCGTTGATTATCTATAGCCTATTAAAGTCTCACATGATTGTTTGTCCCTTTTCCTCTTAACAGCTTTGATACCATGTTGAACCAGAGAAAAAACAAAAGTGGAGAAAATTGAATATGCTTTATTTTTTGAGTGCTTGCATATATATACAAAATATGGCACGTGGTAGTCTTGTGGCTAACAAACTGAAATGAATGGCTACAAAACAACTAATGGCTAACTCATAACAGAAAATGAAACTAATGCAAAGAATAGAAAAGCTAGCTAACAGAAAATGAAACTAACTATAATATTCAACAATAATTTATAATACTATTTTAATGTTATACTATATTTTTCATAAAACTATCTAACAATATTTACTTTAGATATGTTATATTTTATATTTTAGATATTTCAGTATCATTGTCATTTTTATTGAGTCATGTATGCCTCACTCTCACCGTCAACGCCTTTCGTGGATCTAAGCAATATGAGCCAACTAATTAAAGACCACAGCATGTTTTTCCTTTTTATCATTACCTCGTCTCATCATTTTATCCTTATGGGTGGATCAGAGTTAAATAAGTCTCACCTTCAGCTCTAAATTTACTAATATTAAGGGAAATATTATGAAGACATCGACTTCCTTCCGTCTATCTTTCTTGAGATAAGAAAACATAATAAATTTTATTTTTTTAATAAAATCAACTAATTAGAGAAAGACCTGTTTGTAGTGTACGTTGTCATATTTTCAAACACTCCCATCACTTAACCTTTGCATTAACTTGGGTGTCAAAATGTTTGTAAGTGGCTTAGGCTCCCTCTGGAGTTGAAGATTTGGATGAACTATACTTAACCATTAATTGAAGTCTAGTGCTTGCAATTTCAGATCAATAAAAAAGTTGGATCAACATTAGGTTCAATTCAGCAGAAAACAATAGCGTTCATTCATTCATCCCTACGACTCTACCCCATCATCATCTTGAGCTTCCGTTCCCTTCCTCTGCACAGGCTTGTAAGTGTAACTTCTCGCCAACAACACAAAGACACACAAATCCAACGCATTCAAAACTGCTAACAACCAATAAAACTTGTCCAAACGACTCGAATTTATATCCTTCCCAATCCAACTTCTCTCACAGTACTTGTTCGTCACATAATCCACAACTATAATCAGAAAGCTACTCAAGAAGCTTCCTACTCCAATCACACTCAGAAACATAGCCATCCCTAAGCTTCTCATGGAGTCAGGAACTTGGTCGTAGAAATACTCTTGCAAACCCACCAAAGAAAACGAATCTCCAAACCCAAGAGTCAAGTACTGAGGCACCAACCACAACACACTAATACTATTACTCGCACTCTCTTTTTGTCTCTTTCTTTCCACTAAGGCTGCTTCCACCATCACCAAAACTGTGACTGTCAACCCGATGCCGATTCTCTGGAGGATGCTGATGCCTCTTTCGTTTTTGGTCACTTTCCTCAGAAATGGGACGAGGATTTTGTCGTATATGGGGACGGAGATTAAGGTTCCGACGGCGGCGGCAGCCGCCACGGAGGCTGGTGGGATTTTGAAGGTGTGAGTTATGTTCAAGTTCATGGTGGCTGCTTGCTTCACAAAGAGGGTGGAGCTCTGTGCTACGCATATTCCATTGGTTAGTGAAGTTAGCCATATGGGAATCACATTCAGAATGAGCTTTGTCTCCTCCACTCTTGTCACTGTTGTTAATCTCCATGGATTGTGTTTTTGATCTACACTATTCTCTTCCATTATTGCAGCCTTGTCCAGACACCTATTCACCAGAAATAGGTATATATAGGGTGAAATTTGACATGTTGCATTAATTGTGTGACAAAAACTATAATTTGGATCTCGGAAAAGATTATGTGAATATGAATTTGACAACCTAAAAGTTTTGTAGTAAATACGGAATTTATTGAGTTTTTTCTTATGGATAAGTAATTCTTCAAAATTTGTAACTTACTATAGACAAAATCAAATATTTACTCTATTTTAAAGAAATAACTCAAATATCTACTTGTATTGAGTTTTAATCTTAATGGTTTGTTTGGAAGAGAAAAAATAGTACAAAAGGAAAGTAAAAATTTTTATTTCACATTTTTTTAACTTTGATTTAAAATTTTTTTTTCTCTATCTTATCCATCTTTTCAATCCAACATATTATAAGAAAAAAATATAAAATTTTATTCTAAATTAAAGAAATATCAAAATAAAAATTTTATTTTCTTTTTCTTTCTCTCCAATATATTTTTTCTCCCAAAAGGAATTGATTTGTATAAATAAAAAAATTAAATCTCAATGACTAAGAAGAATCTGTGTTATGTTGAGGTGTAATTTAAAACATTGCGTCATGACAGAAAATTTATTTTAATATTTCAAAGAATGTCAATATGGTTTGATATTCTAATTTTTTTTTTATAGTAAATACACAATTAATTAATTTTTCAAAAATATGCCTCACAATCACAACATTTTAATTCTTGAATTTGTTCTCTTGTATAAGTTAATTCTTCAAAATTTGCAACTCACTTTATGTTAGTTCAAGGGAGTGATTTGTATAAGACTAATAAATTAATCCAATGACTAAATAAAGTATAAGAAAGTATATCACTTAAAAGATCAAATTATATATTACTCAATTTTTTGTATCACTTTAGAATATGATCTTGTTCTAATGCTATACAAATCATTAAAAAAAAAAAGAGAGTAAATTATCCCAACCTCCCTTGAGATTTGGTAAAAGTATACATTTATCATTTCTTTTGTTTCAAAAAATACATTTGGTATCTGAGGTTAATTTGATACAATGTTACATAAACTTTTTTTTAATTTATTTTTTATTAATAAAGTTAATATTTTACATCACATGTATTTATTTTAGAATAATTAATGAAATTACTTATTTTTTTATTGCTATATTACAAATTTCATGTTGACTCTTAATATAATTTAATTATATTTATTATTATATTAAAAATAATATCACAATTTTTTTCTATAAAAAAAATTCATTGACAAAAAATAGTTAGGGATTATATGTAATCGTTCATATAATAAAAGTGATAAGTGCAATTTAGCTAAATCTCAAAAAGATTAAATGTCCATTGGGTTATAACAAAGTCATAATTTTGATATCAAAATTACTATTATAACATGATCTTAGTTTCAAGTAGCAAGAAAGATTTTTGTCCATGTTGTATACCTGAGTCTGCTTGTATGTTTCAGAAGCCTTCCCTGGGACTTGGGTTTTTCATAAAACAGAGAATGATTTGAAGAACAGGGCAAGTTCCTTTTCCTTATAGCTGCAACAAGCACCTGCAAAATTGGCGTCAATGGGTTTCCTTCTGCTCTCCTGAACCTGTAAAAAGGCTTTCCCACATAGAAAGCCACAATAGTCACAGCCATAAGAAGAGTAAGACTAAGACTCGCAACTCCCCAGCTCACATAGTCTTGAACATAAACAATCACTGTTACACCAAGCAATAACGCAAAGCACAGAGCGAAGTTCCACCAATTGAAGTATGACATCTTCTTCTTCCTCTCTTCCAAGTGATCATCATCGAACTGATCAGCCCCAAAGCTCTCTAAGCATGGCTTGTATCCTCCAGTCCCCAAGGAGATACAGTAGAGAGCAAGGAAGAAAACCACTTCATGAACCTTCCTAGGCCTACCGCATACCTTGGTGTTATTACTACATGGCTTGAGATCTGGGATTAACTGAGACATAGTCAAGAGGCTTAACCCCTGCTTCCACAACAAAAAAGATTTAATTTTTTTTTTTGTGGGTCAGAGTCATATTGGCCAAAGATGTGATTTTGAGTATGAATTTGTGTTTAATGCTTACCATGAGGTATATGAGTGAAGAAAAGAGGACCATGTGGAATCTGCCAGTGTAAGCATCAGCAACAAATCCTCCTATGAGAGGCATAAGGGTGGTTGTTCCTGCCCAGTAGTTCACATTTTTTGCTGCTGTTTTGAGGTCTTGGTGAATCACTTGGGTAAGGTAGGTGATGAGATTTGTTGCTATTCCAAAGAAGCTTACTCTTTCACTGAACTCAATAGCTGCATCAATTTGACTCAAAATCACCAAGCTATAGCGAGTAGGTGAGTGAGACAGAAAAAGGCATTAAATTTTTTGGGTATTAAGCTTACTGAGGACAAAGAGGGAAGCTTTCCATACGCCAGTAGAAGCACGTAGAGGGAGTCTGCCTCTGTAATCTACAGAAGCATCTAGCACCCATTTTTGTCGTTCAGTTTCTTCGCTTGTAGTTGTCTTCATCTTCTCCATCATTTCTTGCTCCATCTCTACTGGTGGAAGAAGAATACAGGGTAGGAGGAGGCTCAATGGAAGGCTGGTATATAGAATAGGACAAGGCTGAGTGATACTGATAATTAAAGTTGAACAGCAAGGCTAAAGGAGGTCAAGGAATCATTACTTCTCTGTGGGTTCTCTATGATATTTGAAGAAACAGAATGGGTCACTTTTTGTTAGTTAATAAATTTGAATAGATTTTATAGTTTATTCAATAAAGTCTACTGTAAATTTTGATTCACAAAAATTTGTTTTATGTTCAGAAATTTTATATTATTTTTTAATTTTATTTTAAAAATTTTTTTATAATTAATTTTGTCAATAAAATTTTAATCATTTAATATTAACTAAATTATAAATAAATAATAATAATATAATATTACGTTTAAAAAAATATAAAATTATTATTAAAAATATTTAAGTTATATAAAAATTATTAAAATTTTTATTAAAGAATTTTTTTATGATTAATAATAATTAAGTAAGAATAAAAATATTATAATTTAATAATATATATTTTTATTTTTTAAATATTATCAAAATTTTATTTATATTCTTAAAATTTATTATTAAATATTATATTATTTTTTGTTAATATTTTAAATAATATTATGTTGTAGAATAAAATTAATTATAATTTAAAATTTTAAAAATAAAATTAACTGTAAAAATATTTTAAATATAAAATTAAAAATTAATATAAAATATAAAAATATAAAAAATATTTTTATCATTTTAATTTTTTATTAATAATATACATATAAATATATGAAAGAAAAAGAAGGAGCTGTACAAAATTAATTAATTACTCACCAAACGTTTGGCTGTTTATGTTTAACTATTCATCAATTACAATATCTTTTTTTCTCTCTCATAGTAAAGGTCCTCAGTGTTCTTTCCTTTGGATTGAATCTGATTCTTTTCATGAATTTAAAGCAAATCTACTCTTGGAAAGGGTACATCTAAATCATCTAAAACACAGCTTTCAATTCAAAATTGGAATGCTAGATATGAACCAGCTGTTGGCATTTGCTCAGGTGAGAACTAAGAACAGTAGGAAAGAAAAAAAATTTCCTCTTTTTTCTCTGAAAATTGATTCCAAATTCGTATTTTCTCCTTACAGTATTCAATGAATCCTTAGGGTAGATAACTGATCTCATAAAGACACACCAGTATGTAATCAATAGTTTTAGGACATCTATGCCTATTTCCCACAAAGTCCCTTTCACACAAAAAGGTTAGTTGGAATAGGAAATACCATATTTGTTTAAGATCTTATTTGATTTTTTACTATAAAAATGTTTTTATTGAAAGAACTCAGCTTTGTTATGAAATTTTAATTAATTTGAGTTAAATTAATTAAATTTTAGTAAATTATTTTAACACTAATAATATTTTTTAAAAAATTCATTCGATTAAATTAGTGATTTATACATTAAAAGTTACGCTTTTTTTAAAAGGAATAATTTTTCTTCGATTAAAATGGTTTCTCGTATGTTAAACAAAGTCATCTTTACATATTAGTTAACTTGATGTAAACGTGTCTATTAATTGATGATTTAGATCTACATGTCACTTTTTCCAAATGACATTATTTTGTCTAATTCTTATCATCTATACTAAACTTCCCTAAATGTCATTTTCTTCAAACGCAATTATTTTATCTAATTTTTATCATTGAGAGTTAGTGGGCTTTGAGAAATAAGGCAAAATTAAAGATAATCATTTGAGAAAGAGTAGCACTTATATAAGCAAGTTTAAATGATTAGTTAATAGTAACAGGATCTTTATGTCATATCCTAATTACCTTTTTAATTGGTTGTGAATTTATTTAATTAAAAAATAAAATAAAAAATTATATATTTGAAGGGGAAAATTAAAAAGAAGTTGGTTCCAAGAACTAAATTATTTACTCAAAATTTTATGACTATGGAAAAAATCATTAGATAGATCTAAGTGCATATGTACACAAAACTAATAAAAATAGACAAAAGAAGACGTGGGTGACACTAAAGTTTTATTTCTCATCTTTATTAAACAATCTCTTTCTAATAGCTTTATAACTTAATTTATTTTGCACTCTCTGAGTCTACTAATTTTTAAGTATATATAATTTAATGCATAATGGTATTCAATATGTGCGAGAGAAAAATACAAAATTCTATTCTAAGTTAGTGTTTCATTCAATAGGTCATAGCTTATAAGCACTTTTAGCAAAACATATTTTTGGCAATTGAAGATCTTGTTTGTCACAAGTCACAGCTCACAATAACGATAATTAAAGAAAAAAAGAAAGGAAAAGAAAAGGAGATATAGGAATGATGGTCAAGCTCCTGTGTTGGTCCTACATATATAATTGAAGCAATGAGGAGGAAAACAATTATGAAACATGCATGCAACAACAGCCTATGTATTTATACTGAGATTTTTTTTTAGAAAAAAAATTATTTATATTTTTTAGGAAAAAGTTAAAGGGACCTTCATAATTTTTATTTTTGGTCTGTTACAAGTATTTTTTTATTAAAAATAATCTTACTTAAAATATTATTAAATATTAAATATAAATATCTCTTTTAATATAATTTGAACGAGCCACCACATTAAGGGTTAGTTTGAGAATGTTTTTAAAATTTGCTTACTTTCAAATGATTTTTTCTCAAATGGAATTTTAAGAAAATTTAAAAAAAGTAGGGAGAGAGAGAAATAATTTATATTTAACCAATTCAATTGAAAAATACTTTTACCAAATTTGAAAAATAATTTTCATTTGACTAATTTGTGTACAAAATTATTTTTGATTGTTATATTATCAAAAAGGGCATGTATAAATTTACTTTACTATTAAATATTATTTAAATAGATAGATAATTATAAATATTTATTAATTTATTATTATTAATTAAAATATGAATAATAAAATCACAATAAATATTTTTAAAATATAAATATTTCTTGGGCCAAAAAAATAAATAAATTTTCATTTATATATCTGAAAATAATATATATAATTACTCTAAAAAAATATAATTTATACATAAGAAATTTTTGTTTACAAAGGGTTTTAAAAAATTTAAAACTATTATAAAAAATAAGAAATTTTAGACAAGGGTAATTTTATTCTAAAATATTTAATTTTTTACTTGTGCTTTTAAACTTTAAAAGCACAAGCTGCAGTTTCCAACAATTGAAAAGTTACTCCTATTACTACTTAAAAACACTTATTTGTTTTGCCAAACACCTACTTTTTCTTAAAATAAATACTTTAAAAGAAAATAAACAACTTCTTTCTTCCTAAAAACTTACCCACCGCAGAATTCAATAATGTGGATTGGAACCTTATGGGGTTAAAATGGTTTGACAGCTTTGGATCATAATCTTTGCTTTTGTTATTTTTAACTGACGCAGGGTTATTTCAGTTAGCCAAATAATCTATCCATGACCCACTCATTAACCCGAATCCACCTGACCTGAAAACCCACTTCTAAATGGACCAATGAATCAGATCAGTGACATCCACCATTTTATCCTCTAAACCTATCTACAAATCGAATCCATCCACCAGAAAACGCGCAGTGCTCCATCGAAACGCTCGAGATTACACTTAAACAGCAGTGAGATTTCCTCCATCGATGAGAAAACGCGTAAAATAATGAACAAAACTCCCATGGAAAAGCCTAATTTAAGGCAAGATAAAAAGTCCATACCTTCCAATTGCATTCAATGGTATATTCACGTCTGCAGACATGGCTTAGTGAAGAATCAATTCCATTGGTACTCAGTATATTTGCTCTGATGCCAAGCCATTACCTAGCACAGGATCAGAATAAAGTACAAGCATGCAATCTCAGAACTGTTTTCGCAACATCTTAAAGTCACAATCTGAGCTGCTTAAGCTCCGTCGCCGCAATCTGAGTCATTTCCCGGGGGGGGGGGGTTAATTTAACTACCACAGATAGTTTCTTCTTCCACTTGCTCTGTCTCTGCTTCTTGTTCATCGTCCTCTGTTTTCTCGTCGTTTAAGGCTGTAATATTGTGGATGATCTGATTCTGAAGGTGGTTTTCATTGGCGACGATGTGTAATTGGTTGGGGCAATCAGACTTGTCGTTGGGGAGGAAGAGGCTGGAAGAATGGAGAAGATAGAGCATGATTATGAAGAGTATGAACCATGTAACCATGGTCCTAGCTAGAGGCAGAGGCATTCTGCTGAGTAACAAAACTTAGTCACGTCAAGTGTGTCATTTAAGTAGAATTAGAATTATCTGAGTAGGTAGGCTCACAAATTTTAATATTGTTATTAATATTATCTCAACCACATGGTAGTGAGATGTGGCTTTATTTGATTCATTGGAAGGTTTAGAAGTGCTTTTCGGGTTCGGAGCTAGATTTGGGTTAATGGATCAGTTATAGGTAAGTTATTTAATTAAGTCAAATGATGATAATGCTCTCGTTTCAAATCAGTTAAAATTTTTAATTAGAGTCAATATTATTGACGTGATATATGATTATTAAAAATTGGATAAAAAAATTAATGAATAATATTATTTATAAAAATTTAAAAATTTAAAATTTTGTGTTAAGTTTTAAAATTTAAGGAGAATTTATGTAATAATTTTATAATTAAGAGAATTTTTATACATTACACTATATGTTTTTCATACATAAAATTGTATTATTTTTTTAATTTTTAAAATGTAATATAAAATAATATTTATTAAATTTTAAAATAATTAATTAAATACTAAAAAATTAATTTATTTTTTATTAATTTATTTTAATTTCTCATTATTTTAATTTTTTTTATAATTACATATTTTATTTTATATTTTATATTATATAATATATGTTTTATAAGATTAATAATTAAATAATTTTAAAAATATTATAATATAGATATAATATTAATTAGAGTATATATATAGTTGTATACACACGAAAATTTTGATTTTTGCCATTTCAAATTTGCTTTTGCAAAAAGAAACGTGTTACAAGTACAACGACACAATCCTTATTCAAAATGTCCGATTATTTAAAAGATAATTGAAGGTATATTATCTAGAGTGAATAATTTAATGCACAGCTGTTGCCTTTATTTTCTTCTTTGCTTTTTGGTAAACAAAAAAAGGCACAAAACAAGCTTTCACAACACACAAACTTACACTATATATATATATATAAATATATATATATAAATTTATAATATATATTTTTATTAACAAATTAAAAAAGTTTAAATCTTTCAAATTAAATTATTTAAATCTGATTATTTATGATTTAACTTAATTTAATTTAATATTATAAATTTAAATTAATAAATATATTATTTTATCAAATCGATATAAATAGTTTAATTTAACAATTTTTTTAAATCACCCAAATCAAATTGATGTGTATTAATCTCTTTAAAAAAAAAATCTCGCATAACGTGGCAAATATATATTAAATAAGTTTCAGATACCCTTCGTTATGTGTACATTAAGGAGAAAAGCTTGAGCTCGAATAATTTATTTAGAGTGGAGCATAAACATTTTTAATCATGGTTTTATTGAATTTATTCCCATTATACTTTATAGTGACATCTAATATTGTGCTTTTGACGACTAAATAAAATTGTAGTATAATGCATTATTTGGCTGTTAAGTAGTTAAAGTTTCACTCTTGTAAGGTCCAAGACTAAAGGAGCCGGTATCATTTTTGATAAAAGGGAAACAAATATTTTACTTATTCAACATGATTTTAGGTAAAATAATAATTCTGGTCCCTAAATTTTATTTCAACTTTTAGTTTTATTTTTTAAATTTAATTAGTTTCACTTTAATTCTTTTATTTTAAAAAATTTCTTAACCACTAATACCATTAATTTATTTAATAAAAAATATTGAATTAGAATTAATTTTAATATTTTTATACTAATTTATTATTAATTAAATCTATTAATTTCACGCGTTTCTTTTTGCCACCATTTGCTTCCTCCAATTAAGGCACTTTCCCTTCTTCACCGAGTAGTGGAAGCAAATGGAAGTAAGGAGAAACGAAGCTCTCATGGAAGACGATGTTGGAAAATTTAGGGACTTTATTATTATTATTATTATCATTATCATTATTATTATTATTATTATTATTATTATTTAATATGTAAGATTAATATGTTTAGTAGGCAATGAGATGGCATAAAAATCTTAAAATTGACTAATTCTAACTCATTACTTTTCATTAAGTAAATTAATAATGTTAATAATTAATTTTTTTAAATGTTAAAGACTAAGATATGTATATTATCAAAATAGGTATTTAACGGTTCAAAAGTTAACTTTTAATCATCATACAGTTATTAAATATTAATTTGAATAAATAACTAAATATTTTACATTTAATGAAATGTCAAAGGAAATCAAATTTTATGTTTAAAGTAGAAGTATTTAAGTGATTTTTCTTTATTTACCGTATCATTATGTGATTAGATTGTAATTCAAAATGGTGAAATGTAGTTGTCCACTCATTTCTATCAGATGCATGTATGATTCCAAAGTGCTGTATGGATATGATATGAAATGCACCGATTGATCCAAAATGAAATTGCATGCGCAAATTGTTATATCATATATGCCAGTTGTCCAACAGGTAACCTTCATTATTAGTGGAAAATTTCTTTTCTTTAATATATAAATGTAAAGACTAGATGTTTTTAGTTTTTTTTTTTTTCACAAGTTTCACAATTTAAACTATTTTATTAACACAAGTTTTAGTACTTCAAAGGAGAATTGTTAAAATTGATTAGGCTACAGGTCATCCACTTGATAATCCTATAAATTTTATAAGATTGAGTTAAAGAAATTTCAGTCTAAATTAAAAATAGATTTCGTGGACACAATCCTAAAAAAAAGGAGAGACAAAATAAGTTAGAGTTAGGCTATACAAGTTTACATGACTTTAACTTTGATTAAAGTAGTATTAATTTTTGTAGTTTTTTATTTAATTAATTTAATTTATATTTAATTAATATATATTATTATTTTTAATTTAAATAATGATGAATATTATGGTAAAAGGATTTAACAAAAATAGTACAATAATGATAGAAGATGAGTGAAAACAAATTTATAATTTTATACTTTGAGTAGTGATATGTAACAACCTCACGTATTAATATTTTAATAATTTAAAATATTTAGATTTTATGTAATATATTCTAATAGTATATTTTTTTGTGATAAATTTTTTTTTATTTTATAAATATTATTTAATATTTTAAAATATTATTTTTATATATATAAAAAAGACTAACTTAGCTTAATTTTAATACTTAATAAGATCGAGTTAACTTTTGGCCGATATCAAAAATAAGCTAACCTAATCAATTTTTTTTTTTAAAAAAAAACAGAGTCCAATATATATTCAAAGCGCTGACCACAGCACTCACACAGCATATGCCCAAGGTGCTAGTTTAGGATATGACACTTTCTACTTAGACCATATTTTTAGGCATTTAGGCTTAGCCACTCAGCCCAAATATTCTTGAGTTTAAGGTAAAAAAACTATAAGGATCATAACAACTCATTTATTCTCGAGATATTTAATTTTATATAAAAATCACTCGTAAAAATGAGAAAATAGTACCACCACTATGCTACTAAGAGAACAAACTTTGTCCTTCCAAAAGCTAACTTTCTCCCATCTCTTAATATTGCATCCATACATAAGAGTGTGTTCGAGAAGATAAAAATAGAGAGGGGAGAAAAAGCAAAGAAAATAAAATAACCTATTGTTTGTTTGAATTTTAAAATTGAAGAAAAAGAAATTGAAAATTTTTGTATTAACTTTATCTCTTTATTAATTTTAATTACTTTAATTTAAAGATATTAAAAGAACTCTAAACAAAAAGAAAAAAAATTTAGCATTGAACATTTCATTCTCTTTGGATGTGTTCAAAAATTAGGAGGGAAAAGAAATGTAAGAAATTAAAGGAAAAAGGAAAGGAAGAAAAGTAAAAAAAAAAATGTCATTTTATTGTTTGGAGTTTTTTTAAAAAATATCTCAATTTTAAGTAATTAAAATTAACAAAAAAAAATTAAAAATAGTTAGTACAACATCTTTTAACTTATTTTCTTTCAAAATTTGAAAATCCAAATAAAGAGAATATTTCAAAATTCTCTTTCCTTCTCTATTCTCCTCAATCCAAACACATCTTTTATTTTCTTCCCTTTCTTTTTTCTCCTCATTCTCCAACAAACGTTAGGATGTATTTCGAAAGGTAAACATGGAAGGGAAGATAAAGGAAAAGAAGATACTAAGATAATATTATTCTTGTTTGAATTTTAAAATTTTGAAAAAAAAGTTGAAAGATTTTGCATTTATTTTCCTAACTTTCATTTTTTATTAATTTTAATTACCTTAGATTAAAAATTTTTGGAGGAACTTTAAATAAGAGAAAGAAAAATTAAGGCTTAATCTTTTCTTTGATTCCCATTCATTATTCATGTCTTGAATTAGTTATTTCTTATTTCATAAAAACCATCTAAGGCAGGTGACCCACATAATGCCAATATATATATACTCACATAAATTGGTGTATCAAACACAGGAAAAATACATATTTAATTGGTGTACCAAATATAAATAACAACCAACCAGCTGCAAAACAATCTTTTCCTGAATAACTACTAGCTATTGCATACATTAATGGATTACATATTGCAGTAAATTTGACTTGTGTGCTCGACATTGTGATAGTCTGATCAAATGCTTATCAAGGAAAACGATACATAAAAATGTCTAACAGAAATATTTTTATGTTAATTCAATTTGAATGATAAATAGATCAAGTTAATCATGTAAAGACATTTAATCATATTGGGCATTTTCAACAGAGACTTAGTTCTGACATGCTTCTATATTTATCTACAAATAGTTTGACTTACCTATCTTATATAGAAGTACCTAAAATTCTCAAAGTCTGATATTCGATGCACAAGGCAATAAGTCAGTGAGAAATAGCATTTTCAAGTATAGGTGTGTCCTTATAAAGCAAAATCATATTACATAGAATAAACGAATATCTTATTGTGAATTAAAGAAAACAAAGATACACAAGATCAGAAGAGCCAAATGAGTGACAATGTTGAGAAACTACCATTACAATGCTTCCAACTAAACTCCAACTGTACTGAAGAACCTAACTCTGAATGCATGCTGTTTTTCTGAATCACTCAATGCGAAAGCGAAGAAGAAAAATTGTTAACACTGTCATGTTCATATTCAGTTGTGTTTGTTAGAGACTAGATATCTGCCTCTCCCATCTTCCAGAAGAATAATAAAAGGGAAAATCTGGCTGCAGGTAGCAAGTATGCCTCATGATTCTATTTCAAATAACTATATTTTTCTATGAGCAAGCTCGCTTCTCCTCTCCTTTTCTACACATAGCTATCCTGTTAATTTGAGCAACAAGTTGTTTTCTTTTCCACATTACCTGATAAAGTTGAGACATTTATGGTTGTCCCTTGAGGAAGGCCAGTAGAGGAAGCTGCTTCCTGTGCTGCCAGTGCCTTTTTACTCATAATTTGATAAATATCCAACAATATGGTTTGGAATGCCTTCTCAACATTATAAGCCTCTAATGCTGAAGTTTCTAGAAATGACAGATTTTCCTTCTCAGCCAAACTTTGAGCATCGTCAGAAGCGACTGCTCTCAAATGATTAAGATCAGATTTATTCCCAGCCATCATAATAACAATGTTAGAATCTGCATGGTCCCTTAGTTCACGAAGCCACCTCTGCACATTTTCAAATGTTTGCCTTTTTGTTATGTCATAGACCAACAAGGCTCCAACAGCTCCTCTATAGTAGGCACTTGTGATTGCTCGGTACCTCTCTTGACCAGCAGTGTCCCATATTTGTGCCTTCACAGTCTTTCCCTCCACCTGTGTTAATATAAACATGTATTTCCAAAGTAATTAACTCTTCATACAGAGTAAATGAGGACGAGGAGAGTGTCAAGGACTAATAAGTTGTCAAGTGAAATTCATAAATAGTGTATTTGAAAAGAGAGAGAGAGAGAGAGAAACAAATGTTACATGTCCCTCACAAAAATCTTTTAAAACTTGGAAGTGTAGACAAAAGACTTGATCATAAAGAGTCTTAATACCACATCAAGAATTAATTCAAAAGCTTTAATTTTAGCTTTTAACCTATGCAGCAAAATCCTGTCCATTAGAAGTTCTGGTTTTGGTATTATATAATACATAATTTGATTATTTTAATGGACATAATTTTGCGATGCATGGCAGTGATACATGCTACAAGTAGTACATGTACCATAGAATTGTCCATGTTTTTATCATAATCTCTCCCAAGAAACTTTTTTCCTACTAGTGTAGTATTTAATACTATTGCTATATGAAATAGTGAATACTATCAAACATTAAAGAGAAATAAAAAATAAACAATATCTTGCTTGCTTCATGGTATCAAGTGTATCTTTCCACATCTACATTTATATGCTGCATGCAAATGCAATGATGACAGCACAAGCATTTCCATCGATTTTTGCAAATAAAGTCACCGAAACAGAAGAAACTCATAAGGCGTACATTATCCTCGGACTAGGAAGAAATTACTTCATTCATTTTTGTTCTATAGGGAACTAATTGTTGTGGTTCAAGCCAACATTTGTGGAGAAGAACAGCCACACAGAGAAATAAAACAATCCTATGAACACAATTGGCATTTTAAGCTACCCGCCTACAACCATAACCTCTAATATGGAGATAAACAAAACAATAGCTCAGATTTGATAAACATTGAAATTAGAAAACCAACCTGTAATGTCCTCGTTGCGAATTCCACCCCAATGGTAGACTTGGATTCCAAACAGAACTCATTTCGCGTAAACCTAGAAAGAATATTGGATTTTCCAACACCTGAATCCCCAATCAATACGATCTTAAAAAGATAGTCGTATTCATGGTCCACTTTGTACGCCATATTTCCAACACCCAACACCACCTGAAACCTGCTGAGATCCAATCGCAATTCGTAAACACAAATTCACGAATCAGAAACCACAAAAATGACAAGAAAACTAGGAAACGTAGAGAAATTGCAGAAAAAACACAGAGCCGTATTTACATTCACAAATTCACTGTATCCAATATCCATGACTAGTATGACATTTTGGGGAGAATAATACGAACCATAAAAAGATGGTGAAAGCAAAGTGGGCGACGATGAAGGATGAATGGAGGGATCAAAGATTCAAAATTGTGGAAATGTTGGAGAAGAGAGAGAGAGAGAAGAAAAGGCATATTGGAAGGCCAACAATGAATAGAAACGGAATAAACGGACGAGAAGGCACTATGAACCGCCTTACAAGTGGGATACAAGGCGTGAAACTCGGAGAGTGATAGTGTTAATTACTTAATTTTGATTTCAAAATCTCATGTCAAGTAATAACGACAAGAGACGTTAACTTCTATTATTTGAAGTTGATCATTTTTTAATTTTAAATATTATATTTAAAATTTTTAAGGTTCGAAATAATATTATATAATTTTTAATTTTAATTTATTTTGTATTAATAAAATTAATATTTTATATTTATGTGTTTATTCTATCATAATAAAACTACTTAATTATCTTTAATACGATAATTTTTACTACATTTATTGTTATAATTTTTACTAAAATAATATTATTTTGAATCTTGATATAACATTTATTATATTTATTGTTATATTAAAAATAATATTACTATTTTGTTCTATAAAAAAATATTTTTTTGATATAAAATAAATTAAAATGAAAAAAGTGTAATTTATTAAAAAATATATAAAATTATGCTAATTTATTTTGAAGTTAGATTAAATTATATTTATTATTATTATTTTAATTTGAAAAGGTATATTTACATCTCTCTTAATTTATTTTTATTTCAATGAAAATAATATTTTGTATAAAATAAAATTAAAAAATGTAATTAAATTTATAAGTTTCAACAAGAAATTTTTAATAAAATATTAAAAATAATTAAGTAATTTTATTATTTTAGAAATAATATAAATTGTCTAAAATATTAATTTTATTGACAAAAAAATATATTAAAAGAGAACTTTGTGTAATATCATATAAAAAATTAATTTTATTGCATCTAAATTTGATTTAATTTATTAAAAGAATTAGGTGGTGTTTATTTTATTATTTCATCTCCAATGAATATTTAAAAAAATAAAAATTGTTAACAAATTCTTTTAAATTATAAGTCATATGCATATAACTTTTTTTAAATATATAAAAATTGATGTCAAACTTATTAAATTTTGTAATTTGTATAAAAAATTCTTCTATTAAATTTTTCATTCGAAACTATAACACAAATAAAATAATATTATAAAAAACTAGGGAGATAGGAAAAAATATATATAAAATTCTATTAAATACACTAAAAGAAAAATAATCATAAAATTTTCTATACAAATTTAAGTAAAAATATAACACATTTTTTTAACCTACAAAAATTTTTATAGATTAAAAAGAAAACTTAGATTTAGTAGAAGAGGCAACACACCTCTTCTATAAAAAAGAGAGGAGAAAGCTCTTAAAAAAAAAAGGAAGGAAAACCTCCATTCAAAAATAAAGGCAAAAAGGCAAAACAAAAAGACAAAAAAAGGGAGGGGCATGCAGCGGCGGCCCAAAAAAAGGTTAAAAGAGATGGCGTCCGAATTTGAGAGAGTGGAAAGAGGGCTTTCTAGTCTTCTTAATTTGGGCCGACTTCATTTTATTTATGGGTCATGTCTTCATGCCCTGATATGCTATCATCCCATCATGCATTCAACAATCAATGTACTTTCGGCTATTTATTTGAACTGTTCAGGTCATAGCAGGTTTTTTTTTATTAATATTAAATGTATATCTAACATTTTATATTTTTGTTATTAAATTTTAAAAATAAAATAAAATTTATAAATTATTTTTTAAAAATTAATTATATAATTTATATACATTTATTTTTTATTAGAGAATTTGATATTAAATATATAAAAATAGTAATTAATTTTTTTTCTTTTTATTAATTATTTTTGTCTTATTCATATTTATGTTTTGCTCTATCTTTGTCCCATTATCTAATAAGATACTTTTAAGTTTTTTATACTTAAACGCATATATCAAACATATTAAAATAAATAAATTTTTTATAATATAATAAATTAAAATTAAAATTTTTTTAAGAGACATATTCACGTTTAATATTTAATAATATTTTAAAAATAATTACTTCTAATAAAATGATGCCTATAAAAAAATTTCACTCCTTAAATCATTAAAATGTTCATCCAATTGTTTAACACAATTCTCTAATCACAAAAAAAGAACATCAACAAACAAATTTCCATTTATATACATGTTTGGTTTTTGGTAAATCAATGATCAAGTGCAAACGCATCGTAGTAATAACATGTCCATTTATCAATAAAAGTAAAAAACATGCGTGTTAACTCTTAAAATCTAAACCAAGCTTGAGAGGGGAAAAAAATCATATGTTTAAATTATACCTATCTCTAATAACATCCTAGTTAATACTATAAGATGACTTTGTTTTTATACCATTCGTATTTGTTAATGGTCAAAGTATTTCTTTGTTATGATACAAATTAATATTTATCTATAATTAACTAAATCATTAATATATAGCCCATTATCTTAATCGAACAAATGGAATTATAAATATTTCAAAATCTTCTAATAAAAAACATATACGAAATAAAAAAATTATTTATATCTGTATATATAATTTGGGATAAGTTTAGGGTATAGATTATGGGGTGAGCATATATAACGCCTGTTTAGACATTGTTTTATTTTTTATTTTTTAAAATTAATTCTAAAAATTTATAAAAGTATTATTTTTATGTATTTATATACATACTATTAATAAAAATATTTATTTTTTTGTTTTAAAAAACTGAAATTTAAAATAATTTTTAATTTTTTCATGTTTTTATTTTAAAAATATATATTATATTTTTTTATTTTTTGTCAAAAATGATTATTCAAATAAATTTTTTTTATTTTTATATTTTTAAAAATAAAAAAACCTTTTTAAAAATTACTATCATCGAAAAGGTGGTACCACATTTGAATGTCTAATTACATCAACTTTACAGGTAGATGCAATGGTTCCAAGAAGACAGAGAGGCTAGAAAGGTGAAGCTTATATGCTGTGTCGCCATAGATTAAAACAGATGCAGCAATTAGGTAGTCACATGTGCAGAATCTTCTTACGAATTTATAATTGTTATTCTATGGTCGAAGATCGAAGAAGACTAAGTCATAACACAAAGTTGCAGACGTATGAATTAACAAAATGCTTTTTGAAAGAGCACGTTGCATGCTGCTGCATAGATTGTTTGGGGAAAGGTGGAGATTTGTTACGTGTGGCTAAAATTTCAGCCTACTTTTTAAACTTAAACTCGTGATAACATTTATGGAAGTATGCAAAACATTTATTTTGAGAATCAAGAGTACTCAAAAATATCATATTATTCTTCAAATTTAGTATATGTCGAACATTAGACAAAGTTAGTGGTAATGTTATTATTAGATACCTTAACTCTGATTATACAGGTGATTTGGATAAGAAGAGAAGTTTGATGGTTCAAATATGTGCCTTTGACCTCTCAAATTATAACCCAAGCAAAAGACAGCATCCAACTCTGGTACTAGCAAATGATGACTCAAGAAAGGAAGTGAAGGATGAGGAATATTGTCTCAGCTTGTAATCAATTAATATAAATCGGTTAAGAGAGATTCTTTGCTTTAATCTGCTCGACTTCTCAATCCAATACTACTTTCTTGTTTTTTTTTTTTTAAAAAAGTATCTGTTTATTGTAGCTTAAGATATATATCTAGCCATGAGGAACAACAAACAAATTGCTCCAATTGTAATGGAAGCCAAGCAGAGTCTACCTTGATGCAACTTACTAAAAGAGTTAAAGTTAGAAATTAATATTTCTGCTTCTAACTAAATAAATTAAAAGTTAAATATTTTAGGATAGAAATACTCTCATCTAAAATTTTTTATTTATCATAATATTTTTAACTTTTTTAAGTTAGGTGTTGACCGAGCAAACGAAGATACACATAAAAGACGAATTAAATTATCAAGGACGCCCTTTCCCTTAATTTAAGGGTGACGAAGGTCACTATAGAAGTCTGTGTGGAGGCCTCACCTTTTTCTTTCTGGTCCTTTACTGGATTGCTTTTGGTTCATGTTTTTCAACGTTAAACACTTTAATGCTACTTCAGTCCAGTCCTTACTTAGACTTCAACTACTATGGATTAATTAACGTAGTAATAGGAAATTAGGAATCTGCTCTTGATATTTTATCTGACGTAATCTGGGCACACGTAACCATTTCAATCTTCAACGACTCACTATTTCATTGACAAAGAAAATTCATAATTGTAGTCTATATGTGTAGCCAAACTTAATTTTCTGCCAATACTTAACAAGCAAGTTACTCTCTAAAGATATATTACATTATTTTATTTGTGTATTAATTAATTATATTTAATTTATTTTTTATTTTATATTAATAAACTTATATATTATGAAAAAATAAAAAGAATTGATTAAATATAATTAATTAATACACAAATAAAATAACATAATATTTATACTTAAGAATTATTCCTTTTTCATTGGATAAAATTATATAAGTATAATTTTCTTTGTATCAATATGTTCAAAACTTAAATAAATGTATTTTGACTTTTACACCGAAATTTGATAAGATTAGACATATATGTAATTGTTTGTATATTTATTATCAAAATTTTTAATCAAAATAAAATATGTAAATTTTTTTTAAAAGAACCAACAATAAAAAAAATGAGTTGTATAAATTATATATACATATATCAGTCTTTGATTAAAGAATTTGATAACAAAAATAAAAAATTGTACCTAAATTTTTTATAATATCATATTCTCATGTTTAGTTTATAAATTGAAAAAAAAATTGAGAATATTACATATGAGAATATATTTATTTCAGTAACAAAATAAATTAATACCCTAAATATTACAAAAATAAAAAATTATTTTTAACCAAAAGTTATCAAAGGTATTTCTGAAAATTTGTTTATGATTCCTTAAGACTTTTATTTGACTAAACCAAACACACACATAAAATATAATTAGGAATGTCATGAAATATTTTGGAAACATTTATAAAAAATAAAACAATTTCAACGGTATTTTTAGGAACAACAAATATATCATTGTATCAAATTGCCCTGAAGAATAAGTATTTCTATTTATTTCATGTTAACCTTATTCTCTTATAAGTTACTTCAGACTCTCCATAACATCCTTATAATTTAAATTAAATGAGAACATGTCATATCAATTGTATATGAGACAGGTTAAAATGGTACAAGTTATGCTCACATTAAGATTGATATAAATTAAAATGTCGATCTATTTTCCGATTTTGGAAGTTTGAAAATTATTTACAGTAAACTCAATGTTTAAGAGAACTTTTTGTATTTTTCATTTTTATTTTTTTAATGCCAAATATGTGGCAGCAGAAGGAGATGCAAATATCAGTACTTATGTATATTTGGATGTATTTTATGCCATAAGAAAAGGTTTTTATATATAGCAATGAGAACAAGTGTTGGCTACCTTCCAAATTCACAAAATAGTGTATGCTAGTGCGAGAAACACGAAGTCGGAGATAAATTAAAAAGGGTGTTGATTTTATCGATTTAATTAAATTTATATAAATTATATATGAATTTATTACATATTAAGAATTTATATGTACAATTAAAATTAGTTATTATTAAAAATTAATTTTTTTAAATAACATAATTATTAATTTTATTAATTCAATTGGTAACATGTTATAAATTTATATAAAATTTGATAGAGTCCAATGGTGACGACATTTTCGATTAGAACATGGCAAGAACATGGCAGAGGGTCCCACACTAGAATCAACCTGCATGTCTAATCAGGGAAGTTTCGTTCATTGTGAACTTATGAATTATGATTGTGAAAGGACTCTACAATCATAGCGAGCGAATCTTTTGATAGTCCGAAGATTTGTTTGGCTCTCACTTTAAAACTACGTTAATTTATTTTTTAAAAAAAATTTTTAAGTTAAAACACACTATTTTAGTTCATTTAAAATAGTGCGTTTTAATTTTAAATTTTCATAAAAGAAGGATAAAGTTGATAGAAGAGGAGTGAAAGATCAGAGACGTGAGCGGATTTTGATAATCTTGAGAGAGAGGAACATCATTGTGAAGGAGAAATTAAATTATTTTGTAGATTGGATATTTGTAATTGATTCCACCAAAATCTATTGTGTTATTTACTATAAAAAATAATAGTAGTGCAAACAATCAGAAGATAGCCACTTTGTTTGATTTCATGGGAGAGGAACATCTTTGTGAAAGAGAAATTGGGTTACTTGGGGAAGATGGCGAGTTTGTGAAGAAGTAATAAAAAATTCACTAAATGTGTCACTGTTACAGTCATTGAAAGTAAAAAAGTAATCATCATTGATATTTAATTTGCTAATATTACATTCCACGTAAGTGTAATTGACTGGATTATCTGATCCCATGGTTATGGGAGGGAATCAAAAGTCAAATGATATTAGGATGCGTGTGTGAGAGCAATGGTGTTAGGGTGAGGTTGCGGCAAGATTCCAACGTCATAGAGAAAGAAAAAGAGATTATATTTACATATGACGAGCAAATCCTTCATCAACTTATCTTTGATTTTTGTTTCTCTTCTATCGACTTCATCTTTTTTTTTTTTTGAAGATTTAAAGTCAAAATATACTATTTTAAATGAATCAAAGCGGTGCATTTTGATTTAAAATTTTTTTTTTTTAAAATAGATGAAACGGGGTCATTTTAGAGCGACAACTGAGAGTAACCCGAGGATTCGCTCACACAATCATAGGCTTGCGAGCTATGACTAAGAATCTATGATCAAAATTAATTATGCTCATGGATGGTTTAGCTAGCCGTATTTATAAAAGTTTTTGAATTTAAACTCTATTGTTTGGAAAATAATTTTAAAACTTAATTTTGTCATTTATATTTTGATAAATAAATATTTTTAAAATGTAAGATTTAATTCATTATAATTTAAAATAAATTATATAACTTTTACTAAATATTTTATTAAATTAATATTTAGATCCTTAAGAGGGATAAAAGAAATAGAGACTTGTAAAAAATAAAAATTAATTTATAGTCTATCTTTTTATTATTTCAAAAAATTATTGTAGAGAGTTTAATTCTATTAAATTACGTGTCAAAATATTAATGAAGTACTAAAAATGATGCTAATAATTAGGTTATGTTTAGAAGTTAAGAGAAGGAGACGAATAAGTGAGAAAAGAAGAGAAATAATGGTTATAATACTTTACTTTTTTTTCCTGTTGAAAATAATTTTTTAAAATTAATGAAAGCTAAGTTTAAAAACGAGTTAAATTATTAAGAGAATATATATAATAAAAAAATAAATTTTCAGAATTCTCAAAAGTCAATTGGAAGTCCTCGTACACTTGTCTGCAAAGGAAGTGCCATTTTAGCTTAGGCTTTTGAGCTTCATTTACCATAAACACCTTATCTGAAAAATACTTGTAAAATATATATCATAGCCAGCTCATCTTAGAGAGGTGTCTAAGTCTTCCTTAATGTTATCACGCAGTGCCTTCAACTTCAACCCATCTTGCACTATCGATCTAACAGGGAGGCATTTCTCGCTCACGTGGTGTTCCATTGGCATCCCTATGTGTGAATTCCAACTAGCCCCACTTGCGAAGGAAGCTACTAGTTAGACATATCATGTGACTCAAGTTCATAATGAAATGCTTCTCTTTAACCTGTTTTGTCGTGGAACCATCAAAAAGATGTTAACTGTCTAGAGATTGAAGTAAATAACAAGGTACGAAAATCATTGCGGTAACTGTAGAGGGTTTGTGTCACTTTCAAGTATGAATGAAGTCGAGCTGTATTACTAGTTTCCAAGAGCTAGTTAGTATGCAGTTTTAGCCAAGTCTTGCTTTTCTCGTGTAGACTTTTCAAAATGAACCATAACCGAAGGTCCAATCCTTTTCACACTTATCTGATTACACGCTTTGCTTAATTGGAGCGAGTCATGTTTCCAAATCATCTTGTAAAACAAACGGAATTATACATTGAATACATGCATGGACAAATTTGTGCTATTCTGATATTCCATGATGGTGTATATAAATACATAAGCTATCATAAGGTTTTGTGTCATTAATTATTGCGAACTCCATAATGGACAGCAGATCCCCTGCTCTTCTGTCGCTAATTCTGCTTCTTAGCTTTACTTCTCTTGTGCTGAAATGCCATTCTTCTTCCTCAAATGATCAGAAGGCAAATAAATAAGTTTCTTGTCTTTTTTGTTTCTTGGTTTTAGAATTCCTATGTTTCTGTTCCTGACAAATATGTCTTCTGAATGCAGACTTACATTGTCTACACTGGTAATACCAAGACCGATGAAGCTTCTGCATTGTCCCACTACACTAGCTTGCTGCAACAAGCTGCAGACAGGTAATATCATCCTAGCTAGTAAAACCAGTTGTGTTTTGAGAGTCAAAGGTTGAGTTGGGAATTCAGGATACTCTGTGTGATGTTCACAATTTCAATCTGTAATCTGTATGTAATTTCAGCGATGCTGCTCCCAAGTCGGTTATTTACCACTACAAGCGGAGTTTCAATGGCTTTGTAGTGAAGCTCACAGAGAAAGAAGCAGAAAGAATGGCAGGTGTGGAAGAAGACTATTTCTTTATCATCTCCAAAACTTAATTAATTACCATGTCTTCTTAAATTGATAAGGTTGCTAACTAAAAAAATCCATAATGAAGGACTTCCTAGTGTGGTCTCTGTCTTCCCTAATCAAAAGAAACACCTCCACACAACAAGGTCTTGGGATTTCATTGGCTTCCCACTACAAGTGCAAAGAGCCACGACCGAAAGCGATATCATCATCGGAGTTCTTGACTCAGGAATCTGGCCAGAATCTGACAGTTTCAGTGACAAAGGACTGGGTCCACCTCCTAGTAAATGGAAGGGCACATGTCAATCCTCGTCCAATTTCACCTGCAACAAGTATATCCTCGTACACAAGCACAATGTATTTAGCTATATTCCTCGAAAATTAGCATTAACAGATTTGAGTTTGACTACGTGATTGCAGAAAAATCATTGGGGCAAGGTATTACAGATCCGATGGATCATTCAGTGAAGCGGACTACAAATCTCCAAGAGACAATGATGGTCATGGGAGCCACGTATCATCAATAGCAGCAGGGGAGCCAGTGAGCGAAGCAAGCATGTTAGGCCTAGCAGGAGGAACAGCGAGAGGAGGTGCTGTGTCAGCACGCCTTGCAGTGTATAAAGTTTGCTGGGTCGATGGTTGTTATGATGCAGACATTCTAGCAGCTTTTGATGATGCCATTGCAGATGGGGTGGACATACTGTCAGTTTCTCTGGGAGGGTTCAATGATGAGAACTACTTCAGAGATGTAATAGCAATTGGAGCTTTTCATGCTATGAGAAATGGAATTTTGACAGTAACTTCTGCGGGGAACTCAGGTCCAAGACTTGGATCGCTAGAAAATTTTGCTCCTTGGCTTATCTCTGTGGCTGCTAGCACCATTGATAGGAAGTTTGTTGCTAAGGTTATGTTAGGTGACAACACAACTTTTGAGGTAAGCTTAGCTTCCTTTTCTTTCTGTCCTAGGTTACAAGTTAGAATATACTTGTTTATTAGTCAAATTTAGATATTCATTCAACTTTAAACCCAATTTCCTAGTTAAAGAAGTGGATGTACTCATCCATAGGTCACTATGAACTTTTCATTAAAAATTA
Organism: Senna siamea; assembly: GCA_031216115.1. Taxonomy (NCBI): domain Eukaryota; kingdom Viridiplantae; phylum Streptophyta; class Magnoliopsida; order Fabales; family Fabaceae; genus Senna; species Senna siamea. The sequence continues at coordinate 10,608,281 of CM062367.1, read as the reverse complement.
AGTGTACTGGCACTACGAACTTTTTATTAAAAATAAATTGTACTGGCCCATTTAATACAGACTACATAACTAATGTAGTTGAATTTAATGTTCTATTTGAAGTCTACCTAATCCTAAACCACCGTGAACTGACTGGGCTGGCTCATTTGATGTTACATATAACTTATAAGTATAGCCATTGTAAAATTAAACCATGACTAGAACACCAAGTAAACCCATTTAACTCGTCTATGTTTTACTTCACTGTTATGACGTTTATTCCATGTTCAGGGAGTTTCAATAAATACATTTGATCTCAAAGGACAACTGTACCCTGTAATTTACGGAGGAGATGCACCAAATACTAAAGGAGGCTTTGATGGGTCTTCATCCAGGTGACTAGCCTTGAACTCCTTTGAACTTGAATGAATATAATGATTTGTACATATTTGGTGAAGAAATAGGGTTTTGAGTGCAGGTTTTGCAGTAGCGATGCTTTGGATGAAAATTTGGTGAAGGGTAAAATTGTTCTGTGTGAGGGCAGAAGCAAAGCGTTAGGCCCCTTTTACTCTGGAGCTGTTGGTGCCTTGACGCAAGGTCAAAACTTCAGAGATTCTCCTTTCTCTTTCCCTTTGCCTGCTTCTTACATTTACTTGAAGGATGCTGCCAATGTTTTCGTCTACATAAATTCCACAGGGTATTCACATTCACTATTAAACTGAACCTGCCATTATAGATTAAGGAAGAATTTAAACAAGTACACATTAATTTTGAATTCCTTCACAAAATTTGTAGGACTCCAACTGCAACCATATATAGAAGTGATGAGGTGAAAGATACATTAGCCCCTGTGGTGGCCTCTTTCTCTGCACGGGGTCCAAACTTGGTTTCACCTGGCATTCTCAAGGTACCTTTTATATATATAGCTCACTTGGTGACTTGGGAATTTTCTTTATTCTTACTAGTTTTATTTATGTTGTAGCCGGATTTAATTGCTCCTGGAGTCAATATTCTAGCTGGATGGTCTCCAGTTTCCCCCGTTTCTGAGGTAGAAGGGGACAACAGAACATTGTTGTTCAATATACTGTCGGGAACATCAATGTCTTGCCCACATGTTTCTGGTGCTGCTGCTTATGTTAAATCATTTCATCCTAATTGGTCTCCTTCTGCTATCCAATCAGCTCTAATGACCACAGGTAAGATATATATGCAGAAAATAATTTAAATTCAGTGAATATAAATTTAGATATATATTTTGAATATAATTGCGCAAATAAAATTGTAGTACGTATGTGTTAAAGTTATAAGATTAAAATTCAAAAGCAGCCATAGAATCTACAACCACAATTACTTTTATGCTATAAAAAAATGATAAAATTAGAGAGAATAAGAGAATTTTTGACAATAAAAAAACAGATCGAAATTTTTAAATTAAAGTTTTAAATGTGATAATCTTAATTACTAATAATTTTTAATAAAAATATTTTTTAAATATTTTATTTTAAAATTAAAATTAAAATTATAATAATACAATATTAATATTTAATTAACATTATCTGTAAATTAATTAAATTAATGTCACAATAAATATACATATATATATGTATATATAAAAAAGTTTGAAAGTAGATTCTGTAAACTAAACGTTTGCTGTGTGTGGTGATCGCAGCGAAGCCACTGGATCCCAAGATCAACCGTGATGCAGAGTTGTCATATGGGGCAGGTCAAATCGATCCGTCCAAGGCAGTGAATCCTGGGTTAGTGTACGACGCCAATGAATCTGACTTTGTGAGATTCCTATGTGGAGAGGGCTACAGCACAAGGACTTTACAGCTGGTAACAGGGGATAATAGCACCTGCTCTGAACCAGCTGCTTCTAATGGAACAGCAACAGACCTAAACTACCCTTCCTTCGCTCTTCCTACACCCAACCCCACCACTGTCAGTGGGAGTTTCAATAGAATCGTTACGAATGTTGGGTCAGCAATGTCAACTTACGAGGCCACTGTGATGGCTCCTCCAGGACTGGAAATCCAAGTGAACCCATGTGAGCTTTCGTTTTCCTCTGTTGGTGAAAAACAGAGGTTTGTGGTCACTGTTGAAGGAAGCTTAGAAGCATCTGTGGTGTCAGCTTCTTTGGTTTGGAGTGACGGCGATGTACAAGTGAGGAGTCCTATTGTTGTGTATACATCCAATAAGTAGAATTAAGCATATATATATATATATATATATGAAGCTTTTGTATTAATGGATCATTAAGTCAGGGCTTCTGAACTATTTGGCCGTGTCATTGTTTTCTTGATAATTGATATGTAATCAGCATTCAGAGAAATGTTGACAAATGAGGTGACACATTTTATGATTGTCCGCTTGAGATATATATAATCTTAATTTATTATCAAGGTTTAAAATTAAAAATTTGATTATATATGTTAGGTTTGTGATTTATATATGAGAATTATAGAATTGGATGAATTAAGGAGATAAAATTACAAACTTGATTGTATCATTGCCGAGTTGTTTTATATCGGCAATTAGATCTTCTTCTTTATAATCTCAGATCTAAGCACCAATTTTAAAGTGATGGACACATTGAATTAGATTAAAAAAGAGAATTAGTATTATAAATAGTTCTTATTATTAGACTATTCTATCACAGACTTTAGTAACACAAAATTACTTATTTTTTTTTATTGTTAATTAGATTTACTTAAATGTGTATCAAATTTTAATAAATAATAATTATTTACTAATTATAATTAAATTTTATTATTTTAATATACTTTAATGAATTACTCATTACCTCATTTAATTTAAAATAAAAAGATTAATGTATCGCCACAAAACTTTTCTAACAATACATAGAACTTTAAATTGATTTCAAATATTAAGAAAACATGTTTGTTGATTTTTTTTTTAATTTTCTGAAACAAAACAAAAATGCTTTAATCATAAATTAATGAAGTGTGAAAGAAATAAGAGAAGTTAGTAACCTGGAAAGACTCACCCCACAGTAAGATGCCCGATGTGTCATGGCTGCTTGACCATTTACAGTACGTCTTTGCTCTTAATTAGGACTTAATTATGGTAAGTAAAATTGGAGGCATGCCTAATACGAAATAATTGATTTCAACCATCTTGCTACACTTAATTAGTCATTCTTATGACTTTTTCACGACGCAAATTGAAAAAATAAGGAAAAACAATGTAAGAGAAAAAAAAAAAAAAAAAGAAGTTCACAAGAGACCATCCAAACTATGGACATATTCCCTGTTTTCCACAAAAAAATATAACTACTATCTTGAGATGTGTATCTAATCAATATCTTATTAATATAATTAAAAAAAAAAGTATGTCGTGTTTAAATAATTGAAGTTCACATCCTTCGCATATAAATACGCTAGCAGATCCTCTTTACGTAGGGCATGCATGAAAGCATATAAAAGCTTCGAGCTAAATTGAATTTCATTTAGCAGAAATTAAATGTGTTCTAAGAGTTTTAGTGGATTTGTGGTGTGGAAAACACAAGATGAAGCACAAATAATTGCAGAAATGGATTTGTGGTGAAGCGCAAGATGAGTCACAAGAATTTTAATGGATTTGTGGTGAAATTAAATCTGTCATAGGAATCATTTATTAAAGGTAATTATATTAGGAAATATTATGATCAGAGATTATTTCTTCCGCTAATTAAATTCAAAAACCCTTAAAAAGTGTTTTATACATGGTTTAAAAAAAAGATTCTTGAAAATAAGAAATTTAAAATGTTTTTATGATTTTTGTTTTCAATATAAGTAATTTGAAAAAAAAAAATTGGTTATAATATGTGGATATTAATTGCCAGGGTATTCGTTAATAAAGCATTTATGCAGTTGGGTAGTCTAGAAAATAACAAAAGTAATAAAATTTAAAAGAGTTGCATTAAATGAGTTTTTTAATATTTTCAAAGATAAAAATACCTTTTTCTCAATAAAAAAAAAACTCTTTTTGTAATGCACTATTTTTTATTAAATGAACCATTATTATTATTTATTAAATGAGTATTTATTATTTATTGTTTATTATAGTTATATTTTTGTTTTTAATTTTTAATTGATTCTTTATTTTTTATATAAAACTCACAAGAATCACATCTTCAAATATGATTCTCTTTAAACTATATATTACAATTTTTATTATTTGTCAAAAAACGATAAATGATAAATCAGTTATACTATAAAAAAGGTCACAGAAAAAGTTATTGATCCATTTTTTGTCACTCTATTAAATAATTCATTTTTTTGAGTTTTAAAAAATAAAAAATTAATTAAAAATTAGAAAGAGAAATATAACTAAAATAAATAAAAAATAATAAATGTTCATTTAATACAAAAAGTAGTGCATCACAAAAAAAATTATTGAGAAAGAGGATATTTTTGTCTTTAAAAAATGAAGAAAAACTCATTTAATACAATTATTTAAATCATATTACTTTTGTTATTTTTTAGACTACCTAATACCAATAAATGCTTTCTTACCGGTAATGCCCTTCAAAAAAATATTTAAAAAATTATTAATGATATATTTAAAAAATTGTTAAATATTCTTAGAAATATTAAAGTTGAACCAAATACAAGAATATAATATTCTTAATAATATATTTTCAAAAATATTTTAAGTAAACTAATTAAATTTTTAAAAATTATATTTTTGAGAATCATATTTTTAAGAATGTAATTCTTAAAAATAAAAAAATTTATTCTTATACATTCCTTACTTCTATTTACCAGTTTAGAATGCATATATATGCAAGAGGAGCTTTTCATGCAAGGCATTCTAACGTCAAATTCTGCCAACAATATGACCAGCTCCAGGCCTTTTCACTATATATATGACAAGTTATGCACCATGCTTAATTACCAAGGCCGGGTTGGGTGATCACACGTTATGAGGTAATATTACTCATTGAGAAGCAGATTAAGTTGTTTATTTTAGTGCTTTTCATAATTACTTATAAATAATTCGTTGAAACGTCTAAAGCATGCATAGTCCACTTTATGTAGAGTTTCAAGTAATACATTTAATCTAAAATATTACATGTGCCCACTGATTGCTCTCAACATCAGTGGTGGATAAAATGATTTTGGATCCTCTGGGTAAGTTGTCTTAGGGTCTGCTTAATATTTTTAACGATGATTTTATTTGTTATTGAAATTTTTTTTAATATTATTATTGTTATAATTTTTATTTAAATAATTAATTTATAGTGATAATAATATTTAGTACAAAAATTTTAACAACAAAAAAAATCATCACTAAAAGCAAAGAACAAAAAACTTTAAGCAAAAAATCTGGACGCAAATAAAATAGTTCCATGTCGAAGTATCAAAATTATCTAATTTTTTTTTTTCAAATGTTTAAGGATACATGTTACAATGGTATTCTTAATATTTTGTTGCGCCCAAAAGTCTTTTAAATAAAGCTTTGGAGAAAGGAAAGATATTTCAAGAGAGGCTGGTCTTCTCATTCCTATAAGCCTTCCTCAAAGAAGTGAACATGACTTTGTCATGTAAAAAATTAGTAGACACAAATGCATATGATAGACTTAGTTTAAATAAGAATTTTATGAATATACGAAATTCATATACTCTTGTATCTATTTTTTTTAATATTTTTGTCATAAGATATCGACTGTTTTCCATAATTATTTTTTTAAAGTTTTTTTACATACTTAATTTATTAGTCTATTAAAAAAAATCATTTGATTCCACATGGACTCAGCTGTGATAAAATCTGCATTATTGATGCCTCTTCTTAATAACGCATTGATTCTTCACTACTCATATCTGATTTTTTTAAGGGACTATGCAATTTTTTGGTTTTTCCTTTGTATCAGAAAAGTATGACCATTACTGCTTCTTTTCCAATTTTCAGCTACTCAATGAGTCCAGCACGTAACCCGGAAGCCGAGTTTATTGCATGTGGAGCTGGTCAAATTTATTAAGTAAATTACACTTATTTCCTTTAAAATTTTCTCAAATTAATTATATTTAATACCATTTTGTTTCAAAAATTACATTAATCTTCCCTAATATTTGTAAAATCCTCCTTCTATTTTTTTGTTCATAAAGTTAATTTTTTACATAATCTGTGTTCCTTCCAAAAAAACGTAATTTTTTTTAACTATCATATTGAGCATTTTATGTTATAACTTAACATTAACTTAAATTTTTTTTTTCTGTTTTAAATTTGAAATTATAGGGGTGTCAAATATAATATAGTTAAATTAAAATAAAGTTAATATAATTTACTCAAAGCGGATTGTCTTATTTCAAGATCTAAATATAAAAAATTTTCTTTTAGAAATGAAAACAGGGACAACCTTTTTTTTTTTGAAATAAGTTTACATAGAAGAATAGGATCATGTCTCTCGTCTTTAAAAAATTATATAAATATCTTTTAAATTTATATATGTAGACATAAGTGTCTTGTTTTGTAATTTTTTATTACATGTTAATTAAAAAATTAAAAAGAAAAAATAATTTTTATACAATTGAATAATTTTTATTTGTTTTATTAAAAATTTGTATTATTATTTTGATTAATCTTTGATACAAATATATATACTTATATTATTATTTTCACTAGTCTTATATTTTATGCCATCCCTAGTTGGTCCCAAGGTGGTTCCCAAAATCTGAAGAAAGGTCTTAATTAGCAGGTTTATCAGCACAATTATTCTCCTCACGAAGCGCGTGAAAGACAAAAACTTTTCAGTTTCTACTAACGGTTCTTTTAATTCTCTCCGATATACGAATTATTCTTCTTATTTTTAGAGATAATTTATCATTTTTAGTGAATATTATATTAAAATTATCGTATTAAAATTATGTTAAATATTTAATATATATATCTTGAGCATAATTATTTATATGTATTTATGTTTTTGAAAATGATTAGAATATTCGTTGTGATTTTATTAATTAATAATAAATATTTAATCAAAATTATCTATAATAAATAATTTAAATAATTTATTTAAATAATATTAATTTCAAAGTACATTTTATACATATCTATTTTGATAATTTAATAGTGCTAAAAGAGTACTTTAAGTCTCTTAATGTTGATTCATGTTTTATTTTTATTTTTTAAATTTGATTAATTTTACTTTAATCTTTAAAATTTTAAAAAAATTTATCAAATTTTTTTTAATTATTAGTTTAGTTAATTTACTTTATAGAAAATGTTGAGTTAGAGTTAATTTTAATATTTCTATATAGTATTATTATCAATATTATTAATTTATTAACCTTACGTGTAAACAAATTTATAATTTTAAATTATGTACTCATAAAAAACCTAAATCTGATTTTACTTATAAATTTATTTATTTTTACATGTTAGATAATAGAATAATAATTTTAGTAATAATATAGAATCGAAATATTAAAATTAATTTAAACTCAATATTTTTTGTTAGATAAATTAATGATGTTAAGAATTAAAAAAAATTTGATTGATTTTTTAAATTTAAAAGATTAAAGTAAAAATAATTAAATTTAAAGGATAAAAATAAAACTTGAGTCAAAATTAAGGGATTAAAAATAATTTTTCACATTTAATAGTCAAAATTTTTTTATAAAAATTAACCAAACATTAATGATTTTTTCAATAATAATAAAAATTCTTTTTAAATAATTTAAACAAATACAAACTGCTTATTTCTTATAGTAATTTTTTTAAATTTCATGTAAAAATTTATTTTAAAATAAACAAAAAGCCACAATCTAGCCAAATATCACTTAGACTATATCAGTTCATTAAGTAAAAAAAAAAAAAAAATTGTAGTCTTTTATTTACTCTCAAGGAAATAGGTTTGACAAACTTTATCTATTAATTGGTGGTTGCAAGTTATATCTAAAATTCAATTAAATTTTGTTTTATTTACTTCGCAAAACAAGAAGACTGGATTCATGAATGAAATATCCAAAGGAATTATATTATAAAGAGAAGGTGATCAATTAGAAAGACTTATCCAAAACTTCTTTATTTGGCGTCGGTGACAGTTTGTTCTTTTAAATGTCTTTGCTCTTTGGAATCGTAAATATGGAAACTGGAAACCAAATTACAACCATGCGTACTATCAATAATTGATTCCAGTTATCTCGACACTCTCATTTACTCATTCTTATATATCACTTTTCACAATCAAAACTGCACACAAATTAAAGAAAACAAAATCCATCATTTTTTTTTATCATTTTTAAATCTTTCCACAAAAATACATTATTATCTATCAGAGCCTTCGTTTATATTAAAACCCATGTTAATTTTTTTAAAATTTTTTGAAATGAAAAATAATTTTTATACTTTAAAATAATAAAATTAAATATACTCTCTTCTGTTATCTATTATAATTTTTTTATCTTTATTTTTTTCTTCTCTTTTTCACATTGCATATTTTATTTTGCATTATATAATATATAGTTTTAGAAGAAAATAACTAAAATACCTAAAAGTTATTATAATATAAATATACACATATTAGTTGCTTAAAATGAAGAGTAAATTATACTCTCTTTTTTAAAAGATATAAAAATTATTTTTTTCTTTATTTTAAAATATTATACTTGTTATTTTAAGAAATTAAAAAAAAATAAAACTTCACTCACTTTTATCAAATATCCTTAATGATAATAATAATTTTTTTAAAAAATTATTATTTCAGTACCATTTGATTTGAGGTAAAAATGCCAATTTTAATTTATTTTAAATTTTAAAAAAAATATATTGGTTAAATACATAATTAATTATAGAATAATAAATGCAAGGATATTTTCGTTAAAATGAAAAAAATTATAAATTTTTTTATCTTTTAAAAAAGAAGAGTAAAGATTTTTAAAATAGAAAAAAAAAAGTGAATTTGAGCATTTTCTAAGAGAAAGAAGTGTAATTTATTTTAAAATCAACTAGCATGTCAATTTTTAAAATTATTTAAAATTATATTAAAATAATTTTAAAATAAAATAAAATTTTTAATATATTTATATTTTAAAAATAAACTAGAAAAAACCAATAAGAGAATAAATAATATTTTTCTATTTTACATGTAATTTTATAATTACAATTTTTTAAAAATCATATTTTATTTTTATACGTTTTAGAAAGGAAAAACAAAAATACAAAAGCAGGCCTTATATAATTTATATTTTATATTTGAATTCTAATCATAAACAAGTTACAACGATTAAAAGTTTAATATTTAAAAATACTTGTTCTACTTATACCTGGAATATTTGGATAATGACTATTTTTTAGATTAAAAATATACAACCTCAATTTGAAACTATAAACTTAATATTAACCATAGTAGTAATTTTAAAAGACTATGAAAATGTTGAAGTATTAGAAAGCATACTTCTACCATTAAAATTACATGTTTATTAATTTAAAGTTAATTTATTTAATTATTAATGTTAAAATTAAAACAAAAATTACCACAAGAATAAATAAGTGATGACAACAACAAGGTATGAACTTTTATCACATGGGGTTATTAACTTAACGATCAAATCAAAAGGAGAATTAATTTTCATTTACCCATTTTTTTTGCCAATATTTCCATTTACCCTTTAAAAAGTTATGTTCTCTTTATATATATTTACTATAGACCTTAATTAACGGGAGAAATAAATAATATCCTTCAATTTTATAAGCGCATTAATTGTCTTAGAGTTGAATAAAATTTTAGTTTTGCAAGAGTTTAATATTTCTTAAATACATTTAATTTTTAATCTTATTAAAATGGATGATGTGGACGTTTGGGATTCAACAGACAGCAGCGGACAGCACGGGGAGTGGACAGCAGCAGATCCGCTCACAAATTTTACATTGAAAGAGATTTATCTAAATAAATTAGACATCAAATATACGAAGAAAGTACTAAAGTCTCGTCATACTAAAATTTTGTGAAGGAGAGATAGAGTTAAAGTCCACATCCTTGAATCGGATATAAATAGCCTTGGGTGGATCTTCCGTGAAGACATATATATCAAAAGCTTTCAACTGAATATTTCATTTAGGAAAAACATGTTCTCTCTAAGCCAATGGTCTCTCCTCCTAAGTACTCTTGCTTGCACTCTGCTTATTAGCCATACATTAATGTCTCTCTATCATTGATCTCTTGACATTTTTTTTAAGAATTGTGTGTTTATGTTACAAAAAGTAATTATTAGTTCATATATATATATATATATGAATAATAAGGTTAAATTTTGTTTTCTCATTTGAAAAATGGCTTAAATATATTGTTGCTCTCCTCTATATATTATGAAAATATACACAATCCTCTACTAAAACTATCTACTTGATCAAAACACTCCAAAGATAAGATTGAATTCCTTTTATTAAAGTAACGTACCTTGTGTTGGAGTATGAAAGTTCTTGTTTGGTCAAGTTTCTAGAGAAGGAGAAGCTATTTAATTTTTTCAAAAATATTTATTTTAAGAAAAATAGGTGTTTGGTAAAAAAAAAAAAATACTTCTAAGTGGTAGCAACTAGAAACAATAATTTTTCAGCTATATATGGAGTAGAAGTTAAAAATTTTTGTAACAACAGATGTCAAAAATTAAATATTCTAGAAGAGAAACACCTTAATTTACCATAATTTATGATTTATCATAATAATTTTAAGCTTTTTTTTTTAAAAAAAAAACCTTCACAAACACAAATCTTTTATGTATGAATAATGCTTTTTTTTTCTTTTTGGGGTAATTATTTATATTATTTATATATAAAGCATTTATATTTTGAAAAATATTTAAAATATTCATTTTATTTTTATTATATTTTAATTAATTGTAATAAATTAATAAAAATAAATATTTATAACTATTTGTTTATTTAAATAGCATTAATAGTAAAGTAATTTTGTATGTCTTTTTTTGATAATTTGATAATTAAAATTAAGACTTTTTATATAAATATCTAAATACAAGCTAATTATTAAATAATGATAAAAGTGCTTTACAATTAAATTGATTAAATAAATTTTTTTTTTAAAATTTCATTTGAGGAGAAATCATTACAATTTCAAAATAAACAGATTTTGAAAGTTTATCGAAACGAGTTGGCCGCTTTAATTATCAGCCACAGCTTGAGTATAGAGAGGAGGCGTTTTCTCCAAAATGCATAAGATATTTTGGTTTGACATCTCTTCATATTTATCTTAATCGGCCAATGTATAAGTTCATTTTTCTCTCTCTTTTTTTTTTTTAACAAGTTATATTTTCTTAAAGTAATGAATTTACAATGATTGAAAAAATGCAGTATTTTTTTGGAATACTTTAGGATTAAATACACTTTTGGTCCTTCGAAGTTTAAAAAAAATTTTTTTTATTTGGTCATTTTAGTTTAAAAATAGACAATTTAATTCTTTTATTTTATTAAATAATTCAACTAATATCTAAAAATTTATTAAACTTTGATTAATTGATTTTACTTGAATTAATTGAAATCTTATAACTAAGATAAAGTCCTTCTAGTAAAATATTTTTTATACATAAGATTCAAATTTAAAATTTCACTTAAGAAAAATAGAATTCATATTACTTTAACCAATCACTTGTTGGTCATCAATTATTAAATTTCACATCTAATTTTAGATGAAAACATGATAAGAAGGACAAGATTGGATCATTTCATAAAATAGAAAGATCAAATGATCTGTTTCTAAATTATGAAGACTAAATTGAATTTTTTTTTTCTAAAATTATACGGATCAAAATGCATTTAAGTCAATTCTTTAACACTATCTAATTTTTCCTTCCTAATTTAAGTTATGACTGACGGTTTCACGAGATTTATTTAAATTGGTTGAAGTCTTTTTTTATTCTGGTTTTCTTTATTTTATATAATTTGTTGATTGATGCAGACGTATCTAGTATACATGGGGCCTGCCTGCTGCTAAGGAAGTGAAAGCCATAGAATTACTTCACACGAATATGGTTCGAAATGTCCTTGGCAGGTTATTACTTAATACTTACTACTCTCCTCCTTGTTAATCTGCTGTTTTAATCAGTGACCAACTAAAGGCTTAGTCGTACTATTGACATTAGAAAAGATGCCTCATTTCTTCTTCCTGTTATACTGAAATTGAAATAAAATTTTGGCTCATAAGCACATAATTTTTTTAACAATAAAAATTGAAATAAAATTTTTAAAATTTTATTTTTTGTTTTTAAAAAAATTACAGTTAATTTTTTCATCGAAAATTTAACACAAGATATATATTTCTAGAATATTTTTTTATATGATTTAGTTTTTATAACGTGTTATTACTTTATAAGAATTTTAGAAGAAAAATTGATAAAAATAATTTTTGTATTAAAAACTTCAAAAAATTTTAAATCAGCTGATGAGTTTTTTTAAATATAACTTAAAGTTTAAAGAAAAATTTTTTTATTTTAGTTTTTTTTGTGAAATATAATTTTCACTCACACATATATGTTTATATATATATATATATATGATTTATTAATTTTTCTAGATGTGAGCAACATAATTTTTTTTTCCAGATGTGACTTGAATCTAAACATTAATCAAGGGTGTACAGGTTGAAAGGTGAATAGAAGAAAAGGAATTGAAAGAAAAGAAAAAAAAGAAAAGCATTTCGTTGTTTCATAATTGCAACTTATTTTTTAAAAACAAAAGGATTTCCGTTATCTAAAAAAGAAGACGTAACAAATAAATCATTAGCAGAAAAATAGAAAACGCATCATTTTCTGAAAAAAAAAAAAATGTCATCACCTGAAAATATTTTGAGTATATATACGACTAAAATCCACATGCGCGCGGTCACTCATTTTCTTTTAAACAATTTAAGACATGATTTTTTGTCTTTCAAAGTATCAATGGACTATATCATAAGTGACTGACCTTCCAAATGGCATAAATTCGGCAATTTTGCAACAGAGGCTTTGCTCCACACCTACAAGAAGAGTTTCGATGGATTTGTGGCGAGGCTAACGGAAGATGAAGTAGAAAGAATGGCAGGTACACATATTAATAATCAGATGTTTTCCTATTCATCTATAGTCTATATATCCACATATATAATGACTGATTTTTATTCATATTTCATCAGAAATGGATGGTGTGATTTCTGTATTCCCAAGCCAAACGCACAAGATGCAAACAATGAGGTCGTGGGACTTCATAGGGTTTCCCCAGCAAGTAAACAGAACAAGTATTGAAAGTGATATTATCGTTGGAGTAATTGATTATGGAATTTGGCCTGAGTCTGATGACTTCAACGACCAAGGATTTGGTCCACCACCTTCCAAATGGAAGGGGTCTTGCCAAAACATCACCTGCAATAAGTATATATATATATACACACACACACACACACACACACACACCATCATACACAAATTTATATATGCATTGTCACTGTATATATGCCAACAAAATAATTCATATATAATTTATGCAGCAAAATAATTGGAGCAAAATATATGCGTCTTGATGGTAACTTTGGCGAAGATGATATTGTATCTCCAAGGGATTCAGATGGCCATGGAACTCACTGTGCTTCTACGGTTGCTGGAAACTTGGTTAGGTCTGCGAGTCTTTTTGGCCTTGGCTCAGGTACTGCAAGAGGAGGAGTCCCTTCAGCTCGTATTGCTATGTACAAGCCTTGTTTGTCATCTAACTGTCAAAGTCATGACATTCTTGCAGCATTTGAGGAAGCAATTTCTGATGGTGTTGACATAATTTCTGTGTCACTCGGACCTCAACAAGTAGTACACACCAACTATTTTGAGGATGTATTTGCCATAGGAGCTTTTCATGCGATGCAGAAAGGGATTCTAACCTCAAAATCAGCTGACAATTTAGGTCCAGAGCTTTACAGTATGTCCAATTATGCACCATGGTTTCTTTCTGTGGCTGCTACTACTGTTGATAGAAAGTTCTTACCAAGGTTCGGTTGGGGAATGGCATGGTCTTCGAGGTAATAATGTTATTTATCCCAAAAAAAATATATAAAAAATATATATTTTTTATATTTTTATTATCAATGTTTTAATTAAATATTAATATATAAATAATTTATATAATTTATTTTTCTCATAATTAATTTTTAAAAAAATATTTTTACATCGGAGAACATAATATTAAATATATAAATAAGTATATATAAATTTAGTTAAAAAAATATAAGTTGCATATTTTAGTGCTTTGGGTAATTATTTATAAGAAATTAATCGTTGAAAATTTTAAAACATTGTATATATGCAGGGAGTTTCCGTTAAAACATATAATCTCAAAAATAAAATGTATCCATTTGGTTGATGCCGGAGATGCACCCAACATCACTGGGGGATTTAAGGGAAAGATAGTTTTGAGTGACTGCGACAGTGTAGCACAAGTTTCTGGAGCTGCTGGTATTCTCATTAAAACCCTTTCTCCAAAAGATGTAGCAGATGTCGTAGCCTTGCCTGCAACTATTCTGAGTGAACTTGATGGCAAACTCATATGTACTCTTATATTAAACTAACAAGGTATATCCATCTGACATTGAAATTAATGTTTTTAAAGTTACGAGATTTGATTGTTGTCTTATAATATTGATATTAATGTTGTTAATATTATTGTCTACTAATTAACATTTGCAGTAATCCAATACCTACAATATTTAAGAATAACAGAGGCAAAGACTGACTAGCCCCTTATGTAGCTTCATTCTCATCAAGAGCTCCAAATCCGATCACACCTGACATTCTCAATGTAAATTTGTGTATATCTTATTCTTTTTTCACAAGAGGATCCATCCAAATGGTTAATTATAGCAATTATTTTGGTGGTAGCCTGATATAGCTGCCCCAGGAGTAGACATTCTAGCTGCATGGTCTCCTGTTGCTCCAGTTTCAGAGGTCCTTTCAGAGGTTAAAGGTGACAAAAGAGTATCACACTTCAATATAAGATCTGGTACTTCTATGGCTTGTCCTCATGTTTCTGCAGCAGCTGCCTAAGTCAAATCATTTCATCCCACATGGTCTCCAGCAGTTATCGAATCTGCACTAATGACAACTGGTAATGCCTTTACTTAAAAGTGATTTTAGGGGAAGTTTGAATTTTTTAGACTCTTTTGGTTGCTTTTTAAAAAATTATTATTTTTTCTTTTTAAAAAAAGAGCAACAAAAAAAAAAGTTCGAGTTTTCTATGAAATTTTAATTAAGTTTAAATCTTTTAAATTTAAAAATCATACAATATATTTTAATATTTAAAAAATATAAAAAAATATTTAATCTTTAAAAAATATATTATTTTTTATGTTTCTTAGAGTATCTAAAATCATCCTTTACTTAATTGGGAAGTTATGTAAATTTTTCTATTGTGCTTGATCTGAAAATTAAATTAAATACGACCATTTCTAGTTCTTTTCAATTGAATTTTCAGCTAAGTCCATGAGTTCAGCACTTAATCCAGAAGGTGAATTTGCATATGGAGCTGGTCAAATTAATCCCATCAAGGCAGTGAGTCCTGGTTTGGTATATGATATCAGTGAAACAGATTATGTCAAGTTCTTGTCCTCACAAGGTTATGATACCAAAATGCTACGAAGCATTACAGAAGATGATAGCAGCAGCAGCTATAACCAAACCAAGAAAAGATTTGTTTCTGATCTCAATCTCCCATCCTTCGCTCATAGTTTAAAAGGCGTTGGAAAAACTTTTAAGCGTGAATTTCATATAACGGTGACAAACGTTGGAGCAGCTAAATCCACGTACAAAGCTAAAGTGATTACTCCTCTTTCTCTGATAAGTATTCAAGTGAAGCCAAACGTTTTGTCATTCTCGTCAGTGGGGCAGAAGAAGTCATTTACGCTTACAATTGAAGGCACAATTAACGTGAATATAGTCTCTGCTTCTTTGGTTTGGGATGATGGCACTTTCCGAGTAAGGAGCCCCATTGTGGTGTATAATAAAAATATAGGGAAGGCCTACTAATTCTCAGCCACGTACATATACACACACACACACACGTGTGTGTGTGTCCAATTAAACAGTTTCTGTCACTCCAGTTGCTTTGTGTACTGTATTTTAGAATAAAAGTGGAGAGAGTGACGTTTAATTTTTCTCCATATTATTGATGCACTGTTAATTAAATAGTCGCAAGAAAGTCCTACAGCTTACTTTTCTATGAACTCATGAATCATGATGTATTAAAACGAAGAAATAAAACTTTTGATATTTTCACTGGAGTTTATTCTGCTGTCTTTTTTTTTTCCCTGGCAGATAGCTCACAGAGAAGTTTTCCACAATAATTAACTCAATATTAGAATGAATAATTCTTTTTTCAGTGATGATTTTCCTCAACATATGAGGTGCTATATAAAGATCTTTATTTACTCGTTTACTTAATAAGTAGTAATGCTTCGAAATCTTAAGTTGTACCACCAAAAAGTGCGTTTATATGTAATGATAATTCATTTAAATTTATGTTCTTTTTTTATTATTGTGAGTGGTATTTTTGGACTTTCATTGGCCTTAGTGGAGTTCAATTTCGGTACTCACGTAGTATAATTTGACTTCAAATTAAATGAAACATATCTATTCCTTCTTAGGAACTATATATATATATCCTATTAAGAACTCAAACTACATCATCTTATTTCCTGTGAAATAATCGAATTTGGTTTGTCATTCTAAAATTAGTAGTGCATGTTATATATATATACTTAACGAGTCGCAAAACTCACCCCCTCTCCTTGATATAGGTTTAGAAGAAGACTACTATGTGGATGGTCTTTGCTTTTGTATATAGTAAGGGTCTATTTGGAGGAAAAAATAGAAGGGAAGGAAAAAAAATTAGTAATTATCTCTTTGTTTGATTCTTAAAATTTTAAAGAAAAAAAATTTAAAGATTTTATATTAACTCTCTTAATATTTTTTTATTAATTTTAATTATTTTAAATCAAAAGAATTTGAAAGCTCCAAACAAGAGAAAGAAAAACTATTACTTAATCATTCTTTTCATCATCTTTCCTTTTTCTTTAATTCATTCCCTTCCCATCCTAATTCCCAAATACACCCTAGTATTTGTAGTTAGATATATGTAATGAATTATTATATGAATAGATACATGGATGAGAGAATTCCAATGATGGGGAAATTCTAACTAAATTTTGTATAAAATTTGTATAAGAATGAGTACATTATATTTAAGCCAACTTGGATAATTGTGAAGTGATGAATTGGGCAGTAAAAGTGCAATGAACAAAGAGTTTCTTTGGGAGAGGAGGATAGAGGAGAAGGGAAGAAACATGAAGAGAATTTAGTAATCTTTTTCATGTTTAATTTTTAAAATTTTGAAGGGAAAAGAATTGAAATATTTTATGTTAACCCTTTGATCTTTGACTCTCCTCCTTTGTTAATTTTAATTATTTTAAATTAAAAAATTTTAAAAGATCCAAACAAGAGAAGGAGAAACTATCACTTAATATTTCTTTCAATTTTCTTTCCTTTTTTGTCATAAGGGGGTAACTGGCACCAGACTCAAAGAAAAACTTATGATCTGGTAATCCAAACAACTGAAACTAAATGTATATAATTTATGATACTAACATTTAAATGCGTAAAAAAATTTTAAAAAAATTCTAACAGAATCTCTCCTGAAATTTGGAAATTTCCAAATATATACAATTGTCCTAAAGCCTATACAGTAATTCTACTAGAGAGCTCCATTATCAACAAAAAAAAGGTATAATCATATATATACATATATATTTATAGCGAATAGCATTATTCAGAGAATTAAACTCGACGAGAACAGTTGATAAATCGGTGAACCGATCGTGGCTTCAATCTGGTCAACTCACAAAATCGATCTAAAAAAAATCAGTCAACAACTAGGAAAATGGGTCAAAAACTAGATGAACCAATCAAAATTGACTGGTTTGCCAGTTTAACCCATTTGAAAAAAATGTTCTTTTTCATGTGTTTTCTAATCTTTTGTAGCAAAGGAGGTAAAGAAAAAGTAAAATAAGAAAGAAAATAAAGAAAAATGAGGAAAAAAAGAAGGAAAAACAAAGGATGATCAATGATTTATACATTATAACATTTTAAAATTTTTTTTAAAAGAATTGGTAAATAGTTTATTGATTTGTCTAAAAATTATGATATATTTTATATTTATTTTATTTTTATGTAATAAAATTATGTAAAATATTTATTATTATACTTAATTATAAATTAAAATTAATATATAATGTTAACATTTGTTCAACCATGGTTTGATCACGATTGAACCAATGAAGCGTGAACTAGTACTTTAATCAGTTCAATGACTGGTTCAATTTTTAAGACATTGGCAAATAGAGCAGATCCTGCCTATGATTGATAAGCTATCTTGATTCCAAAATATTATTTAATTCAAATTCAAAGTAAATAATAGCCCACGTACAAAGTGGGGTCACTGAAAGGTAATGTAGTCTTGAACTACACAAAAGGAGATAGGTCGTAGCTACACTTCTATTTGAAAAATAAAATGAGAGAGTGAGTTCACTAATTCAATGAACAGATAATACAAACTATAGCAGGAATTCCAACTTGAAAGCATGAGATTTTTGCAAACCTTGATATTACTTATATAATTTCATAAATGAAAGTTTCATCAACAGGTAAGTCTGACAATCAATTTACCCATTTATTCAAAATCAAGTCCCTTGCTAGCAAGCTTATAGAATTTATCTATATGTGTGTGTGTGTTTGTGTGTGTGTGTGTATATATATATATATATATATATATATAATAGAATTAAGGAAATACATCAACAAAATCAAATAGAATTGAGTACAAATCTGATAGGGTAAACTAACCAAAGAAGGAGCACATAGCTCATAAGAGTAACCAACCACAATAATTTTATATCTTATCATAATTCAAAGCAACATTTTGCTCTTGAAATTTAGATTTTGGAGGAGCATCTTACTTATATAATTTAGACAGATCCAATCCACATGTGTTGGTTGACATATAGGTTTAGCAACACCTTGTTAGCTAGGGTATTCAAAGTGTACCATGGGCTAATAGATACTATCATTAGCTTTAAGATTTTGTATCAAACAACTTCCCAATAAAATACTCAAAATGAATGTTAATTTACATTTACTAAATCACTTCACATTTCCAAAATCATAGAGTCAAAAATGACATATTCACAATCCGCCAGTTAATGCAAAGTGAATAAAATCGCTTCCAAAATCTAAACTTAGAACAATAATTTCATAAAAACTAAAGATATAATTTAATTTCAAATATATTTGTCGTATTATGAGTAACACTTATGAAAAGATAAGAATCAAAATACCAATTGTCTATACGGAGTTCATCAATTAGATAGTGAAGTAGAATAAAATTATAAAAATTTAGTTTGTTCTTATACTAAGCTAATAGGCCAAAGTTCATAAAATTGCACAAGGAATGTAAAATGGTGTATAGTAAGAATTATCCACTCACAAATATCCCAAGTATGAAAATAAGCTCAAAAAATTCTTCAATGAAGCTTCTATGTTAGGAATAGCCTCAGAGGTCTATAAAATTATAAACATTATAAAATGTTATTCTCACTTTCAAAGAATTTACCAATATTCTCCATATATTTTAAGTTTTTTGATAACTATGTCAAAAATTCCTCATTCAATTCTCCATTTCCTTTTTCTAAGTTTTAACTTTACACTTAGATAAAATTTTTAAATTTCAAGTGTTAACTAATTTTATTCTTATTTTAAAATTTCTATTTCATCTCAAGAATTAATTTTTACAACATCTTATTTTTTCATATTATTCTCCAAAATCTCTAATTATCATTATAATTCTCCTAATTAATATTTGAGCTAAATATTATTATTGAGAGCTAGATTTAAAAATAAAATGAGTGTCGAAACCTTTTCAATACTTCAATTAAATCTTAGAGCTAAACATATAAAAATCTCCAATTTGAAACCTTAACAAAATTTACTACCAAGCAAATTAAGGCACAAATGATGAATGTGAGAACTAATAACTTAGAAAAATATGACTAAGAAGAAGGAAGAAGCTTTAAACTCAACAAAATTAGAGTTCAAACTTCTCCCCATCACCATTTTTTTTATGCTAAACCGAGAAGAGAGAAAGTGATGTTGCTTTTGGATGATCGAAGGCAGTGCAGCGGTGGCCAGTGATAATGACAGTGGCCAGTGCTGAATCTGGCTAGAGAGTGAAAGAGAGGTGGAGAGAGCTTGAGTTTTATTTGTGAAAGAAAGAAAAAGATCGAGTGATAGAGGGGTTCAAACGCGAGACGTGAGGGGGAGAAAAAAGAAAAAAAAAAGGAAGAAAGAGAAAGAAAAAGAAAAAGAAAAAAATGTATATACAAATATTTTTAAATATCTAAAATTAATCTTTGGTCCTCTAAAATTTTTATTAAAAATAATCATGAATTTTAAAAATTTTAAATCTCAAAAATATTTATTTAAACTATTTAATTTATACTTAATTAACTCCAAAAGGCAATAAAATATTAGTTAATTACATTTCTTTCAATTCATTTCCTTCTCTTTCTCTTTTCATATTTCCAAACACAACCTAGAGTATAAGATTTACAAAATCATTAAACATACAATTTAATAGAGGTAGTGTTGATTATACCTTGAAAGGATTAAGAGTTAATAACAATATTAAGGGAATTGCTAGCAGTGACAGGGCGAAAATCAAGGATTTTGGATCCTCTGCTTGGCACTTTTCTGGTTGGCACCTTGACACTTTTAGCGGCGGTTTTTTCCGCTGCTAAAGTTGTTTTAATATTA
This sequence comes from Senna siamea, assembly GCA_031216115.1. Lineage (NCBI taxonomy): Eukaryota > Viridiplantae > Streptophyta > Magnoliopsida > Fabales > Fabaceae > Senna > Senna siamea. The sequence continues at coordinate 10,587,471 of CM062367.1, read as the reverse complement.
TTGCAACGAATATTAATGTTGCTATAAATTTTGTTTAAAAAATTAATTTTAAAAAAGTTATAGTAGCAATACTTTTTGTTGCAAAAATATTTAACAGCGAAAAAAACTGCCACTAAGTACCAAGCAGGTGCATAGCGGAGCAGTACCAAATAGAGAATCCGGACGCAAAATTAAGATAATAACATCTACATATGATTGGTAAAACTCATTCCCCATTAGTGTGGTTGGAAACAAGGAGGAAAAGGAATTTGAAGGAATTGACAAAAAAGAAAGGAGAAGAAAGGGAAAAGGAAAGGAAAGGTTGAATACATTTTTTAAAAATTGTTTTTGATTTTTACAAGTATAAAACAGAAAAATAAATTTAAATTATTATTTTTGATTGAAAATAAAAAATAGAATATATATTTTGAAAACAAAAAATACAAAACAATTAAAAGTCCAATTTGTTAGAATAAAAAAATATAAAAAATACATCTTTTTATTATATCATATATATATAAATACATTAAGATAATACTAATATGAATTCTCAAAACTAATTTTTAAAATAATTTTAAAAAGTAAAAAAACAAAATGACATTTAAACATATCTTTAAGTGCTAATTTTTATTCTACTTAGTTGGATGAAAAAGTGAAGAGAATAAAATATCAAACAAGTGATTATAATACAATTTTACTATTGTATTGTTTGTATTATATATGTACATGTATGTGTGTATGTTTATATATGTAAATGTACGCACAATGATATGTTTTTTCTTTTTTTGTAGACAAGATGACAGTAAAAGGAGACACTTTCAATACAATTAGATAAGGTGCTAGTGACATGTTGAAAAGATCAATAAAAACTCAACTAAAATGATTACTATACAGGCCTAAAACCTAAACCTAACTTAAAAGATTACTGACAGCAGTTTTATCCAGCATATATGTAAAGATGTGTATAAAAATTTGTACATGCGACATATTTATATATATATGTGTGTGTATATACATGTATATTTAATGGATTTGATTGGCTAATAAAATTTTTTAATATTAAAAATTATTATTTTTGTCAATTTTTTGTAAATATTAAATCATTAAATATTTTATCAACTAATGGAATAAAACTTTAATTAGTACCCTAAGGACAATGCTTAACAAAATTCTTATTTTATTTAATTAGGCTTGTTTTAGGATAGTTAAGGTTAGTTCTATGTAGTTTTAACATGTAAATATTAGTTATAATTTGTTAGGATCTAGTAATTAATTAGTTAGTATGTAGGTTTGGTTTGAAATTACTTAGGAGGCATATAAATAGGTTAAATTGTCATACATAGGTTATCCGATTTAGGTACTAGGATGTGGTCTCAACCAGGTTGTCTTTGATTCCTAGGATGGTCTATATTTAAGAGACTAGTACATTAGGTTGGGTTAGGCTTATATATATAGTTTGGGGGTTAGCTCTAAATTAATGAAATTAAATTCTTTACTTGAGAGATCAACACTCGTACTCTTCAGTCATTTTTACTATATATTGGACCAGTATGCTTACTAGCATAATTAATTAAAATGCCATATGTATCATTTGCCACATATTTTTGTTCATTTAAACCAAACAAAAGAAGAATTTTTCGTGGAATAATTTTGTAACAAAACAAGCAACAGAAAATGGTTGTAACTTGTAACTTGTCTTTTTTCTTTAAGCTTTGTAGACCCTTTCTACTACCCCAAAAAAAATTTTTTTTTGAACCACTTTGTTTTTTTAAAAATTTTTATAAAAATTTTTTTTATTAGAATAATTTTGTTCTAAACATAGTCGGACATTTAATATAAACATATCTTTGAGTAAAAATTCAAACTTTAATTCGTCATGTTATAAGAGATTATACTTTTTTATTAGACTCAGTCATTGTTAGTAAAGATTTAAAGTAGTGCTTATCAATATTTTTAGAGGGATAATTTTTAAGTCAAACAAATTAGACACCTAATTGGTTCATTAATTTATCAATATTTTGTTATGAATAAATGAATACACTTAATTAGCTGATCTAATTTAAAATATAACTAAATAATTTTGTTGTGGGCAAATGAATTAGACACTTAACTGGTTTATTAATTTTTTAGTTGAATCTATTGCTAGTTTGATTTAGTTTTTTAATCAATGCCTTGAAGTATTACAAAAGTGAAAACGTTACCTATCAATAAAAACTACTGTCTAAAAGTCACATGATACCTTCTGACCCTATATCATTTTTTTCAAGAACTATACTTATAAATAATTTTTTATATTTTTTCTACCAAGGTCTTTAATTAGATGTGAAATTTTTTAAAAAAAGAATCAAATCATAAGAAATATGAATTGTATAAATCATACTTATATTAATTTTTTATTAAAAAATCTAATAGTAAAAATATAAAAACTTAATTTTTTTCATTTTCCCAAACTCCCTATATTTTACCTAAGGTATGACATGAGAATCATGTGGCTTTTAGATCTTAGTTTAGTTACAACTATGTATCATAATTATTTTATTTAATAGTTTGTTATGTCAATGTTACATTTTAAACTTCATGTGTACTAAATTTAATTATTATATAGTTTGGGTGGCCATAATTAAGTAGTTTCTCCAAATTTTTCTTTAAAAAATTGAAGATAAATATAAATCATTGAAACATTTTTTTTCTTCCTAAAAAATCTTTTCTAGAAAAAAATTAAAAATTTTCCGACCGCTCATGTCCTTCAATCGCATATAAATACCCTCGGGTGGAACTTGCATGAAGACATATCAAAAGCTTTCAACCCAATTTCATTTAGCAAAATCATGTTCTCTCTAAGTCCATGGCATTTCCTCCTGAGTACTCTTGCTTGCACTCTGCTTATTAGCCATACATATTGCGATAATCGAAAGGTAAATACTGTCTTCCTCTTATATATTGATCTATTAACATATGTCTCATCATTTTCATTCTTGACTTTTGTAAGGGATGTTTTGGAGTGATCCTTTGGGGTGAATATTTAGTAGTTAAAATATACACTTTCCAAGCTAGCTGATATGTTCTAACATTGCTAATACATTTTTTAAAAATAATTATTTCATTATCAGTTAATGCTAACAAAAAAGGAAACTTCAAAATAAACAAAATTTAGCAGGTTAGTCAAAGAGGTTCTAAATCTCCTATCTTCATAGTCATAGCATTTACAATATATATTTTTTTTTTGTAGTGACGTTCTTGTTGAAATTAAACACTGCTCTTTTTATCTTTTAATTGATTAAATTCTTAAAAATATTATTTTATGAATATACTTTAGTTTTTAAATAACTTTATATTTAGATATTTATCTAATAATTTAAAATTTTGAAAAATTTAGCTAGTTGGTTATTTTATATTGATTAAATATACTTACTACATGAGTAATACTGTGGGGTTATATTTTCAATTTCATAACAGATAAAAAGGCAATATAATTTAATGAGGGGAAAGGAAGTATTTTACACAGTTTTATTCTGATTTTCTTTATTTTATTGATAAATGCAGACGTATATCGTGTACATGGGAGACCTGCCTGCTTCTGCTGCTGCTGCAGAGGACGTGAAAGCCGTAGAATTACTTCACACCAATATGGTTCAACATATCCTTCCCAGGTTCTTCCTTCACACCAATATTCTCATCATTTATATTTTAAACAAAAAAAAATTATTTACCAATTTGGAGCATATCTAGTAAAAATCTGCAATCTAAACATTTAATAACTACATCAAAATGGCATAAATTCAGCAATTTTGCACCAAAGGCTTTGCTCCACAGCTACAAGAAGAGTTTCAATGGATTTGTGGCGAGACTAACGGAAGAGGAAGCACAAAGAATGTCAGGTACAAAAACATGTTGTTTACAAGTTTAATTTCTAATTCTTGTATTCAGTTATAATTATAACCCTTTAAAAGAAAACAAAGTGACTAACTCCTCTGATACACATATTTGATCAGAAATGGAAGGTGTGGTTTCTGTATTTCAAAGCAAAAAGCACCATCTCCAAACAACGAGGTCATGGGATTTCTTAGGCTCTCCCCAACAAGTCAGCAGAACAAGTGTAGAGGGTAACATCATCGTTGGAGTAATTGATTCTGGAAGTTGGCCTGAGTCTGATAGCTTCAAGGCTCAAGGATTTGGTACACCACCCACCAAATGGAAAGGCTCTTGCCAAAACATCAACTGCAATAAGTATATATACATGTGTCATCTTCAACAACTTCTTTACTTTGAACAAGACCTTGAATATTATATGAGAATATTTCACTCACTAGCTAATTGCATATAATATATATATATGCAGCAAAATAATTGGAGCAAAATATTTTCGTGTTGACGGTTCGTTTGACGAAGATGATATTGTATCTCCAAGGGATTCCAATGGCCATGGGGCACACTGTGCATCCACAGCTGCTGAAAACTTGGCAGGATCAGTGAGTCTTTATGGGCTTGGCTTAGGCACAGCAAGAGGAGGAGTCCCATCAGCTCGTATTGCATGCTGTGTACAAAACTTGTTGGTCATCTGGTTGTTATGACGCTGACATTCTCGCAGCATTTGACGAAGCCATTTCTGATGGTGTTGACATAATTTCTGTATCACTTGGTCCTAGAAACGTGGAACATCTCAACTATTTTGAGGACACATTTGCAATAGGATCTTTTCATGCAATGAAGAGAGGCATACTAAATTCAAAATCAGCAGACAATTTGGGTCCACAACTTTTCACCATGTCCAATTATGCACCATGGTTTCTATCTGTGGCTGCTAGCAACACTGACAGAAAGTTCTTAACCAAGGTTCGATTAGGGAATGGCAGGGTCTATGAGGTAATAATTAATGTTATTCATAATATAATGCTCTTCTGGTAAGAAAATCAATGAAAATGACTGAAATTTTTCTCCATGCAGGGAGTTTCGGTAAATACTTTTGATCTCCATAATAAAATGTACCCATTGATTTATGCTGGAGATGCACCCAACATTAATGAAGGATATGATAGTTCCACATCTAGCTTCCAACTTATCTATAATGTCCCTTTTTCTATTTCAAAAGGAAAAAGAAAAACATTATTCCAATTTGATTTCTTTTTGTTACTGGCCCTAGGTTTTGCTACGAAAATTCTTTGGATGAAGCTTTAGTGAAGGGAAAATTGTGCTGTGTGACAACATATATTATCAGATCGATCAGAGTATGTTATTGAGGTATGGGGTCGCACGTATTCTCTTTCGAACAGACTTCCCAAATGATGTGGCAGATATCCATGCCTTACCTGCAACTTCTCTTAGTCAACGACATGGCACACTCGTACTCTCGTATATCAGATCAACAAGGTAGTTAATTAATCTCACACTAAAGAATATAATGATTTCTTATTGACCTTAAATAATTCTACCAATTCTTTTTGTAGAAACCCAACTGCTACTATATTGAAGAGTATTGAAGCCAAAAATTCTTTGGCCCCTTGTGTAGTTTCCTTCTCATCAAGGGGTCCAAATCCAATTACCCCTGACATTCTCAAGGTAATTAAGTTCACACAGGCTCATAGCTAGTTACAAATGCTTTATCAGCTAATCCTCTTGAAGACCTAATAGTTACTGAATTTTTGTTATTGTTGTATAGCCTGATATAGCTGCTCCAGGAGTAGAAATATTGCTGACTTGGACTACAGAAGTGAGAATGGATCTCATTTCCGAAATACTATATTTTATTCACCTATCAAATATATAAGAATATAACAATCTAAATTTCATTTTTCATAAAATCCCACCACCCAAGCATGCATCCCCAAATATCATCTAATATAAATAGACAAAAAGATCAACCATTTTTTAATGACAAATTACAAATGACTAAATTATCAAATATCCAACTTGAATTAATTTTTTTAAAAAAAGATTCAGCTGCTACAAATTAATATTTGAATATGGCTGTTGTCGCTGTGCTTTCTGCATGGACCCGATTTATTATCAAGGTAAGCAAAAAGTTTTAACATTAATCTAAGTGTGGAATTGATGATTTTTCTGCGTGACTCGAGAAATACCTGCAAGGGGGAGATTGGAGAGAGGGAATGGATCCTCTAGTGGAACCTCCAACTATTAAGTTAGTTCCCAATGAATCAGAGTAATAGCATATACACAGAATAACTCAATGAATCATACCTGATAAGAGGAGGTTTTTATAGGCAAGCCGACAAAGGCACGAGGATCATTCATGGCGACTTGGCATTATTACCAAAGGCATAGATAACACGTGTTGGAACGGTTTATGTAGAGAAACTGTTACTAGTAGACAAAATAGGCGACAGTAGAACAAAGGTTTGACAAAATTTAACCAAACTAGGTGCTGATTCGCTTGGCCGGTGGAACATGGTTATTATCAGGGACAAAATACAAAATGCAGAAAATGATAAAAGACAAACTTTTAGCTGAGAAAAATAAAAAATACTTCAATTGTCAATGAAACACATATACAAGAAATAAGGCTAATTGGTTAATGTGGGCACCACTCAGGACTCAGCCCACACCAAGTCCATTTTTAAGTTGATAAATGTTTAGAGAAATTCATCACAATGTTTAAAAATGTCATTTTGTAACTGTTTAATTGTTACAAAATTCAATTAGTGACACTTGGTCAACTATCAAGAATGTATGCGTTGCGAGGTCATTTAGTGATAAAAAAACCATCACTAATAAGCATTATTGACGCTTAGTAATTGTCACAAATGTTTGTCATTTTATGATGATTTCCAACTGTCACTATTTGTGGCGCCTTAAAACCATCGTAATGAAAAAATATTTTGTGACAATTTCAAACCGTCACTATTTGTGACACCTCAAAATTGCCACAACTAGAAAACATTTTGTAGCAGTTTTAATGTCGGGTGTCGAAACTGACAAAAATAAAATTTCTTACTGCTACTACGTGATTTGTGTGTAGTGTGAGCAAGGTCGATCCCATAGAGACTGGAGATTTTAAAATTCTTTTAATTAACCAGAAATTCAGTGAAAAGTACTTGCAAAAATAAATGGAGGGTTTGTAAAAAAGAATTAAACTCAAATTAAAATACAAAATAAAACTGAAATAAACTAACGGGAATAAAGTTGCAAGATTAAATATGACCACGCAAAGAAAATAATTGTAAGGGAAATTTAAATCAATTAAGTAAACTCTAGCTAAGGGATATTCAATTCCATACTATCACTGACTGCTCATTGATTTGATATCATTTTGTATTTTATAATAAATTTGGCTTAACAATTAAATCTTACTAACTGTTAAATCTCTTTCTAATATAATAAATTAAGGAACGTCCATTAACTTGTACTAATTAGTCAGATGATTCAAATAATATACCTAAACTCACCTAATTAACTGCGTTAAGACCCAAAAGAGATATACCAAATACAGAATATATTAAAACAGAACGTCTAATTTTAACATATACTAGTTTCTAGTTTCATTACCTAAAATAAGCATAATGTATGACTCATTCTACGTAATTTGTTACTCATATCAAATTCCCTAAACAATTACGGATTTAAGGAATTTAAATAACTAACAGAAACACCATGTATAAATTGATGGTCAAACAATTCATATATTAATGTATCATTAACATATTCAATCAGAAACTAAAAACTAAAATGAAAATAAAATACAAATTTCAAGCACAATTCTTAATCTCACAGTCTGGACAATATGAAATTAAAATTATCCCTCAGCCAGATAAAATATTTAGCTACCCATAATTATTAAAACATAAACAAAATAAATCAAACAAACAAAATTCATCAATAAACTGAGTGACTAAGCCTTTTATTTGGACTTTCTCTCTCTTGGATGGACTTTCTCTCTCTTGGATGGACTTTCTCTCTCCTTCGCGTTCAATGAAAAAGCTCAAGATTGATGAAGATGCCCGTACATAAAGAATACTCCTTCCTGAACTGCCTCTGTTCTATTTTTCTGTCCGTCCAATCTGCCTTAAAGAGAGAACTCCAAATTTCAATTCAAAATGCATGCCCTCCTCTTCGTGTATCTCTCGCCACCTGAAAGCAAGGAATTCAAAAATTAAATTGGATGCTAATCTCCCCTTTGCGTTAGCGTGAAAACTCCCAACGTGAAAGAAGGGAAATTCAAATCAATCTTTGAATTCAAATCAGAATTGAATTCAAAGTGACGCTGCTCCTTTTTTTGATTTTTTATATTATTTATTATTTTATTGTTATTTTATTATTTCTATTTATATTATTTATATTATTATTATTATTATTATTATTATTATTATTATTATTATTTTACTTTTTTTGTATTTATTTTATGTATGCTTACTCTTTATTTAATTTTTTTTTATTTTTTAATTGGTAAAAATTACAAAAATAATGGTAGAAATATGCTAAACCACCAGAATTACTTCTAATTATAAAATTTATTTAAAACCTACTAATATTTAATTAAAAGTATCAAAATAAATAAGAAAAGAAAACATAAAATCATAAAGTAATTGAACCTAACATTCAAACTATTACTATTTGTGGCGCTCTGCGACTAGTGCTATTTTTTGCATTTTGTGACAGCCTTGGACCGTCACAAAATAACACTTGTGGTAGCTAATTGTCTGCATCTCCTGACGCTTTGTAATTGCTGCAATTGTTAAATTTTAAATTTTTAAAAAAGTTTAATTTTAAAATATATATATGTAATTTTTTAATAATAATTTTAAAATAGATACAAAATTTATCCTAAATAAGTTTTTCTACTAATATCATCTAGTCATTAAATACATATTTGTAAATATCTAAAAATTAATTAATTACAAAAGTTAACTTTCAAAAAGTCTACTAGGTGCTTCTTCCTGAACCCCATCTATGTATTGCTATCTTCACTTGTTGAGGATTGACATTCTACTGATGGTTGTCCACTACTTGCATCTGGTACCTGCTATAATTAACAAATTTTATGTACATTTTTGAATAAGATGAAAGCAAAATTTTAAAGTATAAGAAAAGATATAATTTATCTCAAGATTTATCAAATGTGTAAACTCAGACGGTATATTTTTTAAAAAATTTTAAAAAATATAACTTAAAGCACCTAGCATCTCGTTCTGTAAATTTGCAACTCTGATTGTAAGCAGACAACTTCTTACTAAAGTGTAAATTTAACGTTGCTACAATTCAGCAACAACTTATCAAGTCAATTTGTAGTTAGTCCAAAGACTTGAGTAAGGGTAAAGCCAAACCCCAAACCTCAAGCTCTTTCACATATGAAAATTTCACTAAATTATACTTAAATACTAAGAGAACCAAAATAAAATATTTAAAAATTTACACTAACAATCTTAACTTCATCATTACTAAAGGAACCATCACGTTTATTGCGAGTCCGAATTTGAGAGAGTGAAAAAAGGGCTTGGTAGTCTTCTTAATATGGGCTGACTTCTTTTTCTTCATGGGTCATGTCTTCAAGCCCTGATATGCTATCATCCCATCATGCATTCAACAATCAATGTACTTTCGGCTATTTATTTGAACTGTTCAGGTCGTAGGTTGAGAAGAGGTTCTAGGGATGACAATACGTCATATTAGAGCAGGTTTTTTTATTAATATTAAATGTATATCTAACTTTTTATATTTTTGTTATTAAATTTTTAAAATAAAATAAAATTTACAAATTGTTTTCAAAAAATTAATTATATAATTTATACACATCTATTTTTTATTAGAAAATATGATACTAAATATATAAAAATAATACTTAATTTTTTTCTTTTTATTAATTATTTTTGTCTTTTTTATTTATGTTTTGCTCTATCTTTGTCCCATTATCTAGTAAGATATTTTAAAATTTTCTATACTTAAACTCATATATCAACTGAGATTAGACATATTGAAATAAACTAATTTTTATAATATAATAAATCAAAATTTAATTTTTTTTTAAAAAAATATTCACGTTTAATGTTTGACAATATCTTAAAAATAATTACTTCTAATAAAATTACTCCCATGCAAAAATACCATAAAGACTAATCTATTTCACTCCCTATTATTAAATCATTAAAATGTTCATCCAATTGTTTAACACAATTCTCTAATCACAAAAAAAAAGAACATCCACAAACAAAATATCCATTTATATACATGTTTGGATTTTGGTAATCAATGATCAAGTGCAAACGCATCGTAGTAATAACATGTCCATTTATCAATAAAAGTAAAAAACATAGTTAACTCTCAAAATCTAAACCAAGCTTGAGAGGGGAAAAAAATTCATATGTTTAAATTATACCAATCTCTAATAACATCCTAGTTAATACTATAAGATGACTTTGTTTTTATACCATTCGTATTTGTTAATGGTCAAAGTATTTCTTTGTTATGATACAAATTAATATTTATCTATAATTAATTAAATCATTAATATATAGCCTATTATCTTAATCGAACAAATGGAATTATAAATATTTCAAACTCTTCTAATAAAAAACATATATGAAATAAAAAAATTATTTATATCTGTATATATAATTTGGGATAAGTTTAGGGTATAGATTATGGGGTGAGCATATATAACGCATGTTTAGACATTATTTTATTTTTTTATTTTTTAAAATTAATTTTAAAATTTTATACATGTATTATTTTTATATATTTATATATATACTATTAATAAAAATATTTATTTTTTTGTTTTAAAAAACTAAAGTTTAAAACAATTTTTAATTTTTTCATGTTTTTATTTTTAAAATATATATTTTATTTTTAATTTTTTGTCAAAAATAATTATTCAAATAAATTTTTTTTATTTTTATATTTTTAAAAATAAAAAAAGCTTTTTAAAAATTACAATCATTGAAAAGATGGTAACACATTTGAATGTCTAATTACATCAACTTTACAAGTGGATGCAATGGTTCCAAGAAAACAGAGAGGCTAGGGAGGTGAAGCTTATACGTTGTGTCGCCATAGATTAAAACAGATGCAGCAATTAGGTAGTCACATGTGCAGAATCCTCTTAGGAATTGATAATTGTTATTCTATGGTCGAAGAAGACTAAGTCATGATCTAAATATGAGACTCTACGCACTGTTTGGAAGACACACAAGTTGCAGACGTATGAACAAAATGATTTTTGAAAGAGCACGTTGCATGCTGCTGCATAGATTATTTGGGAAAAGGTGGAGATTTGTTACGTGTGGCTAAAATTTCAGCCTACTTTTTTAACTTAAACTCGTGATAACATTTATGAAAGTATGCAAAACATTTATTGAGAATCAAGAGTACTCAAAAATATCATATTATTCTTCAAATTTAGTATATGTGGAACATTAGACAAAGTTAGTGGTAATGTTATTAGATACCTTAACTCTGATTATACTGGTGATTTGGATAAGAAGAGATGTTTGATGGTTCAAAGATGTGCCTTTGACCTCTCAAATTATAACCCAAGCAAAAGACATCATCCAACTCTGGTACTAGCAAACGATCGATGACTCAAGAAAGGAAGTGAAGGATGAGGAATATTGTCTCATCTTGTAATCAATTAATATAAAAGAGAGATTGTTTGCTTTAATCTGCTAGACTTCTCAATCCAATACTACTTTCTTGGTTTTTTTTTTTTTAAAAAGTATCTGTTTATTGTAGCTTAAGATAAACAAATTGCCAATTGTAATGGAAGCCAAGCAGAGTCTACCTTGATGCAACTTACTAAAAGTGTTAAAAGCTAGAAATTAATATTTCTGCTTCCAACTAAATAAATTAAAAGTTAAATATTTTAGGATAGAAATACTCTCATCTAAAATTTTTTATTTATCATAATATTTTTAACTTTTTTAAGTCAGGTGTTGACCGAGTAAACGAAGATACACATAAAGACGACTTAAATGATCAAGGACGCGCATTTCCCTTAATTTAAGGGTGACGAAGGTCACTATAGAAGTCTGTGAGGAGGCCTCACTTTTTTCTTTCTGGTCCCTTACTGGACTGCTTTTGGTGCATGTTTTTAAACGTTAAACACTTTAATGCTACTTCAGTCAGTCCTTACCTAGACTTCAACTACTATGGATTAATTAACGTAGTAATAGGAAATTAGGAATCTGCTCTTGATATTTTATCTGACGTAATCTGGGCATACGTAACCATTTCGATCTTCAACGACTCTTAATTTTCTACCAACTTCTAACAAGCAAGTTACTCTCTTTACTATAAATTTTTAGGTATATATATTTCATTATTTTATTTATGTATTAATTAATTATATTTAATTTATTTTTTATTTTATATTAATAAAATTATATATTATGAAAAAATAAAAAAGTTGATTAAATATAATTAACTAATATGCAAATAAGATGACATAATATTTATACTTAAGAATTATTCCTTTGTCATTAGATAAAATTATATAAGTAATTTTCTTCATATTAATATGTTCAAAACTTAAATAAAGGTATTTTGACTTTTACACCAAAATTTGATAATATTAGACTTATATGTAATTTTTTGTATATTTATTATCAAGTTCTTTAATCAAAATAAAATATGTGAATCTTTTTTAAAAGAATCAACAATAAAATAAGTAAGTTATATAAATTATATATACATATATCAATTTTTTATTAAAGAACTAATAACAAAAGTAAAAAAATTTGTACCTAAATTTTTTCTAATCTCATATTCTCATGTTTAGTTTATAAATTAAAAAAAAATTAAGAATATCATACATGAGAATATATTTATTTAAGTAAAAAAATTAAATTACTATCCTAAATATTAAAAAAATAAAAATTATTTTTAACAAAAAGTTATTAAAGGTATTTCTGAAAATTTGTTTATGATTCCTTAATACTTTTATATGACTAAACCAAACACAAACATGAAATATAATTAGGAATGTCATGAAATATTTTGGAAACATTTAGAAAAAATAAAACACTTTCAACGATATTTTTAGGAACAACGAATATATCATTGTATCAAATTCCCCCGAAGAATAAGTATTTCTATGTATTTCATGTTAACCTTATTCTCTTATAAGTTACTTCAGACTCTCCATAACATCCTTATAATTTAAATTAAATGAGAACACGTCATATCAATTGTATATGAGACAGGTTAAAATGGTACAAGTTATACTCACATTAAGATTGATATAAATTAAAATGTCGATCTATTTTCCGATTTTAAAAGTTTGAAAATTATTTACAGTAAACTCAATGTTTAAGAGAACTTTTTTGTATTTTTCCTTTTTATTTTTTTAATGCCAAATATGTGGCAGCAGAAGGAGATGCAAATATCGGTACTTGCTTATATTTGGATGTATTTTATGCTATAAGAAAATGTTTTTATATATAGCAATGAGAACAAGTGTTGGCTACCTTCCAAATTCACAAAATAGTGTATGCTAGTGCGAGAAACACGAGGTCCGAGATAAATTAAAAAGGGTGTTGATTTTATCGATTCAATTAAATTTATATAAATTATATATGAATTTATTACATATTAATAATTTATATGTACAATTAAAATTAATTGTTATTAAAAATTAATTTTTTAAATAACATAATTATTAATTTTATTAACTCAATTGGTAACATGTTGTAAATTTATATAATATTTGATAGAGTCCAATGGTGACGACATTTTCCAATAGAAATAGAAAGTGTGAAGACGGAAAGGGGTGTGGGGTCCACCGCCATGTTCTTGCCAGTAAAACAGCCACAACTCTTTTGGTTTAGTCCAAAAGCTTAATAAATGGCAGAGGGTCCCACACTAAAATCAACTGCATGTCTAATCAGGGAAGCTTCGTTCATTACGAACTTATGAATTGTGATTGTGAAATTCTCCTTATGTGGACCCTACAAGCATAGGCTGGAGAGCTATGACTAAGAATCTAAGATCAAAATTAATTATGCTCATGACTGGTTTAGCTAGCCGTATTTATCAAAGGTTTTGAATTTAAACTCTACTGCTTGAAAAATAATTTTAATACTTAATTTTGTCATTTATATTTTGATAAATAAATATTTTTAAAATGTAATATTTAATTCATTATAATTTTAAAATACATTATATAAATTTTACTAAAGAGTTTATTAAATTAATATTTAGATCCTTAATAGAGATAAAAGAAATAGAGACTTGTAAAAAATAAAAATTAATTTATAGTCTATCTTTTTATTATTTCAAAAAATTATTGTATAGAGTTTAATTCTATTAAATTACGTGTCAAAATATTAATGAAGTACTAAAAATGATGCTAATAATTAGGTTATGTTTAGAAGTTAAGAAAAGGAGACAAATAAGTGAGAAAAGAAGAGAAATAACGGTTATAATACTTTAGTTTTTTTTCTTGTTGAAAATTATTTTTTAAAATTAATGAAAGTTAAGTTCACGAAAGGAGTTAAATTATTAAGAGAATATATATAATAAAAAAAACAAATTTTCAGAATTCTCAAAAGTCAATTGAAAGTCCCCGTACACTTGTCTGCAAAGGAAGTGCCATTTTAGCTTAGGCTTTTGGGCTTCATTCACCATAAACACCTTATCTGAAAAATACTTGTAAAATATATATTATAGCCAGCTCATCTTAGAGAGGTGTCTAAGTCTTTCTTAATGTTATCACGCAGTGCCTTCAACTTCAACCCATCTTGCACTATCGATCTAACAGGGAGGCATTTCTCGCTCACGTGGTGTTCCATTGGCATCCCTTTGTGTGAATTCCAACTAGCCCCACTTGCGAAGGAAGCTACTAGTTAGACATATCATGTGACTCAAGTTCATAATGAAATGCTTCTCTTTAACCTGTTTTGTCGTGGAACCATCAAAAGATGTTAACTGTCTAGAGATTGAAGTAAATAACAAGGTACGAAAATCATTGCGGTAACTGTAGAGGGTTTGTGTCACTTTCAAGTATGAATGAAGTCGAGCTGTATTACTAGTTTCCAAGAGCTAGTTAGTATGCAGTTTTAGCCAAGTCTTGCTTTTCTCGTGTAGACTTTTCAAAATGAACCATAACCGAAGGTCCAATCCTTTTCACACTTATCTGATTACACGCTTTGCTTAATTGGCGCGAGTTATGTTTCCAAATCATCATGTAAAACAAACGGAATTATACATTGAATACATGCATGGGCAAATTTGCGGTATTCTGATATTCCATGATCGTGTATATAAAAACATAAGCTATCATAAGGTTTTGTGTCATTAATTATTGCGAACTCCATAATGGACAGCAGATCCCCTGCTCTTCTGTCGCTAATTCTGCTTCTTAGCTTTACTTCTCTTTTGCTGAAATGCCATTCTTCTTCCTCAAATGATCAGAAGGCAAATAAATAAGTTTCTTGTCTTTTTTGTTTCTTGGTTTTCGAATTCCTATGTTTCTGTTCCTGACAAATATGTCTTCTGAATGCAGACTTACATTGTCTACACTGGTAATACCAAGACCGATGAAGCTTCTGCATTGTCCCACTACAATAGCTTGCTGCAACAAGCTGCAGACAGGTAATATCATCCTAGCTAGTAAAACCAGTTGTGTTTTGAGAGTCAAAGGTTGAGTTGGGAATTCAGGATACTCTGTGTGATGTTCACAATTTCAATCTGTAATCTGTATGTAATTTCAGCGATGCTGCTCCCAAGTCGGTTATTTACCACTACAAGCGGAGTTTCAATGGCTTTGTAGTGAAGCTCACAGAGAAAGAAGCAGAAAGAATGGCAGGTGTGGAAGAAGACTATTTCTTTATCATCTCCAAAACTTAATTAATTACCATGTCTTCTTAAATTGATAAGGTTGCTAACTAAAAAAATCCATAATGAAGGACTTCCTAGTGTGGTCTCTGTCTTCCCTAATCAAAAGAAACACCTCCACACAACAAGGTCTTGGGATTTCATTGGCTTCCCACTACAAGTGCAAAGAGCCACTACCGAAAGCGATATCATCATCGGAGTTCTTGACTCAGGAATCTGGCCAGAATCTGACAGTTTCAGTGACAAAGGACTGGGTCCACCTCCTAGTAAATGGAAGGGCACATGTCAATCCTCGTCCAATTTCACCTGCAACAAGTATATCCTCGTACACAAGCACAATGTATTTAGCTATATTCCTCGAAAATTAGCATTAACAGATTTGAGTTTGACTACGTGATTGCAGAAAAATCATTGGGGCAAGGTATTACAGATCCGATGGATCATTCAGTGAAGAGGACTACAAATCTCCAAGAGACAATGATGGTCATGGGAGCCACATATCATCAATAGCAGCAGGGGAGCCAGTGAGCGAAGCAAGCATGTTAGGCCTAGCAGGAGGAACAGCGAGAGGAGGTGCCGTGTCAGCACGCATTGCAGTGTATAAAGTTTGCTGGTTCGATGGTTGTTATGATGCAGACATTTTAGCAGCTTTTGATGATGCCATTGCAGATGGGGTGGACATACTGTCAGTTTCTCTGGGAGGGTTCAATGATGAGAACTACTTCAGAGATGGAATAGCAATTGGAGCTTTTCATGCTATGAGAAATGGAATTTTGACAGTAACTTCTGCGGGGAACTCAGGTCCAAGACTTGGATCGCTAGCAAATTTTGCTCCTTGGTCTATCTCTGTGGCTGCTAGCACCATTGATAGGAAGTTTGTTACCAAGGTTATGTTAGGTGACAACACAACTTTTGAGGTAAGCTTAGCTTCCTTTTCTTTCTGTCCTAGGTTACAAGTTAGAATATACCTGTTTATTAGTCAAATTTAGATATTCATTCAACTTTAAACCCAATTTCCTAGTTAAATAAGTTGATGTACTCATCAATAGGTCACTATGAACTTTTCATTAAAAATAAAGTGTATTGGCACTACGAACTTTATATTAAAAATAAAGTATACTGACCCATTTAATACAGGCTAATGTAGTTGAATTTAATGTTGTAGTTTTAAGTCTATCTAATGCTAAACCACCGTGAATTGACTGGGCTGGTCCATTTGATGTTACATATAACTTATAAGTATAGAACACCTAGTAAACCCATTTAACTCGTCTATGTTTTACTTCACTGTTATGACGTTTATTCCATGTTCAGGGAGTTTCAATAAATACATTTGATCTCAAAGGACAACTATATCCTGTAATTTATGGAGGAGATGCGCCAAATACTAAAGGAGGCTTTGATGGGTCTTCATCCAGGTGACTAGCCTTGAACTCCTTTGAACTTGAATGAAGATAATGATTTGTATATATTTGCTAAAGAAACAGGGTTTTTGAGTGCAGGTTTTGCAGTAGCGGTACTTTGGATGAAAATTTGGTGAAGGGTAAAATTGTTCTGTGTGAGGGCAGAAGCAAAGCGTTAGGCCCCTTTTACTCTGGAGCTGTTGGTGCCTTGACGCAAGGTCAAAACTTCAGAGATTCTCCTTTCTCTTTCCCTTTGCCTGCTTCTTACATTTACTTGAAGGATGCTGCCAGTGTTTTCGTCTACATAAATTCCACAGGGTATTCACATTCACTATTAAACTGAACCTGCCATTATAGATTAAGGAAGAATTTAAACAAGTACACATTAATTTTGAATTCCTTCACAAAATTTGTAGGACTCCAACTGCAACCATATATAGAAGTGATGAGGTCAAAGATACATTAGCCCCTGTGGTGGCCTCTTTCTCTGCACGGGGTCCAAACTTGGTTTCACCTGGCATTCTCAAGGTACCTTTTATATATATTTATATATATATATATAGCTCACTTGGTGACTTGGCAATTTTCTTTATTCTAACTAGTTTTATTTATGTTGTAGCCGGATTTAATTGCTCCTGGAGTCAATATTCTAGCTGGATGGTCTCCAGTTTCCCCTGTTTCTGAGGTAGAAGGAGACAACAGAACATTGTTGTTCAATATACTGTCGGGAACATCAATGTCTTGCCCACATGTTTCTGGTGCTGCTGCTTATGTTAAATCATTTCATCCTAATTGGTCTCCTTCTGCAATCCAATCAGCTCTAATGACCACAGGTAATATATATATGTGTGTGTGTGTGTGTGTGTGTGTAAGTTTGAAAGTAGATTCTGTAAACTAAACATTTGTTGTGTGTGGTGATTGCAGCGAAGCCACTGAATCCCAAGATCAACCGGGATGCAGAGTTGTCATATGGGGCAGGTCAAATCGATCCGTCCAAGGCAGTGAATCCTGGGTTAGTGTACGACGCCAATGAATCTGACTTTGTGAGATTCCTATGTGGACAGGGCTACAGCACAAGGACTTTACAGCTACTGACAGGGGATAATAGCACCTGCTCTGAACCAGCTGCCTCTAATGGAACAGCAACAGACCTAAACTACCCTTCCTTCGCTCTTCCTACACCCAACCCCACTACTGTTAGTGGAAGTTTCAATAGAATCGTTACGAATGTTGGGTCAGCAATGTCTACTTACGAGGCCACTGTGATGGCTCCTCCAGGACTGAAAATCCAAGTGAACCCAAGTGAGCTTTCGTTTTCCTCTGTTGATGAAAAACAGAGGTTTGTGGTCACTGTTGAAGGAAGCTTAGAAGCATCAGTGGTGTCAGCTTCTTTGGTTTGGAGTGACGGCAAAGTACAAGTGAGGAGTCCTATTGTTGTGTATAATTCACCGTAATTGATGATCCTTGTTAGGTTTAATACATCCATTAAGTAGAATTAAGCATATATATATATGAAGCTTTTGTAGGGTTCCATTAATGGATCATTAAGTCAAGGCTTCTGAACTAAGTGGCCGTGTCATTGTTTTCTTGATAATTGATATGTAGTCAGCATTCAGAGAAATGTTGACAAATGAGGTGACACATTTTATGATTGTGAGCTTGAGATATATATAATCTTAATTTATTATCAAGGTTCAAAATTAAAAATTTGATTATATATGTTAGATTTGTGATTTATATGTAGTCAGCATTAAGGAGTTGTTTCATATCAGCGATTAGGTCTTCTTCTTTGTGACTCTAGATTTAAATACCGACTTCAATGTAATTAACACACTAACTCGGATTAGAAAAGAGAGTTATTATTATAAATAGCTCTTATTATTATTATTACAAACTCCAATAATATAAAATTATCTACTCTTTTTTATCGTCAATCAGACTTACTTAAATGTGTATAAAAGTCTAATAAATAATACTTATTTAATAATCATATTTAAACTTTATTATTTTAATGTACTTTAATAAATTACTCATCGATTCATTTAATTTAAAATAAAAAAATTAATGTATTACAAAACTTTTCTAACAATATATACAACTTTGAATTGATTTCAAATATTAAGAAAACATGTTTGTTGATTTTTTTTTTTTAATTTTCTGAAACAAAACAAAAATGCTTTAATCATAAATTAATGAAGTGTGAAAGAAATGAGAGAAGTTAGTAACCTGGAAAGACTCACCCCACAGTAAGATGCCCGATGTGTCATGGCTACTTGACCATTTACAGTTCGTCTTTGCTCTTAATTAGGACTTAATTATGGTAAGTAAAATTGGAGGCATGCCTAATACGAAATAATTGATTTCAACCATCTTGCTACACTTAATTAGTCATTCTTATGAATTTTTCACGACGCAAATTGAAAAAATAAGGAAAAACAATGTAAGGGAAAAAAAAAACGAAGTTCACAAGAGACCATCCAAACTATGGACATATTCCCTGTTTTCCACAAAAAAAATATAACTACTATCTTGAGATGTGTATCTAATCAATATCTTATTAATATAATTAAAAAAAAAGTATGCCGTGTTTAAATAATTGAAGTTCACATCCTTCGCATATAAATACGCTAGCAGATCTCTGTACGTAGGGCATGCATGAAAGCATATAAAAGCTTCGAGCTCAAAATTGAATTTCATTTAGCAGAAATTAAATATGTTCCAAGAGTTTTAGTGGATTTGAGGTGAGGAAAACAAAAGATGAAGCACAAATAATTGCAGGAATGGATTCGTGGTGAAGCGCAAGATGAGGCACAAGAGTTTTAATGGATTTGTGGTGAAATTAAATCTGTCACAGGAATCATTTATTAAAAGTAATTCTATTGGGACATATTATCATGAGACACTAAATATAATATTTCTCTACCAATATTAGTTTAGAGATTAGCTTCTCCCGTTAATTAAACTCAAATACTTTTAGAAACTGGTTGATATATGATTTTAAAAAAAAATTTGAAAATAAAAAATTTAGAATATTAGATTCATGTATTTAATACAAAAACTAAAAAAATATTTTTGAGAATATTACATTTTCTATAATAGAAAATTCTTATAATTTTACATATTTTTATTTTTATCTAAAGAAATAAAAATCTTGTATTTTATGACATAAAATATTTTTTAATTATTAAAATTATTAAATTATCTTTTTAAAACTTAAACCTACCTTATCTTTCAAATCATTCTCCTCTCTTCATATCCCTTATTGATTTTTTTATTTTTTTTATAAAACTAAAAAATAATGAATTATTTAATTTTTTACAAGATAATAATTTTAATTATATTATATTTTTAAATGATATAGTTAATATTCTTAATTATTAATTCATATAATTAATAATTATAATCAAATAATAAAATTACAAAAAAGAGTATTGACAACAACAAAAAATATCACTTACATTACGTGAAGCACATTCAATAATATTTTTTGCATTGAAAAGGAAAAGAAACTCAAATACAAGAAAATAAAATTATATATTATTATCTATACTAACTTATTTAAAACTTGTGGCGAGTTATTATAATATAGCTCATATTTATATATCTCTACGTTTGTATGTATGTTATTTAAATGTTATTAATTAGTAGCATTTATGTATATATGTTATTCAAATATTATTAATTAGTAACATGTATGTAGGTGTATTATTCATTTAATAAGTTTTTATGATTTTTGTTTTCAATATAAGTAATTTGAAAAAAAATAATTGGTTATAATATATAGGTATTGCTAGGGCACTCGTAATAAATCACTTATGACTGTTAGGGAGTTTAGAAAATAACAAAAATAATAAGATTTAAATTAGTTGCATTAAATGAGTTTTCGTAATTTTTTTCATAGATAAAAATAATTTTTTCTCAATAAAAATATCCTTTTTTAATGCACCAATTTTTTAATTAAATGAACCATTATTATTATTATGTATTAAATGAGTGTTTATCATTTTTTATTTATTTTAGTTATATTTTTATTTCTAATTTTTAATTAATTCCTTATTTTATAAAACTCAAAAGAATCACGTCTTCAAATATAATTTTCTTTAAATTATAAATTATAATTTTTATTATTTGTCAAAAAATGATAAATGATAAATTAGTTATACTAAAAAAAAGGTCACAGGAAAAGTTATTGATCCATTTTTTGAATTAAAAAAAAGAATTAATTAAAAATTAGAAAGAAAAATATAACTAAAATAAATAAAAAATAATAAATGTTCATTTAATAAAAAATGATAATTTTTAATTTAGTAAAAAAAAAAAGGTAGTGCATTACAAAAAAAAAAATGATCACACGGTATGAGGTAATATTACTCATTGAGAAGCAGATTAAGTTGTTTATTTTAGTGCTTTTCATAATTACTTATAAAGAAATCATTGAAACGTCTAAAGCATGCATATACTCTTGTATCTATTTTTTTTAATATTTTTGTCATAAGATATCGACTGTTTTCCATAATTATTTTTTTAAAGTTTTTTTACATACTTAATTTATTAGTCTATTAAAAAAATCATTTGATTCCACATGGACTCAGCTGTGATAAAATCTGCATTATTGATGCCTCTTCTTAATAACGCATTGATTCTTCGCTACTCATATCTGATTTGTTTAAGGGACTATGCAATTTTTTGGTTTTTCCTTTGTATCAGAAAAGTATGACCATTACTGCTTCTTTTCCAATTTTCAGCTACTCAATGAGTCCAGCACGTAATCCAGCACGTAACCCGGAAGCTGAGTTTATTGCATGTGGAGCTGGTCAAATTTATTAAGTAAATTACACTTATTTCCTTTAAAATTTGCTCATATTAATTATATTTAATACCATTTTGTTTCAAAAATTACATTAATCTTCTCTAATATTTGTAAAATCCTTCTTCTATTTTTTTGTTCATAAAGTTAATTTTTTACATAATCTGTGTTCCTTCCAAAACAACGTAATTTTTTTTAACTATCATATTGAGCATTTTATGTTATAACTTAACATTAACTTAAATTTTTTTTCTGTTTTAAATTTGAAATTAGAGGGGTGTCAAATATAATATAGTTAAATTAAAATAACGTTAATATAATTTACTATAGTTATTTGTTAATCAACTGAGAAGCGACCTCATAAGGTTGTGGAATATTTTAGAATTTCATTGATAATTTTAGTTGAATCATTGATACTATTACACCAATGTAATAGTATATATTGGAAACACGTGATTTGAACTTCGTTCAATTTAATATTATCACATTATTTTAAGATTTATGAAATGATAAATTGATAATATATATATAATGTGTTATTTCTATTGGTTAAGTAATTTTTTAACTTACTTTTAAAATACAGGAAATTAACTATTTATACTTTAACTTTGTACGAGATTTGAATTTTTTTTATTTTTATTTTATCTCTTATTTTTATTAATTGATACAAATTTTTTTAACCAAATCTTATATATATCACTAATAACAACGTCGTATTTGAAATTTATGTGAATTTACTTTTGGTAAAATATAATTAAGTTAGTAAAAAAAATTTAAATGAGACTAAAATAATAATTAAGTTATTTTTATATAACTTTAAATTTTTTTAAAGGTTTTAATTTTTGAGTTTTGAATACTTTAGTGAAAAATTTTAAAGAAATTTCATTTTTATTTTATTTAAGTTTTAATTATATTTTAATTAAATTAATTTTACGTGAACTTTAAATATGATTAATGATATTTAAAAAAATTATAGTAATTCATAAAAATAAGGAACAAAATTGAAACTCAAAATAAGAAAAGAGATAACATTAAAATTTTATACAAAATTAAAAGAAAAAAAATAATTTTAACCTTTAAAATAATATAAGTTGTTTAATGGGCTCGCACTGCCCATCCCCATCCCGATCATGTGTTGCTTTCGCCCGTATTTTGTGTCCTTTTTCGATTGAAAAGCCACACCTAACCTATTTTACCCACTGGCAACCTATTATAAGAATTAGATTTAGAAATAATTCAGGTTTTAAAAAAGACTTAATTATAAAGTTTTGAGTCATAAAAAAAATTATTTATTATTTTATGATTGAACAACTTGATAATATAGAGATATAAAAAGTGTAAATAATTTTTTTTGCATCAATAAGTAGTAGGGTTATACTAAGACCATACAAATCTTATTTGGCAGGTAACCTTCGTCGGGAAAATCCTTTGTCAATTATCATTACCTAAAATTGCTTAGATTTAAGTTGATCCAGTAATTCTCTCAAATGGATGTCTATTAATTTTTTCAATATCAAGTTAGTAATAAAATTTTTCTGTGAAATTAATATTTTAAATTTATCAAAATATCAAAATATACTTATAATTAGGTACAAAAGAATAAAAAATAACTAGAGTCAATTTTCACTATTATGTGTATATATATATATATATAAAATATGATGCCGTTAAAACTAAAAAAAGTTATTATCCAACAATCAAACTAAATCATTTAATTTTGACATTTTTAAAATTAGTTTAAATATATAAAAAAAATTAAAAATTAAAATTTCTAATTTTAGTTAAAAGTAAAAGCTAAAATTTAAATTGTTTTAAGAAATAATGTCCTTACTATAAATTATAATTTATCATAACTATCCTAATGATTTTATCCAGTCCTTGGACATTCTGTTTGTCTTTTGGTAATCAAATGGGGCTTAAGCCCAAAAGAAAAGAAAGCACAAAACATGCTAAAGGTAGCCTGAGGCACGTAAATCCCTAAAGCATCAAACATCAAATCAAGATTGTTCATAGCAGAGGGTTGGTCCTACAGATGAAAAAACTCCAGATTTGAGATATCTCAAAGCGGATTCTCTTATTTAAAGATCTAAATATGAAAAATTTTCTTTTAGAAATGAAAACAGAGAAATTTTTTTTTTTAAAGTAAGTTTACATATGAAAATAGAGAATAAGATCATGTCTCTCGTCTTAAAAAAATTATATAAATATTTTTTAAATTTATATATATATAGACATAAGTGTCCTGTTTTCAAATTTTTTATTACATGTTAATTAAAAAACTAAAAAAATAATTTTAATACAATTGAATATTTTTTATTTATTTTATTAAAAATTTGTATTGTTATTTTGATTAATCTTTGTTGATACAAATATATATACTTATATTATTATTTTCACTAGTGTTATATTTTATGCCATCCCTAGTTGGTCCCCGAGGTGGTTCTCCAAATCTAAAGAAAGGTCTTAATTAACAAGTTTATCACACAATTATTGTCCTCACGAAGCGCGTGAAAGACAAAAACTTCTCAGTTTCTACTAACGGTTCTTTTAATTCTCTCTGATATATGAATTATTCTTCTTATTTTTAGAGATAATTTATCATTTTTTAGTGAATAATATATTAAAATTATCATATTAAATATTTAATATATATATATATATATATAATCTTGAGCATAATTATTTATATGTATTTATGTTTTTGAAAATGTTTAGAATATTCATTGTGATTTTATTAATTAGTAATAAATGTTTAATCAAAATTATCCATAATAAATAATTAAAATAATTTATTTATTTAAATAATATTAATTTCAAAGTACATTTATTTACATCTATTTTGATGATTTAATAGTGTTAAAAGAGTACTTTAAGCCTCTTAACATTGATTCATGTATTATTTTTATTCTTTAAATTTGATTAATTTCACTTTAATCTTTTAACTTTAAAAAATTTATCAAATTTTTTTTAATTTCTAACTTTGTTAATTTACTTAATAGAAAATGTTGAGTTAGCATTAAATTTAATATTTCTATGTAATATTATTGTCAATATTATCAATTTATTAACATTACACGTAAAATTTTTTAATTTAAATTATAAGTTTTAAATTATGTATTCATCAAACAAACTTAAATATAATTTTACCTATAAATTTATTTATTTTTTCATGTTAGATAATAGAATAATAATTTTAGTAATAATATAAAATAAAGATATTAAAATTGACTCAAAACAATATTTTTCATTAGATAAATTAACAATGTTGCAAATTAAACAAAATTTTGATTATTTTTTAAAATTCAAAGATTAAAATAAAATAATCAAAATTAAAGGATAAAAATAAAATCTAGATTAAAATTAAGGTACTAAAAATGATTTTTCACATTTAATAGTCACATTTTTTTATAAAAATTAATCAAATATTAATTATTTTTTAAATAATAATAAAAATACTTTTTAAATAATTTAAAAAAATACAAACTGCTTATTTCTTATAGTAATTTTTTTAAACTTTATTTAAAAATTTATTTTAAAATAAACAAAAAGGCACAATCTAGCCAAATATCACTTAGACTATATCAGTTCATTAATTAAAAAAATATATTGTAGTCTTTTATTTACTCTCAAGGAAATAGGTTTGACAAACTTTATCTATTAATTGGTGGTTGCAAGTTATACCTAAAATTCAATTAAATTTTGTTTTATTTACTTCACAAAACAAAAAGAATGGATTCATGAATGAAATATCCAAAGGAATTATATTATAAAGAGAAGGTGATCAATTAGAAAGACTTGTCCAAAACTTATGTATTTGGTGTTGGTGACAGTTTGTCCTTTTAAATGTCTTTGGTCTTTGGAACCATAAATATGGAACACTGGAAACCAAATTACAACCATGCGTACCATCAATAATTGATTCCAGTTATCTCAACACACTCAATTACTCATTCTTATATATCACTTTTCACAATCAAAACACACAAAAAATTAAATATAGTTTATATAGCAGATGAGTCTTAAGTTGTTACATCTAACCAACCATAACTAATTCTAAACTAATTCTAACTGACTCTTACTCTATCAGCATGGACCCGATTTATTATCAAGGTAAGTAAAAAGCTTTAACATTAATCTAAGAGTGGAATTGATGATTTTTCTACGTGACTCGAGAAATACCTACAAGGGGGAGATTGGAGAGAGGGAATGGATCCTCTAGTGGAACCTCCAACTATTAAGTTAGTTCCCAGTGAATCAGAGTAATAGCATATACACAGAATAACTCAATGAATCATACCTAATAAGAGGAGGTTTTTATAGGCAAGCCGACAAAGGCATGAAGATCATTCATGGCGACTTGGCATTATTGCCAAAGGCATAGATAACACGTGTTGGAACGGTTTATGTACAAAAACTGTTACTAGTAGATAAAATAGGTGATAGTAGAATAAAGGTTTGACAAAATCTAACCAAACTAGGTGCAGATTCGCTTGGCCAGTGGAACATGGTTATTATCATCAGGGACAAAATACAAAATACAAAAAATGATAAAAGACAAACTTTTAGCTGAAAGAAATAAAAAATACTTAATTTTCAATGAAACATATATACAAGAAAATAAGGCTAATTGGTTAATGTGGGCACCACTTAGGACTTAGCCCACACCAAGTCCATGTTTGGAGAAATTTATTACAAAAATTTTGTCATTAAGTGATGCATAAAAATGTCATTTTGTGACAGTTTAACTGTTATAAAATTTAATTAGTGACGTCTGGTCAACCGTCAAGAATTTATACATTGCAAGGTCATTTAGTGACAAGAAACCATCACTAATAAGCATTACTGACGCTTAGCAACTGCCACAAATGTTTGTCATTTTGTGGCGGTTTCCAACCGTCACTGTTTGTGGCGCCTTAAAACCACTACAATGGAAAAACATTTTGTGGCAATTTCAAATCGTCACTATTTGTAAAGCCCTGAAACCGCCACAACTAGAAAATATTTTGTAGCAGTTTCAAACCGTCACTATTTTTTACATTTTGTGACAACCTTGGACCATCACAAAATAACACTTGTGGTAGCTAATTGTCTGCATTTCCTGATGCTTTGTAACCGCTGCAATTGTTAAATTTAAATTTTTTAAGAAAAATTTAAGTTTAAAATATATATAAATATGTAATTTTTTAATAATAATTTCAAAATAGATACAAAATTATCCTAAATAAGTTTCCCTACCAATATCCTCTGTCATTAAATACATATTTGTAAATATCTAAAAATTAATTAATTACAAAAGCTAACTTCCAAAAAGTCTACCAGGTGCTTCTTCCTAAATCCCATCTATGTATTGTGATCTTCACTTGCTAAGGATTGACATCCTACTGATGGTTGTCCACTACTTGCATATGGTACCTGCTATAATTAACAAATTTTATATAGATTTTTGAATAAGTTGAAAGCAAAATTTTGAAGTATAAGAAAATATACAATTTACCTCAGGATTTATCAAATGTGTAAACTCAGATGGTACATTTCCTAGAAGATTTTGGAAAATGTAACATAAGGCACCTAGCATTTCGTTCTGTAGATTATTAGCATTACACAACTCTAACTCCAATCGTGCATTTGAAGTTTGCAACTCTAATTGCAAGCAAACAACTTCTTACTGAAGTGTAGAGTTAACGTTGCTACAATTCAGCAGCAGCTTACCAAGTTGATTTATAGTCAGTCCAAATACTTGAGTAAGGGTAGGGCCAAATCCTAAACCTCGAGCTCTTCCACACATGAAAACTTCACTAAATTATACTTAAATACTAATAGAATCAAAATGAAATATTTAAAAACTTACACTAACAATCTTAGCCTCATCATTAATAAAGTAACCATCACGTTTCTTATGAGTCGCAATAAATACCGCTCCCCTTCTCACAGGTCTCTCACTCTTTAATTGCTAAAGTATTCCAATTAGACATATAATTGTTATGCTATTATATATTTTAAAACATGTATAAAAATATTACTATCCCATGCTTCTTCCTGGCAATGCTTTTAGATCCACATATGTGTGGCATCTTAAGCTTATTTTGATTTATACAATTTATATTGCACATTTCATACCAAGATCAACAAAGAATAAAATTAGGCTGTAAACAATTTTATTTATCTAAAACAAAAATTTGTATGCTATCTTGGTCCTTGGATCCAACCGATAATCAACAAATGAAGCCCACATATCTTTTAGTATGAAGCATAGATGCTCTTCTATGTTTTGTTCTCTAGTTTTTGTGACATCATAAAATTGTTAGAATAACCGAGTTCGATGATTCCTCCAAATCTTGCCAAGTTTCATCAATACAAATCGCTTTGTAACCTCACTATCCTAGCAAAACTTTGTCTTCAAAGGTTAAAAACACAAATAAGTGAATTAAAAGTATATGCTAATAAAATTGTAATTAGCTTCAATAGCTTATAAAGCCATCTAACCTTTATATTATTAAAAATAGTCTCCTTATAGCTATCAGGCATCTTATCCCAAGAATGAAAGCTAATCGAAAATGTTGTCAAATCTGTTCCAAGTATTCCAAGAAATCCACTTAAGAGGCTAGCAGCTTCCCCAATTACTTGACCTTGATCATTAAAAGGAAAAACAATCCGCTGCCCTATTGGGAGTGTCCAAACTTCCTATGTATTGAGACGTCCTTCCTTTGTGACTCCTTGTGAATCTGTAGATGAACAATACATCATTGAAAGAATTATTAATTTATAAAATCTAATAAGAATTCTTACTTACCTTTAATTTCAATTGTCCAATATCTATTACATTTTTTTGTAATGTGTGGTGGGACTTGACGTTCGGATGAATTTGAAGTCAAAGGTGGAGTCGGTGCAGGAATCGGCTCTGAAGACTAGGATGGAGTTAATATAAGGGTAGGTGTAAGAGTTAGAGTGAGAGCTAGAGTGGGAAATGGATTCAAAATGGGGATTGGAATAGAATCTGAAAATGAGGTTGGATTTTGAGTGAAAGCTGACTCTCTGCAAGAGGCATTATTTGATGCACTTTGGGTAACTCTTATTCTCTTCGACCTACCTATATTTGCAACATAAATATTAAATAAAAAGAACACTACATAAAAATAAGAAATCATAAAGTAAATGTAAATAAAGATAAAAATCATAAAGTGGTTGAAAAAACATTACAAAAATTCCTCCAATCAACAACACCAATGAACTTACACTTCAAAATTCTGGAAGAAGGAAATAAATCTTAAAAAATGAAAAGTTACACAATCATATGGTCATCCTCATTGTTAATTACACTTGGTTCAACATCTATAATAAGGACTTCATCTTCTTCAACTTCTCTTGCTAGTGGAATAGTCCTTGTATCGTCTGAAAAGAACACATCAAATTGTTGTTGTGGATATGCCTCACTCATGAATATTTTCTTCATCTTCTCCCATATCATATAAGTCTTGGGGCTTCAGATGAATAGAAATGCACCACTCTTTATTAACTGCATCCTCTACATAATAAACTATATGAGCTTTAGATGCTTGAATGTATGGTTCATCATCTTCATGTTTACCTTTGTGAATCAACCGAGAAAAATTAATTAAGTCAAATCCAAGGGCTTCTTTTTTTTTCATTCCAAGTGTTGTTGTTGTATTAACCCATTTACACTTGACCATTGTAATAATGTATTGGCCATGATAATATAACTCAACAATGTCTACCAACTTTCCAGAATAAGGAAAACCCCCAAACGTCAGTCAATTATCACGACTACTTACATAACTATCTGTGCCAAATGAACCAAATACACCATTGTTTTGAGTTTTTAACCCTTGATCTTGATCCACTATCTGAAATTTGAAACCATGAATATTATATACACTAAACCTTCTAGCTTGTAACAATGAACCTTTTGTAAGACTTATGATATCATCTGAATAGGTTTCACTTTCAGCGTTCATAATCTACAAGTTACTTACTAGACAAATCGATCCACATGTGTACAATTCATCAACACATGCCGATGTGCTTGATGTTTCTTTATGTCTTTAAGTTAAAATACGAAGGAGATCCAACCAAATTGCCTATTTAAGGGAAAATGGTTTCTATAGAAGAAGAGACAAATTCATCTGCTTCATCATCAACACGTCTAAGGCGATTGAATCTTGTCTTTGTTCTATTTAAATACCAAGATGAAAAGGTAAGACATTCTTCTACTATATAACCTTTTGCTATAGATCCTTCAGGTTATGCCCTATTACGAACATAAGACTTCAATAGTCCTAAGTACCTACGACATTAAATTATACTCCAGTAAAGGAACTTATTAGGGAAAATAATTATATTGAAAGGAAATGGAATTAAATTTTACCTTTATATTAGATACATCCATCTGTAATGAACAGGCTCACCTTACTTAGCTTCATCAACTAGATGAACTATTAAATGCACCATGACAGTGAAAAACGATAGAGGAAATAACATCTTCATGTGACACAAGCATAACGCTATTCGTTGATGAAGATTGTCTAATTCATTAGCATTTAGGACTTTGCTACAAAGATGATGAAAAAATGAGCAAAGCTTTAATAAAACTACACACACTTGATCAGGTAAAACATTTCTTATGGTAATTAGTAACAGTTGCTCCATAAGAATTTGAGAATCATGACTCTTTAATCCAGATAACTCACAATTTTTTAAATCAACACATCTAGATATATTATTTGAATAGCCATCTAGCACTTTCACATTCTTTAAATTACCAAGAAATTTATCTTTGTCTACATTTGTCACTATATATAAGACCAAAGGAAACTTTCCACTATCATTTGGCTAAAGATATAGTCGAATGCCCATAACATGTAGGCCTTTTCGAGCAACAAGATGGTCCTTTGTCTTACCAGGTTCATTGAGCAATGTATAAATGACATTGTCACACACATTTTTCTAAATGTGCATCACATCTAAATTGTGTCTCAATAAATCCAACTCCTAATATGGAAGTTCAAAAAATATGCTCTTCTTCCTTTATTGGGAGACCACTTTCTTCTATATGATTACTACAAGTTCTTTTCCTTTCAACATTTAACTCTTGCCCTTTTTGAAAAGTCACATCAATATTCTCCACTTGCATTAGTATTTCTGAGCCTGATAATAATATTGGTGGATCCTTGAGCTCAACATTACCATCAAATATGATTCGATTCAATCTAAATCTATGTCCCGGTTTTAGGAAACGACGATGACCCTTAAAACATCATTTTTTACTAAAAGGTAAGCAACAAGGATTTGAATCACTATTGCAAGAAGGACTAGCTAACCCTATGTATATATTCCAATCAAACAATGTTTCAAGCCCAGGAAAATCACTAATTGTCCGCATCAAAGCTACCCTAAATGTAAACATTTTGTTTGATGAAGAATCATAAGTTTCTACCCCATTTGTCCATAACTCCTTCAACTCTTTAACCAAAGGCTGCAAGTAAACATCTATATCATTTCTTGGCATATGTTTACCTGGAATGATCATAGAAAGAGTAAAAAAAGTTTGCTTCATGCACATCCATAGGGGTAAGTTGTATGAAATAAGAATCACAGGCCATATGCTATAATTGGTATTTAATGCTCCAAAAGGATTGAACCCGTCACTAGCTAGCCCAATCTGTATATTATGAACTTCCATAGAAAATTCTGGATGAGCTTTATTGAATAACTTCCATGCCTCAGAATCTCTTGGATGCCTCATTAACCCATCATTGTTCACATCTTGTGCATGCCATCTCATTTGATCGACAGTTTTAGAGGACATATATAACCTTTTCAATCGAGGTTTCAATGGAAAGTAATGTAAAAATTTTACAGGTTACTTCTTCTTTTTCTTACTCCCACTTAAAATGCTACTCCTATTTGCTTTAATTTTCCATCTAGATGTGTGACACACTTTAACACAAATCTCTACTTGCATCATCTCTCTAATATAACATGCAATCATTTAGACATGCATCAATCTTACTATAATTAAGATCAAGTTTGTTGATTATTTTCTTGGCCTCAGAATGATTTGGGAATTTTTGCATACTCAAAGGCATCATTCTATAATTCAAGTATCATGGACATGGCTTATTAGTCATTTGACAATAACACTTAATATGATACAATTTAATCAAAAATGATAGCCTTGAGTACTTTGCAGACCCTGGATAAAGCTCCTCATTGCAATCCCTAACTAAATCATCATAGTTTTCATCACCTCTACTACATCGTTGATACAACCCATCCACCCCACTCTCAACTTCATCTACAGATTCATGTGCTTCCATCCCAACATGCCTACTAATTCCAAATGTGTCATGGACTATATCTTGCATTAGATCTTGATTAGAAAAAACACCCTCACTAATAGCTTCACCATGTGGAACATTTGAAGTGTTATTTACATCTCCTATAGCTGAGTCTCCATGCCAAACCCAAATTGTGTACCCTTGTAGGAATTGGGAACAAATTAAATGGTCATATACTACTTCTCTATTTTGCCATCTCCTAAACCTGCAACAGATACATGGACATTTTATCACATCTTTGACAATTGTGTGTGCAAATGCAAAATCTAAAAATTTGTTCAAGCCTTCCTGGTATTTAGTACTAACCCGTGATTTTGTAATCTAAGATTTATCCATGCCCAAAATCTATATATCTAACAATTGAAAACAATATATACCAATAAATTAAATGCTTCAAGTAATGTAACAAAGTGAACTATATATATATATAAGACTAAGACTCACTCTCATGCATAGCAATATTATTCAACTGTCTTATGCTTTAAATTCAAAACTGTAATACCCTAAGCAGTGATAAATGGAAATTAGCTAGAATGGAATGCTATATTATATTGGCTATATATGAACATGATATCTTCATCTATAGATTACACACTAATCATGCTTATTCTTCACCACAAGCTTAAAGGAGAAAAAGTATCTAAAGGTTGCATTACTAATAGTTGTTGCTTTAATTTCTTTTGCTTAATGAACCATTATATTTCGTCTTTTGTAATCCTTGTCTTTCACTCCTTTAGTTGAATAATGACTTTTGTCTCAGATAGTCGTTATTCAACTAAAGGATTTGCTATTGCCTATGGATATTTGCAATCTGAGTTTTGCTAATGGTGTTGCTCTCTCCAAGGATAAAGACTATCTTGTAGTCTGTCAAACTTGGAAGTAAGTCTATCTTATTCTTAACTAACAACATAACATATATATATATATATATGCTAATACTTTATTTCTTGTGAATGATCAGATACAGTTGTCTAAGGCACTGGCTAAAAGGAGAGGAGAAAGGCAAAACAGAGACATTCATTGACAGCCTTCCTTTTGCACCTGATAACATTAATCTTGCTCCTTATGGCTCTTTCTGGGTGGCTTTAATTCAGGTATTGTATAAATATTATTATATAATTAGTGAACCTTAAGTTGAAACTATTTTAAAAAGCTATTGAATGGATTTCCTATTTCCTGCAAAACTAATGCGTGTGACAAATAACTAGTGAAGGAGTGGGGTTTGTGCACTCTTCAAAGGTTTTGAAACACCTGGTGGCTTCATTTCCAAGACTAATAAAGGTGGTGAGTGATCGTGTATTTAAGAAGGCAGTGGTGGTGAATGTGGGAAGTGATGGTAAGATAATTAGAATGTTTGATGATAATGAAGGGAAGGTGATGAATTTTGTGACTTCAGCTGTGGAATTTGAGGACCATCAGTAAGACTAATAAAGGTGGTGAGTGATAGTGTATATAACTATACATGTTTTTAAATATAGCTTGGATACTAGTTTTTTCACCAGAATTTTAATCATCAGTAAGATCAAGTAATTCCCACACTACTCTTATAAATTAAAATTTAATTATACTATTAATACATAAATTTTGAAATATAACACTTATCCTTTATATTAATAAAATTTTATATAAATTAAAACTAATGTCTCAAAGGTTAATTTAAACCATTGTTTGGCTATGTATAACAACAACAATAATACCCAATTTTCATAAATTAGTATTTGAGAGAAATATAAATCAAGACTTGGAGAGACAGTTGAGAAAGATGATAAAAAAATAAATATCATATAAAAATGGCATGACTTTTTTAAATGTTAATTAGTTTTCATTAATACATTTTTTTTATTATTTGTGATAGATTATGAGAATACAATGCTATAAATATAGATATTAATTAGCATCCAAAATTACATTCATAGGAACAAAACGTAGATAAGAAAGAGCCAATATTACATGAAAAGATGCAATTGTGATGAGGTAGGTTGATAGTCACTAGTGACAAAGACTGAAATAAAAAAATGAATAGTAAATCATACAAGCTAAAAAAAGAATATGCAGTTGAGTTACTGAGATTGAGAATTTGAGGTAGTTGGCACATATATACGCCATAACGTAACAGCTAGTGAAGATGAGAGTATTTGCGAGTATGAGTTGGTACAGTCATAAACAAAAGAATATGACACAAGCATTGTGCCAATCTCTCACAATTCTCCCACATCACTCATCTAAAAATCTACCTTTTTTAATTAAATCCAAAAATGCTTACGCTGGCATTAGCTGTTATATTACTCCCTTTTTGCCGTATGTTTGATTAAATTTTCATGTTTTACAGTCTCATTTATTGCTTTAAAATATAATTAACTCATAATGGCCCCCACTTAATAATAGATTCCCATGCTCAAGATTCATCATCAGTGATTCCATTTTCATCACCTATTTCTCCTTATGTTTTCCCCATTTAAGAATTTCATGCCATGCTAAATGCTTCAAATGCTTAATGGACAATGGGACCCCAAAGACAGACAGGAACAAATATTTTTATATATGACATGCATATTCATGGCACTGTCATGCTCTAGCATTGGCGCACAATAGCCAATGTGTAAAGTGCTTTCCATTAAATGATACTATATCTTAAACACACTTTGAATCAATCATATGAAATTAAAAAACATCAGTAAGATCAAGTAATTCCCACACTAAAACAAAAGGAATGATCTCAAGGTACACGTCAAATTGTCTAGTAAATCCACAGAGACAATAAATAGCAATCACAGAACCACAGACAACAAAAGCAACACAAAAGATCCATGTCTAGCAACGGAGAATTTTTTTTTAAGTCATTTATTGTAACACGAGCCAGACAAAGTCTTTCTTTCATGGTTGCGAAGGCCTAGCTAGTTATATATGCAATCTTGATGATCCAGCAGTATGAAATACATTTACAGTACAAGTATTGTAAAACAAAAAAAAAAAAAAAAGAAGAAAAAGATGCAACAAATCAGCAGTGCTACGAAGAATCAACAACTCTGCAACAAACCGTAAGTGATGCAACAAACCAGCAATGAAGTTTTGATGCGTGAGAGAATTTCGCAGCGAAGCAATAGCAGCACGATTCCGCAACAATGACCGACGGAGATGAACCAGCAACGAAGTTTTGGTGTGCCAGGGAATTTTGCAGCAAAGCAGTAGCGGCACGATTTCGCAACAATGAGCGAAGGAGATGAGCCAGCACTAAAGTTTTGATGCGCCAGGGAATTTTGCAACGAAGCAGTAGCGGCACGATTCCGCAACAATGAGCGACGGAGATTAGAGCAAGGGTGTTTTGCAGCGACAATTTAAGTTAACCGTCACTAAATAAGCATCAGCAACTTACTCTTTTTTAGTAGTGATTGCACTTAGCCAACATATATATTAATATTTGATTGCAATTGCAATATGTTGGGCTTAACCTAAAAAAAATAGAAATTGACTCCAAATTAATCTATGAACTCCATTGCAATAAATTTGTTACTATTTTAAATTTGAATACGACAATTGTTAAAAGTCCAATGGATAAACTTCTTTCATTTTAGTGTTTTGTAAATCCCAAGTTGAAGCGTCTGCAACTTCGAAAAAGATTTGCTCTCACTCTTAGTTTGCATTATCCGTTGTCCAAGTTAATTATTTGGTTGTTGAATTTTTTGCATTTAAAAAATAATGTATTTTTCTCTAAAAAAAGATGATCCAAAGTCAATTATAATGTGCATGTTGCCATCCTTTTCCTCATCTCTTTAAGACTATTCCTTATGGAAATGGCTAGACGAGGACAAGGGTGAAAATGATGTTCGACTAAATACATAAATCTAAAAACAGATGATCCAAAGTAAATTAGAATATGCATGTTACCCATCCTTTTCATCATCTCTTTAAGCCTATTCCGCATGGAAATTGCTAGACGAGGATAAGGGTGAAAATGATGTTGGACTAAATACATAAATCTAAAACAGATGATCCAAAGTAAATTATAATATGCACGTTGCCCATCTTTTTCCTCATCTCTGTAAGACTATTCCGCATGGAAATTGCTAGACGAGGAAAAGGGTGAAAATGATGTTGGAGTAAATATATAAATCTAAATCTGATCCAATATTTAATCATATCAAACCAAAAAAAAAATCTAAACTTAAATGCGAAAGCGTATCTAAATTTATAATTCTTAAGATGTTTTTCAGTCTTGTGACTATTAATCTTTCAAATTGATATGTATGACTTTTTAAATAATAGTGTTTCTCTCTTTTTGAGGATGGGGTTTCAAAAAAGAATTATTCATGCATACAATTTAGGGAACATAACCCTTATATAGCTAAAACTCTAATTTCTAATTTAGTCTATCATAAAATTAAAAATTATATATAAGAGTATCTATACATATAAGCTTATACTTTATCAAATAAATTAGGCCCATTATGATATTATTAGATCACTTTTAATTTGGGCCAAGTCCTTTTGATAACATTTGACATATGAATATTATATTTGATGTATAAAGTCCATAAGATATCTAGCAATCTTCACTTGGATTATATATATAAATATCACCTTATAATTAAATGTCATAATATAATCTTACAAGCTCAAGTTTTGCTATCATAACCAAAAGCATATTCAGAAAATACTGTTCATCAATCACATAGAACCAAAGCAACTTTTGTTACATGGATTGCAACTAGGCCTTCCTTGATCACATATGTCAACATAATCAAATCATAGATCAAGTATGGATGTGTAACATAAAAATTACATACAATATGATCTAAACATGTCTATTTCCAGCTGGTTTAAATTAAACCTTATCAAACTTAAAGATACTTTATTTTTTAAGAAAATATCCTCAAAATATTCATAAAACTGAAATAACAAAAAAAATATGTCTATAATAGAAAAGCAAAATTACAAAATCTCACTAAAACTAAATATCTTCAAATGACATAACACCCATATAAGTAGTGTGCTCGTGAAAGACCTTCAGTGATAGTCCCTTAGTAAGTAGATTAGCAACCATAGAGTTTATACCAATATGATCTATAGACAGTTGGCCACTTCAAACTCTTTCTTTAATAACTAGGAACTTGATATTTGTGTTTTGACTTTGTTGAGCTTCTATTGCTATTAGAATACAAGACTGTTGATTTATTATCACAAAATATTTGGAGTGACCTTTCAATTCCATCCATAATTCGCAGCCTAGTGGCAAAGTTTCGTAGCTATATTCTATAATTAGATGTCTCATAACACGCTATAAATTCAGCTGCCATGGTGGAAGAACCTACAAGTGTCTATTTAGCACTCTTCTAGGACATTGCTTCTCCACATAGCAAATAGATATAGCCTAATGTAGATTTCATGCCATCTTGACATCCAACAAAGTCAAAGTCTCAATACCCTTTTGTTTCCTTCGTCTGTATACCTCATAGAAATGAGTTTTACTAAGATTGTACTAGTTTCAGCATTTTCACTCTTAGCAAACCTCTTCTCAAGGTCCTTCAAGAAAACTTTGGCCATGTCCACTTGATGGGACATAACACCCCTAAAGGGTTCTGGAATGGTATGTTTAATAATAATTAGACTTATGTGATTAAACTTTTTTTCACTTTTCCATCTCCCTCCTTTCATGTGAGAAACTCTGATCAATGAGATTTGCAAGTTTAAGAACTCTCAATGCATAGTGTAAGTCTATGACTCCAAGAGTGATTAGGATACTCTCTTGCATTCCCTAAAATTCATGCCATTTAGCATAGAGATTGAGTTAATGTTGGCAATTATAATAGCTACTTAAATAAAAACTGAATAAAAAATAGATAAAATACTCACATAAATACCAAAACAAAACCAAAATGAAATACTAAATTTGAATAAAACTAAATCCCATCTCAAGATATTGGGCACTCTATTAATATTTCACCTTTGGATAAAATATTAACTTGTAAGTGATATATGGGTATAGTAATCAAATACTAATAATAAAATAACACATCAAACAATAAATCTTTCTTTAGACAAATTTATTGCTCATATGTAAAAAAAGTCAAATAATTATCATGTATTTATTATCACATGTATAGATATAATTATATTAAATACAGATTTTTCTTTGGACCAATCAATATTTATATAAGTTATATACACACAACTATTTATATTTCAAAATAAATTAATTTTCACAACATTGATCACTTTGGTAATATATTGCTTCAATTAATTCACTTCAAAATATATATAATCATACCAATATTCAAACTTAAATTTTCAAAAAAAAAAATTCAAACTCTGCAACACATCCTTTTAAATCATAATATTGTACAATTCAATGGGTATATACAAATATATATTAAATGCCAACATTTTAAAAATCTAAATCCACAAATTTCAAACATATTTATATAAGAGTGCAGCAATCAATATACAT
Source organism: Senna siamea (assembly GCA_031216115.1). Lineage (NCBI taxonomy): Eukaryota > Viridiplantae > Streptophyta > Magnoliopsida > Fabales > Fabaceae > Senna > Senna siamea. The sequence goes on along the minus strand of CM062367.1, from coordinate 10,548,702 downwards.
GATATATGTACAATTTAACTTGATGCAAATAGAAGCGATAATATCCTACATATGCGATTTTCGCACACTAAACAGAGGCTTCATCCTGAATTTGATTTTTATATATAACATAAACCAATTGAGGCAATTTTGTCACACGTAAATTGAAATCAACCAAATTTAATTTATATATATATATATATATGTAAATCTTAAGCAAATCAAAAACTGACATGAATATGTATATAAAAAATGATCCTCCATCTCAAGTGGTTGAATCACAGCCATACACACACACACACACACTTGTGCCCAGTCAAATAGTTCTTGTTCTAGACAGTTGCTTTGCAATGTATGTTAGAAATAAAGGATAAAAGTAGTGTTTAATTTTTCTCCAAATATGCAGCTGTACTGTGTCTGTAAAGTAGTCACAGGGAAGGTTATTATCTTCTAGATCCAATAAAATAAAACGTTTAAGTTATTTTAAAAATGTTTTTAGATTTGAAGATGAATGGATGAATGGCATATTATAATCTTTAATGCTTTTTTTTTTCTAATCTTCACGTACGTTTGTACCAAATATTTTATGGTACATGTAACTACTGATTTGGACTACAGAAGTGAGAATGGATCTTATTTTCGAAACACTATATTTTATTCATCTATCAAATATGTGAGAAGAAATTTTTATTGTCCACAGTGTACACAAGAATTGCTCTTTATAAGAATATAAGAATTTAAATTTCATATTTCATAAAATTCTCACCGACTAAAATATCCCAAAATATCATCTAACAAATAGACAAAATGATCAACCTTTTTATTATGACAAATTACAAATGAGTAAATTATCAAATATCCAACTTGAATTAATTTTAAAAAAAAAAGGATTGAGCTGCCACAAATTAATATTTGAATGATGGGCAGCTAGTAGGGTTATTCAAAATTAAACTAAAATGATTAAACTAAATCAAATTAAATCAAACCGATTAGAAACTAAACAAAATAAAAAATAATTGGTTTTGTTTGGCTGTCGAATTATAATTTTTTTATTCAATTTTAAGTGATCCAAAACAAATCATCTGCATATAAATATATATATATATTTATCTCTTAATAGTAAAAAAATTACTGCATATTTTGTAATAATATATATGAAAAAAAAAATTTTAAGAACTAATTATATAAAAGATAAATTGTATAAACTATACACGTGTCAATTTTTTATTAAATAATTTAATAATAAAAATATAAAAATTATACTTAAATTTTTTTCATCTTATAATTTTAATTAAAATTGCAAAAAGATATTTTTAATGTTAAAAGATATGACTTAATTTATTAAAAATATTTATTCTAAAAGATTACTTTATTAAATAAAGATTTTTCACAAATTAAATATTATTTTATATCTTTAATTTTATCACTAGAGATTACATAACGAGTCTATACATATGGTGAGGCTGTAAGAAATTGATATTAATTATTAAATGAAAGCAAAAGAAAGAATAAGAAAGAATCCTGTACGACAACCTGGAAGGAGACAAAAACGCTTGGCTTGTTGGCTATCAGTCTTACTGTGCGATCTGTAAAGTTGTATACCGTTGTGGATGAGAGATTTAAAGGAATTGGAATTGGAATAAGAATAAGTACAATTATATATACATATATATTAATTAATAGGCCTCATTCACCATTTTCAAAAGCAATCCAACCACCTTACTCCTTATATTAATTTTTAATTCAATGTTTGTAAATTTATTAATTTAGAATTTAATTTATGATATTAAACTTCAACCGATATACCTTTAAATTTTATTGACATAGTCAACTATAGGATGAAAATGATCCTCCACCAATCACTCTGTTGTTCGTTGTCACTGGACTCACTATCAAACATCAAAGAGGTTTCCTATCCCTATTACTTCAGTCGAGGACCCCGAAACTTATCTTTGGTGAAGATCGATGGCTGTTGACTCGGTGCTACTGCTTCGTGGAAACACAGACAAGAGACCAAATACCTCAATTTCATGAATGAGACATACAAGAAACATCAGGTTTTGTCAATTTGAGCACCACTCAGCCCACACGAAGCTGACCTGGTCTTAATTACACTGCTTTGGTGAAAAAATAAACTATTACCAGACATATATACGTACCTAATCCATTTATTATTACAGTTGGAATGAAAAAGAGTACTTAGCAATCTTTAAATCTCACTTATGTCCATGTCATTGAAAACAAATTTTGATTTTATACAAACAAAAGAAAATGGACTTGCTTGTGAAGAAATTAAAGCAGTGGTGATATGGATCCCTCGCATTATAAATACAATTTGACGATAAGTGCAGCTTGAAACACATCAAAACCTTAAGCTCTTCATTCCCTCCCTTAATTACCAAAAACATGTTCTCTCTAAGCTCTTGCCATCTCCTCCTAACTCTAGCTTGTGCTCTTCTTATTTGTCACACACGTTGCCATGATCCAAAGGTAAATATATAATATTGCCTCTATTATTGGTTCATTGCTTAATATTTTGAAGATATTTTTCTCTATGCATTAAATAATTATACACAAGATGGCCTTTCGAATTAATATATAAACTTCTGAATTTTTTTTTTGTGGATATTCTTTCAATGCTTAAATTAAATTAAGGAATTCATAGTCTAAAGAACTCTGTATAATTTTTAAAACAGAAAATGTCTATAAAAATAATTACATACAGTAGTCTACTCAATCCTCTAAAAGTGTTTGAATTAATTTTTTCTTGTTTCCAACTGTGTCTTCCTTTTCTTAATCTAATTATCACATTCGATCTGAATTTGCAGACGTATATCGTATACCTGGGTCATCACCCCAAAGGCATGAAAGTCACAAAATTACATCACACGAGTCTGGTTCAAAATGTCCTTGGCAGGTTTTGTTACTACTCCTAAGTAATATTATTATATTGTTACCCATTTTAGTTATAGCGTTAATTTCTTCTGAAACACTACAACAGCCATTTTATTCAGTGACCAACCAAAAGGGTTATTTAGTCTGTTATACTCATCTTTATAAATCTTAATCTTCTTAGCTATATTTATATTACTAATAAAATACCTTTCTTATTATTTATTCTTCTTCTCTTTGAAAATGATTGTCATAATAGACTGACAAATGTCATTGATCCAGAAAATTTACACCAGAAACACTGCTCCACAGCTACAACAAAAGTTTCAATGGATTTGTGGCGAGACTAACAGAAGAGGAAGCAGAAAGAATGGCAGGTACACACACATACTGTTTAGATGTTTAATTTCCAATTCATCTGTACAATTATAACCCTATATAAATCGATCATATTATTAAGAAAACACATACATAAATAATATAATGACTAATTTTTATTCATATTTGATCAGAAATGGATGGTGTGATTTCTGTATTCCCAAGCCAAACGCACAAGATGCAAACAACGAGGTCGTGGGACTTCATAGGGTTTCCCCAGCAAGTAAACAGAACAAGTATTGAAAGTGATATTATCGTTGGAGTAATTGATTATGGAATTTGGCCTGAGTCTGATAGCTTCAACGACCAAGGATTTGGTCCACCACCTTCCAAATGGAAGGGGTCTTGCCAAAACATCACCTGCAATAAGTATATATATATACACACACCAGCATACACAAATTTACATATGCATTATCACTATATATATGCCAACAAAATAATTCATATATAATTTATGCAGCAAAATAATTGGAGCAAAATATATGCGTCTTGATGGTAACTTTGGCGAAGATGATATTGTATCTCCAAGGGATTCAGATGGCCATGGAACTCACTGTGCTTCTACGGTTGCTGGAAACTTGGTTAGGTCTGCGAGTCTTTTTGGCCTTGGCTCAGGTACTGCAAGAGGAGGAGTCCCATCAGCTCGTATTGCTGTGTACAAGCCTTGTTGGTCATCTGACTGTCAAAGTCATGACATTCTTGCAGCATTTGAGGAAGCAATTTCTGATGGTGTTGACATAATTTCTGTCTCACTCGGACTTCCACAAGTAGTACACACCAACTATTTTGAGGATGTATTTGCCATAGGAGCTTTTCATGCGATGCAGAAAGGGATTCTAACCTCAAAATCAGCTGACAATTTAGGTCCAGAGCTTTACAGTATGTCCAATTATGCACCATGGTTTCTTTCTGTGGCTGCTACTACTGTTGATAGAAAGTTCTTTACCAAGGTTCAGTTGGGCAATGGCATGGTGTTTGAGGTACGTAATTGATCATGTTAGTTAATTAATTCAATGGTTCTCATAATTATTATAATCATATAGAAATCAATGAAAATGAAAATTATTAAAATGTACTCAATTTAATTATATGCAGGGTGTCTCAGTAAATACATTCGATCTCAAAAATAAAATGTACCCATTGATTTATGCTGGAGATGCACCCAACATCACTGGTGGATTTAATAGTTCCATTTCCATGTAGCAACGTTATTCTATCCCCTCTGTGTTTTTTTTTTTTCTTTCCAAATAAAAAAGGGAAACTTTGTTCTAATGGTTTTTTTTGTTTTTCACTGGATAGAACTTGCATTGAAAACTCTTTGGATGAAGCATTGGTGAAGGGAAAAATTGTTGTGTGTGATATTTTTTCCAGTGAGCATGCAGGACTAGTTTCTGGGGCAGCTGGTGTTCTTATTGGAAGCAGCTTGCCAAAAGATACAGCATCTGTCTATGCTTTGCCAACGATCTCTCTTAGTCTACAAGATGGCTCACTTATATACTCTTATATTCATTCAACAAGGTGATACATGAGACACCAAATTAACAATAAGAAATTCAGATCAAATGTTATATATAATTTGTAATTACATTAATCTTTAATTTTCATGTTATGCTCTACAAATTGTTTTAGTAATCCAACAGCTACTATATTTAAGAGTAATGAAGGCAAAGATTCTTTGGCACCTTGTGTAGCTTCATTCTCATCAAGGGGTCCAAATCCATTTACACCTAATGTTCTCAAGGTAAGTTCACAACTAATAAATTATAAATAGAGGAAATTAATTATTATTTTACTTTAAATAATTGAAATTATTTTGATGTGGTAGCCTGATATAGCTGCTCCAGGAGTAGATATCATAGCTGCATGGTCTCCTATTTCCCCAGTTTCAAAGGTTAAAGGTGATAACAGAGAATCAAACTTCAACATAATATCTGGCACTTCCATGGCATGCCCTCATGCTACTGCAGCTGCTGCTTATGTTAAATCATTTCATCCCACATGGTCACCTGCAGCAATCAAGTCTGCACTTATGACTACTGGTATTACCACCAAATCCTTATTCTTAATCACACAAATCTAGAAAATTTTATTACAAATTTATGTGCAAAGCTTCGATTTTGCATGAATATTGCATTTGCAGCTACTCCCATGAGTCCTGCCCTCAACCCAGAAGCAGAATTTGCATATGGAGCGGGTCAGATTGATCCAGTGAAGGCAGTGAATCCTGGTTTGCTGTATAACATAAGTGACAAAGATTATGTGAGGTTCTTGTGTGGACAAGGTTATGATACTAAAAATCTAAGAACCATTACAGATGATGATAGCAGTTGTAACAAAACTGAAAATGAAACTGTGTGGGACCTCAATCTTCCATCCTTTGCTCTTTATACAAAGAAGTCAGTATATTTCAGCAGTGTTTTTCAGAGAACTGTGACAAATGTTGGAGCAGCTACGTCCACATACAAAGCTAGAGTGATTGCTCCTCCATCTCTGTTGAATATTCAAGTGAAACCAAATGTTCTGTCGTTTTCATCTGTGGAGGAGAAGAAGTCGTTCACGGTTACAGTTGAAGGAAGAATTAATGTGGAAATAGCATCTGCTTCTGTGATTTGGGAAGATTGCATTTTTCAAGTAAGGACCCCCATTGTGGTGTATAGTCCTCAGGGTCAATGAACCTTTTCAAGAAGAAATCTTAATTATTATTTCTTCAACTACTAATAAAGATTCATGCGGATAAACACTGTGTATCAATGTTTGCTCTTTACAGTATTCTATCATTGTGTACGCATTTATATGAAATAAAAAAGATTTTCAAAAATGCTTCATAAAACAGAACAAAAACGAAAGTGTATTTTTTGTAAATGGAGAAGCCAATAGCAGGAGAAATAGTCAAAATAAAAATTGTAATAGAAATTATAGATTTAAGAGTTTACGTAATTCGACTATAGTCTAAGTCCACGACAAAAGAGGACAAACAAATTTTACTAATACAATTTAATAAAAATTACAAAAATGACTTAATTTCACTCAAAATCCACAATTCAAATATATATAAAAAATATTTCACAATATTTTTTTCATCGTGTATCACTACTCACTCTGAATAATTAGCTTACTCTCTTTAATCGCAACTTTGGTTTTCACACATGCCACACCTTTCTTCATTTCACAAGTAGGAAGATGTCTCTTTTATATATATATAGGCAAACTAAGCATTCTCCTTATTAAATGAATGAAGACTTTAAAGGAGAATAGCATAGGGTGTCTTCATAGGGTGTGTAAGCATGCTTGATAGTAAATGTCAAGCATGCTTTCATAAATGCAATGTCTTGAATCATTAATTTGAGGAGATGAAAAAGTCAATATTTTGTGCCAAAATTTGTAGTCACATGCAACGGTATCAGTATGTTTAACAGTAAACTAGTATGGTTTTCAATATGCTAGCAACATATATACTCAAATCTCAAATGTGTTTAGTGACTTGTTCATGTACTTGAAAGTGCAGATAACTTGTTTTCAATATGCTACATTGATTTTTGACTAGAGTTATTAACACTTTGAAAGAAGCTATAAGCATTTACAAAGTACATGGAAAAGCTACCATCAGCTTCAACATGAAGTATATGTTATTTACAAAGTACATGAAAATTTACTTTTCTTTATATCAGAAAAGTATGACAATTTTCTGGTTCTTTCCAATTTACAGCTACTTCCACGAGTTCGGCTCTCAAGTCTTAACCCAGAAGCTGAATTTTACATATCAAACTCTACTTAAAGATATGAAAGTAGTGATTAATCCTCAAGCATACACCATGTACTGGAGCAAGCATATATGCATCATTCAAATCTCCAAAGTCATTTCTGAGAATATAATCCATCTCTTTCTCTCTCTCTCAGAGGAATCATGAAACTTTTGCAGTCAACAGCTTAACATGAACTTTACACGTAATTTATTTGCATCTATGGAGGAATTTTGAATACGACAACTGTTAAAGACCATGGATAAGTGGGGGGCTGAACTTCTTTCATTTTAGTGTTTTGTAAATGCCAAGTTGAAGCGTCTGCAACTTCGAAAAAGATTTGCTCTCACTCTTAGTTAAATATATATATATATATATATATATATATATCTCTCTCTCTCTCTCTCCCTACCCTCACAACATATTCCTTTTATTGAAAAGGATGGGCATAAGAGTAAAGATTTATATTCTAATATTTTTAAAATTATTGAGACTTTTAATTTATAATTAAAGGCATATTACAATAAGATTAGTGGATTAGAAATTTTATTACCATTTTTTTAATTTACTTCAATTACTTAATAAGGTTCTGTGAATAAACACTCTCAGCTTTCCACATTTTCCTCATTTCATCATTGTTTACTCATTCAATCATTAGTAATATATTGAGACTAGGTCACTAAACCAAAAACGTGAATATATATAATATATTATGAGAATATTTTGAACAAACTAATTAATAATTTTTTATGTCAAGAGACACGACTTAAATTATTAAGAGTATTCATATCAGAAAACTAATATATTAAATGAGAGTATCTCACAACTTAAATATTATTTAACTTAAATATTATTTATATCTTTAATTTTATTTGGTAAAAAATATATCATTTATGATGTATATTGGTATATCTAATAAGTCTATACATATATGGTGAAGCTTCAATAAGAAATTGAAATTAAATTATGCACAAAAGGACCTTTTATATCTTTAAATTTTATATTTATTTTCAATTTTTTTGTCCTTAAAAATTTTTGTAGTCAATTTTATTCTTAAAATTTTGAATTACAATCAATTTTTTCTTATGGATTAATACAATTTAAATCACTAATATAAAATAGTGATGTGACATTTGAAAATAAATTTTAAAAATATAAATAAAATTTTAACAACATTCAAACATTAAACAAAAATATATATATAATTATCAAATTATAGTATTTTTACACTCATTCAATCACTATTAGATGCAAAAAAAAAAATTTAATAGATACTTTATTTATGACTTAAGTGACTTAAATGGCAACTTCATGTTTTATTTCAAATGCAACATTATATTATTATTTTTTTAATAATTTGAATAGCATTAAATCGTAAAATAAAATTGATCATAATTTAAAATTTTAAGAATAAAATTAATCGTAAAAAATTTTTAAAAATAAAATTAAAAATTAATATAAAATTTTAAAACATAAAATATCAACTAATACCTTAAATTATGTATTAAATGAAAGCAAAACAATGAATAAGAAAGAATCCTGTACGAGAAGCTTGAAGGAGACAAAAACGCTTGGCTTGTTGGCTATCAGTATTACTGTGCGATATGTAAAGTTGTATACCGTTTTGGATGAGAGATTTAAAGGAATTGGAATAAGAATAAGTACAATATATATATATATATATATATATATATATATATATATATATATATATATAATTAATAAGCCTCATTCACCATTTTCAAAAGCAATCCCACCTTACTCCTTTAGTTCATGCTTCTGTTTGAAGCTCTTGTCCCTATTTCGCCATTTCTAGTGTGATAACAAATGCTCCAACCACAAAACTTGTTTGTCTTTCTTCTTTAATTTCCCTTTCTCCCAATAATTGCTCCCAATCCTAATGCTGTTGTTCTGCACTCACACAACCCCTCACCTTTAATTTTAACCCTCCTCCACGACTAAAGCTATTCATTTGATTCATTTATTTTTTGGTATATATCTATAATTTTAATTTAACTTTTGTAATTTTATTAATTTCTAAGATATTAACGAAGATCTATATTTTAGATTATTTACTACTAATTTGTTATATACTATCGTATCATAAATATTATATAATATCTCATGTAAGATAATATAATATATGAAACAATAATATAGCAAATGTTTCCTAAAAATTAAGGAACCTTACTTTTGGAATCCTCCATAAATTAAAGTAGGCATTGAGTGTCATATATGACATGTTGGTACAACAATTTCAAAACAAGAATAAACATCAAAAAATAAGAATGTAAAAATTAATAATAAACTAATAAAACACATTAGTATAAAACTAAAATACGAAAATCTCATTTTTTTTAAAGTAATTTATATCTTTCACATGTTAATTTTGTTATATCACTTTTTATACAGGGAGTACACTAACATTTCTAAGATACTTTTTTCTACCTTTTCTACCTTTTCTACCCACAGTATCAGACAAGTAAACACACACACAATATTTATATATATATAACAAGACTCTCCAAATTGATGCCAAATATATATGTATATATAGGAAATGGTTTCTTCGTATTGTTCCATGCGTTTAGCCAAATATTCAATGGTCTTTATTTTTTTGGTTTAATTTCCAACGTTCACATATTCTTTGTGCAATAGATAACCGTTTAAAATATTATATGTTTTTATAAAAATATCTAGTATGAAAAATTAAAATTTAAATGATTAATAAAAAAAAATGTTTGACAGTATTTTAAATAAAATTATTTTTAATAAAAAAATACTTATAAAAAATACAGAAGTAGATGATAAACCTAATTAAGATTGTTATGATTATATTTTGTGTAGAGATATGGAGTCTTCCTTTCTCTCTACATTAATGAGGAAAGAGAAAAAAAAATTAAACATTATTTTAAAGAAAATTTAAAGAGCCAATGAGAAGTAACATAACCTCTATATCTTATATTACTAGATTAAAAGCTGTTATATTATAATCATTTATTATTTAATAGCTTAACAAATTATTAGGCCAATTATTAATTAGGTGTAATTTAATTTTTTTAACCCATCTTAAAGCTAAGGCCAAGCTCTATACACGTCAAAGTTTGATGAATACAACTAGCCTACGATTTGTCATCATCTATGACGTATCTATATCATAACTTATTTTAACATATGTATATAGTGACCAAAATAATGTTCGTCTTATTCTCTGAAATTAAACCTGGACCACGAGTAAGTGTTGCATAATTAACAAAATGATTTGCTTTAGTGAATGAATAGCATAATGATCGAAGCTGGGTTTGAGATTGAGATTCAAGCAAGTACAGAGTTGAAGGAGATGTATGGAATAAATGAATAATATCAAGAAAACAACATGTCAGTACTAAGATTCTAACAAAGAAAAGATGCAGAGCAAAACTTAGACAGTTGGAATATTGACGCAGAAGTCCAAATTCCATGGAGCAAATTTCATTTTGAATAACCAAAACATATATAAATGAAAATTTCTTCAAAAATAACAATAAAATTTGAATTCAAGAAATCATGCTAGCTAGCTAGCTAGCCATCTATATTTCAAATAAATAATATGCGGATTTCTAGCACATCCCACATTGTTAACCCAACATCTGTATGGATTTCCAGCACATTCCACAATGTTAACCCAACATGTGTATGTGAAAAAGTATACTTCATAACATTTTACCAATGCGTGTCCTTATCCTTATGTTATCCATAAGGAACCTAAAAGAATGAAGAGAATTCTTTTAGTACTATATATTATCAATATAACTTTCCCAATATCTACCTCTTTAATTTCATGTTTTGCATATTAACTAGAATTGGTGAATCTAATATAATTATTAATATATCAAGATTTGGTTAATTAAATAATATTTCTTGATTCATATTCATACTGCCTTATCAATTACTCATATATATCAGGTTCAATGCATTTAAATAAGTCCTATAATAATATTCTTGTGGACTTTTAAAATGTAGCCATGGCCTACATATATGTGTTTAGTGCAAGCTTAGTCATGAGTAACTTGTGGGGTCTAGATCCCACCATTATCCAAAACGATGGCAGTTATTTGCAACTTGAGATATCCATATCTATATCCTCTCTCTCGATAATTAACTATCATCAATGTTTTTAGTGCAAATTAGATTTATTACTGTTTAAATTTGGTGTTATTTTTACTGTCCTATTTATTGAGTGTATTTTTTCTTCATTTATATCAAAATAATGCGTTTAAGCTCTAAAAATAATACAACTAACACCAAAGACAACATAAATTTAAACAACAAAAGATCCAATTTATTTCTAGTGGTAATTGGGACAGTGGACCCTTTTAGTGCCGCATCAATTCTATCATTGTAAATTCTTCATTTAAGAATTAGTCTCCATTGCAATATAATTTTCTTTATTTTATCCAATACTATTTTTCACTTAAATTTAAACAAAAATTGTACATGCTACGTACGCATTGAACCAAATTTATCTTTATTTTTTATTACAAATTTTAAAATTCAACACCAAAATCCATCGATTAATTATTGAATTATCTAATTCCGACACAAAATCTGGTAATGATTCCCATATCAGTTGAGCAAATATTAAATAGATATATTGTTGAAAAAGATGGAAGTGCATCCAACCAAAGGTAGTAACTTTTCCTGTAAATCAAACAACAGATTGTTGAAAGATTTGCAGCAAGATAACTATATAACCGTTAATAAGTGAAAGGGAAAATTAAGAGGGTCTTTTAAATTATATTTTGAAAATTAATTTTTATAAGCTTTGTTTGTTTTATAGAAAATTTTTTGTATAAAAATATTATTTTATTTTTTATTAAATAATTTATTATTGGTTTAAGTTTTATTTTAATTTTAAAAAATAATAATGGAACCATTTTTTTTCTTCGACTCACTAATATCTTTTTTTCCTCTTTGCCAATCAGTGACTGTTATCTTTATTAAGAACTCAGAAGCATGGTTGCAAATTCCCACACTCAACAGTTCCATGATAATGGTTGTTCATGGTAAAGTAAGATGGTAAAACTCTTGCCACTTTTGTAAATTCCAAAAACACTCAACAGTTCTTGTACCTTGCTACAGAAAATATTTACAATTTTATTATCGTTTAAGTTATTTTAAAAAATTTGATTAAATTATCTTTATTATTTTTTAATTTAAAAAATTTACTCTCACTTTCTTTATAATTTATTTTTAGCTAATAAAAATATTTTTTTGTACAGAATATATAGTATAAAATATTAGTTATTTTATTAACATAAAATAAATTAGAATAAAAATTTATGTAATATTATATCAAAACTCAAATAAATTGAGTTTAATTTTTAAAATAAAAGAGATATTAAGTGCATTTTTTCCAGACTTTAGGGTAGATAGGTGTAGTTTACTCTTATTTTTAATTTGATTTAGTCTTTTAAAAATAAAGTTTCACAATTTAATTATTTAAAAAACTTCTCTCAAATAAAGTGATTCTTGTGTTACGCAAATTTTTCTAACTCATATTGCTATACTTATTTATGAACAAGAATTATTTCGGTGACATTTTTTCAAAATGATGCATTTAAGAAAAATTTCGCCAAAATTTAATTTATTTTAACAATTGTTAATTTGGCTTTACAAAATTTGCCCAAATAATATTATTTTGGAAAAAAAATACCTAAAAAAATTTAAATAATGAATTTATCCATGTGGATTCCCATTAATTAATTAAAAAAATTTGAAGACACTTAGACACCATTTTAATTATAAAAAATGGGAGTTTAAATTAAGAGGCGGCCGGGTTTATCTTTAAAAATTAAAATGAGAGAAAGGTGATATTTTAAAAATCACTTAATCATTAATTTACTCTATTTATAATAAAGCACTTTTAAGAGTAATCTGGTATTTTGATATTCTGGACAGGGGCATTAATATTAATATTGATATTAATATTAATTTGTAAAATAAATAAAAATTTTATTTATATATACCATTATACAGGACTTTAGAATCTTTTATTATTAATTTCTAAAACCATATATTGACACGTAAATTAGATAAAATGTAAATTTAAAATATATGTAAAGAGGGCGGAGCATTAAAATGCATGCAAATTAAGTAACTTTGAATTACATGATTTTATAAATTAAAAGCGATTTTGTAAAATAGAGTTTGATGGGTGGCGGCCCGTAACCCAGATGGAGCAATGAGGGACACAGAGTGTTATCCATAAGATGTTGTTAATGTCCCAAGAATGAAAGGATATATAAGGGAGAGGTCAAAGATTTAGAAAGGAGGGACACGTGGCAGATGAGTGGAGAATGAAGGCATCAAGTCCACTTGGGACCCAACAAGGCACCCATGTGTCGATGTGGGAAAAGGATGGAATTGAATGAGCAGCACATGGGTCTGAGCATATTTTTTGGGCTTATAAATAGCCCGCACCCACCCACCAAGCTCTTCACTCTTCATTCCAATCCTCCATTCATCTTCTTCCATCTTCACGTGCTCTGTTCTCTTCTTCTCCTGTTCTGATACCTCTCTGCTAAGCTTATCCAATTCCACCTTTTTCTCCATCTTTTGGTCGTTACCTTACCTCCCATACTTATCATCCAACTAGTCGTTTTGTTCGTTGGTTTATACTTTATAGTATAATATTATATATATATATATATATACACACACACAATATATACCCCTTTCTCTCTATACTTGTGTTCTTCATGGACAACAACAACAACAACCATAACCACAACAACCGAAAGCAAGTTGGAGGCTCTTCTTCTTCAGCCATGAGCTTTGATCAGCTGTTTGGCCTCAAGGACCCCTCCTCTTCTTCCTCATCGTCTTCCAGCATCTTGGGCTCCATTTTTCCTCCCTCATCTTCCACTGTATGCATACATAATCACCTTCTTCTTCTCTCTATTACTACTGTCTCTTCTTGTATTATGGCTTTCTTCAAGTTTCTTCTTTTTTGGGAGCTATTAATGCATAGTACTAGTACTGCCTGCAGACATCTTTATTATTGTTGTTCTGATGGAAACAAACAGCAAGCTTGCCTTGTTTACTCAATTACTGTTCCTTTAACCCCATATATACTTTTTGTGAGGTCAAAGCTTTTCTTTTTCCACTTGTTTCAAGTTACTGTGAAGTGAAGATTTCAGTATATGGTTATAACATAGATACTGAAGCTGGAACTATTTTCTAATAACTGATCAGGTGGGAAGGAGAGATGCAAAAAAGCAAGATGTGGGATACAAAATGTATGAAGCACCAGGTTGGTCCAGAATTTTCTGCTAATGCCCTTTTTATTGAGTATATTTAAGACCTCCTAGCTCTCTCTCTCTCTCTCTATATATATATATAGCTTGTTTAGGCAATGGATGGATCATATGTACAGTTTGGTCTGAAATGTTGTGTACATGGAAGGAGCATATATATAGGTTTAGTCCAATTTGAATATGTCTAGATGGATTTGGTAATAACGGTTGCGTTGGATTATTGGTGTACTGACAGGAAACAAAGGTGAAAGCAGTGGTGGCATGTCTAACGAGAGCTATCAGAATGAGAGTACAGTGGAGCCCAGCAACTACTACCACACCTCATCCATCTACTATGGTGGTCAAGAACATTATTCCACAAGAACCAGGGCCACTGAATCCTCCAATAATGTATGTTTCTTGATTCTCTCATCTCTTGCTCTATGCTATTGTTCATTCACATATATATAATATTATTGCTTATATATTAAATAATTTTACTGAAAATTAATTTAATTATTCTTTATGATTAATTATTAAATTTAAATTTGCAGTTTAAGAAGGATTCGGACGATGATGATCCCAATGGGAACAATCCAAACAAAGCTTCAAGAGGAAACTGGTGGCAGGGTAGGACGGATAGATAAAGTGATATATAGGAATTGAAATATATATATATATATATATATATATATATATATATATAGATTATGTCCCCACATCAGCTTTACATAGATGCATTCATAATAATAATAATATGTATAAATCATAATATAATAAATGGAAGAAATTTTCAAAAAGTGAAACACAGATAATATTTACTATAACTTACTGTTCACACCTTTGTTATTTTTCTTGGATCTTTTCAGGTTCCCTTTATTATTAACATAACTCCCTGCCATATAAATAAAACTCTCCATCCTGTTGATCAGGTATTCCAACTAGCTTGATTCTTGAGTTTAATGATGTTCCCATATTAATTATATTTATGCATTTTCTAAACATGAACTTTACTGACAATAACCTTGCAGGAAAGTGACTGTTAGGTGTGTATGGAAATAAGACATGGTGGAGCATACTACGTAGTAGTTGATACGATGACTATACATAGTACTGCTGTTGAAGGTGTCCCAATTAGTTAGTTATATATGGTTGGCTAGTGAAGCTTCCATCAAGCAGGCCCCACAACAGTCAACAATAGCTTGGCGCCGTATTAAATAACAGTACTATGAGTTTTGTTGTTGAAGGCAAAAAGGTTTCATCTGGGTGTAACTAGCTAGCATTACCCTTTAGACTTTGCTTATAACTTTTATGTATATATTATATAGTCCTTTGTAGTTAAGGACCACCTCTAAATTGTAGTAGCTCGCTATGACTAGTTATAAATTTCTCTTTTGTGTGTTGTATCTAATATTGCTTTGCAGATAATAATAATAATAAATAAATAAATGTCTGTGTATTCCAAAGTTTTTTTGGCACAAGCTTATCGAAACAAAACTAATTGAAATTAGAGTGTACTAATTGAAAATTTGACAAGAGATTCATCAATGTTGGCTTCTCATAAATTATTTTTCTTTCTAAATCTAATTCTTTTATAAATAAAAGATAAATAACATTTCATAACAAATTAGTTGCAAGATTTAGTTGTTTATTATTATTTTAAATAAATAATAATATGTTATAATTACTAATAAAATATATATCCAAAATACAAAATTTCAGTACAAGTAGATATTCAAATTTCAGGTTTTTTTGGTTAAAGATTTCATAGAAGCTTGACCAACAAAGTATTAATTGATGTACAACCAACTTCACCTCTATAAAATTATCTTTGTAAAAAGAAGAATAAAAATTTAAATTTTAAGAAGTACACTTGTTAAGAGAATTTTATTTTAACATTTTCAACTTAATAAAAAATAATCTTAAATTTAATTTAACTTAAAAATTTCTTGAGTTTTCATTTAAAATTTGAATGAGTGAGGCCAATTTGAATCTTAAAATTATAGTAGATTTAATCAGTGCCTAATCATCACCTAAAAGCAATTAGTAACTTTAGTTACATTATTAAAACATAAAAAAAAAATTCCTTGGATTTTATATGTTTATATTCTATTATTTAAAATATTACATTAGTAATTTTCAAATTTTAGTCTTAAATATATTTAGATAATGTTGAATAAAAGATGAACTTGATGAATTTTGTAGGAAAAACCAAACAATTATTGACGTGGGTGAATATCTGTGTAATCGTCATGGCTTGCGTCAAACCCAAATTCATTTGTACTAAATTATAAATGTGGATGTAGAAACAAAGATTGAGGGGATGACACGAAGTACGTATGTAGACATGTTATGTCAATTAAGTTATAAGTAGGAGTAGAAGTTACGTAGGTACAAGTACAAAGGATGATGAGGTGGAATGTTGTGTGTTAGTGTGACAATGACAAATGAAAAATGAATAAATGGTTGGTGGAAAATTGAAACAAAAATTCAAATTTAATTTTTATATTTTTGTTATAAAATTTTTTAATTAAAAATAATATTTATATAATTTATATAATTTATTTTTATTATATTTAATATATTTTTAAAAAAATTCATATCTTATTTTAATTAAAAAGTCTGATAATAAAAATAATATATATATATTTAGTACAAAATTTAAAAGGAGTGGTAAGGAAAGCAACTAACCAAGTTGGAACTAAGCAGCTAGCAGAGAACCACGTGACACGTGAATGGGGTTCACTAGGGAGGGTGGGGACGTGGGGTAATCGGGTTACCCTTTGTTTTCTTTTTATTTATGGGATTTATTAATCAGAGTCTTAAAATTATTAATTGAGATTTTTTTTATTAATTAATAAAATATTTATAAATTTAACATTTATAACAAAATTAATAAAAATAATAATTTTTAATATTTAAAAATTTTATTATTAATCAATTGAAACTTTAATCTCAACAAATATTTTAATTCTTGATTATTCTAGTATTTTAATTTTTAAAAGATATATTTACTAAAATTTTAGTCTTTAAAATATGTTAATTATACAAATTAGTCTTTAAAAATTTGAAACATTATACACATTAATTTCTCTGTCAAATTTTATTAAAAATATTTAACAAAAAAATTGATGTATATAATGTTTTAAATTTTTAGACACTAATTTATATAATCATTAAATATTTTACTTAAACAATTAGTATTTCACTTAAACAGTTAATATTTTACATCAGCATGTTACAATTGACTGAAGGACTAATATATATAATGTTTTAAATTTTTGAAGACTAACTAATTTATATAGTCAACATCTTTTAAAAATTAAAATATTTATATATTTTGTAGAGACTAAATTATTAGTATACTCATAATTCTTTTTTTGACAATGCTGTTAAAATGGATTAAATCCATCAATTAGGTAGCTTGGATTTTGCTTTTTTTTTAAGTTCATATAATATTAATTTTTAAAGCAGCCTAACCCACTTAATCCATCTATTATACCCGTTTATTTTTTTATTTTTTTAAAATTAAATTCGTACTTTGAAGATATTAATAATGATATTTAAACTTATGTAATAAGATAAAACTTTAATATTCTTAATAAAAAAATTTTAAAAACCTCTAGTTATTTGTTATTTGTTAGACTTTATTCTATATTTTTATTTATTTATATTTACTTAATAACTTTGAGACCGTGTTATATTTATAATTATGAATTTATTATATTATTTATTTATTTTATATATTAAAATTAATATTTTTGTCTGCAAATTATAAATTTAAATTTTTTTAAAAAAATCTAATAAATTGACAGAACAACTAATATAAATATTAAGATAGATTAAATTGAATATTTTTTGACCCATTTAAAACTAAACTTATTTAATTTAACTCACTTAATTCATAGGCTAACTCAGGCTAAACTAATCCGTTTTAACACCTCTAACAAGAAGTCGTCCTGTGAGCAGCTTCTCCCACGTGGGCTCATAAATTCTCCATGTCCCCTCCACTGCTTATTGTCGTTTTTGAACACTACAGATTTAAGGTTAATTTAAAAAAGAAAAGTTTAAATAATCGTATAATTTATCTTTTTTAATTTTAAAAGTTAACAAAAACTTTTCGTGTCAAACGTTTGAAGTTGAAAAAGTAAGTTATATAAATTTAATAACACATTTTGACAAAAAAAAAAGTTAAAAAAATTAAGATATATTACACAAAATTAAAAATTTGACAAAAAATATTTTATTAAAAAATAATTTCAGACAAAAAATTATACAGCCTCTAAAGTTAAGAGAAATATTTTGTAATTTATCCAAATTTTAAAAATAATCTTGTTAGACTGAATAAATTGATAAGAGTGTTTATTTGTACTTCTTTAAAAAAATTTCCATTGTACCAATTAGGGAGTGCCTCTCAGCTGAAGAAAATTTTCCATTGTAACAATTTGTAAGAAGAAAATTTGAAAAACGACAAACCAACGTATTTTCAAGTCCTTTGGCACTTGGATTACTTTGTCTTCATCTTGTCCTGAGGACATTCGATAAAATTTGTCTCTATCTCATTTATAGGATCCTAACACTTAAAAAAATAAATAAATAAAATAATAGATTCTAAATTTAATAAATAATTAATTCTTCACTTTTTTATATTTAAAAAGTAAAATATTACTTTTAAACTTTTGAGGAGTGAAATATAATTAAGTTATAATTTAGGAGAATAAAATATACTTTTTTAATAATAATAATAATAATTAATCTAATATAAATATATTATATTAAAATAATGTATTAAAAATGTATTTAATATAATCAATAAGACTGCTATGTTATAAGAGACTTAAACATTATATTGTACTAAAAATTAACAGAGATTAGTCTAGTAAAAAAATTAATCTCTCAAATTAAAATTTTTTATATTTAATATCTAATAATATTTTAAATAAAATTATTTTTAATAAAAAAATATATACCAGAAACCAAAAAAAAATATTGTTTGAGGAACCGGCAGTTATTGTCACAATTATACAATTATGAATTATCTTCCTGGCAATTTCAGAGAGCAAAATAGCTCAAGGGCAGGTGGTGGAGATCTTGTGCACTCGATCGCGGCACTTTCAAGAAACCGAAGGTCCCACGTCTGTCATCACGTACTACTGCTGTTTTCAGAAGCCTCCATCTCTGGGCTTGAGTTCACTCATGCACTCTGTGAAGCCCATTGGGCTCATCAACACCGACAATCACAATCACAAGCATATGGGCTTTATGGAATTTGGACCTTCCATATGTCTAATGCACCGCAAAAAAGCTTTCTTGCAGTGGTGAAGCTATTTATAGTGTGACAACTTAAGGAGGTGTACCTCTAAGCATGATCAAAAGGTTAAGTCATTATGGTCCTTTCAGTGTATACGACTCATCTTAATTTGCTTTTGGAATTTGTAGTGAGACTTTAATAACTCTCCGCTTTTTCATTTTAAGTTTAAAGGTTAAGGATCATGCAGATTCCTACCATTTAAGTGCTATTTTCATCAGAGCCAAATACATAATCATCTCTTATCCTGTGATGGCGAGATGACAAAGTTTACGTTATAACTTAAGGCTATTTTATTTAAAAGTACATAGGCATACCAAAAACTTTATCAACAGAAAGTTAATTACATTCACAATATTCTCCAGAGGATTCAAGCCACTCATTTAGACATGTCCTCAACCATGTATGCGTCCTCCTAGTCTTCATTCTTCAGGGCAATGAGTAACCTGTAAAACAAACAAGAGCAGATTCTATAAAGATAACTTCTAAAGCAAAATGCATGAATTCCAAATATCACTAATTGTGTATGACACTCACAAACCTCCACATTTGTAACCCACCGGATGATCAACAATATTGCAACGTTTAGGAATGGTGACTGCGATTTCTGGCTTTACTCCAACACTCTTGGCTGTGTTAGAAAGCATAACAGCACAGAGGCAAGCAGGGTCCTGACTTAATCTCTTTATTTGACTGCAGCATCTATCAGAAACTGGAGCATTCCCATCTTGTGTTGCTGTTATACAAGGAGCCAGCTTCAAAGCCTCTCTGTCAGGTGAAGATTTCCCACATTCACCAGCTCCATAAACTCCATTATGGTTTATAAGGCCAACAATCACAAGAAGAAGCACTAGAAAGGATAGGTACTTCATTGGAGCCTGAGTTTCTTCAACTCTGCTCATAAATTTTCAACTTGGCAACATTTATACTCCACAGGGCAATGGAAAAGTGCTTGCACGTGAAGTCCACAAAACACGGTGGAGCAACCACCAGGGAAAAGCAATTTAATTTTTTCCCTCACCTACTCCTCCACCAATGGGGTTGGCATTATCTTGCTATCTTCAGCCAATCCAGGTAAGCAAAGTTTCCATTAGGATTTGGCGCTTGAAAAGCATCAAACGTTAACTTTTTATGAGAAGTAGACAGCATAGCATAAACCAATTTCAAGTATGAGCTACCTCTGATGATTATTTTATGAACATATATATAAGAATATAATAATTATATGTTAAATATTATCCTCAAATAAAGGGTGCCACCTAAATTAAAAGTAATTTAATTTAATTTAATATGATAAACTTAAGTTATATCATAAAATATAGATTTATATATGTAGATACTCTCATATATAATTTTAATTTTTTGATAAGCTAAATTAAAAACTAAAGTCTCATGTGTAGCTATACAAAATAATCAAAAGATTAATCATTGAGAATTTTCAATAAGAGAAAAAAAAAGCGTTATAGGTAAATTGTATGTAAAATAAAAAAATTTAAATCTTAATAAATAAAATATATTCTTACAAAAATTTTATTTAATAATATATATTATTTAGATATTAAAAATTAATATTTATTTATATCAAATATAAATATAAAATATTTAAAATTAATATCTATAATCGTGAAACGCCCATCGAATAATGTTATTCTAATATCCGTATCTGATTGATTATTTTATGTCCATTGGGTATAAGGTATTGTTTCGAACGTCGTATACCCATAATACTAGTACAAATTGCTATCCTTAATTTTTAGAAGCCTCCCTCTCTGCACTTGAATTCACGCATGCACTCAATCAAGCCCATTCATTGGGCCCATCGATACCACCAATCACAATCACAACATATGGGCTTTATGGAGTTTGGAGCTTCCATTTCTTAATGAGGTGTACCTCTAAGCATGATCAAAGGGTTCGGTCATGATGGTCTCTTCAGTGTATATGATTTATCTTAATTTACTTTTGGAATTTGAATCGCCGCTTTCATTTAAGTCTATTAAGAGGAGAAAATGGAAGAAAAGGAAAGAAAATAGAAGGACATTTGGAAAATTTTGGTATTATTTGATTCTTAAAATTTAAACAAAAAAGAAATTAAAAAAATTTATATAAATTTTTATTAACATTTTTTTTAATTTTAATTATTATAAATTAAAAAAATTTAAAAATTCAAATAAATAAAAGAAAATATTTTTAACATTTCTTTTTTTCTTTCTCTTTTCCTTCAACTCCTTTCCTTCTTTTCCCTTTTTCATTTTCAAAGAAACTTGCCTAAGAATGATGAAGATTTCTACAATTTAAGTGCTATTTTCATCAAAGCCAAATACACATTGTGATGGCTAGATGATAAAGTTTATGTTATAGCTTAGGGTGTGTTTAGAAATAGAGAGAAAAAGGAAAATAAAGAAATTGAAAGAAATGAAAAAGAAAGGATAAGAAAAGTTAAATAATAATTTATTTTTTTATTATTTAAATATTTTATAATTTTATAATTTATAGTAATTAAAATAAATAAAAAAAGATTAAGAAAGATTAATATAAAATTTTTTATTTTTTTTCTTCTAAAATTTTAAGAATCAAATAAGCAGAATGTTATTAAATTATCTTTTCTTCTTTTCTCGTCCATTTTTCTGTTCTCAAACAAATTATAACGATTTGTTTGAAAGTGAAAATGGGAAGAGAAAAAAAAATTAAAGAAAAAAAATATATTATTAAATAATAATTTCTCTTTATCTTATTTAGATATTCTAAACTCTTTTAATTTAAGATAATTAAAATTAACAAAAAAAATTAATTTAAAATTTTTTAATTTTTTTAAAAATTTTAAGAATCAAGCAAAAAAATTAGTATATTACCTTTCTTTTTCTTCTCTTTTCCTCTAAAATCTCACACACAAACATACCAAAAGGCTATTTTATTTAAACATACGTAGGCATACCACAGAGTTTATAAATAGAAAGTGAATTGCAATTCACAATATTCTCCAGAGGATTGGAGCCACTTATTTAGACGTGTCCACAACCGTATATGCGTCATCTTAGTCTTCACTCTTCAGGGCAATGAGTAATCTGTAAAACAAACAAGAGCAGATTCTATAAAGATGAATTCTCAAGCAAAACATATGAACTATGAACTGTTTCAGCACTTCCAAATATGTATCACTAATTGTGTATGACAGTCACAGACCTCCACACATGTAACCCACAGGACGATCCACAATATTGCAACGTTTAGGAATGGTGACTGCGATTTCTGGCTTGACTCCAGCAATCTGGGCTGTGTTAGAAAGTATAACAGCACAGAGGCAAGCAGGGTTCTGACCTAATCTCTTTATTTGATTGCAGCATATATCAGAAACTCGAGCATTCCCATCCTGTGTTGCTTCTGCACAGGGAGCCAGCTTCAAAGCCTCTCTTTCGGGTGAAGAGTTCCCACATTCACCACCTCCACAAACTTCATTATGGTTTATGAGACCAAGAATCACTACAAGAAGCACTAGAAAGGATAGGTACTTCATTGGAGCCTGGGTTTCTTCAACTCTGCTCATAAATTTTCAACTTGGCTACATTTAATACTCCACAGGGCAATGGTAACGTGCTTGCGCGTGATGTCCACAAAACATGGTGGAGCAATCACTGGCCAAAAGCAATTTAATTTATCACTCAACTTATATGCATATATTTACATTTTTGTTATCAAATTTTTTAATTAAAATAATATATATAAATTACTTTAAAAAATAAATTACATAAATCATGCACATGTCAGCTCTAATTAAAAAATTTTATAACAAATATATAAAAATTACATCTAAATATTTTTCTTTAATGTATTCCATCACATACTCCTTGCTTCCCCTGGATGAGCCACCTCTCTTGCTTATTTTATGGACATGAGCTTTACATGCACAAAAGTAATGTCATTTTTTCAAAATTTCTAAATAAATATAACATAATAATTATAAGGCTAAATTATATTATAAATTATAAGCTTTTATATATGAATATTTTAATATATAATTTTTAATTTTACAATAGATCAAATGAAAAATTAAGGCTCCATGTAGAGTTATATAAGAGATATGACCTTCAAATTATATGTATAATTTTTTCTCTAAAATTACATCATAAAATAAGTGAGAACCCTACTCTCCCACGTCTAAATTTATATTCTTTATTATTTGATATAATTCGATTGTGGCTCAAAATTGATTTTTATGTATTTGAGAATATTTGTTAACATGTGATATTATTAGAGTCTCTCCATCATATTAAATTATTAAAAATTAAAATTATAAAAATATTTTAAATTAAGAGAAAAAAATTATGAGTGGATGATGTTTTATATATTTAAATCCAATTTTGATTATTATATGCACTCGTAACATAATTCACTCATTATATATTGATAATATATATTAGACGTTCGATTGATTAATCAATTGATCAAGACCTTCAATTTATTTAATTGATCAAACATCGGTATTATTACATCTCTCTCCCTTCTACTATTAACTATCGTATAAATTATTATACATTTATGAAACCTATCCCTATCATAATAATTTCACCTAAGACCTTGAGATGGTCTCCCCTCTACCAAGTCACTTATACATTCCAACGTCAACCCTCCAAGTAAATGTCGTTAATATTATATATATATATATATATATATAATTAGTATGTATGGATGCATCACATCACATATATATTTAAATCAAATTTATTATTATTAATATTATTATTATATTTAAAAATTCCAATTTGCTGCAAATTCTAATTGACTCTCGCAATTCTTGAATTTTATTTGCGGCAAATACAATCCAATCGATCTTTATATATAATAGTCAAAATTTGATCAAATATATATTACGTGATACACTCTAGCTGCAACAATATATGTAACGTGATGCATTCATACATATCATATGACCGATTGGACGTTTACCGCAAATTATATTGTGTTTTGTTTCTTCTTGCAGCAAGTCTGCTAATGCTGAGGCACATATGTAACAATTTTGCTATTTTTTTTTATAAATGTGCTTATATTGTATTTTATTTATTTTTTGTTGTGACATTTTGTTAAATATATATTTTTCTGTTATAATATTATTCCTGTCCATTTTTTTGTTAATAAATACTTTTTTTCTTCATATAAATTCGTTAATGCTGATGATAGTTTGTTTTTTAGTTAATAAAATATTATCAAAATTTTTTATATATTTTAATTATTTAAATATTTATTTTAGTGTGGTGCTTCCTAGACAAACATCACACATTGATGTGTTGCAATCCTCCAAGGAACACAACACATTTGGTCAACAAATTTCAGCTGCTAATTAAGATAAATACATTTCTGTAAATAAGATCAATATATATATATATATATATTAAAAAAGTATATATTTGTACAAAAGCCCACTGACACATCTAGATCTATATCCTTGATTATTTGTCATAATTGATTATGGCTCAAGATGAATATTTAAATATTTGAAAATTTTTTCCAAAAACCTCACATTTACGTTTAAGTCCTCTTAAAACCTCAAAAGAAAATGCCGCACTGAGCAGTTTGTGTAAATCATCCTCTCAAACTATTACGTTGTTTTATTGCAACACAAGGTAAAGCCCCAAAAGAAAATTGCAATACCAGATACCATCACTTTTTAGCAGTTCACTCTCAGCAGTGAACACATGAAGCCAGAGGCCTGTCTTCTTGAATTGTCTGAGAGATTATATTTATAAGGCACAAAACACCAGAGGTTCGATATTACTCTACCCAACAACAGCCAGGATCCTATTGCTCTGACCTGTGAGATTATTCTCAAGCATAAGAAACAAAACACAATGCTAGGAGGGTAGAAGTGAATACTTGAGAATAGAATTTGCTTCGATTACAATAGCTGTTCTTCATTTCACTACCATCTATAGCAAGTGGTACTTACATAATGGTCACCAATGGCTCAACTAAAATTTATCATAACTAGAGACTGCCCGAAAGTTTCAACACAAGTCCATAATGGAGTTTACTGAGTACACAGATATCAAAAGTAGTATGTAGTATAAGTTACTGACATTCACCTCATAAGTGTTAGATTGAATTTGTTAGAACAAAGACAACAGGAGAACACAATTATAAGAAATCCACTATACAGTTAAAGATGAATTTGTCCTTGACAACTATGATGATACAGGGAACAGAAGTCAACACAATGATCCCATTCATGAGATAGAAGGGAAAAGAAACTCATTAAGCTCAGGAATTGCAAGTATGTCCATTTGTAATGCTCCACCCATCACTTGAATCAGGGAAATGGTTGGAAAAGGAGATAAGAAAGAAGAGCATAGTGAAAATACCTGTTATTCCTCCTTAAGAATTTATATCTAAAGAAAAAAGAGTCATTCATTCAACCTTCATTTTTCCTCGTCCTTGCTATTGGTTTATTAAAGGTTCCTTCATGCATCAGAATTAAAATATACTTAAATAGACAAGTATTACAGACGGAAATTCCATTGTTTAGTTTAGAATTGATATTACGAGACAACCACTTTGATTTCAAAGTATTATTCCCTTTTAGTAATATTAATTCCTGTTGAAAATCTCATCAAAATACAAACATCTCTATTTTTTATTCACACTTAACCCCAAAAATAGTCTCTGTATTCATGTGATACAAAAAAAACCACATCTCTCATAAAAACGGGGGCCCTCAACCCTCATTCACAGTCGGTGTGAGGAGGTCTCAATAGGATTAAGCCACTACAAACCAATGGGATGATATTACATTCCAAAAACTGCATAGGATCCTAAATTTTCAACCTTGGAAATAAATTCTGTCATCCCTTGAAATACAAGAGGAGTTTCACTGAGTTTTACATGTCTTCCAGTCCAGAATATACTCAGTGATATATAAAAATAACTACATGGAGGATGGTAGTGAAAATGATGAAAGGCTAGTTTCCATTTTACACAATGGTGGTCCAGTTTTCTAGCATCTAGAAATGAATTCCTCTAATAAAGATCCATAAGGTTGCTAAAGGTCCAAAAGACAGTAGGCGATGGTGTTTGCGGATATCTAAAGTTGAATGCAATATGAGTATGTTAAACTGATATATTCAGCTGACAATTGATTGAGTGAGTGAGTCTGATAAAATGAACAACATAGAATAATGCAGCTGTCCCATTCTCAAAGGGTTGAGAAGATATTTCCATCACAATACTCTCAACCAATGTTTTATGACATTCTCATCTTTAAGACAATAAGTAAAACTATTTAAAAGATTCACAACCATTTGTACTGATTCTATCAAAACAACAACAAAAAACAAATAAGATCAAGTGACGCCAATATATTATATTTTTGTTCATTTCTAAAGATAAGTTATTAATAGTTAAATTCGTGTGACCACTAGCGATGCTCAGTACAGATTATAGCAAAGCAAAATATCGCAAACATTTATGTCTTACTTCCTTAAAAATTCCTAAGGTCTCAAGATGCAATGATGCAAAAGAAACTGTACTCCAACAGTATGTTCCTCTTGACCATTACTTCTAAGACCTACCATAAGACCCATCCCATGATTTACCCTATTTCGCCTCATCAATAAATCTCGCAAACCCAAGATTTCCTTTCTACTAGATAAATCACAAAGCAAGCCAAAGTGAATCGCAACAAGGAAAGAAGTATAAGAGCACACATTCAATTGCAATTTCAGCTGAAGCATACAAGATACAGGACACTACGCATTTGGTTGAAGGAACAAAATGTAATATATTTAGAATCCTAGCGAGTAAAAGCGTACAAAACAACAGAAACGTAAATGAGAAGCGCAGAGGGAACCAGAATGAGGAGCGGGACGACAGCAGAGAAAGTGTGGGAGCTCCCACAGGACAACGTGCCGAGCTTGATCTGAACCACATTGACCAAGGCCATCATCAAGAACCCACACCCGCTGACGGAACCGGCGCCGGAAACGAGCATGCCGAGGCGGAGAGCAGTTTTGTTAATTTGGGCGAAGAACTCGACGGGGAAGTGGAAATCGGAGGAGCGAGAGAGGCGGATGGCCTGCTTGAGAGCGAGGGCGATGAGGCTGGAGAAGAGGAAGGAGCTGAAGGAGTAAACGTGGAAGGCAACGAGATTCTCGGCGATGGAAGAGGAGGCGGTGCAAGTGGAATCGGAAATGAGACTGTTGGAGGGGTCGTAGGGATTCCAGGTGAGACCAAGGAAGACGGCTAGAGTGAAGAGGGAGTTGACGTTAACGATGGCGTTTAAGGCACTGATATGAACACTTGTTGTGGAAGAAGAAGACATTTTGCGGAAGACGGTGAGAGAATCGATTTCGATCTGATGTATAAGCCCTGTGCTGTGCTTGCAAGTTTGTAACTTTGTGAATCTGAGTGCGAATGGAAGATCACATTCTTACACGATACACTACCATTTGGATGCTGGAGTAGATGTCTGAGTCAAAGACGTACGGTGGCGAATCGTACTAAAGTCCAAACGTAACTAGCAAGTTTGCAGGACAAAATTAACTTTATTATTTTAAAATTTAAAATAATTTTTAATTTTAATCTTAAAATTTAATTTGTGTCAATTTCAATTAAAAAATTTACATAAATGCACATATTTGATGATAGGGTTAGAAAATCGGTGTTTGTTTACAACGAAAAAGTGAGTCACGTCACTTGACTAAAACGCAAATGAAAATGATTCACCGCATAAACACGTATCGTTTTGGGACTGGAGCGTTAAACGACAAGAGTCCCAAACTGGTTTCCTGGTATTTCAAATTTGAAGTAAACTCAAAATTGACGTGGAAATTAATAACGTGACTGAAAATGCAAATGCTACTCAGCTATTTGAGTTTAAGCTTCACGTGTGGTGCTATCAAAGAACCGCGTCCTACCACTTTTTGAAATTGTTTTCCGTAAAAAAAAGAGTAGATGTTTTGATCTTATCTTAGGTTTTTTAGTTGTAGAGTGCAACTATGAAACTGGGATCTGGATTTATTAATTATTATACACAGTAAAATAATATGACGGCATAAAATTAAATAATTATTGGTGGACCAAATACAACAAACAAGGGCATTTGGTCTAGTGGTATGATTCTCGCTTAGGGTGCGAGAGGTCCCGAGTTCAATTCTCGGAATGCCCCATTTTCTGTTATTTTCCTTCCTATTTTACTAATTTTCGAGCTAAAGATGATTTTTATGTGGATAATCACATAATGCTGGCAAGCTAAATTTACTTTGATTTACACACTTCCACCGCAAAATAACTCAAATAATTGACAGTTTTTCTCATTTGAAGTTCAATGTGATTTCCAACTAACTTTAGTTAGCATTTAGATATAATAACTTGTATACCAACTGCTTCATAATTCGGTAAGAGATTGTAATAACCTCAATAAGACAATAACTATCAACTTCCAATTTTAACAACCAATAAATATTAGTAAATAATACAAGGAAAAAAAAAAGAAAAAAAAATCCATAAACAGTTAATTAAGGTTGCTCTCTAACGAGCATCACTCTTCATTTCTTTGCCGCACACGATTCCTTTTGATGCTCTGTCTGTTCTGTTTTATTAGAACTCAAGTTCGAACAATTCACCTCGGTTGAATTGCTACATATCTTGGCTTTCGCGTCCACCCCAAGATAATTCGACAATACTCTCTTCACCCCAAACCCACGACGATGAGGTTTGATGATGTTGTTGGTGCTAAGGAAAGGAGTTCTCTCCCCTTTTGCTGGACTAATCAGTGGTAGTGCAGGAGAAAAGCTGGGCGCGCCACCATTACCGCCTCGTATGGATTTGTGAGGAGTGCCTGAGACAGACATGGAGAATGGACGAGACACCTGCTGCTGCTGTTGCTGACCAACCACATTAACTGTCGAAGAAACCAATGGAAACCTGTCTGAATGTTTGGTCAAGTCGTCCACATACAGCAAATCATCTATGCGAGCCACAATGTTAAACGCCATGCTCTCCAATACTCTTGAGTAGGTCTCCAGTATTGATTTTCCCACATCCTGAAATTGTTTATAAATGTGCAAAAATGATTGCTTTGTGAGAAATTAATGTGCAAGAGTTTATTCGGGACTAATTGAGAGTAAGACATGTTGGAACCTTGTTGCAGTGGATCTTGCTAGTGTCGAGAGTTGTTTGAGTTAAACCTGGGAATCTCTGTTTCAAGGAAAGCAGCAAATTTTCAGCTCTTTCTGCTAGCAATTCTCTCTTGTCTCCATCAGCCATGAAGTCCTTCACCATCTCCCATGATGATTTTGTTGTTGAACGGTTAGGATTAGGTGGAGGTCTGGAATGAGCCCTTCGACGCCATACATACATTGAAGCTTCCACTCTGTTAGCAATCTCCAGAGCAACATGTTCAGAGGAAAGGTCTAGGCAATCAAGCAGACACTCTGAAGAGAATTGGTCTGATGTTATGTAACGGTATATGAAATCCCCCAGGCAGCTTCTTCCATTCTGACACAGAAACCATTTTTTCAATCATATGCACATGATGACATCAAAATCTATTTATGTTTCGGCATTGATCAGAACTAATACAGACCTTGGGAAGGGCTTCTAAATATGACTCTGGAACTTCCATTTCAGCTAGAGCACTGTCGTTGATGGCCATGGCTGCTTTTAGTATTTGGTTTGCACATTCTCGTGTGTGGTTCAATTGCTTTCTTGAGTTCTCACTGAGACCTGCAGGGGGGACACGAGGTACAGGAAGCCACCATTTCTCTTCTTGCCTTTGCATTGTCTTGCGAAAAGAGGATGACCCATCTGCATCTGGGGCTACAATTCCTTGGTCAACGTACCAAAATTCTGTACTTGTGAAACTGTCAAATATTTCCTGTTTCCAAGAGAAATGTACGTGAACATCCTCAAAAACCTGAGTGGTTTGTATGTTAAATACTAATACACCAATTCCATGAGAGAAGATTCCACCGATACTTACGAGGAGCATGTTATCAAGTTTACGAAGAGCTGGAAGATTGATAAAAAGATCTGACCTTGGCCTGCAACTCATTACCTGTAGGATTCACCATATATTAAAATATTATACTAGAACAGGGCTTAATATTTTAAGAAAAAATCGTGTAAATATGTTTCTATATGTTCGAAATTGAGAAAATCTGGGTCAGTCAAAAAAACAAAATCCAATTTTACCTCAAGCTTGCTTCCGTCAGGAAATGTTTGCCAAGAAGGAATTAATTCAACAATGTGATCACTAACGGAAAGAAGCCACTCCATCTCTCTTCGCCACATTGCTTTCTTTTCAGCAGGAAGAGGCTCGAGTCTCCACAGTTGCCCAAACACAGTGGCTAAACGTTGCACAAAATTCAATCTCAACAAACTAATAATTTCAAAATTTAAACCTAACGAATAAGGTTTTAAGAAGTTCTTAATAGGCATACCACAGAGATTAGTAATAGCATTTGAGATGGCCAAAGCAGTGCAAACCCCTTTTCCAGACCCTGACATATCTTCTCCAAGCAGTAGCTTTGCAAACCTTTCCTTCATCATATCAATCTCTGTTTCAAACAATAATGATTAAACCAAAAAAAATAAAAACAGATGGGTAAAGTAAGATATTAAAATTGTCTAGAAAACTACAAACCTGACAGTTTCGAACCGATTCTGCTGAATTTCGTGCTGTCCTGATGGGAAATTTGTTCGTCTTCCTTCTCATCAGATTTATCACATTTTGACACTGTAGCCTTCCGAATAGGCCAACCAAGAGGAGGAGAAGAACAAGAACCTTTTGCTTTTGCTTCTACAGTTGCATCCGAGGAGCTCGATCCACTCGAACTCGTTTCTCTTGACTCGGCACTGGAATCGGTGAAGGACTCGGGTTTATTATTAGCTCCATCTCGCTTCTTTTGAGTCTTCTTGGATAAAGCTTCCATTTTGGACAACTTTTGAGGGTCTTTACGACAGAAAAGGCAAATGGGTAGGAGCTCAATGGGATGATTCTGGAAGTCTCAACGTCGTTTCGGCCATAACGTGAAGAAATTTGAAAAGCAGAAGAATTAATTTATGGAGCTGAAAAGACAAGAGAAGAAGGGTTCTGATTCTGCTCTATCTTTCTTTCTCTCTCTCTCTTTTATATGTCTTACAGTTCCAAATTTGATTTCAACTTTGAAGCTTCAAAGAAGATAGCTGCCAAACGCCACATGCCACATGCCATGCCAACGTCTCTCTGGCTTTCGCTCTCAGCTTCACTCAAATTTGTGAGTAATGTAATGAGTACGTTTGAAATAGTAATAAAAAAATTTAAACTAGGTAGCTGTGTCTGTGAGCAGACGGAGACACAGTGGGCTGTAATTACCTTCTTGCCCTTTACTTTCATTTTGAATATTGAATATACTATTGAATGCCAATTATCATATTTTAATTAATCAGTTGTATAAACTTCTTTTTTTTTTAAGGTACAGAAAATCCGTTAATCTTGTTGTAATGTTACTTTATTGCAAGTGGACGATCTAGATTTCCCGAAGATTTTGCATGCATGATTACTTCATTAGTCTTCCATCATACAAAGAAGGCAAATACAAGTTTTTAATTATGTTTATTTTTTCAGAACTTGATGAATGCATTAAGAATAGGTAAATCACTGTTTTTTTTTTCTCCTGATAAATTTTTAAAATACATTATTATCCTTTTATTGTATATATATATATACATATACACACGTGTGTGTATATATTAAAATCAAAAGATAATTAACATATCTTCAAAGATAACATTTTTTTTATTATAAATATTTTTTCTGAAAAAATATTCCTTTTTTTTCTATAGAATAGAATATGTATTTCTTAAAATTCTATTTCAATATTATTTATTTTTCATTGAAAATCTCAAATTTAATTTATTCTAATATTTTGTTAAATTTATGATATAATGATTACATTGATATACACTAACACGTATTGTTTTTTATTGCTTAATTTTATTTGTGAATACGTTTTGTGTTTCTAATAATTATTTATATTTTATATAACTGTACAAATTATTAAATTTATAAAAATAGGTATTTTATACTAGTTAAATACATTTTAAATTCTTGTGATCGATATTATTCATGTAAATATATGGGCATTTTAGATAAAATATAGATATGGTTGTAACTTATCTTTGTAAGAAAAGGTAAACATAATACATCTTTTAGTTATAAAAGAAATTAGTCCAATTTTTTAAAATAGAGGAAGAAAAGTTTAATTTACTCTTAATTAACTTGAAATAAAGATTTTTCCTGAAATCAATTGTGGTTAAAAAAAAAAAAAACTCTAAATCAAGTGCGCGGTGCGGTTTTTTTTTTTAATTTATTTTTGTGGTAACTGGTAAGAGCTATTAATTTGCACTATAGATGAGTCAATTTTGATTTTGGTAGATACTCCAAAACAAAGGCAAATTCAAAGTATTGCAAAACTGGCCAGTCGCTTGTCTGATTTGTATAAAGTGGGTGAAAATTCTTTTATTTGTCATTGTTTTAGATGAGAAATAGTTTAACCTATTATTTTGTTTCTAACATAAATGCTTCAGCAGTATATATAGGTGCATGCATGTTTTGAAAAAAAAAATAATAATAATAATAATAAAAAAGAGTGAGAGATGAAGAAAATTTAGCAATAAATGGCATAGTTGAATTAGGTTTATGTTTGAATAAAGTGAACTGAAGAAGTAAAAAGAATTGGATATTTGAATATATGCATATATGATATATGTAATTTCCATTCGTTTTAAAGTGGCGTTAATTATTCATAAATGCACAAAAAAAATTAACCAATTAATCGTATTAAGTCTAGGTTGCACAGTTGTACTTGATAGGTGGCAATTTTTCTACCAAGAAATTAACAAAATTAATATTCAAATGTGAAGCAATTTACTTAATTATCCTTTACTTACTCACGTCGCTTACTTCAATCCTTGATTTAGTGCAGATCTCAAGTTTTCGTGTTGTGTGATTTTTGCCCAAATTTTTACCCTTGCTTAAGCTCAAAGCCTCAAATGAATTTATTGTGTATTGAATTGATTAATTAATATTCCGATAAATAAATATATTATCACATATTTATCTTTAAAGAAGTTAGCATATAAATTGGGTGTAATTTTTAAAACAAATAAGTATTAAATGTAATTTAGTTAAAATTAAGAAAATATTAGTGTAAATTATTCTAAATAAAAATCTCAAATGTTGTTATTCTTGGAAGCTAAGGACACTGCACATAAAATCTCCTATTAATTAAGTTGTTAATTAGTGCCCCATTATTATGACAAGGGTAGGTGATAGCGTTATTCACTCATAAGTTTTGAATGGTTGATAGCACTTGTTAGATTTAGCTTCACTAAACTATTGCATCCTTTTACCAAGGGATAAGCACTTATTGTAGCAAATGAGGTAAGAATTATAACAACCAATTAGCTTGCACTGTTTTTCTATAATGGGAAAAAAATTACATTGTTTTGTAGTGAAAAGCTTTAAATAATTAAAGGTCAAAATTAACCTTTTGTTTCATAATTATGTTCAAGGTTTTAACTGTCTCTTATTTTTTTGTAGTTTTAATTTTATTATTTATATTTTTCTTTTTGGTACATCAAAAATTAGCAAAACAAAGGCTCAGTCACCACGGCACGAGGAAAGAGAACTCCTGCTAAGTCTTGAGCAACTTGATTATACTCTCTATAGACATGATTATTGTAATTTTCTTTTATAATAAAATTTGGTTGGTATACTAACATATCTCATGTGAAATTATTCTTGTTAAAGCATTACTAAACTAATATAAGAGTTTAAATCAGACTAAAAAAATCATTAAATTAATCTTTATATAATTTTGAAATTTTTTTCAAAATTTTTAAGTTTTGAGTTTTAAATATCTAAATGAATGATTCTAAAAGAATTTCAAAACATTTTAAATTCATTTAAAATTTAATTTTTCTTTGATTAGAGTTTTACCTAAACTTGACATATGACTAATAATATTTGGAGAAAAAAAATGTGCATCATCAATTAGTAAAGATATAAGATAAAATAAAAATAAAAATAAAAATAAGATAAAGAATAGAATTAAAACTTCAAGCAAAATTAAGAAATAAAAAGTTAATTTTAGGCAATAACTAAATCATAGGTTGTTTCAAATATAACATAATTTTTTTTATATAAAATATATAACATTCATTCATTTTCTCCAATGTGACTTATTTTTTAAAACATCCTTATTTTTCAAATCTAATATATACATCCGAACCAAATGAGTAATTTTTATGAGGTGAAAGAGTTTATTTTGATCATCTCTTGATGCACTACTAATTAAAAATTATAAAATTTGTTTATTTTCAATAGCTATGCATAATAAACTAAATATAAAACTAACTTATGTCTTGACGCAGTTGTCACGTACTTTATACTTGATGACCGGCCTGTTAATCGATGGCTCTAACATACCTATTCTCGTATTGCAGTCTGTGCACTAACATTATTTTAAAAGAATACTTTCACTTATCACAAAATTGATGCACGTACGTAGTTTATATCGAAATTCAAAAACATAGTAACAACAATGAATTAATTAAAATAAGCTTCAAGTCCTTGAACGTTTCTCGTGTCTTGTTTTACACTCAACGTTGAAAACTTTAGTTCAAATTTCTGCACCACTTTCTGTTGATTACCGACTTCCCATAAAAAGGCCAAAGGGACAACGGCTAGCAATACCAAATTAAAATTGTGTGTTGACAAATTGAAATCAAAGTGAAAAAGTAGTGTGTTTTTATATTTAATGATTATAACCGTTTGTAGTTGCTGCATGCCATGCCCTGCTATGGTCCCTATTTTTACGAAGTTGATATTTTGTACGTTTCCATATTGCTCTCAAGTTTTTTTACTCTCTACTTTTGCTCCTTTCCGATTCCACTAAAGAGAACATCTGAATATGTAAGTATATTGGAATATCATATAACACAAGAAAATATTTAGAGTTTGGTGTAATCCAGAGTATATTAAGTACACAATTTTATTTGTCATAAAATAAATAATAATTTATAATCATATTGAAATGACAAGTGTCTAACATGAACTAAATTCAGCAGGGTTTCATTTTTGAAATACGACTAGTTAGTTAGAGAAACTACTACCAAAATTTAATAGTTTAAATTCAAACTAAATTGCTTGTGCAAGTAAAAAATGTTGTGTTGCCAAAGTTGTCACTTTTGAATTTATTGAGATGAAATGCATTATTTACGAAATAAAAAAAGAATTTATTGAGAGTTGAACATCGTTTGTAGCCATTGATAAGGGGTGAAAATGAAATTTGAACAGTGTATTGGTTGAGAATTCAAAATGCAAGGGGTTGGTTGTGTTTGGTAAGGCATGAGATTTGAATTTGAAGCCTCAGTAGTGAGTACACAACAGAACAGTGAAGTGTGATATTTAGGACTTGGGAGTGTGTCTTTTTCAAACCCAATTCCTTAACGCCTCACGTGATGCTTCTGATCACTGCGCCACCCGCGCCTTTTGTTATCCATTCTCATTTCTCATCCGTGGGCCACCTTTTCCTATTCAAATTTTTTAAAAAAATAAATTCAAAAAAATTACTAAAATTATATTTATTATTTTTTAATTTTAAAAATTAAAATTTATATTCTTGTAAGTTTATATTTATTTCAAAACAAAAATTAATTTAATAGTCTGAAAATTTGACCAAAATCTTTTTCATATGCCTATAGACTATAATCTAATGGAACAACTGGGGACATAATTTTCGTTTGTGGATGATGAAAAAAAAAAAATACACAACTTGTACACTTTTTTTCACTATGCTTCAACTTTAGGAAGTAATATAGATTCTCCACAATTTTCTTTCTATTTTAGACGAAATAATAGATCAATTAAAATTATTGTTTAACTGTTTTTCCATGTTTCATAATCCTCCTTGTTGGTTTATAGCCTGAATTGACAACCATTTAGGATACTTTAATGCAATCCAAAGGCTGATAGCACGATACATTCGTGTCATGTCAAGCAGCTTGTTTAGTACCAGCGAGCGTGAAAAATAAACCGCTGCTAATGCAATTAGGATTCGATGTTGAATTTTTTGTTTTTAAAAAATAATATATTTTTTTACATAATAAAAACTCACTTTAATTAAATTACAAATTATTTTTATCTCTATTTTAATTAAAAAATAAAATGTAAAAAATATAGACCATAATATTCATGATTCACTTTTGCATTTAAATATAATATTATATTACAATAATTTTACAATAATAATCTCTAAAATTATATATTATATAAAATAAAATAAAATATATTATATAAGAAAAAATATAAAAATAATAATAAATAATATAAGAGTGAATATTTTAAAATATAATAATTTTTGTTGTTTTATATTTTAAAAGTTAATATATTTTTGTAACTCATTTTAAATTAGAGAAAAAGTTTATTTTGATATTTGAAAGATATGAAGACTTTTATTTTAATTCTTTACAGATTATTCTTATTAATTTATTCTCTCAGAGATAAAAAATATTTTTAATATTATCATTTTATTTAAATTTCATTCATATCTTAATGTTTCATTTAACAAAATATTAAATAAAATTTTTATTTTTAACATATAAGTTATAAGTAGTAGATAATTCACATCATATTAAAGAAGTTTCTGTATGTAATTAGTAAAAAACACTTCTAATATTAAAATTAACTATAGTTCTCAAATTACTGTAAGATACACAATTAGTCAAAAAAATTATGTATGTAATTAGATAATCTTGATTTATTTAAATATTTTATTTTATGTAAATTAATGCATAATATGTAAGATAAATATATTATCAACTAAACTATACTTTAATATTTTACTAAAAAAATTAAAAATAAAATTTAAATAAAAGAATAATATTAAAAGTATTTTATATTAGATTAATCTAATATTAACGTGGTCCATGTAACCAATGGACTTATTCTAAATTAAATGAAAGCCCAATGATATAGTTATTGGATTTTAAGGGAATTATATTAGAATCAATAGAGTTAAAAATCCTTTATCTCTTTTTTCAACAATATTTTAATTATTTTAAAGAAATTTCGGGAAAGAGGGAAACAAAAATTTTAAAAGTTCAAACATAAATCAAGGTACACATTAATTTATGATTTTTACTAGACACTCTTTTAGACATAAAGAGATAAAAATTAAGTTTATTCTTAATTTTTGAAAAACTAAATTAATAAAAATAATTTGTATAATATCAAATTAAAAATTATTATATTTTTCAATGATTAAAAAAGAGTTTTACTCCTTTTAAATTAAGTCATCATTGACTCAGCTAACTTATTAGAGCTATGTCTCTCAATAATTTTTAATTATCTAATTTAATTTGTGTGATGTTTAAAAATGATTGTCGATGTTTTAATTTATTATTATAGACTCTTTTATCTATACTTCATTTTAGTCCAACCACCCTTAAATATCTTTAATAAATAAACATATACTAAATATTATTATTAGAGATCTATATCATGTATATGCTAATTGTTCAAAAATTTTCTATTATTTGATTTGATTATATTATATCTATGAGAGATTATAGTTGTGCCTAATAATAATTTTTTTTTTATGGTTTTGCTTTATTTTTATATCATGTCTTTTTTTTCAACTTTCATGTAAGTTGGTGGGTGGTGAGCCAATTTGTACTAGTTAAGTTAGCTTACCTATATAAAAAACGATTTAATGTTGCCCAATACAATTTTGCAGTGATCCAATCTGTGTGACTCAAATTATCTTATTTTAACATCTCTAAATGTCTTTAGCCTCCAAAAAGATGTAGTTTTGGTTTCATAAATAAATTCTCATGCATTAAAGAATTTCAAATGTTCTTGGTCATTATTAATCATGGTTAAATCATACAAATTAAAATTTGAATCTTCGTTAAAAAAAATATTTATATTTAATGTTCTATAATATTTTAAATATGATTATTTCTATTAAAAAGGTATATGTAAAAAATTTTTAAAAAATATTCTAGGTCATTATTTGAATTTAAAAAAATTATTTGAAGTACTAAATTAATGTTTTTAAATGACTAGGAAGTGAAAATTAATTTTTTTAATAATTTAAAAGCCTTTTTAAATCTGTTTATTCATTTCAAAAGCATCTTTTTTAAAAAGGAAAAAGAAAAAGAGATGTATTTATTTTGAGAATATATTATGTTCGGACAAACTTATAGAAAAAAAATGTGTGAATAGTAGTAGAATTTTTTTATTTATTTATTTATTTATTTATTTATTATTATTATTATTATTATTATTATTATTATTATTATTATTATTATTATTATTATTATTAGAATGAGACAGAAAATTATCACTTTTCCTTATAGGCAAAGCAAAATCATAACATTATTTTGCTCCGCAATACTCATACCCTCAATCAAAATTATTAAGTACCATTATTACATTTAAAATTTTTTACTTGTTTCTTAAAAATACTTACATTTCAAGTAATGGACAATAAAAAAGTACTTGTATTAAAAATATATCAAATAAACATAAAATATTTATCTCTTATAAAGTTTGTAGAATACACTATTTTAAAAGTAACGGAAGTCAGGTATATTTTCTTATATTTTTATTATTAAATCTTTTAATAAAAATAAAATATAAAAAAACTTTTAAGGGTGTTAAATTGCAAAAAGTATTTATTTGTCAATTTGTAATTAAAAAATTTAATAATAAAAATATAAAAATTACACTTGAACTATTTTTTAAAGTAATTATTTTAGAATAAATAGGTTTTATTTTAAGATGAATAGACTATTGTAATGAAATTTACGATTTTATAATAAAAAAGTTAAATTAATATCCTCTTTCCCTCTCAGTAAATGGTTTTTTAGAAAAATTAATATATCTTCAAATTATATTAAATTTAAAATTAGTTTTTATTAAATCAAATGATTTAAGATAAAATCATTTCAATAAATGTCTCGTCACAGTTATATCGTATTTCTTTGTGACATATTATAATGCTTTGGATTTTGGCTACTTGTATATGAGATACTTGGGTTTTCTCACCATTTTTTTTCTTTTATTTCATATCTTTTAAATTCCAAGTAAAATGTTACAGTAAACAATATGAAAATGAAAATAAAAACTTGTGGTATTCCAACTCATTGATAATTTAATGGTGTCAATTGAGTGACAAAAAGGAGTTAAAATAATTTTAGATATTTTTTTTGTTCTTGAAAATATTATTATCAATAATTTAATTCTTAAAAAATTATAATATATTATTTAGTTTTTAAATTATTCTAAATATCAACATGTAAATCATTTGACCATGAGACTTTAATGAAGATGGGATAATTTTTTTTATTTTGTTAACATTTAATATCTTATATAAATGAACTATGAAAATAACTTTATATTTCGTTTTTATAAACTAAATTGTATATTATAATTTTTTTTATTGACTAAATTGTTGATAAAGATATTTTTGTAAATAAAAAAACTTTTTTAGGAAACAAATTTAAAATTTAAAATTTAAAGGATATTTATTTCGCAAACTAAATTGAATAAGAGTCCGAAATATTAATTTAACATTAAAAAATGGAGGAGGCATCACGGGGAACGAGAAGGACTAGAAGAGGAAAATGAATAAAAGGATCCAAAAAGCCCCAAATAAAACCGTTTGAACTTGAACCTGTCTTTCTCCGTCGTGGACAAGCGTCTTCGTTCCCCCTCGTATGTATAAATATCCCCAATTTTGTTTTTTTTCCTTCTAATTTTTGGGTGTCCGTGACCCTATTTTCATAAAGTTTCAAATTTTCTTGAAATTTTAGTTTTATTTTGTTTAATTATTTATTATTTATCTTACTGCCAATTTCAACTGTCCTGCAGTTTCTTTTATTTTAGTTTATCTGATCATAGGGAATTGAATCCTTTTTCGTGTTCGAAGCTTCATCAAGATTCATTGAATTTCAATGAATAGCTTTGGCTTATGGTTTAGTTTGGTGATCGTTAGTTAAATTATAGAATTAGAAGTTATTATTTCATTTTAGAGTCAATATAATTGGTATTTATGCAAAACTTCCGCTTTGCCTGGTTTGAAGTCCCGCAATTTTCGAATTTTTAACAATTATGGACTTTGCCTGGATGCTTGATAATTTTCTCGGTCTGAATCATTTTTTGAAATAAATCTGAATGAGAATGCGTATTGTTAAGGTGTTTTGGTGATAGAGATAATTCAGGTTATCGTGTTTGTAGAATTTAGGTAGTCAAACTTTTCCTTATTAGACCGCCGAGCCCAATTCACTGTCATGCATGACTAAGTGCTGGAAGCATAATTGGTCCTGCATCTTGATTGTGCTCTCTCTGGAAATCAACTTGATGTTGCTAAAAACTTGTGATCTTATGGTGTATTTCTATAACTTTTCTTATATTGTCATTTTAGAGCCAAAGGTTTTACTTAATTGTGACACCAGCAATGTCAAGTTTAATGGAGTTACCCTGCACTTAATGAGAAGTTGGTAGGATGAGGATCCAATTGTGAGAAATGGGACTTGAGTCCCACATTGGAATTATGGAATTCTAATGTGAGATTTATGTGGACCTTGGGCTCTCCAACCTCTTAAGCTAGCTTTTGGGTTTTGGTTTTCCCAAAGGTTCCTATTAACTGGTATTGCAATTTAGCCTCCGACTAGAAAGCTAGTACCAAAGCTAGCCAACCTGGGCCCTGAGGCTACTCCTCATGAGTTAACTTTTGTTTATAATTTTGCCCCTAAATAATACAAATCTGTGATTCCATCCTTCTGTGTCATGGCCTTCGATAGCGTAAGACTAATTAGAAATCAACAGAATAAGTCTCTGCTTGCCTTTTAATTAGTTTTATGTCAACTTGGCTGCAGGTAACATATATATACTGCTGCTAATCTGCTATTTTATTCAACCTGGTTGAGACTCATAATAAAAGAAAAGGACAGGCCTATTTCCTCCTCTGAAGTGTTTTGGTGTCTTGAATCTTTGTATAAAAGTAATTTATATACCTAATTTGGTCATTTGATGTGGCCCTTATACTTTCTAATCAATAAGATTCTTAAGACAGAAGTCAAAAAGGAATTACAGGGAGATAATTCTTGTGTGATAGATCCCTACCTGTTTCAGCAGTCTGCAAGTAACAAAGGTTGCCATCTTCCCTCCTTATCCCGCTCACACTTTGTTGACGTAAGTGCAAAGTTTTTTTTTCTTTTTTTTTGAAAAATGAGTCTTTGAATAGGTTTTCTATTTTATTATATCCTGAATAGATTTTACTGCAATGATACTTACAGGTACCCCATATAACCCAGCTATACACGTGGGATTGTGGCCTTGCTTGTGTCGTGATGGTTTTGAAAACCATTGGAGTCAACAATTGCAATATTCAAGCACTGGCTGAACTATGCTGCACAACTAGGTCTTTTCCTCTATACAAGCTCCGAATTCCAACTTACCGTGTTATCTGAAATGCTTAAAGATCCTAGCCCTAGGATATATGACTCCTTCTAACATAGCCACAGAAGGAAGCAATGTGCAACTTTGTTTATAGGTTAAGAGTTGAAGTAGTTCTCCTTTGATCTTGTACTGAAAATTATATTTGTGTGTATACACACACACACACACATAATTGCCAAATTTTCTGAAGTAGAAATGTAAACACCAATTAGAACTCAGCTACCAAGCCCTAATGGATCACATGTTAATCTTATCTTCTTGCTCACACTTTTGAATGAATAATGTTTCTCGAGTCTTCTAAGAAGGGAAATCAGAAAAATTTTTGTTCCTAGTTACTGATTGAGGCCTAAGCATGATAAGAGTGCTCCTTTTTACAAAGTTTATGGTTTAACCTGTCAATGATTGCTAAATTTTTTT
Organism: Senna siamea; assembly: GCA_031216115.1. NCBI lineage: Eukaryota > Viridiplantae > Streptophyta > Magnoliopsida > Fabales > Fabaceae > Senna > Senna siamea. The sequence continues at coordinate 10,506,207 of CM062367.1, read as the reverse complement.
CCCCATCAATTGCATTTAATGTGTCTAATGCTTAGAATAAAAGTTTCTGTCATTATTTGTCTGCTTCTTTCTCTCTTTGGAGTTTTAATTTTCAGATCTGAAGTTTGCTCATCTGTTCATAATCTGTAGTACTTCTTCTTTGAAAAAATATATATATGAATGACAGAGATTGACAAATTTCCACAGTAGAAACGCAAACACCAATTTCAAGTTGACCATCAAGCTGAAAACATAAGATAGTCTTCTTCTACATAGAATCTCATCTCTTTGCTCATACTGTTGCATGTTCAGATTTAGACCAAATTTTTCTTGAATTTTTCAAGAAGGGAAAAAGAAATGAATTTATGTTGTTGGTTTCTATAAACATGATAATAGTTTTCCTTTTGTAAAGTTTGTGATTTATTCTCTCAATGCTAAACCCTAAACCAATTTCAAGTTGACCATCAAGCTGAAAACATAAGATAGTCTTCTTCTACATAGAATCTCATCTCTTTGCTCATACTGTTGCATGTTCAGATTTAGACCAAATTTTTCTTGAATTTTTCAAGAAGGGAAAAAGAAATGAATTTATGTTGTTGGTTTCTATAAACATGATAATAGTTTTCCTTTTGTAAAGTTTGTGATTCATTCTCTCAATTCTTGCTATTTTTTTTCCCCAACACTTGCATTTAATGTGTCTATTGCTCAGAGTCGTATACTGAAACATATGAATATCAAAATTGACAATTCAGTATAAGTATATGATTGATATCTGACTTATGTTTTCCATGCTAATGTTTTGCAGCATTTGGAGTGTTGATTTGGCATATTTGTTACAGAGATTTTCTGTTAGATTTTCCTACTTCACAGTGACTTTTGGTGCAAACCCAAATTATTGTGTTGAATCATTTTACAAGGTGATCTACTGTCATACAGAAGCAGTTAGAAACCCTTTATTGTGAAACTTCTTAACATATATTAGTGCCAAGGTATCATTGAAGACTATTTTGTGTAGATGTGCACAATTGACTTGCATATGGTTATCTGATTTACCAGTATGGACAGACAAATGAATTTTTCTAAATTGTTCACATACTTGGCTTTGGGTCTTATTGAAAATCATGATTGGCTAGAACTGATGGCATGATATGCTTATTTATAGGTTTTGGCTTGTCAGTTTGAAGCTACTTTGTTTTTATGTTTGGTTTATTGAAAATTTGGTACCGTCTTTATTATAGGAAGCACTTTTCTTTTCTTTTATACCTTTCTTTTTGGAAAAATTAATATCTTTTTGTAGAGGTAATATAATTGTGATAGAGCCCCAACAGAAAACTATAGGGAAGCAAACCACCACAATGGCAGAGTTGCCTTTACACAGCAACAAGATAAAATGCAGAAAATACAGCAATAAAACAGAGGCAGCAATGCCTTTAGACAGAAACAGAAAATAATACAAAAGATAGAAAACACTCTAGCTACTCGAGACACAAGAAATCTCCCAAGACCATTCCATAATTTTCTTCCTGCTTTCTGCCCTCCCTTCCTTCACTCTTTATTGAGGATTTCCTGACTAACTTCTTCTAGAACTTCTCTCGAGAGCCTACACGTGTCTCTCATCCTTCCTACCCATTGCCAGCCCTGTCCTTCACAGCATATCTTCAATTTTCCTTTGCTTATATTTTCTAGCATATATTGGAGCCCATCAGATTGTTATGCATTAATATTTTTATGCCTTCATTTATGCTGTTTCACAACACATGGTTATGATACAACTGAATTGTTGGCAAAAGAGAGAGTAGGGCTGAACTAATATCTGTTAGTGATTTACCATGTTGTATATCTTTTTCATTAGTATTCAGTACCTGAAGAAATATATTTGTTTTTTTCATTGTTCATTATTCCCCTTCTTCTTAGTGTTGCTGTATCTTATGGCCTATGTATGATGCATATAATCATAAGTTCTTACTTTGTCAGTCTATTTCTGTAATTTGATAATATTTTGTTTTAAACTTCGTAAAGGAACAATTGCCTGAAGATCTGATGAGAGTGGATATGCTATTTCAGAATGCAATAGAGGCTGGAATTGATATACAGGTGTGCCACACAGTCACACGCTACACCTGATTTTGATTCCCTTTGATATTATTATCTTAGCTAAGATGTCTGAGATAATCATCTCTTGAATAAGGAGAAAAAGAAATTGGTAGTAGAATAGAAGGCTATTTAGTTTATGACTTCTCTTGTAAATTAAAGTTACTATTTGTATATTTGTTGTAATGACAAATAATTAAAAGGTTATACATATCAAATGCACTTTTGCTATATACATATATGCATACAAACATATGTATGTGTATAAATATATAATCTTGGTAGAGCTTGTGAAAATAAGTTTTCTAATCAGCTGAACTTGTGATTTTTCCTTGAGTGGAGATTACGTTTGCTTATATTTTAGATGTTTTCTACTTACATGAGTAGTCACCAAGCCTTTCTATCTCTTACAGTTTCGATCAATTAGTGGAAAAGAGATTTCTATTCTGATATTGTCTGGCAAATACATTGCAGTCGCATTAGTTGACCACAATAAACTCTGGTAAGACATTATTGGAATCAGTTTTTTTCTTCTTCTTCTTTGGCTTTGACACTTAACTGACAACAAATGTATGACATTTATGTAGTCTAAATGTTATTTCCATGTTTAGATAACACAAGGTAAACAAAGTCCATTCATTGATATGATCTTTACTGTTTCAGAAATTTTGCCACCCAATGATGAGGAAAAAAAGAAAAGAAATCTATGCATCTTAATTGCTTACCTTCCTCTGTAATCAAGTCCATTTATTAATGCGGTCTTTATGGTTTCAGAAATTTTACCACACAAATGTGGCCAAAATAGAAAAAAGAAATCCCTCTTTATCTTGATTGCTTAGCATCCTTCGTAATCAAACCTTTTCTTTGGCAATGATGAACTTTTATGTTTCTGAAGAGTTCTTTTTTCAGTCATGTTTGGCAGGAAGATGTTCATGCCCCAGATATATCCTGCAACAATTCTGGCTACACAGGTAACTAGTTTTTATGAATTTCGTATGCTTTTGTTTCTTGAAATGGAAGCTGCTATCTTATAACTGTCCGATACATCAATTAAAATCCTTGGGATTTAAGGAGGTGAGAACTCTTGGTGTCTTGTTTTGTGGTGCCTATTTTGTGCAGCATGCATGGAGGGTTCTAGATGCCCTTTTTTATGGGATTTTTGACAAATATTTTCAAATTTCAAGCCCGAGATTTTTACTAGCATTTGATGGAACGTTTTTACAAGAGTCAAGAGGTGTCTGTAGGTGCTTGAATGTCCTTGTAAAATAAGAGTAAATCAATGAAGGAAAAATATTATAAATTAAATTTAACTAATCATCAAGGAAGCTTCAAATTACTATGAAATACAAATATTTTTTTCTTCTGAAGTGAAGAAGCTTCCCACTAGAGATCATTGCATACAGCCATTGCTGAAGGATAAAGAAGCCCTAGGCGGGAAATTTAGATGATCCATATAATTAGGGTTATTGTTAGGAAAGAATTCCTTAAATGCTTGATCAAATGAAAATTTTGATTATTTATATTTGAACCCAAATTGATCCATTAATTATCTAAGAATTGAAAATACTTTCTATTGAAAAAAAAGAATTGAAAATACTCTGTGCCCTTTCATTTTTGTCAGGTTATCCTATTGAGGTTTATTTGGGTTTTAAACAATGCTACTTTAAATTTACATGAAAGTGATTATTGGTCGTCAATTTCCCTCAGCATAGGTGGGGAGGGGCAGCTCGTGGATACTCTTATTATACTATCCTGTAGCTGTGTGAAGTGCATAAGCTCAGAATTGACAGGACTAATAGCTGTTTACGTTCTAATTCTTAAACTCTATGACTGTACTTAATTGAGAATCATAAATAAGAGGTCATATATTGCTAAGACCTGAAATGTAGTCAGTCGTTTTTTTTTTTAAATAAATTCATATTTGTATCACTATTCATTCAAGCCTTCTGTAATTAATCTATTACTAAGCTGAAAATAGCCACTGACAGGTCACTATGTGTTGATATGTGGCTATGATGTTGGAGCAGATATGTTTGAGATTAGAGATCCTGCCAGCTCTAAGTACTCCTTTCCTTCCTTCTACTAACTAGAAATTGATTTTGTATCTTCACTTGGATCAATATCATTCCTAAACTTCATGAGACGATTTGATCACGGTCATGGTCTTTACCATTGTCTTTGGATTGTAAGTACTGATTTTAATTGGACCACAGGCTTTGATTACTGCAATTTTATGAAATTGATAAAAGCTTTCTTCTAACATCATTTAGTGCTTATGCAATTTGTAAAAGCAATATTTGTTTCAAAGAATATGAAGATAAATCTTCTTACCGAAATTTGTATGTTCATGTCTGTGCTTTTATCATACTAGGTGTATTCATGGTCTCATGATTTCCTTTTTCTGGAGTTGCTGATATAGAAATGAACAATTGGATGATCTTGTTGATTGGCCATAGTATCAGAGTTTATTTTCTTTGTTAACTATCTCTAGAATATGACAAACATTTGAATTGATGAACCATTTACTCGTTGCTTTTGTGACTTTTAATTTTATGCTAGAGTTGATACTTGATTGGTCATCTTGGCAAATTTATAAATTCAAATTTCCCCCTAAATTTATGCAGGAAACATAAAAGGGTCTCTTCAAAGTCCTTAGAAGAAGCTCGCAAAGCCTTTGGTACGGATGAGGATCTGCTCTTGGTAAGCTAATTCACTGCGCATATACCTCTCTTGGTCTTTCACCAAGCTTGTCCTTCGTATTCTAACCTTAATCTATTTACTACAAAACTTTGAAAGCAAAGTTTTGATCCACAACTATGTTTAGCTAGTTTGAAAATCTTGACTAAAAGCTCTCATTTCTATCTCATTTCTGATTTTAGGTGGCTAAGAATTTAAAATCAGTTTAGCGTCCTCTGCCTTATGGCTTGTTATTTGACCACTAGGCCAAACACCTGCGATCAAGTTGGCAGTTTTGCATTAGATTAATGTACGTGACAAATATACATGAAATATAACTGTTAAAGTAATTAAAATTTCAAATTGACCACAATGGTTATTGCTCGTTGTCCAATGTGATTTAATCTCAGGCAACTAGAAGAGGTGTATGGAGAATAAATGCACTTATAGGGCTATTATTCAGTTCTAGGCTCTTTTGTTGTTCAATGTATTAATATAAATGGAGAAAATAAATTTACAATTTATATTTTACTTGAATATTTAGATGATATCGCTTGTGAATGCAATTTATATTGTTCTGTTTCTGACATTCTTTCTGTTAAAGCTTTTTTGTTGGTTGAGCAAGATTGAGTTCTTACACATTAATTTTACCTGTTTCTTGATATAATAGAGATTGAATTAAAGGAATATACACTAATTTATAGAGGTATAAGGTATTCATTATTTGGGTTCCACCTCGCTAACTCAAGTGTTATTTCCAATTATTTTTTGCTAAATTTTCTTTTATTTTCTGGTCATCAAATCCATTTTATTCGTCATTCCTTATTCTCCATCACATAAATTAAAGTTGAAGCTGGAATGAACAAGAAAAATATCTCGACTTTTATTTGCTGATTTGTGAAAATTTCTCAACTGTGTCGTTGGTTCTCTGTACGCCAAGTAATTGTACTGTCCACTATTTTTAGTGGAAATAAATTCCATCAAATTACATTGCTCCCATCGATGGTGTAAAATACTGAAAAAACTTTTATAGAAGATTAGAATCTGTAGATTTTAAAACGATGCAATTTTCTTCATTTTCATATTGGACTCAGAATGGAAGTTTTGGCCATTCCTCTGAATGATTCACTCCATGAGTACTTGAGATGTTTGATCTTTATCAGTTCTTGCACCTAGCGTTACTTGGTGGATATTACCATGTGAAATTATTTCTTTTTCATAAATGACCGAGCAGATATCTTTGGAACAGAGGAAGAACCAACACCGAACTTTTCTGCGGCTGTCTGTATAGACCTCAATACTGATTTGTGATGGATGTATTTTATTATTATTATTATTATTATTATTATTATTATTTTCTCTGCATTTTCAATGATCCTGATCATGTTGTTGTATATAATATATGGCTTGTGTATGTTACTACTATAAGGGAATCATAGCTTCCTACTTGTTTTGTTCCCACTTCTGACTTCCCTGTAAAAACCACATGGTATAGTTTCTACTGGGTAATTTATGTAGATAGAAGAAAGTCATGCCTAAATTAAATTGTACAGCAGCCACCAATTCATTCAAATCTTATATATTCTTTTTCTTAGAGACGTGTGCTACAACTGTAATGTTATAAAAAGGTTTGGGACCATAATTGTATTGTTCCGCTTGGACATAGAAACTTCCAAGATCCAACACTGCTTGATATAAATAAATGCAGATATTTCTGTTTTCTTCTGCAAGTACACCCTTAAACATTTTGTGACTTCTGTGATTCCTAACTAATCGCTGTCATTCTTTTCTAAGTGTAATTTAGGTTAATCTCAAACCAATGCTATTTACTATATATAACAATATTCCCCATTACTGAGGAGATAAAATTGTTTCGGGTATTCTGCATTACACGATTAAATTCATTGCCTTTGGCCGTATCTTCAGTACACAGGCCTTCATTCATGACCTCCTTGGGGTACTATTAAATGCATCCTCACTCATATGGCATTGCGTCCTGGCGTTGTAAGAGGCGTGTTCTACTAAATGCTTTGCATGCTTCGTATATTTTTTCAATACAAGACTGAATTTATCAATGGGAGGTAAAAAGGCTTTTATACAGGCTATATTAATCATATTATATATATATATATATATATATATATTTAATAGATTCAATGTACCTTAAGATTTCTTTATATTTATTGCCACATCCCAGAGAGAGAGAAAGAGTGTCGTGGAGTAGAGCCATAGCTAGCTGTTTCGAGTGTTTTCACCATTTGGCACCGTATTTGAGATTATTGTTTTATGGAATTTGGATCTACTTGCGATGTTCTTTTAAAATAAACAGCTGCTTTTTATAAGCAATTATGGTCAGAAGACAAGAGTGCCTGAACATGTAGTGGATACTTAGGTGATTGCTGTATTTTTGGCAAACAAAGGTTGTCTCTATTAAGATTTGTTTACGTAAAATGAGGGTAGTGGAGACATGGATGGAAAGATAATGCCCATAACATAACTATGTAAAGACTAAAATATAAAATAAATCAAATTTACTTGTATAATGAATCTACACCAATATCATATTTTCACATAATAATATTCAAATTGAAGATGGGGATAGAGATGGTCAAAGCAGTGAAAGATTCCTCAGTGGAAACTCACTTTTCCAAGAATCTTCTAAAACAAAGCTTTCCGACACACCCTCTCTTTCCCGCAGAAAAATGAGACATGTTCATCTCTAACTACGTTTTATTGTATTCTAATATCTTACCTTCATAGTTTCATGTTCTTTTTTGAGGTTGTTATCCCCTTGTTGGATGATGATGTAAAGACTGTGTCCTGTCAAAAAAAATTTCAAATTTCATGATTCAGAATTTCTTTTGATGGCAAATCAATTTAAGTTATAAAGTTCACATTTTGTTTAATCAAATTTAGATAGATGATTACACTGACAATAGTATGGAATTTATGATTTTGTAAATGAATACATGTAGGACATACCACATAGATTCTAATTTGGAAAAGCTTTTTATGATACCATTTTTAGGAAATTAGACACTGTCTTTTTTTCAATAAAAGAAACTGCAATTAGTTAATAAGAGTAAGACAAGTATGACAAGTTTAATTATTCAATAATTATACAAACAATATACTAGACTTAAACTTGTATCTTTTGTCCAATAATGAGTAGAGCTTGCACTTTAGAATAAACACAAATGCAAACTTGATATTATGTAAAGATTTTTGTTGAAAAACTTCTCGGTGATTTGAATTATGCAAATTAGTTATGACTTATGACAGAGAATGTGATAATAGGACCAAAGTAAAATCTATTTCGTATTATTGGTACAAACTAACTTTAACTACCAAAATATGTAGAATAATTTTTTTAAAACCAAAATCCTCATTTTGTCTCTTTCTAATTCCCCCCTTCATGTTATCTTAAGTTTACACTTCTCTACATTTATTCAATGCATTTGAGAAAAATATTAATAAACAAGAAAATTAAAAGTTTAAAATAATCTTTTATCAATTTTTAAAATTGAGAGAGACGGACAAACTGCTTAACCCCTAAATTGAAAGGATTTTTTGCATTTCAACAATTTTATTTTAATTATATTGAAAAGAATAATTGGTAAAATATTTGTGAGAGAAAGTGCAGTGCAGTGCGGAGGCATGAGTGTGGCAGCTAAAGTGTGTAGTACTATCAGTAAGAAGGAGAGTGGCTGGAAAAAGGGGAGGCATGTCCCAGCATAATGCTCAGTCCTTGATGGCCATGACTGTACCACAAACTGAGTAGGCAGCTCAACATTTTCATGAATAAAGTAAAAAAAGGTTGACACCATCTTCCTCATATCTACCCACTCTCTCCATTATACTAACACAATCATTGTCCTTTTCCTCATAATCTTAATTTCCACACAATACCCCCAACTCCAAATATCAAATAGGATTTTGTTAAAAGTCTTTTTCAATAAAAAATTATTTCATAAAGATAAAAAAATCTTTCCATAGCGTATGATCCTCCTCCTCTTAACATTGCTCCTCATGTAATAAGCTTTTGTGTGTATAAGATGCTAGTGGATATATATATATATATGGTGGTCCAAATCCAATGCATCCACTGAGACTGTAGAGTGTAGATCCAAATGGCTGTTATCCTGAACTCATCAAACTGTTTGTTTTTTTGTTTCAAGTTGTATGTTTCCCTGTAATAACGTTGTTGTCTTCAACTGTGTACTGCTCTATCTCTGTGCGTGAGTGTAGGGCAGATAATGTTGAGAAAGAGGCTGGATATGTAATATTTTGGATAAACAAATTGACACGTAAGAAATTAATCTCTCAAGAATATTTTTGGTTGAAAACACAGCCATTCAAAAATTTATTACATTCTAAATAATTTTAGTATTGAAGTTTCATTATAGAATAGAGATTTTTTAGTATTTTCAAGCACAATATTTGAACTAAGACTGTGTTTAAAAAAAATTAGATATTTGTCACTCCAAACAACTAATCATTCTTAGTTCAACAGTATTTGTTTTGTATATATCATCTCCCAAAATTTGAATCCAAGGACAACATTAATACGTAATATATATTTTTTTTACAAAGATTTTGTTATTAGAAACAATACTATTTAAAGTACTATCAAGCAATGAATAAAAATATTTTTTTATCGACAATTTAAACCTTAGTTTGCTAAAGATGTGAGAGTTTATTTTACTAAACTCAATCATGTTAGAGAAATTCTTAAGTATATACATTGAACTATTTTATTTATATAATAATTAATAATATTTAATCAACTCTTATCTTTTATATTGATAGATTCACAAATTAAAAAAATAAAAAAAAATTGATTAAATATAATTAATTAATACACAAATAAAGTGACACAATACGTATATTTAAAAAATTTTTATGATATTACTTAATCGGGTCATATATGTATATATAAAGCCAACTTCAACCCATCCATGACTTTACACGGCGGATCTATCCGTTACTTGCAATTGCATGTTGCTGTAAAAGTCCTATTCAATTTGAAAACCACAGTATCCATTTGTTGTGTTTGAGGTTGCATTCACCTTATACAGCTAGCTGTAAGGTCATGCGCACACAAACAAATTAATTAAACTTATTAGTTTACTATTGTGTCAATTAGCTGTAAGGTCATGCACACAATCAGTATCTGTTTTTCTGTTTCTTGTTAGTTAATGAGATTCTCAAACCCGTGAACATTCCATATTCCTCATTGCTTTAAACTGTTTCTTTAATCTGTGCTTTGAATGGAATGATGGATCAGCCATATTGACTTTGTGTTTCTTTTGAGTCCAAATGAAAACACTGAGAATCTGAGTCAGTAAAAATGCAAAAGGAGTTGGAATAATTGATACCAATTGAGATTGAGAATATTTGTTTTTCGTATTGTTGAGAATTAAAACTTAAAAGCCGTAAATATTTTTTTAATTTCCCGTAAATTAAGACGGCAAGAATAGAAACTGGAATACATACAGTGAGATCAGGCTTTGCAGAATAACACTTTCCCCCATGAGTTTGACCATTGACTTTGCCGTTTTGAGGTTCAATCACGTGACCCCCTTCTTCGCTAAAATCCTACCTTATCCTATTCATATATTTTTTTAACTTTTTATATATTTATAAATTAAATGTATTTAAAAAAATATCATATATTAAATATAAATATTTTTAGTAAAAATTAAAACTTTAATTAATTAAATTGTGATAAAATATTTCCTTTCAATAGAGTTAATCTCATTTTTTTTTATCTTTCAGAATAATCATATATATATATAACCATTTCTTAAAAATAACTTTAAAAATAAAATATAATAAGGCTTCCCATCTAATCCCAATGGAATCCCATGCAAATGATGCAATCAAACTGGGACCCACCTCCAATGCTTCAATTTTGATTTGAATTCATGGCAAAGGGTCTCCGATATTTCTATTTTCATAATCAGATCAACAGCTAGCGATAGCATGGCATGGTCATATCATATGGAAGCTCATTTTTTTAAAGTAAATTATACCTTTTTTTGTACGTTTCACTAAATTATATTCACCATTTTTTAAAATTTAAAATTCATACTTATCTTTTATTAATTTATTTTTTGTTAATCAAAATATTTTTATAAAAAATAATATTATAATTATATTCTCAATAGTTAAATAATTTTATACTTAAAACATCATATAAAATACTAATTTAATTTACAGAAAATAAATTAAAAAAATTTGCATCATACTATATCAAATCTTAAGAATATTTAATGTAATCTTTTGGTGTCTAATTTAAAGTTGATGTTTGGTATGGTATTGGTGTATAGCATGTGGAGGATAGAGCGAGTATTAGAGGCTACCTCTCTTGAAAATTAGAGTTTTGGCAGCTTATTAGACCTTCAATCTCGTTCATGTTCAAATAAGAACAAGATGTACATTTACTCAAATCCCATCTTTACCTTCTCCCACCATACTCCAATCCAATCATAACAAACGCAAATGCTTTTAATATCATAATTTCAATATTAACAAACCTTTTTTTCTTCTCTTGTCTTTGTTTTTTTCTAAGTCCCGCAATGTCAAACCCTAAGAACACACCATTATATAATTGTCAATTGCTAGTGTTTTCAAGTCTTAAACTATACGGCTTGTGATAAATCCTTACAGTCTAGCCTTCTTCATCTCTTGCTTGTCTCTTACGTGCTACTTATATATAATTGTAAGTTAACCTTGTTCTTTCTCATTATTTCATATCAATTTTTAATATTTTGTGTTATAATTAAGAAAAAATTTGGTGATATTTAATCACATGTATAATACTTATATTAAACAAAAGAGTGATAATATTTAACATTTAAATATGTAAAATAAAACATATTAATTTTACATAGATAAAAAACTATTTTTTGGTTTCTAAAATTTGTAACTATTCTGTTTCATCTTAATTGTCAATGTTTTCCAGTACGTAATTAAAAAAATGTAATTTTTCAAACATGTGACTAGATGATCATTAGAGGGTATAACCATGCATGAAGAGGAGTTTAGTTTTGACAACAATGATGATGCCGTTTCATCTAATTAAAAATAAAATTGATAAAACACACTATTTTTTGTGCTTAGGTGATAAAATTTGGTTGAATATTGATATAATATGCCTAGATGATCGAAGAAATCACATTTTTTAATTACTAATTTGAATGATGTTAGTAATTAGGACAAACTTGAAATTAAAGAAAATTAAGGACAAAATTGACAACAATCAAAATTATCAAAAAAAATAAAAATAATTATAAAATTTATTAAATTATATTAACATTTTTTTCATTTTGAATAAATGAAATTTGATATTTTTCTTATTTTAAAAATTATATTTACCTCCCGTTTAAAATTTGTTAGCCATTTTTTTTGGCCAAATTTTGTCCTTTTGCATACTAAAATTACACTCTAGTCTTATCTGTTTTAAAAAATTTATCATTTTATTTAGTTTAACTAAAATACCCTTATATATATATATATTAGTCATATAATTAAATATATATTTGACTAATAAAAAAATTATTTTTAAAATTTAAAATAAAATAAATTTTTTATTTTTAACACAAAGTAAATAATATTTAAATAATAAATTATTAATAAATTATAATTTTTTTTAATTTTATCATTAAAGATAGTTTAGTCAAAATAAATAAAATTATAATTTTTTTAATTTGTTAAGAAAAATAATTTATTTCATTATAAAATATAAAAAGCATTAAGCAGAGAAATTAAATATAATTTAAAATGATTAATGTAATTGAAGTGTATTATATATTTATATAGACAAAATTTATATATTCTCTTTACACGATGATTCAATTGTAAATACTCAATGAATTATTACTTGTAATAAATATTCTTCTTATACTTTTAATTGTTTAAATTTAACTATAGGTAATATATTTCTATTAACAATGTTAAGTTTTTTTTAAAAAATGCATGTACCCTATTCAACGATATATGAATTAATTGTAAATACTTTATAAATTATAAAATATGACAAATATTCTCATTCAACTATAAATTTTTTTAAAATTTATTAATTTAAAAAATATTGTTTTTTTATTAAACTATTTTGATTTTTGAAATGTCCTAAATAAATTATACAATTTTGTAATCTCCAATTTTCTTGTAATATTTAATCTCAAATTCATTAGACAAAATAAAAAAAATTGAAATAAATAACATGTGAAGTAATATTAATAAAAAAAAACGACAGAGAAAGCATAGAATGCATAATGTTACTTAACATTAAAGCATAGGAAGCAATTATTTCATCTAAAATTAATAATGTCATGTTTTTATTAATGTTATTTTACATGTTTATAATTTTAATATTTTTTGAATTATTTTTAATGAATTCTAGATTAATAATATATAGTTTATTTTGATCTTTTTAAAAATTAAAATAATTTAAAAAGTATTTTATATAAATTAATAAGTTTCAGTTAAATTTATAGTTGAACAAAGAAAATTTTTATATTTTATAATTTAAAATATTTGTAATAAACTCATAATTGAAGGAAGTATATGAATTTTTTTACAAAAAATATTTAACAATATTAATAAAAAGATATTAATTAGAATTAAATTAAAATATAAATTATATATAAAATTCTGATATTGGGTGAAAAGTGGAAAGAGGGGAGAAAGGGAAAAGATTGAGGGAAAAATGTAACGTGACCGTTGAGTTCAAATATGGGAGAAACAAAGAAAGAAACCAAGCCTGGAAGGTGATAATCATATATCCAGTTGGATTGTGTTTTTAGGTGCAATTCGATATAAAGACGGAGGATATAATAGTAAATAGGAATGGTAATGAAACGAGCGCATTGACCCCAAACCCAAAGCAAGCGAAGCAGAGCACAAGGTTGTCATTTTCAGAGTTTGATGAGTTATGAGGTCATCATCCTCATTTTTTGACAGCTAGCATTACCAATGCCTCTGTCTCAGCTGACACACACTCACCCACTCTCTCTTCTTTTTAGGCGCCAACTCTCAAATTTCAACTTTACCGCCATTCCCACTTCTCTCTCTCTTTCTTTTCAGTCTATTCATTTTATTAATCAATTTTCTTAATAAAATTTCATCCCAAAATTATTATTTTTAAGCAAAATTTTAGATTTAACTGTTACATATAAAAATTTAATTAACTCACATTAAATTATTAAGAATAAATATTGATTTAATTTATATATATGTGAAAATATGATTAACAATAAATAAATCAAGTTGTGGACAGGAGGTTAGAAAAGAAAACGATAGGAAAGATGAGAGTGTAATATGTTCCCGCCATTTTGACACGAGAATGAAGAGAGGCTGGAAGTTTCGTTTTCCCACCGCATCTTTTTATATTTCTAATTTGTGGATAATTAATGAATTTCGGAGACTTGGCGGGAAAGGAAAGTAAGGGAATAAATGGGAATGAAGAATGGGTTTGGAATCCATAGTACGCAGTGCCGTTGGGTGGGGGCCACACTGCCATGTCACACATCGACCAGACGAGACGAGACGAGACGTAGGGACGATGGACGTTCCCCCGTTTATCGCACGGATTATCGCCGTATCATCTTTACTCGCTCACCAACCCACCAAACTCACGGGATTTTGCTGATGCTCCTCTCTCATAATTGCTCATCCCACTCCCACTTTTTTTGTTTTTTCCTTTTTCAAAACATTCTTTTCTAAATATACATCAAATTCCATTATTACTATTTTCAGAATAACTATTTACTTTACTGAATTACTCTTTATCTTTCTCCGATTATCAAATTTCGTTATTAATTTTATTTTTTCTAATAAGCAAACTTGGGTTTATTTACTGTAATAAACAATTATTAAGTATATATATCATAGTTACGATCAATTAAATAAAATTCAAATAATTTAATTTTTTAAAATACATTGTATACAATAAAACTTAAAATAAATACATCAAATTTCACACTAGAATAATGTTTATTGAGAATTTACTTATTTAAATTTTGGACAATAGAATAATGTTGCTTTTAGACAGATCTTTTGACAGCAAAAATATATTGGTTGTTGGGGTTCTTCAAAGAAAAAAATAAAAAGCTAAAAACATAATTAATTCAGCATTCCATAAATTTATTGAACTGAATTCAATATGAATTCACACATTTTTAAGTTTGATAATAAGGAAACCAATTATAATTACACGTATATATAAATTGACACGAATATATATATAATATTTTATCCTCAAGATTATAAATTGTGAAGCCATGCACCTTGTACCATCTATTAATTCTAACATTTGATGCCCATGTAACCAACAGATGTCAACTTGTACGATTTTAAAAATTAACTTGAGCACTTTATTTTGTAAAATTCAAGTCTTTTTTAAGTAATAAAAAAATTGATATTAAAAAAATTATTTTTTCTTTAAATAAATAGATTAGACTGGTTTTTATAGAAAAAAAATGCATGTGTAATTTTCATATATTTACTATCAAATCTTTTAATTAAAAAATAAAATTTTTATAGTTTTTAAAATTTACCATTTCATAGTTAATCTTGTTTCAAAAAATTATATATTTTTTTTATTATTTAAAAACTTAACCATCAAAATAAAATTAATTGTTCATAAGTCTTTTTGGTAACTAATATTATACTTTAACTTTTAAATGGTAAAAATTAATTTTTTTGAAGAGAGATGCTGGCCATTACAAACTATTATCTTGTTTTTTTTTTTTTTTTTAAAAAAACCATTAGGTTATACTCTGAAGCGCCTGTTGTCATCTAATTTATTGAAGTGTACATAGCTAAAGCTAAAAGAAAAACAACAAATGTCCTGTAAGAAAATATTTTTATTGAGATTTTTATTTTTATTATAAAATTTTAATTAATTTAAATTAAATTAGTAAGAATTCAATAAATTTATATATATTATAGGTATAATTATAAGCCAATGGTATTTGGACTTCGAAATATGAAAATTACAAATTTGGAAATAATGATTGCGATCATCAAATTGAGTCAACATTCAGCAGTTCATTGAGGTAGGTATATATTGGTGAAGACGGCTGATGAGTGACCTTCTTTTGACTTTGGGTATAGTAAGAACCATTTCTACCATGTTTTTGTATGGATTTATGAAGAAAATAGCACACATAATTAAGAATACTAAATCAAAATCCGAATTGAAAAAAATTGGAAATGTAATCTCTTTTTAATACTTTAACGACAATAGTCTATGTGCCTAGTGAGCTCTTAACTGGATAAGAAGTGCAACATATACAGTTCCATTTTCCACAGCTTCACACATGTTTGCGGCGTGAAATGGGGATGTTCACCAGCATGCGTTCTAAAGTAATATATAGATACGATATGGGCTATGGAGTACCTTTGTTTCATGAATAAGCAATCTGAATGAAGATGGGATTATGATTTTAGAAAGCTTTGCATGTCAGCAACTAATATTTTGGGATTTTAAAATTTGACCATGCCACTGGGTCTAATCACCAGTAATAATGCCAAGTTATGGGTCAAATGTCGTAATGATTATGTCTCTTTCTTTTCTTAATCACACATTGTTGGCTAATTAAAGCAACTATTAAAGTTCACACCCTCTGGGACCACTCTCCCAACGCATCAATGTTTTCAAATTTTATGTTCTCATACCTTTTTAATTTTTAATTTTATTTAATATTTCGTTGAGTAGATCTTAGGGGATATATATATATTAATTTCTGGCATAGAAAAATGTAGTTTATCAAATAAATGAGGAAATTCTTGCTCATTCAACTCCGCGATGTCATCAGCCTAACATTGCATGGTGCAAGTTACGTGGCACCCTGCTTTCTCATAAACGCATTCACATTAATTGCTCTTGTAGCTGCTTCTTGTTAGTTAATTATATACATTAAATAATGGTTCTAAGTTTCCCATTCAACTTTCTAGGGAAACTTGGAAAAAAGAAAATCATGATATTTAGTCACTTGCTGAGAACTGATTGGTGACATTATACAAAGTACAACAGTGAGATCGATGCAGAGATTATATATATCGTTGGGTTTATAGAAGCATGAGCTCCATCACCAGATTAACAAAGCAATGAAAGTGCAGATATCTCTAAAAGACATTACCTTCAGATGGGTTCACATTTCATGGGTGGTGATCAGCTTGTGGGTGTCGACTCTATACCGAGAAACTACTCATAGATTGGTTGTTCAACATTGAAACAAGCCACTCCCATAAATCTCTAAGGTGGGTTTTATATATATATATATATACACTTTGATGTGGCATTTTTTTAGATTAAATTAACATCAATAAAAAAAAGCATCATTTCACAATTTAGTTCATAAAAAATAGAATATCTTAATTTAATTTTTAAAATATTAATTTATAATTAATTTAGTCATTTAGTTGTTGAGATAAATAAATACACCAACATAACATCAATTGACTTTGTAATTGAATGTTAAATGATGAATCATATTTTAGTTAATAATAAAAAAGTAAAATAAAATATATCAAATTTATAAATTACATATAAAAAATATAAACAATACATTTTGATTATATATGCAATTTGTAAATTTGATATTTTAATATTTTTTATTGTTGAATATGATCAAATTAATCTAACATTTAACTTCTAAGTCAACTTTCAGTAATACCGCATCAATACACTAATTAACTGAATGAAAGAATTGACTATGGATTCATCTTTCATCAATCAAATTCAAGCATGTTATATTTCAAAAATGAGATTTACAAAATATGCATATTTCAAATACTAATTTTTTGTTTAATTTACTCTTTTTTGTTTTCTATTTAGAAAATGTTGATTGGGCCTTATATATAAGCATTTAACTACTATATAAACATTCATTATAAGAGCCCGTGGCAACATTCCAATTAAGTTGTAAACACCATACCAAACATCAACTTTAAATTAGACATCAAAAAAATTACATTAAATATTCTTAAGACTTGATATAGCATGACGCAAATTTTTTAATTTATTTTCTGTAATTAAAATTAGTATTTTATATGATGTTTTAAGTATTAAATTATTTAACTATTGAGAATAATATTATAATATTATTTTATATAAAAAATATTTTTATTAAAAAAATAAATTTAAAAAGATAAGTATGAATTTTAAATTTTAAAAAATGGTGAATATAATTTAGTGAAACGTACAAAAAAAGTTATAATTTACTTTAAAAAAAGAGCTTCCATATGATATTCATCACACTAATATAGAAAGACCAATTTAATTGAAGTAAAATCTTTGAAAGATAAAATTAACACAGATAAAATATTGACCCATTTGAAATATATTTTTCAAACTTTTTTTATTTTTTATTTAAAAAATCTTGTTTGAATATATTTCTGTCAACTGGAAATAATAAAAAAATAATATATGTTATGTGAATAAAAAAAATACAAAACTACTAAAAATGTTTTTGATTTTTGTTCTTAGAAACAAATCAAATATAAAATGTAAGTGCTTTATTGACAACATATACATAAAAATATGAAAATAATACTAAGATGAATTATCAAAATTAATTTTACAATTTTTTAGAAATCAATTCATTAAATTGTTCTTTTTATTTCATAGTGTTTTTTTTTTTTTATTGAGTACTTAACTTTCAATTAATAGTGTACTACTTGTTTGTCTTTAGAAAAATGAAAAAATATTATTAGGCCTAACTATAACGTCTTTATTTAAATATTATTATAGAAAAGTAAACCCTGACCTTTAACTTAAGCAAGTGAAACTAAATTAAAAAGATTTTAACATTATTTATTTAAGGTTGTTAGCTCAATTTATAAGTTAAGTTAGCCTACACAGATCATGAATTAAACAATCTAAATTATATTGACTCACATTTTAACGAGTTAAAAAAACTTCAACCTAATTTCATTAAGTGAGTAAAATAGATTGATTCATATAACCAACTAATTTTTTAAAAAGAAAAATAGATTTTTTTAAATGATCATAATAAATACAAATAACATAGTTGAAAATAATATAATATAATAACAAGAATATCATATAATTATAAAGTCTCAAACTCAATAACATAATAAAATTTAAATTAAATTATCAAACTAAATAATTTAAACAAACATAAAATATAATTATTTAAATTTTAAAGTAAGTAAGTATATATTAACTCATTTTCATTATCTAATTTTTAGTTTTTTTTAATTACGACTAATAAGTTATTTTTCTCTTGATGAATTAAAAAAAATGTTAAAAATATTAAAAAAATAAGGATTAATCTCTAGGTTAAATGAGTTGACTCATTTAATTGGTGTGTTAAATAAATTAGGTCAAAATTTTTTTATAATTATACAGGTTAAAAAAATGAAAAACCGAACCTACCAATTTAATGGATTAAATGGTCAATTAAGCAGATTATGTCCCTTTTGACACCTATAGCTCATACTAATCCTTGCATCCCTTTATATTTATATTAGGAGTTGAAAAGTTGAATGTACTAAAACCATTGATAATTAATCTTACTCAGCAGGTTAACGTTGTCATCCATTTTCCATAAAGAGCCTGTTTCTTGCCTGCAATACCCAAAGTAAAGTTAAACAGAAAAATATACATATTGTCATTATTGATGATATATTTGAGAGCATGTACATTATAAGGAGTTAAAACCTTTTTTTTTTAATCATAGACTCTTCTTTAAACTTAGTAAAAAAAATCTTCAATTACAGCGAACATAAATTTTGAAATAATCTAACCAACAAACCTTCGAGCTTCGAAGAGCACGAGGTCTCCAAATATCCTTCTATTTGAGCCTTTAATTTAAGTTGAATGAGATGTGGATGAAGTTGTAGCAGACAAAAAGGGGAGAGGGACGAATTAATATGAACCAACATGCATTAATGATGTCCATATCTCTTATTCTGTTTGGAGTAAAGTTATTAATGTCACTTTTTATATATTTTTTTAAAATTCATATTTTCTTAAAATGATGAATGAGTTAGGAAATACTTTTTATGAAGTATATAATAAGCAAAAATGGTGATGAGTATTAACTTGGTTAGCCTAATTTAATGCAAAAATTCTTAAAAGCACATATTGCACTAATTTTCTAATAAAATTCAATCAATTTTCTTTATTTTATATCGACGTATATATATACATTTTTATTATCTCTTATAGTATGATAGAAGTTTCAATTTGGTCATCATAATTTAAAAATAGAAAATTTGAACATCTTATTTTATAAAATGTCTAGTTTTATCCTTCTGTCAAATAATTGATTCAAAATTTAATAATGTATTGATTAAAATATTATTTATTTATACAAAATTATTTATTTACATTAAGTTTATAAAATAATATAATACACACTTTTAAAAATCTTTGTAATTAAACAGGCAGTAAAAAAAGTTAGAGATCTCTTAAAAGTAATATAAATTTTAAAAACATTTTTTTATTATTTTAAACTTGATAATATTGGATTAAGCTGACTTGACCTAGTGATTTATATAAGCATGTCGTACTTGGTCAAGAATAAAAATTTTAATCTTGCATCATAATTAAGGAGAGGGAGTGTTCTAAAAATCTCGACTCTTGGTTTGATCTAAAATTATCAAAACTCATATTAACATTAGCATTAAAACGATGTATAGCTGTTGGCATCCCTCGAAATCATAGCAGGAGAGGGAGTGTCCTAAAAATCAAGTACCAAGCTACCCTTGTTCATCAAATGGCATCATTTTATAATTGAAGTGTGTAAATAAGAATTTGCTTAGAAGAGTGGAAAAGGAAGCATATCATAATATTGGATAGGATATCATTGGATATTATTCCTTCTAATCATGTGTACCGCTCATTCCCTAATTTTGCAAGCAAATCAAAACCAAGGCTCACAGAGTCATAGTATATGTCATCCACCAAAGGTAATCGTAAGTGGTATATATCGGAGTATACTGTTGAATCCATCATAATGAATAATCATTACAACAATCTAAAAAGATGAACAAAGCTACAAAACTGAAATACAGTAAAATGGTATCAATATGCATCAAGCCAGCAATTTCTTTTTCCTAAATGTAAAATTCAAATTTGAACATCGTTAAACTTTATATAGCGGGCCAACGGTAGATTCAATCCCTACTTTAAAAAATAATGGGACTAAAGAATAATTTAAAATTTAAAATTTAAAATTTAAAATTAATGTGTTATTAGTAAAGACAAAATGGGAGTATGTAAGCGAAGAGTGAATAGTAATTGCGTTATGAGTACAGAAATTTGAAATTTAAAAAAGAAAAAGTATGTTAGTTAATTAAGTGGAATTAAAATAGTGAGGGAGAGAGAAGTGTAGACAAATGGCAGTTGGGTTACACACAACTACAATGACAAATGTCGCCAACCAGTGGGCCCATGTTTCCTCGTCTCTCTCCGTCTCCTTCATATTTTGAACTGTCTCATAGGGACCCTCCAACCTTAATAAAAGCAGCTTGTCTTCAACATTCTATACTCCAACTCTTCACCTCTCATCTCTCTCCCTCTTTTTCTCCTCTTAACTCTCGTCTCTTTAATAAATCTGCTTCACTCTTTAACATACACTTCGTCCCCATAACGGCGAGTGCCACACAAGCATGGCTAAGTCTGTGAATGATGCTGGCTTCTGGCTTCCGTCGCAGTTCCTCACCGACGGCGACAAAGAGAACGACAAGAATGGTGCCAACGCAGATTTAGATGCGGCTTTCGGCTTCCCTTCGGAGTTTCCCTACGAGTTCGACTCCTTCGGGGTCTCCTCCTCCTCCCCCTCCGCTCTTGGCTCGCCGGTGGAGTCGGTGGCGGGTTCGACGGAGACAGAGAGCACCAATGACGTCGACGAGGACTTTTTCGCCGCCTTAACTCGCCGGCTGAGTCAGTCGTCGCTTTATGAAACTCCGAAGCTCACTGTGGCCACTTGCTGCGCTAGAGACAAATCTGAGGTAAGAAATTTAGGGATTTCTTTGAAATTTTTAATTTCCTACAAGCACTTTTGAAAACTGATCCGGGTCGGGTCGGATCTTTGCAGAGCCAGAAAACTTGGGGCTTAGCTCGCTCGCCTCAGTCGACGCTGAGCGGAATCGGAAGCTGGTCGGGTCGCAGCGCAGTCTCCGGCGACGGGAGCCCAAATATAGCTTCCCAGGTTCCGTCTCCTCCAACGACGCCGTTTCCTGCCAAGAACGACGTCGCTTGGGAAGTAATCTACGCCGCCGCAGGGCAAGTTGCGAGGTTGAAGATGAACGGCGAAGCGTCCAAGTATGACCTTCAAAACGTTGCGTTTCTGGGTGCCCCACGAGCTTCGGCACCAAAGAATCCTACAGCATCCTTGTACTCGAACCAGAACTTCATTCAGGTGAGCTAGGCAGAGACCTTGCTATGTTAAAATTTGAGCATGCCCTCTGCCTTCTTGGTCAAGGCCTTATTGTGTTTTTTGGTTCTGTAGGTTCAGCCTCAGCAGGTGATGAAGCAGCAGTGCGCTTCAATCTGGGGAAGGCAAGCTAAAGCAGACTGGCTAGCTCAGCAGCAGCATAAGATGCAGAACAGAACAGGGCTCAACATAGGATATGAGAGTGTAAAATGTGGGCGTCCCATGTCTCTGTCACAGCCTGCGTGGCCTCCTCTACAAGTTCATCCCCAAAATAACCACCAACATGTTCCGCACAATGGATCTGGATCGAGAGCCGCCGTGCACGGCGGATCTGGGGCAAGAAGGGGATGTGGTGGAACAGGGGTTTTCTTACCTCGGCAATATGGGAATCCACCAGAAATACGCAAGAAAACAAGTAATCACTCATTTTTGAAGTGGTTTCTTCTATTATGTGTGTTGGAAGGGCTTGTTGATAGGTTATTTCTAACATGCAATGTGTTTGTTTGTCAGCGTGTGCACCTGTCCTGCTTCCCTCAAAGGTTGTTCATGCTCTGAACTTGAAGATTGATGACTTGAATGCAACTAACCAAACAGGCTTCCCTGCTTTTGCCACACACTATGGTGAGTTTGAGTTTGATATTCTTTGAAGAGTTTAAGTTCTTTTGCCACACACTATGGCTAGAAGTTTGTCACTCATGGATTGTGTTTTGGGTTTTTGTTCTGCAGATACAATGGTAGCTCGGAGAAATGCTTTACTGTTGCAGCAGCAGAGACTAAGTGTAAGGCCTGAGGAAGCAGTCAATCATGAACTACGCCTACCTCAGGAGTGGATATATTGATTCAATGTTAAGTTAAAGAAATTAGTTAAAGCGTAGTAGGTTGTGTAGGGAAATGGTATTTTGCTTTTTATATATATTTTTTGGATAGGGATGAAATCGAAGAATGTCAAGGTAATTCAGTTGCAATAAAATCATCCATTTTTTGGGACAAGATTGCAGCTTCTGGGATCTACGTGGTTTTGGTTGAAGAAGAAACAGTGAAAGAGTAGGAGTTTAGGGTTTTGTTTTGGTTGTAATAAGGTAAGCAAAGCAAGGCAAGATGGTTTTCTTCCATTCTCGAAGGTGAGTGGTGAGTGATGGAAAAGAATGAGGGAGAAAGGGGATTGGTGAAAATGTCGAGCATGCAGTGAGTGATTAAAGTTTTATGTGTAGCCTGTAAAAACCCCTTGCTTGTAATAGTATGTAATAACTTATACTATGTAATAAAGTGAAGTTATTTCATCTGTCATACTACTATCTCAGTACTTTCATGACCTTCGATTGTTGTTGTTCATGGCTGATGTGGTTGAAATTGAGCTCCCAACAAAGGCTGTTCTTACAATAATGGTGAATTTAATATCAGAATCATTAAAATAACATTATGATTGATTGTAATGAGAAGATTTCATTCAAGACTGAAAGAGGGAAGAGAGAATAAGAAACTATTGGAATTGGGCGTTGAAAGGAAAGAGGTGGTGGGGCCCACATCTCGGTCACTTCTATCTGCATCTCCCTCTTTTTTTCTTAAAAGAGGCAAAACCCTAACGACAAACATATACATCTTTGAAACTTGTAGTTTCTCTTTTACAACGTAGTTACAGATAAAGCGTTTTTATTAATTTAAAAATATTTAATAATTTAATTAATAATAATTATTAATTTATCAACTTGAATTTATAAAATCAAACTAATATTTTCTTATCTCAAAAAGTAGTGAACTTTAATTTGCATTAGAAAGTCTTAAGTTAATCTAATATCTATAATTGTAAGTTAAAATACCAATGAGCTTTTACCCAATTTTTTTCAAATATTATTAATATATTATAATTTAAAGAGATTAAAATATGATGCGATTCAATTTGGAAATACAAATTAATGCTCTAATTTTACCCTACAATTCAAATTCCCAATTCCCAATTCCCATTAGGAAAGTGGTAATCTGATTCGTGGTTTGACCCAGTCAAAAGTCGTATTTTTTATATCTCTTCCGATAGTTGTTGCATGCTTTTGTTTTTTCAAAGTCGTAATTCGTACATGTGACATGTCGCGGCTTTTTCACGTATCCGCTTATTTTACTCTTTTCCCACTTCCTAGATTCTTGTTCTTGTTTATTTTTGAAACTGCCAAATACAACTTTGATTGTCATTTGCAAAAATAAAACCCTACATATATACTATATTTGCAAAAATAAACTACCAAATACAACCTTGATTATCATTTTCAAAGTCGTTTAGTTAAGGTTAACGTTAGCATGTTACAGTTCCCGCTTAATCTTTATACTTAAACAAAAATGTAAAAATTGCACATCTTTGTGTTTCTACTAACTTTTAAATTAAATAAAAAATTTGCAATTTAACTTTTTCTTTTAAATAAATGGTAGTGGTAAGGGTTGTATAATTTAAAAATATCGAGCGTAGAATAGCAGCGATAGTGGAGTACAGCTATAAAGTAGGGAGCGATTTGAGCGTTAATTAGGCGTAGTGTGCATGTGGGTTGGGTGTACGATTCAACTTAATGATTTAAGAGTTGGGTGATTGATAATGATACACACATACTTTACCTCTTTAGTTTTGTTTTTGATTCTCAGGATTAGAGGAATATTTGAATTAATTACTTTGGAGGCTGATTAGGTTACATGATTTGATCCATTTCACCAGCCAAAAAAAGAGAATAAACATACTTTTAGAGTTTAAACATTTTAATCCAAATTCATACGCTGAAAAATTAGTTTATATTGTTAAGTCTCGTGTAAAAGTTTTAAATGTAGAGTATGTTTCGTGATAAAAATGTCCAAAACAAATTAATCTAATATTTTTACACATCAAAATTTGTGTTATTTAATCGATTTGAAACTTTATATATATGTATTATTATTTCAATACCTATATATATAGCTAGCTGTCTTTTCAGCATCCAAGGAATATAACTCGTGTCATTCTCTCACAGTGCTAGCTTCACACTTCACACATATATAGTTATATACTATTATGTCACTGTTTAACTTAATTGTTATTCGTTTTGCACTCAAAAGAAAAGTTGTGATACAAATACACATCCATGTGTCTGATAAATTATTGTAGTTAAGGTCATCATTTTCAAGCATTTTCAAGCAATGCCCATATATATACATAATGGTTGAAGAGCCCCTTTTAGGAAAATAATGAAAACACATGGTGTTGTGTGGATGTGGCTTTGCCAGTAAGATTGCAAGCAAAATAATTGAAGTGACATGGAAGGAAGGTGGGAGGTTTCAACATTTGGATATGTGAATAGTGGTGTAATATCACAATCATGTGTGATGATATTTTAATAAGTATTATTATTTTGGGTCTCAATGATAGTTGTAAAAGTAAATTATACTTGTATTTTTTGAAGGTGTGAATATATACATAAATTTTTTAAATTTAAAATTATCAAAATATTCTTAAAAATAATATTAATTTTTTTTATTAAAGATACAACTTATTAAAAATGTTATTTTAAAAATTTTAATTCATGGATATTTATTTTGGGTTAAAAAGAAAAAATTTTAAAAATTTTAATACATAATTAACACTTGTTATATTAAATAAATAATAAATACGAAGATATTTTTAATCAAAAAAAAAAAATTGTAGCATATCCTTCTTGTTGAAAAAGCTAGTGTAATATATCTTTTAATTTAAAATGAGAAAATATTAATTTTCAAAAAGAAAAGAGATAAGAATGTAACTTTTACATTTTTTCAAAGAGTATAATTTATCTTAATTATTAAATTTTTTTGGGGTGAAGCGTAATTATAAATTAGAGGGAGGGATGGCTGTGAGGGAAAAAGGATGAATGGGGCCTCAAACTAACTTTATTTCAGGCCCATATCTCCAGCCGTCAATCACGTTTCTCTGGGTCCATTATCCACTTACCCGGTCCGTTCTACTTTATATCTTTACGCTCATACAAATTGCTAAAATAAAATAACATAATATATCAATATATCTTTCATTTGAAGATCTACGGCTTCAAAAGTATTTATTTATATATAGTTTATTATGTGATTATATAGTACCTTCATGAAAATGAATGTCCTAGTAATTCTGTGCACTTAAATATTTGGACCAATTAAACCATTTTTTACATTTTTATCTATTTAGACCAAAATTGATAATATTATATTTTTGTTAAAAAATACTATTTTTATTGGTCAAATACAAATTTAATACTTATTATTTTTTTTTATAAAATATCAATATAATTTTTAAAAAAAATTAAAAAGATGATATAATTTTTACAAGGGGAGTGTAACTTACTTTAAATATTTGTCTTACTTTCCAGTGTTTTAAATTTTAATCGCTTCTAAATTGAAATTGTAATAAATTATTATTATTTTTAAATTATATAATTTTGGAGCGTTTCATTCGAAAATTATTGTAGCCTTCAATGAGAAGTAGGCGTATGTTAAGTTTGAATATAATGCACATTAGAATTTAGACTATGACAGGGTGAAGAATGAAGAAGATGTGCATTACATGTATGTAAACTCTAATATTCAGACTTTGTAAATGACTGTTTGTTTTTTTAATTGTAAACTTACAGTCACAAAAATTATATATATATTGGAAGTTCGTGTGTAAAGAGACACAACATATCATTTAAAAAAAAAAAAGGAAATGAGATATGTTTTACAAAAAAACATGATATTTTTCTTGATTTCTTTCAAATAAAAAGAATTACGTTAGCCTACCTAAAAAATTATGTATATTAAACTGAAGAAATTTATCTAGAATTGGATGTGAGTATATGCTTTTTGTTAAAAAATATGATTATATATCAAATTTTAGTTATGTATTTAAAATCAAATATGATCATAGCGTAAAATCTTGATAAAAAAAAATTAAAATTTCAATGTAAAATAAATGATCCACTTGCCAGTTGCAATGCAACGGGATAAGAGGCTATGAAAAAAAAAAATGTAAAGAATAATGATATGCGTGGGGCCGGGTTTGAAAATTATTTATTTTAACATTTTAGTCAAATTTTTGTTAAAGTTTTATTTTCTGTCTTAATTTCTTTTTAAATGTTTTTAAAAACTTCTAATACCGTTCTAATTATTAATGATATTCAAATTAAGAGATAAGTATTACAGATGTAAACCTGCAGACGAATTTAAGTAATTGAGTACTTATTTTGGTAGCAATATAAAATACTATAGTTTTATATTCTTTGAAAAAATAAGGTCAAAATTGTAAGAATTTTTTTACCCATATATTAATGTCATATTTATTGGATATTATTATCTAATAATTTATGAGATGGTTTCATAAATAATTGAAATGTTTAAATCATAATAAATTACTGTTAATTCTATCATAATTTAAATGAAATTATGAGAATTTTAATTTATCAAAATAATTAATTTACGTAACCAAAAAAAAAAAATTGATATCCATAATACGGTGCAACAATTGAGGCGCTTACTTGGGTTGCTGGATTGTATCTCTAAAATTAGTTGTCAATTTCTTGCTCAGGTCATTACTCTAAAATTACGCCACGTACCCTGCTTTTATTCTTTAATACTATAAATGATTTATACCAAAGAAAATAAAATGTTACCAATCATGTTATCTATCATTTAGTTTTCGGACAGGATTTATATATAATTAAATACATTCTTTAAAAAATCATATAAATTTTTTTAAGAAAACTCATTATTAAAAAAAAAATTTGTATAGACTATATATATATTAATTACTGATTAAAAAATTTAATAATATTTTTCTTTAATTTTCTACATAATTGCCAATAAAAATAATTAATTATATAATATTGAAACAATCATTTAGAGAGGGGGTCAGGTTCTTGAATTTGTTTTGGTGAATCAATGGCGTGTATTATGGCATGGCTCCACTTTATCCTCCTGTCATGCACTTCACCCACTCAATCATTTGCTTCTTTCAATCTACAAAAAATTCTTACTAGATTACATATATTACTTTCTACGATATAATACCCACTCAATCATTTGCTTCTTTCAGTCTATGAAAAATTCTTACATAGATTACATATTTTACTTTCTAAGTTATAATTTTTATTTTTTTACTTTAACTTGAAATCACATAAATTTTTACTTTCATATATTATCTATACTTTTTATTTTTTACTTTGAACTCACATAAATTTTTAGTACAAAAATATATTCTCCCAATCTATTTCAAAAACACACCAAGTTGACGCAACATTAGGCTGCCATTCATAATTATTTCCAAAACCCAACGAAACCCAGAT
The DNA here is from genome assembly GCA_031216115.1 of Senna siamea. Lineage (NCBI taxonomy): Eukaryota > Viridiplantae > Streptophyta > Magnoliopsida > Fabales > Fabaceae > Senna > Senna siamea. Next base: position 10,477,748 of record CM062367.1, on the reverse strand, counting down.
GGCTTTATATTTAGGCCTACTGCATAAGACATAATGGTAGGCCCAGTGAAATCATCTTGATTTTCATGGGCTCTTGAACCATGAGGCTGTTCTCGGCCCAATCGTCCAAAATACGAGTTTAGTAAATAGTCATACTCATACCAATCAAAATTTGAAAGGAAAAGATTAAAATTTTACAATAGATTCATATAAGTTGCACACATAACATAAGATAGAGTAATATAGACTATGACAGCGAATACCCCACACAAACTCAAACCATGTAGTTTATATTAAACAAAGCACAAGATGAAGAGCGACATTGATTGTTTCAGGCCTCAGGGCTTCAGCCAGTGATCTGAATGGGCTTGACGTCGGGCTTCTTCACCTCCTCCTTGGGAACGGTGACGGTGAGCACGCCATTCTCCATGGAGGCCTTCACCTGATCCACCTTGGCGTTCTCCGGCAGCCTGAAGCGCCGAAGGAAGCGTCCGCTGCTCCTCTCCACCCTGTGCCACGTGTCGTTCTTGTCTTCTTTCTCCCTGCTTCTCTCCCCGCTGATCTGCAGCACGCGCCCCTCCTCGATCTCTACCTTCACCTCCTCCTTCTTCAGCCCCGGCAGGTCCGCCTTGAACACGTGGGCCTCCGGCGTCTCCTTCCAGTCAATGCGGGTGTTGGCAATGGCCGCCGTCTCGCTGGCCAATTCGGAGCGAGGGCCGGGGACGAGGGCGTTGGAGGGTAAGTCCTGGAAGGGATCCCATAGGTCAAGGGAGAAGGGGTCGAAGACGTTGGTCCTTCTTCCCGTGCCGAAGAAGCTTGGAATGAGCGACATTGTTGAGGAAGCTTAGTGGTGAGAAATTGATGTCTTGAAGTGATGAAGGATTCTTGTTTGATGTGCTGTGTGAGGTAGTGGGTTGTGGATGAGATGTATTTATAGGAGGAGGGTGAGTTCGTGATGGTTCGGGAGAACGAAGGAGATTGGAGGAATAATCAAAACTGAAAAATATGATAATGAGTCATCAGGATGGTAGACACTAGAGAGTAGAGAGGAGTCTGGAGAGTTATGGAAAGTGAAAGCAGGAGATGCTTCCCGAACGTAGCAGATTTTTTTATTTACTTCTTTTGCCACGTCATCTATACCAGTCTCTAAATCAATCAATGTCACACTGAGCTTCCTTTTTTTTTTTTTTTTTTCTAAAAAGCATGATTTTTTAAATATCAACGCTCTAAAATGGTGCTCCTTTTATCTCTCCCTCAATGGTTTTCAAAGTAATTCATTCCCCTTCTTTTCTTCACTCTTCCTAACATTGATTTGATCAATGATTAAAAAATTAATTCAATATAATATAAATTTTTAAATTTTATTTATCATTGAAATGATTAATAAAAATAACGTTTGTTGGAATATTTTTATTGGGCAAAATAAGAAAATATATTTTTGATAAATAAAATCATTTGTTTAAGAAATAAAGAAAAATTGAGTTGGATTTGTTTATTTAAAAAGATAAAAATATTTTAGACTTGCTTTTGAAATAATACACTTCAAAATTTAAGTTTTCAACATTTTCTAAAGGTTGCAAGAAATTAGGAGACTATAATACAAGTCTAACAAAAATTAGAAAAGAAAAGAAAATTTATCTTACCTAAGGTTACATGCTCTCAAAAAGAAAGTACAACAAAAAAAAAAAAATTTATCTTGAATGACGAAGAAGCTTTTCTTTCTACAAGACAAATAGTACTAATTCGAAAAATGAAATCCATAACGTGAGAAACACTTAAGATCTACTACCAGTTATGACTATAACATTCATTATTATTTTTATGAGAGAAGTTTGTTAATTTTTATTAACTATTTGTGTATGTTGCATATAGTTATATTAGTACAAGAGTTGGATTAATTAATAGTGAGATAATTGATCTAAAAGAAGATAAGAATTAAAATAAAAAAAAAAAGTTTAAGTGTAAGAAACACAATTTTAATCAAAAGATTTACTATAACTAACAAACTTTTAAAATTTTTGGCCAATAATTCAGAGACAAATTGGTAATTTTGTATATATACGAAGAAATTATCATTTAGAAACTGAATGATTAGATATTAGGATCAAAATTTTAATTTTTAAACTGTCTATATAAGGTTGGAAGTTAGATTCCCTCCTTATCAAAATTCAGAATTGGACTTTTAGAGAGAGAAAAAGAGAAACCGAGTAGAGAGAGAAAGTGAAGAAGAAAAAATCAAACCTCCACTTCTAGTAGGAGTTGAATCCAAGAAAGTGTTTAGGAATACATCTAATACAATAATCAGCTTACAAGTAAGGAATTAAGATAGCAAAATAACTTAATCCTTTTAATTTTGAATTAATGTTCATGTTGATGAAAATGATGAGTTTGGTGTTGCTTAAAGAGAGGGATTAAAACTACATTCTTGATATTTTTTAGTATTATTGGATGTTTTAAACAGCATGAATATACTTATGTATGCTTAAATCAGATTATGAAAAATGAGTTTTTACTTTTCAATAAAACTGAGGTTAAATCCAAGATTTGAGTAAGATTAAGCGGTGTGTTGGGCTGTTTTTATATGTCAAACGATGTTTGGAAGTTTATTTTGAGTTTATGAATTTCAAAACGAGTTTATAAACAAGTTTTTGAAGTAAAAATCTAGGTCAATAGCAAGTCTAAAAATAGAGCATAATGTAAGAGTCGACTGGTCTTGAAGTAGTTGACTGTCGCATTTTTTAGATGCCCAGAAACACATCTAAAGCTCTAACAGTTGAATGTCAGCCTTTGAAATTCGACTACCGTATTCTTTAATTTCCAAAAATTTTCTAGGAATGCTAACAATCGACTATCGCACTCTAACAGTTGTATCCAAGCTCGAATCAGTAGCTAGCAATGATCACTAGGCCTCTAGCAGTTGACTAATAACTCTTGGGTTAGCATTTTGAAGGTGGACAAAAAGCTAACAATCGACTGGTAGTGGGGTACCAGCCAACTGCCATTCTCTGTGGATGTATTATGAACTCAATAACATGTTTGAAAAGATATTTAGTCCAAAAACTTCACTTAAACAAGGGATTTAAACATAAAATGAGAAGGGTAACATGTATTTGAAATTAAATGAAAAAGAGCAAATGTATTATGAGATTTGAGAAGGAAAAAGAAAGAATAAATAAGAGAAATAAGAATATATTCTTAGTATATGTATTAAAGGTAGATAGGTTCATAATTGAATGATTGATTGCCAGTATGAGAAGATAATTAGATATTCTACAGTTACCGTGATAGTTATAAATTCTAAGTTAGTGAACTTGATAGCCAAATTAAGAAGGTCACGTACTTAGAATTTCATATGACTATAGTAAGTGCCGAATCACCATAATATATATGCTTATGAATATCGTACTGAGATATGAACTATCCAAAAGGGAGACGGTGATTTCAAAGATTTGGAGATCCTTATGATATGTACTTATTATATGGACTCCTAATGTGTGGAATCTTATTGTGGAAACTCTTTTATACTTGGATCCACAGGACGCTCTAGAATGTACATGAATATGATGCAGCAGTTGAGAATTGCCAATGGGCAAATATTACAAAAAAGGTATGAGTACAAGATTTTAAAGTATGAAGTTGTTCACTTAGTGACTCTCTTGATTTTTTTTATTACACAATGATTATCGTGATTTTGGCTGAGGCCAACGAGAAGTAGTCTTATTTCCTTACTGCTCTTTATGTGAATGCAATCATATTACCCATATAATCTGATTATATTTATGAATATAGGTACATCGTTAGTGGTGGATAAAAATTGAAGTATGCATGCACTATAAGTATAAATGTGAGGATTTTCATGTATGGTGACCCGATAAACATGACATTTTATATGATGATGAGAAGAATATAGTATTTTTTGTATGAGTACAGTGGTATAAATTAGCAATTTTATAAATTGGTTGTTATTGCTATTGAGATTTATTCTCATGAAAAAATGCTGGATTGTATTAGATGTCTAGGTACCAAATCTTTTTGGAATTGGAAGTAGAGTATCTAGAAATTCCCTTCTTGGGATATCTTCTTATCATTAAAGAATTTTGGGTACTGTTAGTGGTCGAACATCCCTAAGTATTGTAAGAGACAGGGGATGATATTTTAAATATTTTGGGAGCATGTAAATGAAAATTTTGAGATAAGAAAAGTATGAAGGCATATATATATAAGGACATGTAAGAAAAAAGAGGTATTAGTGGCAGAACTGTTGCCTCCTTATCTTAATTGACTAATTTTTGTAAACTCACATATTTATAGGTATATATATCTTAATGGGTAATTGATGTATATGTAATTAATCATGTATGTGTATGAAGGTGTATACATATATAAATATTCTATTTTACTTATTTCTCTTGTGTAACGTGTGAGAACCTAAGTGTAGTAACCCAAACTAATGACACTTAATTATCTAACTTGGTAAAAAGTTAAAATTCACTTGAGTAGAGGCAGTAGTGACTCACCAATCTTGTTGAATATTATATTATTTAATTAACAAAAAAGAATCATAGGATTGAGGGTATTATAATGACCATATTCATCCATGGGTCTGCTTTGCTGAAATAAACTTATATCTTTTGTCAAAGCCATAAAAATGTTTAAAGCTAATAGGTTGAGCATGTTGTATTAAACACTCAGCACAAATTTGAACTCTCAACGTCTCTCTTACATTTATTACTCATTCCAACATGCTAAAAAAATTGAAGTTTAATTACTGGTGAATTCTTCAGAAGAATAGAGGTTGAGAAAGTTAAAAATTTGAGAGTTCACTTGCATTCTCTAAAGTTTATTGATTGCTTGTGAATTGTCCATTTTCTTTAAGTAAGATTGTTGCAGTTTCATTGTATTTGAGTCTAAATTTACTTATTCCTTTTGTCCTTCTGTTTAGGTGTTTGGTAAAAATTTAGTACCGTTAGGAGAGAGATTTAATGATTGTTTCAAGTCAGTGGATTGTTGATTTGAGTTTGTTTGAAAAAGTTTTTGAAGTTGTTCATTGAGAGTATTTTAGAGAAGTAAAAGCAAGTGTATTTATATTTTTTAAAATTTTTTGGTGAATATAAACATATAAGTAGTGTATGCTAATCATTTAAGTGAATGGTTTCAGGTTGTATGCTCTAGTAATTACTTACATAGTAAAATATTCTTGTTTTATGCTTAAAAAAAAGACGTAAGATTAAGTTTGGATATTTTATATATGCACCTTGTATGTTTTTGTTCAAACATATACTTTTAAGTACCTAAAATACTTGTAAATTTTAATTCTATAATATTTCTTAGAAAAATCATTAGATACACTATATCTCCGTATTTTGACAAGAGATAAATTATAAAAATTAAGTTGAGAGGAAGAAATGCATGGGCCCCGTTGCCACGAGTGCTGAATGGTCCCACAGAAACGACACCTCACGTATGTTATGTTCGGAGTGAACGACACCTAACGGACATGTGTTTAAAGGAAATCTCACACACTAGACAGTTCACAGTACACTTGTTTTCTTTGCGTCCCCTGTATATATAAAACACCCTCTCCCTTCCTCATCGATCATCAATACTCAAAAATATTGATAGCTGACACACGCCTTAGTTCACCATGTCACTCATCCCAAGCTTCTTTGGAACTCGACGGAGCAACGTCTTCGATCCCTTCTCTTTGGATGTGTGGGATCCCCTTGAGAGCGTCCTCTTCTCCGGCAACGTGCCGTCCACTGCTCGGGAAGCCAGCGCCGTAGCGAGCACGCGCGTGGACTGGAAGGAGACACGCGAGGCTCACATATTCAAGGCAGACCTTCCTGGGATGAAGAAGGAGGAGGTGAAGGTGGAGGTGGAAGATGGGAGGGTGCTGCAGATTAGTGGGGAGAGAAGCAGAGAGCAGGAACAGGAGGAGGACAGGTGGCACCGTATGGAGAGAAGCACAGGGAAGTTCATGAGGAGATTTAGATTGCCTGATAATTCTAAGATGGATCAGATCAAGGCTTCCATGGACAATGGGGTTCTCACTGTTACGGTGCCTAAGCAGGAAGAGAAGAAACCAGAGGTCAGGCCCATTCAAATCTCTGGATGATGCTGCTTCTGTCTTCAATCTTCAATAAAGGAGAGCATGGTGTGTTTTCCCGTCGTCAAATCATGTGTGCGTGTCTGTGGGATGTGTTAATGTGTAGTAAATTTTTTGAAGTTTCATCGTGTGGCAGTTGTTTTTGTTAAATGTTAATATACTGTAAGAAAGAGCGGGTTGTCTGGGGGCTGCTTTCCTTATTGGTTAAATAAAGTATTCATTTTTGCTTAATTTATATATTTTTATTTTTATATATTTTATCTTATTTATATGTTAAAATATAATTTTAAAATCTCAAAATCATATATAACAGCGGAAATTAACAATTCCTGCACGGCTGCACAAGCTTCCAACTAGTAATAAATAATAAAATTAATAGTGTTTCTTTGTTTTTCTTCTCTCAAATATTAACGTGATGACGGATCACGCCTTAAAAAATCAATTCAAAATCCTTGTTTTTCTAAAATAAAATTGAAAAGAAGAGTATGTTCATTTCTTTTAATTTTATTTGGATTTTTTCGCGCCTTAGTTCTTCAGTATTATAATATTATAATAGCTAAAAGTTGCATTAACATTCCAACACTAATGTTCTTCACAGACCACAATACAATAACTTAAATTCAGTGATTACTCTAAGACACATGATAAAATAGATTCAGGCCCCATATTAAGAAAATGTAAGATCAATGGCATACTCTCAATCAATCAATCATCACACACTATGAAACCGCAACCAATTAAAGAGTGGATAAGAGAGTGACGATCATCCCCTCTATGGGGTCATGAGGACACCCTTGTAATGTCAAATTTCTCCATGATCAATATCAATTTCCTGCACGTTAATTTGCTTACAGAAGGGTAGGGGACATATTCAAAGAAGCAAAAGCAGAGTAGACATAAAATAAAACACACTTCCAGATAGACTTAATTACATATTAAAGGTCCGAAATCCATACCAAAATAGATCATGAACAATGTCTGACATCAGTGTCAGACACAAGTTCATTGCAATCCACAACATAGACAACTACTCCCCATCCAAACCCTAACCTAGCCATAACCATTTCTAGTTTTTACAGAGCACAAAAGGTATATTCAGACCTAGGATTTTAACCAGAAATTTTAATGGACTTGACATCGGCTTTCTTCACCTCTTCCTTAGGAACAGTCACAGTGAGCACACCATCCTCCATTGCCGCCTTGATCTGATCAACCTTAGCGTTCTCCGGAAGCCTGAACCTCCTGGAAAAGCTCCCGCTGCTGCGCTCAACGCAATGCCAGGTGTCGGTTTTGTCCTCCTGTTCGCGGACCGTTTGTCCACTTATCTGAAGAACCCTTCCATCTTCGATCTCCACCTTCACTTCATCCTTCTTCAGACCAGGCACGTCGGCTTTGAACACGTGCGCCGTAGGAGTCTCCTTCCAATCGATGTTAGCGCGAGCTAAGGACGACATCTCAGAGGGGAAACCGGAGAGGGAGCGATTGGGCCATCCTTCGAATGGGTCCCACGCTTGCAGCGAAAATGGGTCGAAGGTGTTTGAGCGGCGGCTAAGCCAGGTTGGAATCAGCGACATGGAGGGGAATCGCAATAGTAGAGATGACGAGAGAGCAAAAGTAATTTCAGCTAAGAGAGGAAAGTGGAGGAGGGAAAATATAGAGCAAGGATTGTTCATGATAATTCCAGAATGTTCTATTGTGGTCCGAATTCCCGCTTTTTGACGGTTGCGATTGCACAAAATCCTGTACGTGCAAAATGACAAAAAAATTAGCTACATTTTTTAATACAATATATACATACATATATATATATATATATAAATATATAATTCATCTATTAAAAAAAATTTTTGTCAAATTTTTTATTATATATACAAAAATTTATCTAAATTTAGTCCTTAGAACGAATGTGCAACACATCTTTTAACTATAATTCATTTACAAATATTTACTTAAGTTATAAAATCAAAAAATTTTATCATGTTTTATAATGATTAAGTAAGAGTTGTAATATAAGAATATATATTTTTGTTAGGGATTTAACATTGTTAAAATTTTATTCATACTCTTAAATTTATTATCAAATGTATATATAAAGTTTGAATGTATAATTAAATATATTTTCAAAATTAGCATGAGTTAATATTTTTTTTTCAAATATTTTAATGTTACTTTTAATACTACATTACTATTTTTTATTAATAATTTAAATTTTATTAAGTTATGGAATAAAATTAATTAAAATTTAAAATTTTAGAGTAAAATTAAACATAAAAAAAATTTAAAAATAAAATTAAAAATTAATGTAAAATTTAAAGATATAAAAAATACTTTTATTTTCATTAAACTTATGATAATATATAACTTATAATTATTTACTAATAATTTATTACTTTGTAAGCTACAATTACAAAAGGAGACAAATGAAGTTAAAATGTATAGCTCATCTATAACTTGACCATGGACCATGTGTGATGACGGTCTACTAACAAAAAGTAGGAAGACATATTTACAGTTCTTGATTGGTTTCACTGGAATAACAATCACTCTCCTCATCAAATGATGCTACTTTGGAAGCACTAATCCTAAACGAAGCTGATCGAATCTTATATGGCAACTTGAGATTAGTTTCAACCACTCCACCCTCTGCTTTTGCTTCCTCTTTCCTCAAGTCACTAGGAGGCAGGAAGCAATCCATGGACAAGCCCTTTACGTTAAAATCCACTTCTTCAATGTTCCAAACCTCTTCCATTCTCGTTCTCGAATGACTTTCAGGTCCTTCCCCAAACCTGAACAACGACACCCAACCCTCCCTATGTGTGTGATGCTAATGCCATCTACGTTTCTATGGTCTTGTATCAATGAATCCATGCAAGTTTCCTATTATATGCCATCGTTTCCTAGTACATCTTCTAGTTGTACCAATGGACCTATTCTTTGGCTGAAGTGGCTCCAAACTGTGTATCGTATTATCTCTATGTTGTTGTTGCTTCTTGCTCGTAGTGTCGATGCTTCGGCTTCTAGTTTCAATATGAAACAATATTTGTTGTTCACTGTCCTCTAGGTGTCCTCTAGCTGATGCACATAGAATTGGTGAATAGATTGGCTGTTGACCTTGGATCAAAACCATGTTCAAAACAAAAAAATCCTCCCAATTATCAATAGATTTGGGCCTCAATGATGTTTTGGGCCAAGTACAAGACTAAGGCCCAATAAAAACATGAGGAAGATAATTGTTGACTTTTGGGATGTTTTGAGGAACGGGTTTAATCCGTAATCCTCTCTTAAATTGTTGACTTTTCGAATTTAATACTAGGAACACTTTTAAGGCAAGAGCAAAATTCTAAACAAACATGAGGTTTAAGTCAATTCCCCCCCCCCCCCCCTTTTTTTCTTTGCTTGTGTTCTTTTCTTTCTTCTTCTTATTTTGCTTTTTCTGTTTTGGCTTAAGGTGTGCTAGAGAGTAGGCTGACAACATTCCCAATCCTCTCTTTTGTTAACGTTTAAGAAAACAGGGAAGCCACACCAACGAACAGAGTGTTGAAGTAGCAAATATGAAAACATTCTTACATTCAGATTTCAGATTTCAGATTCAGAATGAAGAATTTAGAGGAAGACAATGAGTTTTGAAAACCAAAAATGCTTAATCCTATTACTAGTTGATGAAAATTTGGACAGTTTTGAGGCCCTGGGTGACAGGAACCCCAAACTACGAACTTTTATCAGTTTCAAGTCCAAACAGAGTTTAACGCAGAAAAATTGAATAGACTATGAAAATCAGTGAAAGATTAAAGTGAAATGAAATGAATCTGGACCTCCCTAATAATGAAGCCTATAGAGTATAGAAGAAAAATTATACCTGTAAGAAACGCCTGATGGTATTGGTGAGTGAGTGAGTCTTAAATTTCATGAGTTAAGAGTTTCAAGTAAAAACAACTTTTTCATGGGACATCATATATATTGCCGGTATTAAAGTGTACTTATTACTTTTCACTTTTCAGAGGACACTATCACTCTCACTATCTTGTGCTCTTCAAAATCATATTCATTTATAATTAATGATAAAATTCAAATTGAAGATTTCAAGTTTGAAACTAAAATGAAATAAAATCTACTTACATTGTTTTTTTTTTCTTTATGTTGATAGTTTGGGTTCCAGACATAGCCTATGGGCTATGTCTGTCATGTCAATTATTTTATTGAATAATATGAATATTTATTTCTTCAAAATTAAAAAAATTCAATCCATAATAAATCAAATTAAAATAACTGTGTGATGTTAAGCATGTAATCGTTGGGTTCTAATGAGGGATTCATTAGCAATTAGATCATTTAACCTCGTAATCTTATCCCTTTTTTTTAAAAAAAAGATGCGACCAACATTCTGAGGGGAGAATGGTAGCCCATGGGTGTTTAGGAAGACATGAATCTATGAATGTGTGGAAGCGGCAGAGGCATCTGAGCTGTGTCCCTCATCTTGCTTCCCATGATTTATGGTTTAATTAAAGGAAGCAACCGAATGGCCTATGGTTGAAGCGACACGTACCCAAATCGTATTGCGCGGAGAGGCTAAGGCATTATGCGACAAAATATTTATTGTCGTTTCCAATGATGTCTTGCACGTTCTCACCAAGTGGGATTATTCGTATTTCTTCTGGTCTTTATCTGTTGGAGTGGCCACCAGGTAACAAACAATCTTCTTGTTTCAACTTACATTACCTTTTATTTATTTATTTTCTGAAAACATAAATTAAGATTATTTTTATAAAGGTTATCTTATTTGCCGCCTATCAAATCTCCTTAGATTACTTTGGAATTAGTTTCTATGGTTAAAATATATCTTGCAACTGATACGCTCACCCGATATTCCATTATTATAATAGATCAAATTCATATACAACTTTTTATATTTTTATTATAATTTTTTTTTTTTGGAGAAACATAATACTTTTAATTAAAACTGAAAGTTCAATACATAATTTTCTAGCAAATGTGATAACAGATTCAAGAATATTTGTAAACTAGATACAAGGAATTAGATATGATAGAGACTTCGTTAAATGATGAGATGCTTTATTGCACTCTCTATTCACATTAGTGAAACTAAAGTATTCAAAAGCATAGTTTAGAGAGATGCAATCTTGCATGATGATGTCTGACAGAGAGATGTCTTGAGCTTTCTGATAAGCACGAAAGACCTTCAAGCAATCTGTTTTGTTTGTAGATGATTCACACTGCATTGCTTAGCAAGTTGTAGTCCCCATCTTAGTGCAAGAGTTTCCACAATTGAGGCTTCATCTTCTTGTGACTGTTATCATAAGAATAACACCTTGATGATCACGAACAACAGCACCCAGGCTCTATTCACCATTAGAAAGTTTTGTTGCATCAGTATTTAATTTAAAAAGTTGAAAGGCTGGCGTTTTCCAATTCCTATCTCTTATATCATCAGAACCTGCACGAATTGACAAATTAAGCTAAAAATATGTTAAAATAGAAATGGCTTATAAGATCTTTTTTTTTTTTTTTTAAATTTCATATGCTTTGTTTTGATTAAAAAAATCTTATTTTACTTATAAAATTTTTTAAGCAAAAAAAAGTGTGTAAATTTTTTTTTTTTTAAAATTAATTATATGAGAGGTGAATTATATAAATAATATATATATTAATTTTTAATTAAAAAATATGATGATAAAAATATAAAAACAACGTATACTTTTTTTTATTATAATTTAGTTTGCCAAGTGAATCTCAATATTAGCTTCACCTAATAATAATAAATTAATAAAATACCCTTTTTATTAACCAAAAATCAAATCTCATTTCCCTATTATTTATGAACTAATCAGATGAATTGGTCCAGGAGCCTCTAATAGCCTAAAAAATTACACCCTTTTAAATTTGAATGAAAACTACATTTTCACTTTGAAACACAATTTTGATTAGGGTAATAAAATTTGAAGAATAAATTAAAAAGTTTTATTTTTTAAAAATCTAATTGTGAGGAGAGTGACATTTAATTTCATGAAATTTATTAAGGATCAAGTGGAAAGAAAAAAAATTGTTTTTGAACAACTAAATTAATAATTTTAATTTTACAAAAAATAAAACATTAATTTATTGGGAAAAAACATCAAACTTTCTTTCTTGTTGAAAAGATATTTTAATTGGAAAATGGAAAGTTTTGAAAATTTTAAAGTCTTTGACTTTTTAAGCCAAATGCCTCTTAAAATTGTGAGAACTCAGTTATGAATTAGAGATTTAGAAGTATTTCTTATGCAATTGAAACTTAATATAATTTCGAGCGGTAAACTGTAATGAATATCGAAATATGATTTTTTTTTTCTTTTATCTTATTTGACTTAGTTCATTTCTTCAAATGTGAGATAAATAAAGAGAAAAATTATTTCTTGATTTATATATAGATTATTTTTATTAATTTAATTCTTTGTATATAAAAATACTTTTAATATTACCCTTGAACTTAAATTTTATTTATAATTTTTTTGTTAACAGAATATTGAAATGTAATTTAATTAATAATATAATTATTTCACATGTCACAAGTTAATATACTTAAGATAAAATATCTATATATAAATTAAAATTACCTAATTGTATATATACATATATTTATTTATTTGGTTATTAAAAGTATTTTTGACTAATTACATATATAAAATTTTTTTTAATATGATATAAATTATCTATTACCTATAACTTTTATGTTCGTATAAAACAAATTTTAGTTAACATTTAGTTAAGTGATACGTTTAGATATAAATATAGTTTAAATAAAAATATAATATTAAAAGTATTTTTATCTTTGAAAAATTAAATTGATGAGAATAATTTATAAATAATTAAATTAAAAATTACCGTATCTTTTAATGACCAAAATAAATTTTTTCTTGGTAAATAAATAATAGTATATATAGATATGCTTATATTATATAGTTTTTTTGCTAGAATAAATTAAGATATTATATATGTATTTGTGATCAAAAGAAGAGTAAATCATATTTTTATCTCTTTAGAGATGTTAAAATTACACTCCATTCTTTTTTAATTTGAAATCTTACATTCTCATTTTTTGAAAAATTAAAAAATCTATAATTTTATCTATGTTAAATAAAAAATCTTTTAAAAATATTAAAATTTATTATAAAATATATTTTTAAAAATTATAATATTTTATTATAATTTATTTTGAGTTATAAATAATAAATTCATTTTATTTTAAGTTACAACATATTTATTTATATTAGTAAAATATATAAATAATAAATATAAGAATAATTTAGTCAAAATAAATAAAATTATAAGTTTTCTCATTTTAAAAAAAAGAATATAATTTTTTAAAATAAAAAAATATAATTTATAATCTCTGAAGAGAGAATAATATAATTTATTATAAAAATTAATGTAAAAATACTTTGAGGATAACTTTATTAGGAGAAAGATATCAATTTCTTGATGCCAATCACCTAAAACAGTTGAAGCTTTATTAGAAATTTAATTATTAATTAATGAGAAAGGAAATGAAAAGTTCTCTGTACACACACGCACACACACACACACACATATATATGATGTCATTGATGTCTCACTCTGCTTTCCTCTAATACAAGAAAAAAAATTGACTTCCGAGTTAAAAGGTATTTTTAATCGCTTTCCTAACTTAATAATAGCACGCAATTAACAAAATATAATATTTACTAAAAACATACAGAAGCATAAACATAAAACAGTAACTTCGGTGGGCATGCATGAATGAATACCACTGAACGAATCCGCTTTTTATTATTTGCTTAAAGTGATAGACGAATCAAAGCAGTCATATTAGGAAAATTACAAAAATAATTAACAATAAAAAATAAATAAAGCAATCATGATAAAGACTAATTAATAATTACGCCTGAAATAATAGAATGAAAGTAATTTAATGTTAATGAGATGAAATCTTAATCAATAAGAGTAATGGTTAATTGAAAAAATCCTATTTAATTTGATTGATTAATCATGAAATTTTAATTGCAACCTCACTCCAAGCACCTTTCTGTCCTATTCTCATATTCTGTTTTCTTTACTTTCAGAACACACAGACAAACTCAATTTTTTTTTTATGTCGGCATTTAATACTATACATAATTTATTATGGACTTAACTTCATAAATTTTAAATTCACGAAATTATGTCTTGTGAAATTTTTATTTTTTTTTATATATTATTGTAAAATTTTTTTATTTTAATTCATTTTCTATATAATATGTAATCTTATTAAAGAATTATTTAATTGTTTTTAACATCAAGATTAAAATCATTTGAGTTACTTTAAATTGACAATGAAAACTTTACGGTATATATAAAATGTTAACAAGAAGTCTATTATAATTTTTGAAAGAAAATAAATATGAGATATAGTTTAATTAAGTTTTGCATAATATTAATGTAATTTACTCTATATTATGTATATTATAATGATTTTAGAACATTCTAGTTATTGTATAAAAAGCATATACCATAACAAATAAAATAAAATATGTGGTTTGACATAAATTATTTTATGATAAAAGTCCATGTAGTGGTCAAGTTATAGTTAAATTTGTGGTGCTTGAATTAGATATAATTAAGTAAAAAAAATTATGCTCTGATTAATTGTTATAGCTTTTAACTTAATGATAAATATTCAATTTAACAATTGATATCAGAGTTAAGATTACAAATTTGATTTTTAATAAGGCAATTATTGAGAGAGAGATTTTTATCTAAAGTGTAATAACAATTGTCTTATAATAAAAGACTAAGTGAGAGTCAAGTCAGAGTTTAACTCATCATGCTTGAATTAAGTATAATTAAGTAAAAAAAATTATGTGTTGACTAACGACTATAATTTTTGACCTATTGATAAATATTTAATACAATAAATTATATTTACGTTCAAATATAAAATTGAGTCATAGTTAAAAGGTGATAATGATATATGTATTTTTTTCATTAAACTTTTGGTAATAGCTTATAATTATTTACTAATAATTTATTACTTTATAAACTACAATTACAAAAGGAGACAAATGAAGTCAAAATGTATAGCTCATCTATAACTTGACCATGCACCATGTGAGACGGTGGTGTATTTACAAAATGTGGGAAGATAGATTTACAGGTCTTGATCGATTTCACTAGAATAACAATCATCCTCCTCATCAATTGCTGCTACTTTGGAAGCACTAATCCTAAAGGAAGCTGATCGAATCCTATATGGCAACTTGAGATTGGTTTCAACCACTCCACACTCTGCTTTTGCTTCCTCTTTCCTCAAGTCACTAGGAGGCAGGAAGCAATCCATGGACAATCCCTTTATGTTAAAATCCACTTCTTCGATCTCCCAAACCTCTTCCATTCTCGTCCTCGAATGGCTTTCAGGTCCTTCCCCAAACCTAAACAACGACACCCAACTCTTCCCTGCGTGTGCGATGCTAATGCCATCTACGTTTCTATAGTCTTGTATTAGTGACTCCATGCTGGTTTCCCAATATATGCCATCGTTTCCCGAGCCTTTGATTCTGAGTAAGTGCGAGTCTTCTAGTTGTACCAATAGTCCTGTTCTTTGGCTGAAGTAACCCCACACCGTGTGCCGTATTATCTCTACGTTGTTGCTGCTTCTTGCTCGTAGCACCGATGGTTCGGCTTCCAATTTCAATATGAAACAGTCTTCATTGTTCACTGTCCTCTCGCCGATGCATATAGAGTTGGTGAATAGATTGGCTGTTGATCTTGGATCAAGACCCTGATCAAAACAAAAATATCTCGTCTATATTAATTCACACATCAAGAAAATTGGACCTTAGGGCTGTTTTGGGCCACGTACAAGACCAAGGTCCAATTAAACATGAGGAAGATAATTGTTGACTTTTGGGAGGTTTTGAGGAACCCGTGATCCTCTCTTAAATTGTTGACTTTTTGAATTTGATAGTAGGAACATGTTTTGGGCAGGAGCAAAATTCTAAACAAACGTTAGGAAAGTAAGTCAACTTCCCCCCCTTTTTTTTCTTTGCTTGTGTTCTCTTCTTTCTTCTTTTTCTTTTTCTTTTTCGCTTAAGGCGTGCTAGAGAGTAGGCCGACAATATTCCCAATCCTTTCTTTTGTTCATGTTTAAGAAAACTGGGAAGCCACACCAATGAGCAGAGTTTGGAAACAATAAATATGAAAACATTCTTGAGTTCAGATTTGAGATTCAAAATGAAGAATTTAGAGGAAGAAAGGAGTTTTGAAAATAAAAAATGCTTAATCGTATAACGGTTGATGAAAATTTGGAGGTTTCAAGCCATGGGTGAGAGGAACTCCAAAATACGAACTTTTATCGATTTCAAGTCCAAACAGAGTCCAACGCAGAAAAACCATAGAGACCATGAAAATCATTAAAAGATTAAAGTAAAACAAAATGAATCTGAACCTCCCTATTATTGAAGCCTATAGAAGAAAAATGATACCTGCAGGAAACGCCTGAGAGGTCTGGGTGGACCACGAGAAGCATGAGAGTGATGCCAAGGGGTTTGCCTCCAGGCGACTTTTCCGTCGCTACCGGCGCTGATCTTGTAGCCGGAAAGCACCAACTCCAAGCACCAGAGCTCCGGCCTTTTCTGCCACACGACAAAACCTCCCATCTCCCCCTTGCTCTGCACCTTCTTTACTTTGACCATCTTCTTTCCATTCACCCTCCCTCCTTCCCCTGCGCCAAACTCCAACGTCCCCATTCTCACCTGCCCCATTGCGTACATGCTCTCTATCGAATTCAACGCACGCTCTCCCCCCACAGCTGCCACGTACTGTTTCACTATATATTTCGCCATGGACGCCTCCTACACAGGCAGTTAATTGAAATTTAGCCAACGCTAAAATAAACATATATTGGGGGTTATTTTTCAATACGATCAATTTGTAAGTGATTACTGACAATGTGTTGGTGTTTGATGGTTGGAGTGATGATGGATTGGTTGTCGGAGTTGATTGGGAAAGGGATTAACGGTGCTCCGACGACGCCGAGCATCAGCTGGATCTCTGTGTCTCGGCCTCCGAACACTGGTGATGACCTGGAATCGGAGGTGGGTTTCATCCAGGACTTCATGTTGTGCCATGCTCTGGCGGTGGTGGTCCCGCTCTTCGCAGTGAAAATTTCTTCTGGGATAGGGACCTCCAACACCGTCTCGAGCCCTTCCTCACGATCCAGATTAGGACAGAGCTTTCTCATGAGAGAAGGAGTGTGTTTAGGAATTTGGGTTGAAGGATTGAGACACAGAGAAAGAAAGAATGTGTTGGATGGATTGAAAGAGAGATTGAACTAGCAGTGTAGTGTAGTCCCAACGGTGTATGTTATGGCGTATGAGTCCCCTTTGTAACGTGGTCGGCTTTCGAGTGTGTCGTGTTTGGTAGCCCATGAATGTGTGGAAAGGCCATAGGCATGTGAGCTGTGTCCCTCATCTTGCCTACCATGATTTATGGTTTAATTAAAGGAAGCGGCCTATGGTTGAAGCGACACGTATCCAAATCAGATTGCGCGGAGAGGCTAAGGTATTATGCGACAAAATATTGATTGTCGTTTTTAATAATGTCTTGCACGTTCTCACCAAATGGGATTATTCGTATTTCTTTTACTCTTTTTATCTGCCGGAGTGGCCACCACGTAACAAACGATCTTCTTGTTTCAACTTACCTGACCTGATGTTTTATTTATTTATTCATTTTTTAAAATACAAATTAAGATAATTTTTAAAGGTTATCTTGTTTGTCGCCTATCAAATCTCCTTAGATTTCTGGGAATTAGTTTCTATGGTTAAAATATATGTTGGAACTCATACGCCCACCCGCCAGATTCCATTATTATAATTTCGTTTGCCAAGTGAATCTCATTATTATAATATTTACTAAAAACATATAGAAGCAGAAATATAAGAAATTAATTTCGGTGGGCATGCATGAATGAATACCACCGAACGAATCCACTTTTTATTATTTGCTTAAAGTGATAGATGAATCAAAGCAGTCATATTAAGAAAATTACAAAAATAATTAACAATAAAAAATAAATAAAGCAATCATGATAAAGACTAATTAATAATTACGCCTGAAATAATAGAATGAAAGTAATTTGTTGTCGTAAATAAAGGGAAAAAAAATAGAAAAGGGGGGGGGTGGGGGGAAGTGCAGTTCCACGTGCGAGCCACGTGACGGATGAGGAAGACGAAGATTAAAATCAACATCAGCATGAGCAGCGCTAATAGCGGCGAGTTAGTCGCAGCAATGCGTGCACACACTCAAATAAATTGGGTTCTAATTTTAATTAGGTTTTGCTAAAGAGTATCTTAAAAATATTAAGTTGTATTTGATTAATTAATAGAATATTTAATAATTTATAATTTGTAAAAACTAATAAAAATAATAATTTTTAATCTCTAAAAAGTTTATCAACTAATTAAATGAAATATTAATCAATAAGAGTAATGGTTAATTGACAAAACTGTATTTAATTTGATTGATTAATCATGGGATTCCAATTGCAACCTCACTCCAAGCACCTTTGTGTCCTATTCTTATGTTCTGTTTTCTGGACTTTCAGCGCACACAAACAAACTCAGGACTAATTTCGTTTTTATGTCGGCATTTAATGCTATATATAATTTATTATGGACTCAACTTCATAAGTTTTAAATTCACAAAATTATGTCCTATGAATTTTTTATTTTATATATATTATTGTAAAAATTTTGCCTGTAATTCATTTTCTATATAATATGTAATTTTTTAAAATAATTATTTAATTGTTTTTACCATCAAGATTAAAATAATTAGAGTTAATTCAAAGTTGACCATGAATAATACTTTACAGTATATATTAAATGTCAACAAGGAGTCTATTATAATTTTTGAAATAAAATGAATATAAAATATAGTTTAATTAAATTTTGAAGAAGATTAATGTAATTTATTATATATTATGTATATTATAATAATTTTAGAACTTTCTAACAAGTTGTTGGCATAAAAAGTATATATATTATATCATATAAAATAAAATATGTGATGTGATGAGAAATATAAAAAATAAATATAGAGAAAGGTTACAATAAATAATAAAAGGATGAAAAGTTATTTATTAGTTTAAAATATAAGAATAATTTTTTATTTTATATTTAAAAAATTAAAGAAAAATTTTGATCATTATTATTATGCTAAAACAAAAAATACAAGTTTATACATTAAAAAAATAATGCTAAAACAAGTCTTAAATTATACAGACATATATATATATATATAATAAATCAATACAAATATTAAATATATTAAAATCAGGTTGGACCAATTGACTTGGTCCAATTTGCTTGTTGATCCAGTCCAATTGACCGGGCCGAGAGAGTTGTCCGCATCAACCGGTTTGTACGCCCCTTAATTTTAAATGAAGTTGCCTATTTGTCAAAATATGAATAATGATAATACTAAATTTTTTAGTACTTACAGATTCCTAAAAATATTTTCTTCTCACTCACCTCACTCTACACTTTTTTTTATTATTATTAATACCTACATCTTGTCAATCAAAATTCCCAATCAAGTACTTAAAGATTATGTTGAACCAACATAAATTACTAAAATTTAAATATCTATTTACTAAGAAAAAAAAAAGATCTAAAGTGCCAATTAATAAAAAAACAGCCCTGTTTCAATTACTTATATGCTCTGGCTCCGCGTGACAGTAGCAAAAATTCATGTCCTTGCTTCATCTCTTTAGTATACATATTCTAAATACAGACTCGCAGTTTTGTCTTTCAATAGTCAATCCAATTTCAACTTGATAGGAGAATAAAAAAACCAAGATGAGAAACACTACAACGTGATATATATAAGAGATTCAATACGGAAACAAAGATTGTAACTGTACATGACACAATTTTATTCTAGCCAGGTTGTACAAAATAAGATCAACAAATAGCAAAAATTATACGACACTCACTCATTTTGGGTCTGATATGAACATTATGAATCTAAAATTGTAAACACACAGCTCCAGTCAAGTATGGAGACACAGATACTGAGAATGCTACCTGTGTAAAGGATCATATGCCCTTCTGTTAATTCCCTGTCTTCTTACCTTCACTCTTGTTAAGGCAGTAAACCATGGTTATAAAAAAATCACGGCTAAACTGCACATTACTTTTACACACTTTAAAATTCAAATATATGTCTGAATAAAAATGTTAACAAATGATGTGGCCAAAGTGAATCTAGAAAAGCATATATTTCTGGGGGATTTTGTCAGTCAGAACGTAAAAGGCTCAACTGCATGTTCCCAATATGAGAAGACAAGTTTTTTTATTGAAATATTCAAACACAATACAACACAGAAATTTTTGGCACATAACATAAATTGGGTTGTGGGGAAATAACTAATTAACCTATAAAACTTAGTAATATATCAACAATGTTGTAGGCTCCTAACCACAAATTATATATGAAGCACAGTGTCTGAACTAAAATGGCAGATAATAAATATGTAATAATGCAAGATAGATAAATGTCATATACTGATCATATCCAAATTTAACGCTTTCCAGCAGATTAATAAATGAAAACATGCATGAGGTGAACACCCTTCAACCTTCCAACAGAATATCAACTCTGAGCTTATGATGGACAACTTATTAAAATTATATCAAGCAGTCTTATCGTTGATCAGATTCCAAAAAAATCCAAGAAAACGCTTAAAATTTCTCCCATTTTTTTTTTTTTATCAATTATCAATTAAAATTTCTGAATAATATATACAATATAATATTTTAAAAATATATATTTTAATGTTTTAATTAGTACCTGAATATTTCTTTTAAGATCATTTAATTAACTATTCGAAGTTGATTATTTGTTACACATGTTAATTTTTTCATTAGCGAATCATATTACAATATAATAGATATGCTTTAGTGCTTTGCTGAATTGACGAATGGGCTTATTTCTCCTGTATAAAATCAAATAATTTTTAAAATAAAATCAAATATATATTTACATTATAATATTTTTGAAGTCTTCTAGTCAATGATTTCACAAAAATATACATAAAATAAAATATGTGGTGTCAAGATAAAAAAAAATAAAAATAATAAGAGATTAAAAGAGAATAATAAAGATTTAAATAAATTTTATTATTTAATTTATCATTTAAAAATATAATAATTATTACTTTATAATATATTTTAAAAATTATAAAAGAATAACATACATATTTGTAAATGCTAAACATGTTTTGTGTGTGTGTGTATATATGTACATGTATAATTTTTTTTAGAAAAAGAATACTTTTGAAAGAAGAATAAGATTTGGTTAGTGGACAGCCCAGACCTCTTTTGGGTAAGGAGAAAGCAGACTAATAAAGGATATGTTAATGTTTGAATTGAAGTGGCCCACGGACAAGCCCATAGTAGAATACTCCTACGTCCATTATCTCAGATGTCACCATCTATACATATATCTATAGAAAACTATCACTTGCTTCTCCTGAATATTTGATTGTGAAAGCTGTTGAGTGATACTACCAAAAATAAACACATACATTTGGTGCATATAGCCTACCTTGTACAATTTAGCAATGTTAATCTTCATATAAAAACGAGATATGTTTTAGCATCAAAATGTAAATTATATATTGTAATTCTGCTGCTTTCTTTCTTTTCTGCCTCACGAGGATCGTTGGAGGATGAGCATATATATGTTGCTTTCAAAATGCATGTTCTGCAAATATTGGAATATATGCATTGAATAATGTTCAATTTATGCCTTCAACTAAGATTAGGTATTGAAAGTGGCATCTTCTTTTTTACTTTTTTAGTTACCAATCTCCCTTTCACATGGTCCCCCCCTTCCTCTCTATTCCACTATATATGCTTACCCATATTTGGAATCATCCACAAATTTTATTTCCTTCCTTTTACATCTATATATGTATAGAATATCTTTATAATTTAATTAATTTTATATTTGATTACTGATTAGACTTGTTTATGAGAAGTTTAACCTCATAATTTGTATAAAATGCATTTTATTAAATTGATAAAGTGTGACTTTATCAGAGGGGTCAATATAGAGTAAAGAAAATATATAGATATATGAAGTATATGTATGAAAGATACTTAAAATCTTTTTATAATGAGAATTTTCGTTTATCTTAGAACATTCAAGATGCAAGATCTCTCTATCCTGGTAGATGTGACAGAACCATATTTATTAAGTATAAACATAGATAATGACATAATCTAATAATAAAAAATTTTTAACTTCTCAAAATGTCCAGCTCAATAATGTCAATCTTATTAATTTCTGTTCATCTAAAGACTAAACATGATTAGATGGGAAAGAAAGAAACCTACATGCTTTTGCATCATCATTATTAGCGTCGATCAATCAACCAACCATATATATATAGAGTGCATGGACCCTAATTGACGAATTTGGCAAAAGCTGATTAGGTCATTTCTCTTTTTAATTAACATAGACACCAAGTGCCAACCCGATTCCCACAATCCTATGGGCAACAGAAGCTATTACTACTACTGTACTCTCATGTGATAATTGCTAATTGCAATGTTAAAGATTATAAATTATAATACAGATTCTCTACCTGCAGGATTTCGAGTTTTTAAATCACTTTTGGTATAATCTCTAGATTTCGATTCTTCAAGTGCTGAGCTTTCAGGGTTGTAATAATTTAGGTTGAGCAGATAATATATTCATGTACTGTATTGGGTAAAATAGATTTTGTTACTAAAAGTATAATGTATTAAAGTGCAAACATTTAGTACCCTATTAGATTAATTTAATATGTATCTCCAATAATTATAGGGTGAGATTAGGAGGAGTATATAAGTAAGCCCACCTCATATATTTGATTGATTGAAAAGGCTATAAGCTAATACTAATTAATAGCAAATAATAATCTGAGAACTTTGAAAACAATAAAGCTAGCATGTTTGAGGTGTGAAAGTTAATTTGAATTATGAAACTGATGATGAGCATCAAATGCAAGCATGCCTCAACATATATAAAACTAGGCTGGCCTATTTAAGCCGAAAGCATATAGCAAGAAAGGAAACACGATGACACAACATATATATGTTATTTAAATGTACAAAGGGAATCCAATGTGACACCCACATAGAGATCCAAGTACTCAATTCATGCTGAAAATCCAAGAGAAATTAGAAGACAGAATATAATTACAAGAAGAAGAATTGAAGGAGCTAGCTAGGAGGAAATTAAGAAAAGAAAATTTGAATTCTTCTAATTAATTAGTCTCTGCATGTGAGGGGTCCAAATTAAAGCCCTAATTCCTTTGGAGACAATCGAAGTCTCCTCTCTCGTACCAAATTTTGAAAGTCTAATATATTATAAAGAGAGAGAGAGAACTTTGATAGAAAACTCATTATAAAGGGTAGGGTAGAGAGGGAAGTGGGGTAGGAGGTGTCAGCACTAATTGAATTGTCCTTTGTGGACACCCTTCTATTTGAGTCCATGTGACAGTTGAAAATCCATGTGCTTCCTCAGAAAACTACAGCTTTGTACCTTTAGAACTCCAATCGGTTGTTACCCTATATCATTTTAATTTCTTAGAAACTCCAAATTAATGATTTGAAAAAAGAATAATTTTGATTATTAGAAATATATATATTTTGGACTAATTAATTTGTTATTACAGATTGTAGACATAGCGAGAGAATAAAAAGTCAATGATAAAAAGTGTAATTAGTTATTAATTAATGGAAAAGATAATAATTAAGTCTGAGCATTATATATATGTTCTCTTGCTTTTGCAATAGGGTTTAATGTAAAGCTTTGACAGGTCCCATGAAAGGATTAAAGTTAAAGAAAGTTCAAAGTTTGCTATGATTTGGTCTGATAAGTCAACAGAAATATAGAGGTTAAATATAAAATAAATTAGTTACATTTCAAAATATTAATCCAAGTACAGTTAATAATATGATTACAAAGATGATGTAGAAGAGCTTGAAACATTGAGTTTTAGTACCTAACTCAACACAATTTGGAAACCAAAGCAAATTACAACACTTAAGGTAGCTCAAAGGGTTTATTGACAACAATAGAGGTAGAGTTAATTCAGATAATACTAATTAACTAACTCAACATAGGCACATCAAGCCAGTACTTAACCCCCCAATTTATGGCACAACTAGATTTTCTAAGCTATCATATGAGAATACCAACGTTCAACAACATTCAAATTACCTTATAAATTATAAAAGCAGTGACTTGATTTGGTATGGGTCCAAAAAAAACAAGAAAATGATCGAGATTATTTTATGCATGTCTTTATTTTTGCGTTGAGAGGGGAAGAAAATTGAAAGAATTAAAAATAAAGTCAATTTATATTAATTTATTTAATTAAAATAAACTAAATTACTAGGAAAAGCAAGTATATATATATAGAAGACGATGACGATTTATAATATCACTCAAAAAATTCCTGTTCCTATTAATACTCTATTCTATTTTGGTTAGAGTTTGGTAAGTCTGGTTCAAGTAAAGATATAGTATTGTTGGGTATTGTTATAAGCTTAGTATAAAGGAAGTTTTATGCTCAAAATGCCTAATAAGATAATTTGGTTTAACATCATCAAATGGTATATAATCATAGACTTGTTTTAAACTAGACAACATAAAATTTCATATTGTTTTTCTTTCTTTTTAGATTTTCAATACTTTTCCTCAAATCCATTTGGGTTAGCCTAGTTGTAACTAACTTTTTACTATCCTGAGCTTGTGTTCAACATCATTTATGGGTTTGGTTTATAATTGCCTTCTTGGCCAATCTATCAAGGTATGAGTTATCATTTCCTTTACCTTGAATTCAACCTTTGATCTTTATATATCGGTGGTAAGACAACTAGGTTTTGATATCATATTAGAGTTTGACAATTCTAATTTAAGTCTTGATAATATAGTATTGATCCATAATATTACTTAACCTTGATTATAGACTGAATGCGGAGGTCGCCTTTGTATATATATATAATGTATTTCTTTTTTATATTACATAAAAAGTTATAAGTATACTTTAGGAATTTAAAATTTTTACATAGAAACATAGGTATATAAATATCTGTACGTGTTTGCACATATGTATATGTGTGTGTATATATATGCAATATTATTAAAATCTCCTTTAAAAATTTTCATTTTGAAAATTAAAAATATTGGAAGATGAAAAGTAAAGAAAGATTAAAAAAAATATTGGAAGATGAAAAGTAAAGGAAGATTAAAAAAAATATTGGAAGATGAAAAGTTAAAGGAAGATTAAAAGTGGTTAATTCATTGGGCTTTGTGTGTCTGATTAATCATTTGCCATCTCGTTATTGTGCAAGACAAGTAGGGTTATATGGATAGCCATTGACCATTATAGATCGACCAACACAAATAATTAAAAGGAAAAGTTTGGATATCGAATTTTAGGGTCCCATTAGGGATGAAAAAATTTGTTAAGTTTGGAATCTTTGCGAAGACTATCCTATTTAGAGATTCAAATATAATTTTTTTTTCGTAAGAATGGAGAAATGGAATAAAATTTTTTTGAAATAAGTTTAGGGATGGGGATGGAGATTATTCTTCTCATCCCGTGAGATCTTCGTCTATGAAAATTTATATAGATATTTTTTTAATGTATATATTTATTTAAATGTCTTCTTTTGTAACTTTTATTTTTATTGTTTGTTAATTAAAAAAATTAAAAAAGAAAATAAGTAACTTTAAAAAGTAATAGAATTTTGGAAAGTCATCTTTTATAACTTTTCATTTTATTCGAAAATTTTAAAATTATAATTAATTTTTTATTATCTTGATAAAGTTGAGTATTTTTTATTAATATTTTTTATATATATTTTAAAAAAATTTATACTATTATTTTGATAAATTATTGTTGACATTTAAGTCTCTGTGAGAAGGATTTTCTCTCTGCCCTTGCCCTGTTTTCATCTCTAGTCTCGATTATTAAAATCAATCGAAATTAGGAATATATAAAATTTTATTGGAGAAAAAACAAAAATGATGAGGTGCTAAAGGTCACTTCAATTTGTAGATATATAGAAGAACTAATTAATCTCATCTTCTTTATTTAATTAAAATTTTGTTATCCCTTGTTATATAATGGAGATTCAACTCAAGTTATTTATTGACACTATATTTGGGCTTCTCTAATTTCTTCCAACATCATAAAAAAATCATATATATCAACAAAAAAAAAGGATTATATTTATAAAATATTGATAAATTAAAGTAGAACTTTAATTACCAAGTGGTAAACGAGTTATGAACTATAGAAACCTACAAAACAAGAAAATGTTAAAGATCACAAGAGAGTGCTGATAGCTCTATTAAAAATTTTAACGTCCAAATTAATAAAAAAATGAAAAGAGTAAAAAGAATAGTTAGAAATACATACTTGAGACTCTTAGTTTTTAAAGCGTTCTAGAAGTAAGTTCAAGATCACTCTTTTAATTAGGTGTAGTCATGCTTATATTTATTATATATAATTCCTTATATTATCTTTATTACTGTCTAATGAAAATTAAATTAAACATGTGAAAAAAACCTGTTAAAAAAACTCAATTATGAAATGATAAGTTGTAAAAAGTCATATATATATATATGTCATTTTCTAATTAAAAAATCTTAGAAAATATAAAAATTGGACTTTAAGTATTTTCTTTAATAACGAACCTTTTTTCTTTTTGTTTATTTCACTTTAGAAAGGTTTTGAACTTAAAATGTCCCTTCCTAACTCATCCGGGCTTCAAGAATAAAATGACCATTTTCCTAATAGATTTTGACATCAACACAGTTCCCACACCTTTCATTTCTACCATAAACACACTACAGTTTTCAGATTTAATGCGGAAGTTGGGGCCCATGAACAAAGAGTTAATCTGTGATCATAATTGTCTTGTAAGGGATACTTAATTAGTTTGAGTTATAGTTGAATTATAAAGTTTAAATTAAGTCTAATTAGATAAAAAGAGCTCTACCTTGATTAATTATAGTTATAATTTTTAGTTTAGTGGTAAATGATTAATTTAGATTAATTTAATAATTAGTATAAGAGTTAAAGAGTTCAAACAATTGCTCTTGAAAATATTAATGGCCAAATGTAGTAGCAATTATTTCGTAATTGTATGATAATAAGTGTTTAATCCAACAAAAATCAAACAAAAAAAAGATTTAGGTCCTAAATTAATTATGATGGCCATGATTTTGTAACGCTGAAGAAGACAGTTTTTAAATTAAGTGTTTAAATACCCTAATCTTGATTTAATTATGATATGTTCTTTTAACATTGAAGAAGAAAGTTTTTAAAGCTTTCATGTCGAATTTTTATTATCTCTAATAAAAATACATGTAAAAAATAAAAAAAAATCAATCATTCATGCACAATTTAATTAAAATTATAGGTAAAAATAAATAAATCAACTGAACTACAAATAGATATATAATTATAAATTTCAATGAAAATAGTACTTCAAAAGTATGTATGTCAATATCATCTAACTCTATTTATCTTTTGGTTTGTGCAGTACATGTCAGGCAGCCACTCTTCTTTGAAGCCATCATTACAAAAATTTGAGATACAAAGCAGTAAAATTAGGAGGTGAGAACACAAATTAAATATTAGTTAATGAATCCTAATTAGTAATTAATTACTTCAGTTATTATTATTCTCAAGACATATATTTATATATAATTAATGGACAAGTATTAAAAGTGGGAAGCACTAGTGTAAGTGTAGTGTATAGTAACATATATAATTAATGGTGACACCCAAAATCCAAGAAAGTGGAAATCATAAATACAAATTATATTAAAGAAAAGAGTTTTTTTGAACAGTATAATCAGCATCTTTTTAAAAGTAATATTTTATCATATTATTTAATGTTTAAAACTTTTTCAATTAATAATAATAAATACACAGTTTATTTTTGGATAAGATAAGTTTATCCTTATTAATACAAAATTTAAATTTTTAAACTTTTAGTTATAAAATTATAAAAATTTGAATAACCGGTACTATAATGCTTCTTAAACAGTGCCTTAATGCTTCATAAATACAAATTATATTAAAAAAAGTACTAGTTAAAAGAGTATTAAATACTTTTAAAATTAATATTTTATTATGTTATTTAATGTGTTTTAAATTTGTTTCAACTGACATTTATAAATGCACAATCTACTTTTATAATAAGACAATCTTACCCTTATAAATATAAAATTTTAAAATATAAAAATAAATCCAAAAATCTTTATATACAAAAATAGTCATATAAAATTAACAAATATATATACATATACGAAAATTGCCCAAAAAATAAAACCATCAATATATATTTATAGAGTTTATGTTTTATAATTTTATAGTTTTTAAATCTTAAATTATAAAATTATAAAACATAAACCAAAAAATATATATGTATGAAAATCACCATATAAAATTAGCCAAAAATATTTAATAAAATTATCCAATAAAAAAAATACCTCAAACTATTTAAGATTTTATAATTTTTATTATTTAAGATTGAAATTTCTTAAAATTTTAAAATTTGAATTTTGTATTTATAAAGGTAAAGTTATCTTATTCTAAAAATAAATTATGCATTTATTGATGGTTGAAAGTTTTTAAAACACATTAAATAAGATGATAAAATATTATTTTTAAGAATATTTAATACTCTTTAATCAGTGCTCTTAGAGAAAAGAGAAATTAATTTGTGTGAGATGGAAATTAATAAAGAGGATAAATAGAGAAAAGGGATTAATGAACGGTGGTGCAGCAGGTGGGTTACAAACGTTGGTGTCATACAAGTAACAGACAAGTTACGTCCTTGGACTTACACCTAAACCCAATTACCCTACCAGTTTACCCCACTTACATAATGCCACTAGGCGTGTCGTAAGAGACTAATGTGTCTAAAATCTAATTATATTTATGTAATTAATGCGGTGGTGGTAGGGTCTTTATTTTGATCCGCCATCAATTAATTAATTTGGATCTTTCATTTCAACTTTTTTTTAAAAGCCTAAAATATATATGACTTTAATTTCTTTTACTTTAATTTATATGTACATAATTTTTATATTTTTAAATATAATTTAGAATTTTCCTATACTTTTAAAATGTTATAAAAAAATTATTTCTTATCAAAAAATTAAAGATAATTAACACATTAACTCATAAGATGTCAATTTAAAATAAATAATTAAAAAATAATAGGTGAAAAGAAAAAAATAATGACAAGATAGTAACTTATACTAATAAGAAATTAATATTTTAATTATAAAAAAATAAAAATATCTTTATTATATTTTAATTATTTATGCAAACCTATAGGATGTATTAATTTTTTAGATGAAAAATTAGATAAATTAACTTTTTGTAATATTTTAAAAATAGACAGAGATTCTATGTCACATTTCAAATTATATAGAGGTCATGTGTACCTAAATTAAAATACAAAGGAGTACCTATGAATTTTAGTATTTTTAGAAAAACTATGTATATAACTCCTTAAAATTTTAGTGTTCAGTTAATATTAAATTTTAACGTTTAAATAAGTTATGTCTTCATTGATTTTTTTGGAATCGAATCTTTTGAAATCTTTTAAAATGTATGAAATGCATTGAAATACACATTAATCTACCAATAGGATAATATGCAAAAAGATAATTTATTTATTGTTTTATACTTCAATACACTTCACAAAACACACACTTTAGAAGATTTAATTCCACCATTTTCGATTATTCTCTTATTCAAATTCTCAAAATTTTGAATATATTATTTCAAATAATAAAGTTACAAATAGGCTATAGTTTAAATATGTGACAATATTTTTTCTTGAGATTAAGATGTTTTTTTTTAATAAAAATGGAGATAATGGAAATTGATAAAAACTGAGTGCAATATGGGTCAGTGTTGCTTCATTAGTGAGGACAAGATCTAGCACCATCCATCATAATCTGGAGCTGTCAACCGATGCTGCATATATATATATATATATATATATATATATATATATATATATTTATAGATATAAGCATTAAGAGACTTGTGAATAGGATTGCGCGTGGGATGGCTCAGATGGCTTCTTGTTTGGAATGAAAACTGTTCTTCTCCACTACAATATATATATATTGTATGTGTGTGTGTATATATATATAGTAGCATCACTTTCCTCTTATTCCATTAATGCATTATACATGGAAAATGATTATATATATGTGTAGTACGTAGCTAGGGTATACTTGAATCTCACATGCCAAGCACGCAATCATCAATGCCATAAATAAAGCTAGGTATTTGTCTCTGCAAACATATATATGTGTCTGGCTGCAACCAAATTATAAAGTATTAAATTAAAATAATTTAATTATCTTCCAAATAAATTAATAATATATACTGTTAGAGAAAATATTTGAAGGTGATTCAATTTCTAAAATGTATATAAAACAGTTAGTTAGAAAAATTAATTCGGTATGCAAACAGGATAAGTAGAAAGAGATTTGCTACTAAGCCACTTAGAAGGTGAACCTAGCCTTACAAATTTTTCTATAGCTTCTCAGCACCAAATTCTCACTTTTGTAAAATTTTAATATATTTTGTAAACTTTAATTTTTCATGAATTAGGGACTAAATTGCTAATTCTATGGAATTTGTGTTTTTAGAGAAAAGTTGTGTTTTCTGTAAATCTCCAAATGAAAACAAAGTTGAAAAACTTGTAATTTTTCCTTTCCAAACACATTAGTATTTATTATTTGAAATTTTGACAAATCAGTTTTTTAAGGATTAAAATTTTAGAATATTTTAATTCTTTTGGGCATTTCTACAAAGTCAGCATGTTGAATATTTTTCACTTTAGTCCTTTAAGTATCATATTTTGTATAATAACTTAAGCTTGAAGAAGTCTTCAATACAATATTAAAATTTGATGATCAAATAATAAGAAATCTAATTCATCGGTAATATATAAATTTTATACTAAGTTTAGTATACACTAAACTGTGTGTTAATTTTTAAAAATTTAATTTTAAATATAATTAAAAAGTTCAATAACTTTGTATTCTTTCATAATTTTCTTTTATAATTTTTTATTCTCTCATATAGGAGTGTAAATAAACCAAGTCATTTGTAAATTATTCAAATTCATGCTCGTTAAAAGTTTGAATTATGCGCGATTCATTTAATAAATAAACAAGTTTAATCAACATATTAAACTCATTTGATTAAACGAGTCGAGTTTAAACATTTGATGTTCAATTCATCAAACTTGTGAACAGTTCAATTAATAATAAAATATTATTTTATATAATATATATTATATTTTTAAATTTTAAATAATAGATATTGTAATCATATATATTTTATATAAAAAAATATTAGATGAATACAAAAATTTATGTATAATTAAAAAATATTATATAATTCTCTCTCTCTCTCTCTCTCACACACACACACACACACATATATATTATATGAAAGGTAATAATTTTTTAGTTAGTTTAAATTTTATTTGTGTACAAAAATATAAATTATATTTATAACATTGTTCACAAACTGTTCGGTTTGGCTCGTTTACTAAACAAGTTGAGCTTAATCACAATTTTTTGATCATTTTAAAGCTCAGACTCTCCTTATTTTAAATGAACAAGCTTAATCAAGTTAAGATTCGGTTTGGTTTGGTTTGGTTCATTTGTAACTCTACTCTCATACACTTGTACAATATATTACATAATAAAAAATAAAAAATCAAAATTATATATTTGAGAAAATGATCCTCTGAAATGCTTTACAAGATAAAGTTTTTTAAATGAAATAAAAAATTATGTGAGATATAATTAAAGGACTTGCTTTGAATAAATTAAAACTTATTTTTTTTATTTTAGATAAAATTCTGTAGGTGTTCCCGATTAGATTTTCTATTAAAAATATAACATTTTAAAAAATTAATGTGTTGCATATACTACATTAAAAAAAATTAAACTTGAAATTTTTTTTAGAAGAATTTAAAAATAAATATTTGAAATTTGTACTTAATTAAATTTTGTCTAAAAGTAATTTATAGTTGCCGTTTTAGTGTGATTTTGAGTTTTCTTCATTTAATTTTTAATTTTTATCTTTTTTCCCTGAAAAGAAAATCATATTTGTTTGAATCGATGGAATTGTCCACTAGCCCACATTTGATATTCTCCCTCATTAATTTTGAACCAATAAGTTCATTGGGGGTGGAGTATATATAATGGAGTACATTGTAGAAGTGCAAAGCAAATTAAAAAGTAGAAGAGGAAATAGTAAAATAGACATATACCAAATCAAATAATGTTTCATGTTTAGAGATTTTATTTGGGAAATGCTATTGCTAGCTACACTATTGCTTCACCACTTAAAACTTTTTAACTCATTTTAAATATTCCAATATTTTCTCAAGATATTTTTATGACTAATTTTAAAATTTTTTTGTTATTATTAAAAAATAAATAATAAAAATATAAAAATATATCTAAATATAGTCTTTCACTAAAATTATACATCAAACAACATTTTATTTAAAATTTATGTATATAAACAAATCATTATTTGTGTCTTTTGTGTCTAAAATTAAATTGAATCAACGGGAGTTAAATTTATTAAAAGAGAATTAAGTTCAGTAAAGTGATCTGTTTCTCATATCAAAATAAATTAAAACTTAAATTTTATTAAAAAATATTTATATTTAATATTTAATAATATTTTAAATAAAATTATTTTTAATAAAATAATTATGTATAAAAAAAAGATTGAATTGAATGTCATTTCTAACTTTATATGTTGCAGATTCGCATGTCTACTCTTTTGGTACAAAAGAAATTGATAGTTTCCACAAAAATTAGGATGATGACACGAGATGTGAAAAGCATACCAAATATGTTTTTGAATTGAGAAACGCCACGAGACAGTTTCACGTGAAGATTCAGGCTCAAGTTTGAACTACATATTGCTTGCACATGTATTAACAATAAATAAATTCTGAAACTTTACGAATGAATGATTGACAAGCATGTATATGGCGTCATTATTAGCTACTAGCTGTCTCTTACTAATAGTATATATTAGACAGATTATAATAATTCATTTTTAATTCACACATATTATTTAATTATTATTTTTATTATTAGCCGTATATATAAGATTTATAACACGAGATGGAGAGAAATTAAACTAACCAAATTGCAAAAGATGTTCAAAGGATGTAGACATAGACACCTAAAATACTTTTATCATGTGCAAATTAAATAAATTTACTGCCTTCGATCGAAGTTGGAGAGACGAAGCAATTGCTCCTTTATTGGTATACCCATTATATATGCACTTGTCTGCTCATTATAAGGAAGAAATCTAAGCAAAAAGATTTGAGGAAAATTTTTTTTTTCCCAATTATATTAATAGATTTGCTAATTCAGACCCAGTATATATCAGTTAAGAGACCCTATAGTGAAAATTATAATTTAAAAATATCAATTTTATTATGCATCAAAAAAGTCTGAAGTGCTAAATAAATTAATTAGCGCTGTTAAGAAAAAAAATTAAATTTAAGGTCTCTATTTACTAAAATGTAAAAGTTTAATTAAGGGACTAATTAAAAAAAATTCAAAGATTTATTTACTAAATGCAAATTTTAAAATTTAACGAATAGGAAGTAAAAAAATTTCAAGGATTAAATCATTAAGATTACGAATATAGATCTAGAATTGCAGACCAGGTCTTCAGGTGAGTTGGGATTCTATATATATACAATACAACTAGTTTACCAAACTTGGATTTGATCTTTTAACAATTAATTAATAAAAACCAGCCAACTCCTCAGCACATGATCAGATATATTTTCAGTGATATATAATGTATTTTAATTAATTTGGTTATTTGACTATTGATTTAATTATTCTAGCATCTTTGACCAAGCCTACCCTCTCCTTAAACACAGCTTGGTTGCATATATATATATATATATATATATATATATATATATATATAAAATGAATATTTATAAAATTTATTTATTTGAGTTTAAAGTATAAATGCAGATCCTCTCGTAAGTGAGAAAATTATAAAATTAATTAAGTAATAAATTTTACATAATAAAAATTATAAATAAATAATATATTTTTACTTTGTGTTCAATTATTTTTTTTATATAATATTATCATATTGTTCTCTAACATAAACATCCTTGTCCCTGCACAAGCTAAGAACTTTGCTTTCCTTGTAATTTTGCTAATATATATGTGTGTGTTATAATTCATATAAATTGTGAAACAGTATTAATAGAGTTTGGCGTGTGTGAGTGGGAACATGGATGGACCACAATTAAAATATAAAGTGTAAGTTGTGGGCACTTTTATATATATTTTTTTCTTTTATTGCCTTCTCTAATAGGAAGATAATAAATCGATTTTTTTACGAAGTTATCATCACATATTTGGGTGTTTTTAAAAATTTTGACCATGTTTAATGTTTTAATTTTATTAACAATTACAAACTGTATTTTAATCAGTATAAGTGTAATTAATGGGAATGAGAATAGAATTAATAATATAATAGAGGGCAGGCAAACTAGTTTGAGAATTTCCAGTGGGGTAAAATTTCTTTGCATGTGTCTCTATTGTTAAGGACTGGGGTCTACAGTCTATACATCCAAACAAATATCTCTTGTGCCAAAAACAAAATTTTGATGATTTAGCAAAATCTAAAGAAATATTAGAAAAATAATAAAAAGAAAAATGAAAATCCAGAGAGAGTGTGTTGGTTAATTTAAGCCCTTGTGCTCTCTTTACAATATTGCCTCTCCCTCATCTAAGCTAAGCCTCAAAGAGAGAGAGAGAGAGAGAGAGAGAGAGAGGAATTAAGAAGACGAAGTTTCAGAGATATTGCACTGCAACTGGAGGAGGCATCCAAAGGGATCGCATTGATCCCAAATCTCATGAGAGAGAGAGAGAGTGAGAGAGAGTATTGAAAAATTTCTCATACTCCTTCTTCAATCTTCTTATTTTTCTCTTCCCACAAATTGGGATCATGCTATCCCTTTGGATTCTTCCTTTGGTGGCTTCTTTCTATACATCAATACATATATATATACATATATATGTCATGCAAATCTGGTTGCTGCATCAGAATTCCGAAGCATCATCGATCCTTTATAATTCCTGTAAGTCTTAATTAATCAATACCCCTCTAATTGCTCTTATGATCTTATCTAGGTTAATTTTAATTTTCTTTCCAAGAATATATATATATATTTAATGAATATTTATGTTCTTATAATCCAGAAAATTAGTTAATTACGTCTTGTGGTTAACTTCCTTGTTAATTTCAGCACATGAATAATTACGATATGATGGTTGAAATTAATTCATCTCTCTCGATCATATCTGAAGTTTCATACATCGATCCCTTGGTTGGACCCTTGTGGCTGCAGAAGAAAAGTATATATATATGAATCTAATTAGAAGAAAGTTTAATTTCATCTCAAGCTTTACTTCTGGTTATTTTAGAACCAAAGTAGTTTCCAATTCCATGAATGTCAAATATATATACAAGGCACTGTGTCAGTTTATATGTGTGTATAACTGTATATACAGTACAAATTAATATAAATGTTTCAGAGTGAGGTCACTCTCTAGAGCTGGACACCTAAAAATATACCCCATAATATATAAAAAAAATTACAGCATGCAAATTAAATGATTAGCTTTTACTACCCAGGTAAAGTACACATAGTAACATCCCTTTAAAAATATACCCTATATATAGATACATATATTGGTTTTTAAAAATTAAATCACTTTGGACAAGGATATCGGTACTTTTGCAGATATATATCTTTTGAGAATTAATTAACTAATAAATATACAGAAATTTTCAAATATAGATGTTAATCAATGAGAATTTTGTAGTTTTAATTTTGATGGGGTGGTTGTGTATATATATTATATTACAAAAGAAGAAAGAAATGCTGTTTTGCTGATGCTGCAGATGGATGGATGTGCGCATATTCTGGCTTTTACATATTTGAGAATGGAGAGAAAAGGAGTCATGAATCATGATGATTAAGTACAATTACAATTAAAGTGGAAGCAACCGAATAAAACAGTGGCAAGAGAGAGAACACAATAATTAA
This sequence comes from Senna siamea, assembly GCA_031216115.1. NCBI lineage: Eukaryota > Viridiplantae > Streptophyta > Magnoliopsida > Fabales > Fabaceae > Senna > Senna siamea. The sequence goes on along the minus strand of CM062367.1, from coordinate 10,441,412 downwards.
CTCCCTCATTTTTATTGCTTGGTGAAAATGAAAATCTACCCCATTATCGAAGCTTTTAATAATTGCCTCTAATATCCAACAGATGGGTTTCACCTTTTACTAAAGTATCTTTTTAGAATAAATTATTTTTTTGTTATTAAAACAATACACTTTATTTTAATTTAATCAGTCCATACTAATTGAGTCTTTCAATCAATTTTGTCTATACGTTATTAATGTCAGTACGTAATGTGCATCAACGACTCCTTCAATTATATATAGTGTACCACAACAGCATCACCGCAACTTCAAAACGCAAGAAAAAGATGATTCATGAGAAAGAAGCAACGTGCAAAGACAAAATGAGGTATTTGTTCATGAGGCAAAAGGACTGTGTTTTATTAAATCTATTCAAATTATTTTTTTTAAGATTGATTATATATCACATCTCACATTTAACTATTATATTATGAATCGTTAACCTAGTGTCAACATCAAATTTTCTATATACGGAAATATTGTTTGAGAAATATTCTTTTTAAAAGATAAAATTGATAATTTTGATCTTTGATGAATTAAATTCAAATCATGTGTATATTTTAAGAAATAAAACAATAATTCGTTTTTTTATCTATATTTATTCATTAAACATGGGTGAACATGACTTATAGTTTTCTGCCATACTTGAGTTGTTAATTAGGTTGACATGATCATCTTCTTGTGCTGAACTAGCCAAATAGTTGCATTACTATGAATGCTTGGAATTATAAGCTTCCTTCCTTGATGGTCACACTCCATCAAGTGGTGGCCCTGAGTCAATTGTACTCCAGAAACACATGCTTCTTTTTTTTTTTTTTTGGTTTCCAACTTTAATTAGAATCCAAGGCAGTGTTTTGAAAGTTCTTTGTTTAAGCACTTCTTTATGAAACTTGGACCTCACATTTAGTGTTTCATATAATGGAATCATACACATGTGCTAGCTAGCCTAAGACTTCAAAATGAGAAAGTCTTTCAAATATATATATATATATATATATATATATATAATTAAAAGGTTTGAACCAATTTTCTTTCTTAAATTGACATGATATTTTAATTTTGTTCCTTATCTTTATTAATTAATGCAATTTTTTCTTTTCAAATGTCAACACTATCTTTGACTCTTAATTAAGTAGAATTCTTCTAGTAAAAATATAATTGAAGTTTAGATGAAGTCAAACAATTCAAAAACTTTTTGAAATTCTTCATTTGAGCATTTGAAGCAAAAATAATTAGAAACTTTGAAAAATTTTACAGTTATATGAAAACTAATTTAATGGTCATTTTAGTTCCATTTAAATTCTTCTGCTAGTTTAACCATATTTTAGGAAAACTAATTTCACATGAGTTTCATATATAATATTATTAATGATATATACATATTGCATTTAGTCATGGAAAGAAATTATATCAAACAGTAAAGACAAATGAAAAAATTAAAAAAAAAAAGATAAAGAACAAAATTGAAATCTCCAATAGAGTTAAGGAACAAATTAAGTTAATTTTGACCTAATTAAAATTAAACGCTCATTCTCAATTATTTTTAATTTATTAAAAAGAAAGCCTCTTTCTCTTAGCACATGACCCCAGCATTCTGAATATAAATTCATGCATGGACATGATTCCTTTTATCACATGGCCCCAACTTTCTCAAATTTCCCCCTTTTGCCTCCCTTTTTCTCTTCCTTTTACTTCTTTTAATTTTATCAAATAATGACTTGTCATTCTGAGTACTCTCTTTATCATCTGCCCTAAATGGCAAAAGAATTTGAGACTAATTTAAACAATTAGGGAAATAGAAGCTAGGCACCCATATGTACAAGCGGTTGCATCTTTATTTAATATATTTAGAATATAATTGTTATTGTATATTAATTAGATGAATCAGTCCACAACTAATTAATAAAATTATTGATGAGATAAATTTCTACTTATGGTATATAAACCTCCCAATAAACATACGAAAAGGGTTGTCCTACAACTTTTATGTTATATTCTTACATTGCATATGTGAAATAGTATATAAAATTTTCATGATCATATATATATATATATATATATATATATATATATTACTCTGTAGACAATGTTTGGTTTAGCTGTGAGGGATTTTAATACTTAACAAGTGGTCTTAAAAATAAACTTTCTGTTCTATCAAGTACACAACAAATATTATAACTATTTAAAAATTTACTTATAAGATGTTTGTGTATAATAAATAAATAAATTTTAAAATTTTCATATATGTTTTAAATAATTAATTTAATAATATCATTGTTCATCTATACTATTATTTATAATTTTGGGCCATTTTAGTAATTAGTTCCAAGATTATATGTATTAAATAAAGATATGTAAGGAAAAAATTGAATGCATGTAAAATATGAGAGAGTAAGGATTAAAATTTAATTAATTTTATATTTAAAAATATTATTTTAAAAATTTGACATATATTTTGGTAAGATGGATTTAAATAGTGTTTCTTTCATTAAAATAATTAAGGAGGTTACTAAGAAAGGCAAAAGCCTGTTGTGTAACCTATAGATGATGTAAACGAAGTTTTATATTGCACATGGTAAATATGAATTTGTGATTATTGTATTATAGCTTTGCAGAGAAAAAAAACAAAGAGATGTCAATAAAAAAGCTAATTAATATTTGATAATTTATGATGAGGATGATGGAGGAGATCTGATTGTCCAAATCTCTAGGAGTCGGAGTAGGTATAACCAAATCCAATATCCCCCATTTTAAGGAAACAATCTTTAATCTTTAAGTAGTTTGAACTTTTTTTTTTCAAGAACTTTTTAATTCAAGTAATTCTATATTCTATATTATCAAACATTAAATATGCATAATTTTTTTAACAAGATTTTAAATTTTAATTGTCATGTTACGAGAGATTAAGGATATGTTTGATTGTAATTTTTAAAAGTTATTTTTAGTTTTTAAAATCAAGAAAACAAAAAAAAATCTATTTAAATAACTGAATTTAATAGAAAATAGAAAAGTAAAGTATATGTTTTGAGAACAGAAAATAAAAAATAATTAAAAAATATTTTGAACTTTAATTTTTTAAAATGAAAGAAACACAAAAAATAAGAGCATGTTTAATAACAGTTTTTAAAAACTATTTTTAATTTTTAAAAGCAAAAAAATAAAAAAATTTATTTAAATAATTATTTTCGATAAAAAATAAAAAATAAAAAATATATTTTGAGAATATAAAACATAGAATAATTAAAAGATATTATGAAGTCTAATTTTTTGAAACAAAAGAAATACAGAAAATAAATTTTTTTAATTAATATATATAGATATGTAAAAAATAATATGAATTCTCAAAAATAATTTTATAAAATAATTTTAAAGAATAAAAGAATAAAATAAATATCAAACAGACTTTAAATATTTTTATTAATAGTATGTATATAAATATATAAAAATAATAATATAAATTTTTAAAACTAATTTTATAAAATAATTTTAAAAAATAAAATAACAAAATAACGTGAACAAGTCCTACTCTTTTTTCCTATACTTAATTCTGGTTGGTCAAATCATTTGAAACTTTTGAAATATAGTAGAACTGACCAACCGGCAAGTTATAATAAATCAACACCATATATTATTATTATTATTATTATTATTATTATTATTATTATTATTATTACCAACATTATTATAATAAACTAATTCTTCTTTTTTTTATTTTAAAAATCTATATTATTTTTTTAAAATTTTTAAAATTTAATTCTTTTAAATAAATTTTTTTATTGGTAACATTAGTCTTTTTAAAAAAATATTATTTTATTATTATTTATTTTGAATTTAAAATAATAAAATTAATTTATTTAAAATTTTAAAAATAATTTTTATATTAGTCAAATACATACATAATTATATAAATAATAAATATAAAAATATTCTTGTTTAAATTTGATAAAATTAAAAGTTTTTTATCTCAAGAAAATATAGTATAATTTTTTTTAAAAAAATTAAGATCTCTAAAAAGAATAATATAATTTACTTCTTTTTATTTAGAGGCAGGTAAAACAACAAAAGAGTGTGAGCAAAGTTGGTATGGTAATGCCACTGTCCCTAGCTTGCGTGATCTAATTGGAACACAATTTGTTAATCCAAAATGGGGATTTGGGGTAACATTTAATTTAATTAAGCGTGAGATTTTAACCTATCAATTACCACGGTATAATTACTTTATATATCTCTTGTTTTTATAGTAAAACTTTAAATTTTGAAATGTAAGCTAAATAAATACATTCATAACTAATTCTTATATTTAAAATTTTATGTTTACGTTTTTTCAAAGAATTTTTTGAAAATACATTAATTTTTTTTGTATTACTTTCTTGTAACAGTCAGAGAATAGAAATTTAGGCCAGCTCTGTGTGACAAAGAAATTTATATTCTTTCTTTAAAATACTTCATCCCAACCTAACTTTAGAGACTTTCATCTCATTTCTTTAGTATATATTTACACACGACACAAGACCCAATGATCATTAAATACAATAAAATATATAAAAAAAACCCAATAATCATATGAAATTAAGCCTTTTCCTTACGGTAATTCCTTGAATAACCTGTTTTTTGGTCGGGCTGACTACTGTACAACTTTTGTGGGACAAAAAACCACAAAATAGCTTGAATATGGGCCGACCTTAACAACACCATATTTGGGCCTACTCGAGTGTGAAATTCCCTAATTATCGGCCCACTTATTTTAAATCAAAGGAGAGACCGATGCTGCATAAGAAATACTTGTTTAATCGCAAAAAGAGAAAACATTATACGAGAAAAGAGGATGAGTAAGATTAAATTGAGAGCATAGATTTTAAAACTGGTACCAAATTATGAAATATGAGGGAACAAATCCTTTACATTTCAATTTTTTTTATATTTTTTTGTAGTAGAGAAGGGATAAAAAGAAAAAAATTTGGTTTATAATTCATTGTGAATTCTTTATTTATTTATTTTTTTTATCTCTCTCTCTTACAATAGAGAAATATAGAGAGATTGAAATATAAAGGATCTAAAATCAAAAGATGATGATGAGTGCCCATTATAATGAAAGTGCGATCATGTGATTAAGGTTGGCTTTAACATTTTAGGATGTGCCTATGTGTACGTAGGCTTGCTATCTAGAATAAAATTCTTTCCATGTATGATTTTAAGGATGTTTATAAGCTACATAGTGTGTGAATGTAATTTGATAAACTTTTTTTTTATATATAAATGCAAAAAAATTGCAGGAAATTAAAAGCATAGAAAGCATCCATATTAAAAGTATGACATCGAGTATAAAAGAGACTGATTGTTGAAACTTTATCACTTCTAATCTGGGGAGAATGTAGAGACGGATCAATAGGCAAGATGTTGAGATGGTCAATATATCTTGAGGGAGGGGGTATAATTTATATGAATAGGATTAAGGGGTGTGAAAAAGTGTGGGAACATGGGGGGACGAAAACCAGCAAAGAATTTTAACGGTAAATGTTATAAATAAATGAAGAAGGCATGCTCTTAGAAACCGAAGCCCTGCTCTTGTGGATGAGTCAAAGCATATAGTCTTAATGAGAAAGAAGGATGTGATAGAAAAATGACATGTCTATATGGTCATCCAGAAGTTGTAATGCCTATTTTTTGTGCACATTATGAGCAGCCAGTCAGGAGTGGATGATGAAATCAGTGTGGGTTTGAAAAGGATGTTGGATATATATAGCAATGATGGGTTTTGTGAAGGTGTAAGGGAAGAGTTGTTGATATAAGTATGGTATTAATGAAGAGAGGTGGATAATATTTCAATGATCGATTTGGATTAGTGCTCTATGATGATTGTGTTTTGGGCAATCCAGATATTATACAAAATGACAAAAATCATGATTGTGACTTCTTGAAGCGTGTCTGGTGAGTGTGCCCAATTATGACACCAATTGTCCAACCATGTAAAAAAAGATTGATTGGGTAGAGGATTAAGGCGAAGGGTACAAGGACATGCAAACCAAATGGCTCTTATGAATAAGTAAATAGCAAAAAAGTGGTTAATTGTCTCAGCTTCAATATGACAGAAGGTACAACTCCATTCTCGAGGGAGATTGTGCTCTTTCAGAACTTCTCCCATGGGGGATAGCCTGATTGTAAAGTTTTCAAATAAAGAGTAGAATGTGCATGGGTATGCGTAGCGACCATAATTTTTTCCACGGGAATTCTACTTGATTAAAGGTGATATCTTTAAATTTGGCAATGGAATTAGGGTAATTGAGGCGAGCCATATACATACCACTAGTAGCTCCATTTTAGATAAGGTGGTTAGCCTGGCTAGTAATAGGGATAGGGATTTGGCTAATCCAAGAAATCTCTTGAGAGGAATAGATGTCAATTATTTGACTAGATATTTGTTGCGTATCCATTGCTAAATAAAGAGTGTGATTTATCCAGAATATGCCATACTTGTTTTGCAAGGAGGGCCTTATTGACTTTTAATAGATCTCTGAACCCAAGTCCTCTTTGTGAAATAGGCATTTTGAGGAGAGATAAATTTTTCAAATGCATGTGACGCTGGTGCTCTCGAAAACCCTAAAAGAAGTTTTGTGGAAAGTGATTTAATGATTATAGCATGTATTTTAGGGATTTCAAACAAGGACAAATTATAAATAAGGTCAGATTGAATTACCAAATTCAATAGTGTGAGTTGAACAGCTTGTGAAAGACTCAGCTTTCCATCCTGAAAGTCATTTGGAAATATGTTGCACCAGTTCATCAAAATTGCATTTATTTAAACGAGGACCAATAACATAAGCGCCTAGGTACTTATGCAATGGTATCTTTCACTTGCATGCCAAATGTTGATTGCAAGAAGTGTTTGAATAACTATAGAGTATTTGGACTGAATAAAATGGTAGATATTGACTTGTTGATCGACTGGTTAGCTATCATTGCATATTGGTCTAAAATAGAAGCCACATATTTGCAATTGTCTGACATAGCTTTGAAGAATATAAAGGTGTCATCGGCATACATTAGATGAGTAATATTAGGTCCTTGGCATGCAGATATTATTCCTTGGATGCTAGCCTGTTGTTTTACCTTGTTTAACATAGCTGATAATACATTTGAATAAAGTATAAAGACATAGGGTGATAGAGGGTTTACTTAACGTAGCCCTCGTTTAGGACTCTAGATTCAATGGTGTGTCCATTTAGAAGAAGCTGTTATGAGATTATTGTGATGTATTGCATGATTAGTTGTATCAAATGAGATGGAAATGCCATGTGATGAAGTACAATTTCAATAAAGTTTTGGTGTAATTTATCATAGGCCTTTTCAATATCCAGCTTAATGGCACACCAATGATTGCAGGATCTTATTGTTTTTCGAATGGTATAGAGGAGCTTTGATGCCAATAAAACATTGTTTGAGATTATTAGATCCTTGATGAAGGTTGTCTGTGAAGGAGAAATTAACGAATCCATGATGGGTTGGAGACAAGTGACAATAATTTTTAAATGATTTTATAAGGGACATTGCAAAAGGCCTATGAGTTTGAATTCTTTCTGTTCCTGAGGACATGTAGTTTTGGGGATCAAAGTAGTGTGGGTAGCATTAAGAGCTTTTAATAGGAAACCTTAATGAAAAAAACTTTTAACCATGGCTATTAAATCAGGACCAATTGCTTGCTAGCACTGTTGAAAGAAAAGGGCAAGAAAACTGTTAGGACCAGGGGCTTTATAATTGCTGACAGTATACTTGGAATTTGGTTGATGGTATACTTGTTGAAAGTAATTAATTGCTGACTGTTCTAATATGAATAATTCTCAATCTAGTTACCATTTGCATCTTGGATGGTTGTGATGGTATTGATTAGCCGACACTTTTTCACCAGTGCATGAAAATATTTAGTGTTACGATCTCTGTTGATAAGCCACATTTGATGGGATTTTTGTACCCATAGAATTTTCTCTCATTCAAGCCATTGTTCAAGTTGAGATTTGAGATTTCATTCCGTTTTTGTGAAGTGAGGTACTTGAGAGGGATGTTGTTGTAAACTCACTAGTTTGGATGATAATTATTGGATTTTATCATGCACATTACTAAAGACTTGTTTGTTCCATTGACAAAGAGTGTGTATTAGATGATGGAGATTAGTATGACATTTAAATGCGTGGGAACCATTTGCTTGTATGTTCCACTAATTGAGAAGGAGTGGCATAAAATCTTCTACTGAAAGCCAGATTGCCTTGAATTGGCAAGGTCGTGGTTGGTAAGGCATAAGAGTAAACGTAGAGATGATTGGTGGGCTATAATATGAAGTGGCAATTTCTAGTGACTTGACCTGAGTGTGAGGCAAGGATTAGATCCAAGAGGGATTGACTAAAAATCTATCCAGTCGTTCCCAAACTGCGTCTTTCCCTTTACGTCCGTTAAACGAATTTCCATTAAGGGGGATGTCAACTAGACCACATTGGTTGATGGTATCAATGAAACGTGATGAACCCAAGGTATGATCATGTTGATCAATTATTTTGAAGCATAAATTACTTGATTGAAATCACCAAATATAAATCATTCACCATCTTAATTATTAGTCTAGGAACTGTCTACGAGCACTCTCGACAGTTCCAACTGATAATTCTCATAAAATTATAAGAAATTGATACGGGGCAGCCTCCCCAAATTCATCCATAAAAAAATAAAAGATGATTGTCTACAAATTTGCAAATTAGTGCTTGAGGTGAGATAGTGAGAGTCACGATTTGCACTATAAGACTTAAATTTGTTGAACAAGTAGTATTAGGAGCCTTTGGTGTAGGAAGTATATTGTTGGCAGGAAGGCCCTAGGAAAATACTGTTACGACTATCAGAACAAAAGATGTGATTGAGGGTGCATGGACTGGTGGCCATTTTGCAATGGGAACGAGCTTATTTTCTTTGAAGGATATTGCTCTCTTGCGCTTATGTTGATTTTTCTCCAGCCATTTAAAATCAATTAACAAAATTGGAGGCTTGAAATAGATCTGATAGTTTAAGACCGCAGCTTCCTGAAGGCGATGACACCTTGTAGATGCAGAAAACCAATTCATTGGGCTTACCAGGAAGGGTCCATCTCGGCTAGGGATGTAAAGGAGGGAATTGTAGAACCATAATATGTTGGGCCATTTTAGAAGGTTTGCAATAACAAAGTCTCATCTATAATTTAATCTGGTCAATGAGCATGTCTGCTTCTCACGGAAGAATGGATATTTCATGAATTAACGTGTTGGGCTTGAAGGAAGTCTTCCAACTGTGCATGTTCCTTCATAATTCATAGTCCTTTTTTTTCGTCAAAGAAATATTTATTAATAACAAAAGACATAAAGTCATACATAGGAAAGAGATTTAGCAAGGTACAAACAAAATAATACTTCTAGAAGAGTAAATAAGAGATAAAAGAAAAAAAACTTAAGAATCACACCTAAGAAAATAAACTCCAAACCTCTTTTACACTGAGTATAATATATATATATATATATATATCATACTCTTTCAATTTACATTAACTTTCTATCAAATCAAAAAGAAAACTAGAAGATCCTAACTCAAGAGGCAAAACTTGAGATAAAACTTTTCGACAACTTTCTTCATTTCAAATGTCAAGTTTCTAGATGCAGATTTTGATTTTTTTTTTCTTTTTTTAGAGGAGTAAAACTTCTATAGTAAATAGAAAAGAAAAACTCCCAAAGATGATGGGATTGAAAGATCTTGCCTAAGGAAAAAAAGGAAATTGCATAAAAACTGAAAGAAGCAAAAGATAAAAGATAAAAAGAAATGGTGCGGAGGGCTGATTTTAACATTGAAGGTGTGTTTAGAGAATTATCACTCCCACATTCACTTTGGTACCTTAGAAAGGTGAATTCAGCATTATACTTGTCTTAGTTGTCTCATTTTTTTTTGTCTTTGGTTTGTTTTGTTAATTCCTAGTATTATTAGAGTTTGTTAATCAGTGTCATAAATGTATTAAATTAAAAAATTTTGATTGATTGATAAAAAAATTTAATAATTTAAAATTAATAAATAATTTTTTTAATATCTAAAAATTTTATCAATCAATTAAATAAAATTTTAATTAATGCCCAAAAACATTAATTAAAAAACTTATTATATCGTGCATTAAAAAATTATATGAGTCCTTCAGTAAAATGAGACAAACCCAAAAAGATCTCTCCTATAGGTTAAAGGAGAGGTACGAGACTTCGAACATATATATATACACACGCAATAGATAAATTTTAAAAAACATTTTTTTTCTATTAAAATCTGCATCATTCCAAATTTATGAGATGTCCACATTTTTAGCTAGAAATCTCTATCATTTTCACTTTTTTTTTAAAATTTCTATTCTTTTCTCTCCTAAATTTATTAACATTTTAATACTTAATCTAAGTTCTTTAGTAAAAATTATATAATTTAATTTCAAATCATGATTGAGTCAAATCTTAAATTTATATGAGAATCAATTATTTATTAAAATATGAATAATAATAATAATAATAATAATAATAATATTATTATTAAAAATTTCATTGTTACATGGAACTTTAGTTAGCTCAAATCTACAAAGATCATATTCCTCAGATCAAGGCGAGCCAATAGATTGCACTTAGACTCATTTTCTCTTCCCCTTTTGTTTTCTTTTTTAACCCCTAGCACATGAAAAATGATTTTCATGCGTATTACTCTAAAATCTAATTAAGCGAGAGTAAAACAATATAATTTTATTAACTATAATATAAATGATAACAAGCCCTTCAATTTTATGAAAATGAAGGACAAACTAGTTTTGTTATGATTTAATCATGTTTTAAATATGTTTATTCCACCAAAAATAGATTTTTGTTATAAAACTCCTCTGTCAATTAGTTACAATTTAGCTAGTAATTAATCAAGTTGTTATGGCTTTTTTTAATCAATAATTAAACTTAAGATGTTACTCGGGAGTTAAATCTAACAAAAATAATTAATCTTTAAATATTTTATATAATTTTATTATATAAAAAATAAAATAAATATATAATATATAATATATTTTAAAAAAATTAATAAATTATTGATCAAGTTTTTTAAAAAAATTTAAAATATATTATTATGTACAAATTATTAAGTATTATTTTTTTATTTTTTTTATTTTACTCTCTTTATTATAGAAGATTAGAAAATACATAAACAAATTATTTTTTTAAATTAATTGAATCATTAAATCAATTAATTTTAACTAATTTATTCTATCTTTCATTAATTTTTTATAAAATTAATTTTAAGAATTGACTGAATGATGATCAATTTTTTAGTCATTTTAATGAATCTGATTCGATTTCCAAGATAGTGATTTAAATATATAAAAAGTAGTAATTAAAAAAAAAAAAAAATCTGATAGTGGCTCGATAACATCTAAGGTTGAGAGACGTAAGTATACGACAACCCTTCGTTTGGAATCAATTTCGCGAGACAATGCTCATCACTCATCATCACCACTCGATGTAGATTCAATTCTTTCAGATTTTTTTAGTGGATATATGCTCAATAATGTCTTCACTTTATGAGTCTCACGATATACTAGAAATGAATTATAATAGTGTTTTGCATTACCATTTTCAATATACAAAAAGAGCGTCTTAATAAAGAAATTAAAAATTAATTTGTGAATCAAAAAATTAAAATGAAAGGTAAAGGGACCAGTGGCTAATGGTTATGCATGCGGATGCTTATGTGTGTCATTAAAAGTCACTTTAGATTTTTTTAGAATAAATTATTTTAACTTTTATAAAAATTATTTAAAATATACTTTATACTTTTTTATTTAGAAAATAATTTCACGAACAAGTGCTCTTAAAAGACAGATTAATGCATTCTTTCATTAGTTAATAAAATATTTAATAATTTAAAATATATAAAAATTAACAAAAATAACAATTTTTAATGTATAAAAACTTTATTAACCCAAAAGAAATTTAATCAATATTTTAAAAATACTTGTTAGCAAAACTCTTAAAAAATTATACTGGATTCTTAACATTTGATACATCTAATTTATTTTTCTTTAATAAAAATAGATTCATGTTGGATTTTAATATTAACTTAATTATTTTTATTATTATATTAAGAATTAAATTACAATATCATATTGTACAAGAAGTTAACTTCGTTAAAAAAATAAATTAAAAGTCAAGTCAAGAGAGGTAAATATAATTTTTAAATTAAGAAATATATTATAAATAATTTATTCAAACCTTTTTTTTTTCCAAAAAAGAAGTTTGTATGATTTTCCTATCTCTTCCGACAAATCATTTTCCATCGTACCTAATCTTCAATGTTGATGCTCAACCGATTTCTTTGTCTTTCACACTCACTTCTAGATTATTCTATTCGAAAATTTCCGGGTATTGGCCCCTCCACTATAATCCTTTCAATTAATATATTCTAATATATATATATATTTGAGTAATAAGCATTAAAATGTTTTGATAGGGTGGACGCAAACTCCATTGACAAATTAAACTTGGAATAATATGAACGATATTGACTTTTACATGTATTGTGGAGAGAATAGTATGTATAATATTTATGAAAGATTTTTTATAATGGAGATTTTTATGGTCTTATAAGAACCTTTTAAATTTAATATCAATTTTTTTTTTTAATAAGTGTAACATACTTATATGGTCAAATGTAAAATGATCAAATATTTTTGAATTTGAATGTTAGTAAAGAGAGATATGGTTTGGGAAGAGAAGAAAGGAAGGTAGGCGTGTTGCGTTGGTGGGATAAAAGAAAGGAAGACGCAAGAAGAAGAGAAGATGAATAAGGGAGGTAGGGGTGTTGTCTTCGTCTTAAATGCCCATTCTCCGCATTGTAGACCGTCGAGATCTAATGGTGGAGAAGGGGGACCCACGGGATCAGGTGGAAGTGCACGCACGCAATCAGAACAACCTCTAAAATTATGAACCAATCCATCCCCAGAAAATCGAAGCAAAAATCTCTTTCTGCGTAACCGCGCTCTGCAACTGCTACCGCAACACCACGCGCCAACTCGCGGTAAAAATACGAAGGAACATAAAAGAGAATCAAAGAAAGCAAAAAGGCGGGAGGAGGACGAAGATTCATTATTATTATTATTATTATTATTATTATTGTTATTGTTTTCTCGGCTGAATTTTTGGTTGATTGATGGATTGGGCTGGTCCTATCTTGCTTTGGAATCTTTGAATCGAATGTTGAGTGAGTTGGTGGTGGCTCCCTGGAATATATATCTATTTGTATATAAAGAGGAGGTTGCAGAGCTCTGATAATCAAGCTGGCTCTCGTTAATTGTATATCGGTGGCGGAGGAAGGCCATGCCTTGCTCTCCTCACCGGAACAACAGCAAACTACGGTGGTCATGCCTGACTTCGAGGTTAATACGCAGAAGCTGCGCCATGACAGAGTCGCCGATGTTGAAATCCCCGACACTGCTCACCAGATTAGCAGGGGTTCGTATTCCAATTATTCACCATGTTTTTTTTGGTAACATGTGAGATTGGAGTTAAATGAATTGGGGGGTGGTTGGGGGGGGGGGGGGATTCATTGTTCTTTGTTTTGATGAAGAACGCAGTTGTATTTAACAAGTTCGTTAATTTCCTTGTTTGACAATAGGTCGCTCTCTTGACTGTTATTGAATACAAAAGGATTTACTGATTTAGTTGTAAGGCAACGCCTGGTCATATACTTAATTTATACTGATTTTAAAATCTTCTGGATATTTATTTTCTTTTTTAATTTATAGATTCATGGTTTCAAGTGGGTTTTGTTCTCACCACCGGAATCAACAGCGCATATGTACTTGGGTACTCCGGGACTATCATGGTTCCTCTGGGTTGGATATATGGCGTAGTTGGTTTGATTGCTGCTACTGCAATATCACTGTATGCAAATGCTCTTATAGCCAAGCTCCATGAATTTGGAGGAAAGAGGCATATTAGATACAGGGATCTTGCTGGATATATATATGGTAAGTTGAAGAACGATAACTAAAAGTGAGAGGAGACTAGTTGCATCTAGTGAATTATTTTGCTATGATAATGTTCCTTTCATTCTCACTGCAGGTAGAAAAGCATATTCTCTCACGTGGGCGCTGCAGTATGTCAATCTTTTCATGATAAACACTGGCTATATCATTTTGGCTGGTTCAGCACTAAAGGTAAGTGAAATTTGGTAAACAAGTCTGTCTTTCCTAATCATTGTCATCTTGAAGCAATGAAATTTGATACTCTAATGACTTACATCATGATAGATAATTCAATCTCCTTTCTTTGCCAAAGAATTTAATAGTTTTCCTGAAGTACTGAATAAGAATTTCGTTTTCTTGTTTGGCTGTTTCCAAACCAACTAAGTCTACCTGCCTTTTCTTTCCTGTTCCTATTTGCTAGCAAATTAATATCCCCTTCTCTTTTTAGTAATTTCATTTGATGGTACTTTGATCTTCTTCAATATTTGTACAAGCTGTATTTTGTAAATAGTCCAATAATTATTGAATTATTCAGATATTCGGTCTGCTGAACACTATGACATTCATACCTATCTATGCCTTTTCATTTGTGTCTTCACTTTGTGCAATCATGCTGACACAATTTTTTTTTCCTTCTCAAAATCTTTTCTGTCCGTTGTGGTGTAGGCTGTCTATGTTCTATTTTGGGATGATCATCAGATGAAGCTTCCATATTTTATAGCCATAGCTGGATTTGTGTGTGCAATGTTTGCTGTATGCATTCCTCATCTTTCAGCTCTTCGAGTTTGGCTAGGATTTTCAACAGTCTTCAGCCTTATATATATTGTTACAGCATTTGCACTGTCGCTTAAAGATGGTAACTACTCATCTGTTTTATCTGTGCCAGAGTAACTATCATACTACAATTTGTTGATATTGTAAACAATCGGTTATTTATTTTTTGAGGAGATAAATTGTCCTTACTACTTCAGTCTTTCATTGGCATACATTCTGTGAATATACTTTATGCTTTTAGAAAATTTTGTATGCTTGGTCCCCTAAACACTGGCGGCTTTGTGTTGAGCATTTCTCTTAATCACGGATCATGATGTCCATGACAGTTAACTCTTTTATGTGTTGCAAAATCAGTTGAGAATTTTATCTATTACTGATTTACTAGTGTTTTAGCCGACCCCATTTAGTGGAAAAAGACTTGGATTGTTGTTATACTAATTCACTAGTGTTCTAGGGATAGCTTTTCAAATCTTTGCAAATTAATTGGTTTTGAATTTACTTCATTCTGTTTCTAAATTTGAGGATTTACGTCCCTCGTCATTAATTTATGGTTTACCTATTAATGGAATCCATAAAGCAATATTTAAAGCCTTCCAGACGATTACCAAATTCTTTTTCATAATATCTAAAACTTTCTACTATTAGATATATTGATCTGGATACATTTGGAAGCATATACACCTTGTAGTGAGGCTAC
This sequence comes from Senna siamea, assembly GCA_031216115.1. Taxonomy (NCBI): domain Eukaryota; kingdom Viridiplantae; phylum Streptophyta; class Magnoliopsida; order Fabales; family Fabaceae; genus Senna; species Senna siamea. The sequence continues at coordinate 10,425,885 of CM062367.1, read as the reverse complement.
AGAAGGATATTTGACATCTAGTTTTGTCCCATTCATTGCAAATCTTTTCTATGTTCCTGATTTTTAGGCTCTGATGGGCTGTCAGTATTCCCCTGACTATCCAAATGGTTGGAGACTTTGGAATGAGGATAAGAGAGGTTACCTGAGAGTACCTATGCCCCACTAGTTAAGTAATATATGTTGTTAGCTTTCAGTTCATAAATTTACCATGTGACGTGCAGTGTACTAATCATCAGGTATGAAATCACCAGCTCGAGATTATGGCATTCCCGGGTCAACAACAAGTAAAATATTTACAACAATTGGGGCATCTGCTAATCTTGTGTTTGCATTTAATACAGGAATGCTTCCCGAGATACAGGTAAAATAGGAGCTTCTAATTTATTCCTTCAGTTTTATGCAGATATATAATCCTCAGTTCTTCAATGTGCTCTGGTGATTAACATTTATACGGTTGTGACACTAACAGGCTACGATCAGACAGCCCGTTGTCAAGAACATGATGAAGGCCCTGTATTTTCAGTTTACCGTTGGAGTTGTACCTCTGTATTTGATTACTTTTACAGGTTACTGGGCTTATGGATCGTCCACCCAAGCCTACTTGCTGAATAATGTCAATGGTCCAGTCTGGTTGAAAGCCACAGCCAACATTGCAGCCTTTTTACAGTCCGTCATTGCATTGCATGTACTTACATCTAAACCAGAACGCTTGCTGCTTCAAAATGTTTTCCTTAAATTATTATTTCATTACACTCATAATCACTCTTCTGCTTCTGGTAGATATTTGCAAGTCCAATGTACGAGTATTTGGATACAAAATATGGGGTCACGGGAAGCGCACTGGCTTTTAAGAACTTGTCATTTCGAGTTTTGGTTAGGGGTGGATATCTGGCTTTCAATACATTTGTGTCAGCTCTCCTCCCATTTCTTGGTGATTTCATGAGCCTCACAGGAGCTATAAGCACATTTCCTCTCACATTTATACTGGCAAACCATATGTACCTAGTGGCAAAGAAGAATAAACTAACATCCATGCAGAAGCTCTGGCACTGGCTCAACGTTTGTTTCTTTGGAATAATGTCTGTTGCATCAGCAATTGCAGCCCTACGGCTCATTGCAGTTGATTCCAAAACGTACCATGTATTTGCTGATTTATGAATAAATTCATTCTATTCTTTCAGCAAAAATAGTGCAGATCCTTTGTGCTTTAAATAGGCCTTGATTAAAGAATGGAATAGCATGTCCTATTAGAAGATTGTGTAATAGTATCGTCTTAGAAACACATTGCACACTTGTCCAAAATAGGTGACACAAAGCTGTAAACTAAACAAAGAACTTGGTATTCTATTTAAGTTAACGTAAAAGGGAAACATAAACCCAATTTGAAGGTATTTTGCCATTGATGCACGCATAAATCACACAAGTCATAAACTATATCACCTGAGTCTTATTCCAGCCGTATCATCTAACTCAAATCAAATATCATCTAAAAGGTAGAAATTACAGAAAATTGATAATAAATATTTAATATCTAAAATTCGAATACCACACCCGAATTAAGTCACAATGTCCTCATTTCATTCTTCTTTATGTCACCATGGGTAAACAATAAAAGAATGATTTTACGCTCATAAACAACGTACACATCAAAATCCACGAAAAGGACAAATACTATAGTGGATATTTCTACAGATCAACTTTTTCAAGTTTTATTGCAATCATCAAGGAACAGGAATAGTGTAAATGGTCATGTCACTTTCATTTCCCCATTGGATTCTTCTTTAAACCGCACAAGAGAAGGGAATTGAAGAGGCAGAGAAACTTTGGATGGATGCCAGGATTTGCTGATTACTCTAGATGAGTTATTGCCACCTGTTATAAAAATATCAGTGTTCGTTGATTCCGTTATAAATACCATTAAGTTGAAAAAAAAGAAAAAATTCATATTCCAGCAGTTATTTCATAGTGGTTTTCCTCAATCAGATCGTGGGATAATATGAAACTACTGATTACTAAACTGTGAACTAAAGTCCGTTTCTGATTAATTTAAATAAAGCCCCATGTTTGCATATCATTCAGAAGGTAATACATAATAGAAGAAAAATAATAAGGGCAACCCTATACACGACGCTTCCACCAGATAAGTTCTGAAAAAGGTTAGATGTATGCAATCTTATTTTTATAATTACAAAGAGCATTTTTAATATTTAAATCTATGACCTTCAGGTTATGACAGTAATCTTAGCTTTACTTCAAGGCTCATCCTCACATAATAGAAGAAAAATATTCAACAGAAATTCAGAATGCTTCAAACATGGCTTTTAGAAAATATAAAGCTGTATCTGAAGCTTCAACACATAATTCATTTTTCATGCATTATTTTTAATTGGTGAAGTATATAAAAGCTGATAGTACTCCCATAACAACAATTCTGCTAATTAGATTAATATTCATCAAATAACTATACCCATAAAAATCAATAAAAAAAAGTTTATAACAGAAAACAATTGACCTCACCATGCTAGACATCATCCAGAAACTAACTTTACAATTATGAAGATTGAGTTGAGAAGTATGAGAGGAACTCTGAGGTATTGGGTTGCATAAATGAGACCTATAAGCTGGCCTTTAAATGACTTTGTCTTGCCAGCTGAAAAATCTGAGAAGCTCAATCCTCTTGGAGCAAGAAAGCGATCCTCATTTAGTATTGCTAGTGAATTTGCAAGAAGCAGTAGCCCTTCTAGTAATGTCCACAAACCCATTTCCCTGCATTATAAAGAAATCTAACCTGACTTACAAATAGATTCAAGTTTCAAGTAATCTACACTTGCTCTTTCATAATATAACAGTAATTCAAGAGGTACCACAGGTCCAGAAGTAGAAAACAACAAATGACAAAAACACATAATCTGAAGTTACTTCTAGAAAAGCCAGTGATGATCATCCTTCAAGCCCCTCCAATTGTCTCAGACTCAGACAGTATCTTAGAAGTCTTAAAACTCCTATTGACTCCTTAAAAAGACCTTATGAATCATATATTATAATTAAATACTCTGAAACAGTGAAACCAGTGCTTCATTCCATTAACGCTAATTGCTGGTGAATAAGGCAATCAGAACCAAGACATTGGCTCACGGCATTATAAATATCTTACAGAACTAAACCCTAGCTTCTTTGACACCAGTGATTCATTATATTTGCCTCATTCTGGAAATGAAATATGGTCACACACTCCTGCAGGCTGAAGGATAAAGGAATCACTACTGAGTAATTGGCTTGCAGCATCTTGTCCAGGCACCATATCTAACACAACCATTAGACATGGATAAACAATAAAAAAGAAGGGTGCTTCATTTCCAGAGACTGACAGAAATATTACCAATGGGAGCGAGCAATTCTTTGAAGCAGAAGGTTGTTTAAATCATATATTTTATCACAATCCGTTGGTGTACCACAAAATTGTAGCATAAATCATGGATTTTAAAAGTTACATAAATAAAATTTCTGATAATATGGATATAGTTTGAAGTGTGACTGCCTAATTCAGTTTTAAGTGCAAAAAATACCAACAGCCAACTTCTTTTCCCTTTCTCTTTTTGCGTGTCTATTCAGAACACAAAGAAACAATTATCAGATCCATGTGCCAAAATTTTTAGCATTTGAACAGTCAAATCTTACAACAACAGAGCACAACAAAGGAATTCCAATAATATAACGAAAGCATAGAGCCGAACTGTAAAATACAGCAATGAAACAAAACGTGAAATAGTGCATATAAGTGTAAATCCCAGATCTACCAAAAAAATCAACATGCAAATATGCATATGAAGGAAAATGAGCCTATTTTAGACGACAAAAAAAAAACTAAAAGAAACGTAGAACTACGACGGAAAGCAAAAATGAGAGAAAGCTCAAAGACAAAATGGAATATTTGAGAGCGCTCCAAAATTATTTTTTTTAAAAAAAAGATCCGAACTTCGAAGAATGAGAGAGAAAATGCGAGAGTTAACCTGAGAAGAGAAAGAGCGGGGAGCAAAGGATGGCTGACGTTGCCACTACCGGTGTGGAGGAAGAGGGTTGGATCAGAGAAGAGAGGAGGTGGAGTTACAGAGGGAGATCATGGCGAAGCGCTTCACGGCGATGGGATCAGCCTAACGGAGAACAAAGAACAGTAGAAGTCTGGAAGATAACGGAGAATGGGCAGGAGAGCCCAATCCGACCAATGCGTACCGTTTCCAGACAATTATTTTCAATACTAGCAATTTGCTCATTTACCTATACGAGGCTGTAGTATATTGATTATAGAAATTAATTTTAAAAAATTTAAAATGTTATAGACGTTAATTTTTTTATCAAATTAAAAATATCTGATAAAAGATTAATGCATATAATATTTAAAAATTTTAAAGATTAATTTGTATAATTATTAAATATTTAAAATAGACAATTAACATTTTATTTTCACAATTGATATTTTATATTTTAATAAAATATTTTTGACCTGATGGAGGAATTAACATATATAGTATTTTAAAATTTAAAAAATTAATTTATATAATTAATATTTTTTTAAAATTAAAATTTAATAAACATATTTTTTAAAGACTAAATAACTAGTATAGTTATTATTTTATCTTTTATTTTGAAACTAATATGTCTTAAAACATATTGCAATTATATTTTCTTTAAATTAAATGGTAATTGAGAATTCAAAAGTATGACTACCAATTTAGGAATGAATATTTTCTAATCAAAATTGTTTCATAAAATGCTTCTATAACAAATCTCTCAAGTTGATTAATAATTAGTTTAATATTATTATACAAATTCTCATTCAACAACTTCTTAACACCAGGTTTTAACTTCAACTAACATTTCTTGCAACTCATGAACTCGACCTTTCTTTAACTCTACATTCATTATTTTGTAAATAAAAAATAAAAAAAATTTTAAAAAAATTGAAAAGAAGCAATAGAGAGACTCACTCTCCATATGATTTCCCATAAGAAAATACTATATATTGCTCTCAGGCTTTCCTATTTTCTCACACAATTTTTCTAATTCAGGCATCAAAAGTGCATAAGGGAATCCTCCTTCCCTCATATTCTATACATACTTTCTTATTGTTTTGCAGATCTTGAACCAGCTCTAACTAAGAGTTCGTCACATTACATATTCTTGCAATACTCCATTAACACAAAGGGATCTTTGCTTTCAGAAAAGATTAAAGTATAGATGAAACAATATCCAATAAGTCATCTTCAATCCCTTTCACTTGTGTTATACAACAATCTTCTTCACAGATTGAAGGATAAGCCTTTTTCCATGTAGAGGTCAAATTCTTTAATCCACCCATTGAAAGTATTCCATTTCTTCTCGGGTTTTCTTGAATTAACATTTGGGCGTTTTAGAAGGCATTAAGTTGTAGATTTTCTTTTCTAAGGCATGGATTGAACATAATAAAGATATTGTTATGGAGGAACGTCATTTTCAAATTTGCAGGACCAGTCTAGACACTGCTCTCATTACCTTTTCAGTCATAACGCATGATATTAAGAGTTTAATGACTTCTTTTCTTAGTTTTAGAATGAGTATGATTAGGGAACCAGAAGCAAGTTCCTATTTAGCTAGAGTTAAGAATATTATCCGTTATGTTATTTTTGGAGGAATGTCATTTCAAATGTGCAAGACCAGTCTAGACACTGCTTCCATTACCTTCCCAGTCATAACGCATGATATTAAGAGTTTAATGACTTATTTTCATAATTTTGAAATGGGTATGATTACGGAACCAAAAGCAAGTTTCTATTTAGCTACAGTTAAGAATATTATCTGTTATATTAATATAAGATGGTCTGTAATATTTTAGTCTTCCCTCTATTCCTGTTTGTATATATATTAAAAAAAATAACTCTATCATGAACACGAAAGAGATGCCATTTGTTTTAATTTTTACTAACTTTTACAATATTAATTTAATTAAATTTTGAATGAAAAATACTACAAGATGATTAAGTGATAATGAAATAAATCACAAGGAAGTAAGTGATAGACTTTCAAAGATAAAGGGGCAAATTGATTTTAGGCCAAATCATATAGGTAAACTGTAATTTACCCAAAAAAATTAAGGGCTGAATACTAAATAAATGTATGGTATGGAGCGTGTAAACCTTTTCCCAACAACAGAGTCTAGGCCCATGGAGATCCATGAAGAAGAGAAGTTGGACCGAAGCCCAAAATACAATGGAAAGCAAGATAGCCCAATTATAAAATAGAACCCTAAACCACAAAGCTACTCCATTTCGTAAAAACCCTCGATCCTTGCAGGGTTGCTTACAGCCGATCTCCGCTTCTGCATCGCCAGCCAACCAAAGATGGTGAAGGGACGCCAAGGAGAGCGCGTTAGGTTTGTTATTTAATTATTCCTCTCTCTTCATTTCCCCTTACCATAACTAGAGCATCTCTTGGTTTTGCTTCTATTATGATTATATATAATGGTGGACGGTGAGTGCAGTTCTGGGGTTCTGATTTTCCTGTACAAGGAGGGGCCAATACAAAATTTTTCTATCACTTTTTATACTGGGCGTTATATATTTTGCATCGGTTTGGAAAATTAGCGTTTATTCATACTTGAAGAGCTCTTCATGTGTCTCCTTTTAAATATTGTGGCCAATTGTATATGGTAATTATCTTTTTTAACGCTGCCCAAATAGCCGTGTTACTTATAGTTATTATTGACAGTGATATTCAACGTATGTATAGAGTCATATACCATTCTCTCTTTTTTTTTTTTTTGGGCCCTATTTGGTAATTAGTTCTTTGAATAAGGTTAATAACTGTGATGGTGTAACGGTTTTAGTGATTCTTACATAAATTTAATCTATTGGATTATTATTGTAGGGATGTATGATAAGGTAGATCAAAATGGCGTATATTTTATAACTTAATATACATGGTGTAGGTCAAGTGAAATCAATAGATACTTATAAGTGAACTTTGGTATCATATTAACAGTGCTTCTAAAGAAAACGGGAAGACCCTGATTACTTGGTTTATATTACAAGTTTGCAACTAATGAGGAAGCATTTTTGTGTGTGTGAATATTTGTTTTTTATGTATGCAAGTTTGTTTGTCGCAAGTTTATCCAATTACATATAATGTTTGTGGTCAATATTTTCTTGTCTGATTTCTTTTATCATGGAACTGGTTATCTATCTTCTTTGGAGACTGCGTGAAATATGCTGATGTTTTCGTTTGTTTTCTTGTATATCAGACTTTATGTCAGAGGTTCAATCCTCGGATACAAGAGGTACTTTTTTCCATCTTAATTAAATTTAAATCTATTTTCTGAAAATTGTATTGTGTTTTATTGTATTGAAGATTTCATGAAGATTTCATGAAGATTAGCCAATAATAGATTTGGCTTTATTTTTCGAACTTCTCTCAATGGCATAAAAAGGATATGGATTTGTTAGTTTTTGTCTTTTTTGAGAAATAATTTGGAAGTGTTCTTCAGGTCCAAGTCAAATCAATACCCAAACACATCACTTATCCAAATTGAGGGAGTAAACTCCAAGGAAGAGGTAGCATGGTATTGTGGCAAGCGCATGGCATACATTTACAAGGCCAAGGTAAAGAAGAATGGAAGCCACTATCGCTGCATTTGGGGTAAGGTTACCAGGCCTCATGGTAACAGTGGTATTGTCCGTGCCAAATTCAAGTCTAATCTACCACCCAGATCAATGGTAATTGTTAAGAAGTAGCAATGATGAACAATTTTAGTCCTTAGATTGTTTTGTCTATGGTTTTCTGAGTCATTTGAGTTTTGGTGCATCTGCAGGGAGCAAGGGTTAGAGTGTTCATGTATCCAAGCAATATTTGAGGTAATTATTTCCATCTATTGATCCTTGTCACTTTCTGATACATTATCACTTTTTTTTCCTTTTACATTTTTTGAACTCCTTTCTATGGATATTGGCTAATTCATATATTTATTTTAAGAGAGGTCTAGTATATTAAATTCTGAATTTAAAACCAAACCTTAGCAATCTCTCGTGTGGAGATGTATTATTGGCTGTTGTCACATGAATGGGTTTGTATGATTTTGTGGTTTTGCTGCTTTTGCACACAATAGATAGTATAGGGTATTGGACTAGTGGTAGCGTTGACACTTGTTCAGTACTTCAGTGGTCTACTTTGTCTTTAATTTAAATTTGCACATTTCTGTTGTCACAGAGGTTGGTTGTTATGATTTTGTGGTTTTACTGCTTTTGCTCATGATAGATAGTATAGGGTAGTGGTAACTTAAACACCTGTTTAGCACATCGGTGGCATAGTTCATCTTTAAGTTAATTTTGTAGGTTACTGTTGTCACACAAATGGGTTATTATGACGTTGTGGTTTTGCTTTTGCGCATAATAGATAGTATAGGTAGTGGACTAGTGGTAGCTTTAACACTTCTTCAGTACTTGGTGTGTTTCATCTTTTGTATTAATTTGGATATTATTTTCTCCACCAGTTCCTTTCTCATTGTTAGTTGTTTCTTACTATTGAGATTTTATGCAATGACCTATGAATAACTTATGTTTTTATCCAACTTTACCATTTATTTTCCTGTAGTCTGAATTGGGAAGTTTTAGTATTAGTTATACTGTTATAGCTCCATAAGAGGCAATATTTTGCCATATAGTAGGTATGCATCAGTTAGAATTACTATCCTAGCCAAGACAATGGTAGGGTTACAAGATTCTGCAACTACTACAGGTCTTTGATTTTGGGCCAGCTTCCTGATTTATGTAATATTTCTCTTGATTTTGGCACTTTGTATACCTTCCATGATCTATTACATTTACTCATGTTGTGATTCTTGTGTACTCCGTAATAATAGTATTGCTGTTCAGTTAAATAGTATAGTTTGTTACTGTTCATTGGCTCACTCTTTGGTCACTTGGTATTGTCTATTGTTTTGTGCCATATGATCTGGACCTTCTCCAAAATTCTCTATGTTTGGCCTTATTCTTATTTTGCATTTTGATTTTCTTCCTTGCAGATTCTCCGGATATTTTGATGTCTAAAGAGAGTTTATCTTATGAGTAGAAGGCAGTTCATTGTTTGAGTTAAATTTGTGTCCTCTGTACTCTTGAGCGTAATAGTATACTTGTTTAGCAGTGAAAGATCCGCGCACAATTTTATTTTTTTTATCATTTTCTATGAAATGGTTAACCAATACTATGATTTTCGCTTCAGTCAATGGTTTATTTTCTTTTAATTATTTCAAATTAGAGGTTTCTTTGTCTTATGTTTTGTTTATAACATTAATTTTTGCCAATCACAGTCGGTGGTAGTTGAAGTTGAAGATTTCAAATTGCAGTTCTATATAATTTCAGAAATTAATTATTGTTCTTACGGAATATTAATTTAGTAGTCATTGGGGCTGGCGGATTAAACTTTATAGTATTTAAGTCCAATCATATTATCTTGGAAGTTGTATATATAGTATGCGATCATAATGGAAATTTTTTTTGAAAAAATACCTAATTCTTTTCATCTTTTGGTTCAGCACCCAAGCCATATTTGTCAAAATAATAGTAATAATTATAATAATAATCTTATGGTAGTGTCAAATGTGTGTTTTATTCAAGTGGAGCTACGAATAATATTAACTACCATTCCCAATCAAGAATGCACTAAACAGTTTACTCATTTTTAAATGAAATAAAGAAGGTGAGAGGGAGACGTTGTGAAATCATATTCAAGAAGAAAATAAACAACAATATCTACTCCTTTTTGTTTAAAAGAAAGAGAAAAAAAAATATGCTTACGGGTTAGGATGCATCTTTGTGATGAAAGAATGTCAATAACACATAAGGTATTTGGGATGTCTAAATAATTCACCGAAGCTTCGATAACGCAGAAATAATAAAATAGTCTCAAATACTTGAATTAATATAATATTAGTATAGCATAGACTTGAGACACTGATTCGTGCTTGCATATCATGAATCATGAATGATGATCATGTGCACAAAGTATGATCCACCCACTTTCTTTGTTCCAGATTTTGACTTTCCCTAAATCGTAGAGTAATCTTGAGATTCCATTATTCCCATTGGAGAAATGAGAGCGTGAAAACCATACTTAACCTATTTTTATTTAATAATTTATATTAAATCTCGTGTCTAATTGTATTGTACATTTAATATGTTGAACAACTGCAAGTGTTTGGATACATATTTCTAAATCATGTGCACTGCTTCCACATGTTAACACTCAATACTTGCCTTCCTTTCCTGCATAAAATCTGCTCATACTAGCTAGCTAATTAATTATATTATGACTTACTTTAGAAGCCTCAAAAATGGCTTCAAAAGATATTTATGAATTAAGCCATGTTGATTCATCTATCATTCACACTTCAACTGCAAAATGCACTATACTCTTTGAGGTTAACAATTTCTTATACATATTTATATTCTTGTGGATTAAAGGAAAAATATATAAGAAAAAATACACTTTATCTCACTTAACTATACTTATATAATACATTATTAATCTAAATTTTAATTTGTAAAAAATCATTTTATAAAATATTCAAAATACTAAAAAAATTTTATCTTTAAAATTAAATTTAATAACACTATGTTTATCATATAATTAATTTTTATTCTCTTCTGTAATTTAACTTCATATTATGTATGAAAGAAAATTGAAAAAAAAAATAGAACTTGTGAGATTTTTAAATATAATTTAGTATTTTGAATAATTTAAAAAGATAATTTATTACAAATTAAAATTTAGATAAATGATATATTATATAAATATAATTAGAAAAGATAAAATGTACTTTTCTCAAATATATATGTTAGTTAAATATAATAGTAACTTGTAATTGATGAAAATTGTAGATACATATGGTTGGTTTGACCTTGACACACAACTATTTAAATAGGTTCAGTTATACCTAGTCGTAGTTATAAAAAAGAGAAATTACTCATTCAATATCCCGTAAGAAAATATAAACCCTTACATATGGTTTATTATAATAACAATATTTGGACATTAACAACTTCGACCAAGATATTCTTTCCCAAGTCAATGCTTAGTTTTTTTTGCTGAATTTTTTTTTAATGAAACATTTTGGCCAAAACAAACCGAGGTTTAAAGAAATTTTATTTTTTGTAGAAAAAATTTCAAATAAAAGTAGAATAATTCAATTAAAATTTATTAAAATGAATGTATCATATCTTTAAATTTATTTTGAGTAGAAGATTGTATTTAAACTTGAAAAAAATGAAAAAGGAACTTTTATTCACTTTATATTATAAGAAGTGAGCTATATATAAGGAACATAAATATGTAGTCAAACTATTACGTAGTCTCGTTATATATATATATATATATATATATATATATATATAGTCAAACCAATTGTGCAACCCTTTATGGCATCTTCCCGTTGATGAATAAAGAGAAATTAATCTCAAAACATTCTTTATAGATCGAACTCTTTTTTTTTATTATTATTAAAAAAAGAATGCCAAAATAATTTGTTGAAAATTGTGGATATGTTTGGACTTTTATGTATTAAAAATAATAATAGTTTGTAATTAGGCGTAACGTACTGACGGCATATGCCCCTCCCACTAATTGCCCACTAAATAATTTCAGACTCAAATTTATTAAATTTTATATAAACTTATTATATATTAACAATTAAATAAATAAAATTGAAAATAATATAATTTAAAATAGTTTAATATAATTTAATTCTATTAATTTTAATTATAAGTATATATTTTTTATTTTTTAATATTAAATTTTTAACTCATGATAAATTTATATATAAACTTGAATCCATAAAATAACATTCTTAACAAAATATGCACATTGCGTCCTTGAGGGCAGAATTTGAATGTGCACCCTTCAATTGCATTTTCCTTTCTTCATTTCCTTGGCTTTTTGCTTAGATATAAGAAGTGAACTTTGTTAGTTTAAATTTGTTGTCGGGAAAAAGATGAAGAATGTTGAACTAATCCCTTTATTTAATTTTTTTTTTTTTAAGTTTTGGGTCTTAAAAATGAAAAATACTATTTACAAGTAAAATAATGAAACGGCAAATAGGACAACAACTAGGACAGGATTCTGATATGATATCATATAATGTATTAAACTTATGCAATACCATCCATGTCAACTATACTAATAATATTACCACAAGAAAAAAAAAATTACTAATAATACTATTCTGATATAAACACATCAATTTTTAATGATTATTCATATACCTATAAAAGTTGTAAGGAGATTAATTAACTTAAATAAATAAAAATTAGAAAAAAGGGTATGAATGCGCGTGTAACAAACGCGGACAAATATCAGAAGTGGAACCGCAGAAAGAATAATTGCACGGCCAGACCCAAGCGGTGTAGACTGCAGACGAAGAAAAGTCGCAGATTCGAATATTCTAATTCCAAGATGCTCATGACTGATATGATATTATATACTCAAATTCTTCAATAACCAATCATAAATGGACGCGTGGACATGTTGAGGATTCAAATGTAAATTAAATTTTTTAAAATAAAAGCACTTGGTCACTAAATCATGGTGAAAAACACTATCAAATGAAGACCTTAATTGCTAAACTTTGTTACAATTTGATTGATACTTTTTTGGACTTTGTAATTTCCGATCCCCGCCACAATCACTCTCTCCTTTGAACCTGTACCTATTCATGCCTCCTATTCACTTTTCCCCTTTTTCCTTACTTCTCACTCCCAACTTGTAATTCTAACCTCTCTCTCTCAATGCCTCCGATTGCGATCATCGCTCCGGCAACCCTCGCAACTCTCGCCGGCATGTACTACAACTACATCTTCATTTCTTTTCTTTTCTCTCCGTACTTTCTCGCGCTTCAATTTCTTAGTAAACAAAAACAACCGCCATCACTGATCCATGCTTCAAATTTTTTATTCAGGCGTGAAGCGGCGAGGGGAACTATCTGGCAAGTATTATTTTTCACCTACCAGATATGGAGTGAGCTTGCCCCCGCCTTTCCCTCCGACTTCGAGGCTGAAACGACTTCAATGTCTGCGTTTCACTTCACCACCACCAGAGAGGAGGGACGACACTGCAGGCGGTGTTGTCAAGGTATCCGAAGGAGTGGCTATTTCTCTTTCGCCTGATTGGCCAATTCAAAAGGTACCCTAATACTCAACGCTACCTTAATTTTATTTTGTTAAATTTAAAACAAAGTACAGAGGACAAAATATTTTCAATTTTTTGAACAATCTAATTTATAACTTAATGTGGAATAAACTTGAGAGCAGATGACTAAACACGTGGATTTGTTTGAAACAAGTTTGATCACTTGAAAACAATTAAAAAGAATTGATATTAACAAGACTTAAATATATTTATAATCTTTTTAATTTTATAATAATTTTAATTTGATATATTTAGTTTAAAAATAAATAATACTATTTTCTTATTTTATAAAATGATCTAATTTAATTCTTTTATTATATTATTAACTTTAAATTTAGTATCAAATTTAACAATTTATTAATTTTGATAGAAAGGATAAAATTACATGATGTCATTAAATAGAAAGGAGAATGTTGTTTATTTTAATAAACATGATAATGGATTTGATTAAACTTTATACGGTACTGGTACACGCTAATACAGCACGGAGGAAGGTAAGAAGTTATGAGTTAGCACTTGGAATTTGTTAATTTATCACAAAATTAAAAATAATATAGTTAATAAATAATTTTAATATAATTTAAAATTTTTTATTGAACACGTTTATATAAATTTAAATATATAAAATAAGCACTCTTCGAATGGGCCTAAAATTACGGGAAAAGTGAGTGGAAAGTATCCATTTGTACACGTGATGAGCTAGTTGAATTTGTTAATCAATCATGTGAAGTAGAAAATGAAACGCACAGGCTGCGTAAACTGCTTTCGTCTTCCATGTGAAATCTCAATTGCCAATTGCTTGCTATGTGCTCTGCTCCTTACATATAATATGCCTTAAAACTCTCCCAGTAGTGGAATCCTGGAACAAAATAGCATTGACCCATATATTTAATAAAGCTATGCTACCATATACCAATTCTATAGTTAGCAGTTAAGAACTTGCTTATATTTTATATACGTGCATTAGTAGAGCGAGATTAATAAGCTTTCTCTATATATTTTCCATTTAAATTTGCTTCAATCTTATCCAACTCTTAAAATCCTTAGTAACTACAACGTCTCAAAACAAAACATTAAACCTTTTGTTCAGCACAACCCAACAATATGTTCAATTCAACAGGTAATATTCTCGTCAAAAGTGACATGACAAAATACCCAACATTTTTATTGTTTATGTCATAGAAGAAAAGTAAGAAGGAAGATTCAGTTAAGGGTCCCCCACCCCAATTCAAGGGAAGGTCTTGATACGTTAAAGGGCTTTTTACTTTTACATTACCAAAGTCATATGTTCTAGGCAGCTATAGATATAGCGAACGGCTGCGTTTGGTTATTTTCTTCCACTCATCACGCTATTCGTCCACTGTCTGTTTCTCAATTTCCCAAACACGATTCTCTTCTCTTCTCTGTTAGTAAATGCTTCCTAATTTTCGTAACTCTATGTCCGTTTCATTTACCATCTCTGTACTATCGTTTTGGAATCTTTTCCAGTTTTTTAGGATATTCAATTATTTGGACGTAAGATATTTGGGCTTTTATTAGAAGTTCTTAATCTTATGCACATATTTTGAAATCCCCGTTACTTGAGCTTCGATGTGATGAGACGGGATAAGTTTCTTTAGAAATCTCAATTTTGATTTAAAATAAGCCTTTCACGAAACTTTAATTTTCATTTACACCAAATTATGTGTGACTTCTAGTTTTTGACTCTCCTTACACGTTTCTTGTACCGTAATTGGTAAGGTAGATAGTTAGAAACGAAACGGGTAGACAAAAATAATAAAAATTAGAAATATATATACATGATTTTCTTCGTCCCCACACACATAAATAAAAGAAATGAATATAAAAGTACTTTTGTTATTATTATTTAAAAAAAAAAAAGTGCAGGGAAATGAGCCTCCGGCTCCTACTGTATACGCGTTTACCTCCTCTGCTTTAAATGTTCTTCCTCTTTCGCAGTTTCTCTTC
The DNA here is from genome assembly GCA_031216115.1 of Senna siamea. Classification (NCBI taxonomy): domain Eukaryota; kingdom Viridiplantae; phylum Streptophyta; class Magnoliopsida; order Fabales; family Fabaceae; genus Senna; species Senna siamea. Next base: position 10,410,711 of record CM062367.1, on the reverse strand, counting down.
CATTGTTTTGCAGAGGCACATTTCTCGTCGGTCGTCCTCAAAACTCGAGCTTTCTCCTTAATTCCACTACCCACTCTCTTTCTCTGCGTCTGTCTCATTCTGTAACTTTCATCTTAATTTTTCTGTATTTCTGTCACCCTCGTGAATTGCCCTTTTTATCTACCATGAAACCCGATTCTCAGATCCATGGAAGAAGGCCTACCTACTTCTCATTATAATTCCTTTCTCCCTTTCTCCATAGCTCCGTCAATGCTCAGATCCCTATGAGATTCATCCCCTTGTTCTACTTCTGCTAATAACCCCTCAACCCCTTAACCCCCTTCCTCCTTTGTTTCCGAATTTCAGGACTCCGATCAACACCCGCCTTCCAAGATGAAGGGTCAGAGTCGTCTATTCACTTTTGGGCTCGTCGCTTCCTGGTACTCCTCCAACATTGGGGTCCTCTTGCTCAACAAGTACTTGCTCAGCAACTACGGCTTCAAGTACCCGATCTTCCTCACCATGTGCCACATGACGGCTTGCTCCTTGCTCAGCTACGTTGCTATAGCTTGGATGAAGGTGGTGCCTATGCAGACCATTCGATCCCGGGTTCAATTCCTGAAGATCTCGGCTCTCAGCCTCGTCTTCTGCATCTCCGTTGTCTTTGGCAATATTTCGCTTAGGTACTTGCCTGTCTCCTTCAACCAGGCAGTTGGGGCCACAACGCCGTTCTTCACTGCGGTTTTTGCTTACCTTATGACTTTCAAGAGGGAGGCTTGGCTCACTTATGTGACTCTTATACCTGTTGTTACTGGGGTCATAATTGCTAGCGGGGTACTTTAACTAACCTTTTCTTCTTTTCAATTTATGATTTAACTCTGCATGTGCAATTCAATTTTGCTTTATTTGATGATGCCATTTGGAATTGGATAAAGTACATATTACAGACGGTGTTCTCCTTGCTTGAAAATTTATTGTTGGGAAGATATAAAAAGCATATGTGGGCTTCTTCTTTTTTCTTTGTCATGTCATATTACTTGCTGGAAAAACATATTAGATAGAACATGGAAAAAAGCTTTGTTTGTTGTTGTTGTTACGTTATATTACTTAAGTCTCTGATCAAATCAGCAAAGCATATGGGGCGCAGGATTGTATATTATATCAGATGCCCACATGAAATGAACTCTTTACAATTACAGATAGCAGCTAGTTTAGTTCTTTTTTTGTATTTTTGTTCGTTAAACATTTTCACGGTGCCGACACTCCATGCTTCTCAAGTACTAAATTTCTAATTTGAAAAGTTGTAGATCTTGTGTCTCTTATGTAATGTTCGGGTGATATTATGTATACAAGATTCTGACGTCTCTTTCATGTGTTCTTTTTGTTTTTATGTGATCATAGGGTGAACCAAGTTTCCATTTATTTGGGTTCATAATTTGTGTTGCAGCTACAGCTGCAAGGGCTCTGAAATCAGTTTTACAAGGAATTTTACTTTCTTCTGAAGGGTAAGCAAATTTAAAGTAATATCTTGTCTGAAGTAATATCTTCAATTACAACTCACGTCATTGTTGTTTTGTAATTAGGGAGAAGTTGAACTCTATGAACCTTCTTCTTTACATGGCTCCAATGGCTGTTGTTTTCCTTCTTCCAGCAACGCTTATAATGGAAGAAAATGTGGTTGGTATCACGTTAGCTCTTGCTAGAGATGATGTCAAGATCATCTGGTATCTGCTATTTAATTCAGCACTTGCATATTTTGTCAATCTGACCAATTTTTTGGTCACAAAGCATACCAGTGCTCTTACCCTTCAGGTATGGCCCCCTTCTTTAGAAAGGCTTATGTGATTTTTTATTTTCGAATTTCAATTTTCAGTCTTGTAAATTTTTCTGTAAAGATAATGTCATATATTAGCAATTTTTATAAACAAATCTAGTATCAATCACAGAATATGTATTTTGGCATGGTCTTCTGCTTTTGGTGGTTTAACTTTTGGTAATTCATTTTCCCCACATACATGGGTGCAGCAGTCATAAGTCAGTGGTTGGGATTATCCTGTTTTGCTGGTGGGAAATTCCAGAGATTGAAATTACTAGAGATTACAAAATTATAACAGAAACCTGTTTGCACTAGCAGTTCAGAGCATGTCAGTGAAATCCTTTGGATGGAGTTGAATGCTGCAAGTGCTCCAAAGCTAGCTTAGATCTTAATATTGTCCAACCCTATCACTGATTGGACATAGGATAAAATAGGTAATGGGATGCTTTGTTTGGCAAAATTTTATATGTAAGGTTCTACAACTTAAGTTGGGCTTGCTAGCAATGTTTAGTCATATTTGTGGTATAATTGTTTTGGTTCATCAGAGTCACTCAGTGCTTACCCGCTCATTTGATTTTTCAAACACTTCTATTTTTCACTGACTTCTGACTAATTATAGGAAGGGGGCTGTTTTTAGTATCTTGACCTGATTTGATGGAAACTCATTCAGTTATGGTCTCATTTGGTAATGAATACCCTTGGCCAAGTTTGCAACGAATCTGATATTTATGACGTTAGGTTTATTTGTAGAAACTTAATCTTAGGGAAATTTACCCAATGGTTGTTTGGGTATTTTGAAGAGGAATTACTCGTTTCAAAAAAATTTCTAGGTTTATATCTCCTTTCTTTATTATCCAGTTACCTTTATCTCTATCTCTGTTTGTTTTCTTCTTAAAGGGTGACAACGTCACCTTTTGCTAGTAGACATTTGACTTGATTCAAATAGGATTACCAGATGATTGGTGGCAGGTTGTTATTAAGTGTTACAAGTTGGTATGAGTTTGGGATCTTATTAGGATGAAGTTTTTTCTCTACAGTCCAAAGAGGATGGTGAATGCTAAGAATTGCCTAATATTTACCACAACTAATTCTACTTCCTTTTTGGAATCCAAAATTTGTTTTTTGTTCAATAACTGCATATGGGTTCCTCCTCACCACCTCGACCTCTCTCATGCTCAACCCCACTCAACACAGTTGTTATGTTTGCTTTTAATAGTATAAGCTCTTTTTCATTTGGTTTAGGCACTCGATCTAACATAATGGTTGGCTTATACAGGTACTTGGGAATGCTAAAGGGGCTGTAGCTGTAGTGGTTTCAATTCTAATATTTAGAAACCCAGTCTCAGTCACTGGAATGCTAGGTTACTCGCTCACAGTGTTTGGAGTTATACTTTACAGTGAAGCCAAGAAGCGAAGCAAGTGATATGTACAAACATTCTTAGGGAAGTCGTGAAGTCCCTACATATTGTTTTCTTTACTGCACGGAAGACCTCGAGATTCCATGAGGTAGATTTGTTAAAGGATGCTATTGGTCAGAATCCGGAGGTATGAAGTATTTGACTCCTAAATACATTTTTTTCCCACACGGAAAGCCTTGTAAGTGACTGTGCAGAATCAGCAACTGTGCAGAATCAGCCTACAGTATAAAGTTTCCATAAGTGACTGGTCTCTCCCTTCCCCCCCTCTATATTATACCCATGCTGGGATCATTGAGGAATATCTTGCATTTATTCTTTCTTTGAGGAATGTCTTCTACATTCATGTTTTTTGCTGTAATGCATAATTGAATCATTGAATAGATTAATTCTATTTCATAATGATTTGTACATAATTATTATATGTTCTGTTGCAATTATACTTCTTTGAATTTTCCATAATAAATTAGCAATTGAATGAGTCCCATTATTAAAGGTTTAGCAGCACGAAAGATATAATAGAGATTTGGTAAATATCCAATTATATTGAAGGAAAATTAATTTGTAAGAGATTTAAGTGTAAACATCTTTAAGAACATATTATTTCAATAAGAGCAGCTACTCAGATCCTAATGACAGATGAAGAAAGCTAAAGGAAAATAATTGGCTTTAAAACTCCAAAGCATCCTAGGACAATTATTGGTATTTGGATTTGGGTGATAAACATTCATGATACGTAATGTGAAGTTGATTATTCAAGTGAGATTTATCATTCAAATAATTTTATTTTTTGTATATTTTTATTTATATTATATGAGAATCAAATTTGATAAGCACCATCCAATTTCTAGCTTTGATTTACTATTTTAATTTCTTATGTTTAGCAAAAAGGAGGGGGTCAAAGCATTAAGGTCACATTAATCTGAATTGGTCAAAATGATGTCCCAATTAATCAATTCAATTTTGGAAGTCAAAGATTGGGGTTACATATGAATAAATAAACTATTGTAAAGTAAATTTTTTACACCAACTGTTCGTCTTTAATCATACATTGAATGATTGGCCAAAAAAAATACATCATACATTGAATGAAATAGTCATCGATGCTGTACAGTAATAATTAAGTCATTTGAAATATTCTTCTTTTAATTTAGTCGTTCAAAAATAAATTGTTTTAATTTAATCTCAAAGATTTTCAAAAAGATCTTTTTATTAGTAAATAGAACTTTACATAACTATTACCTCATGATTTGAACTTATCGTAATGGTATTTCTTGGAAAACAATATTGTTTAAGAAAATTTTCACTCAAAATATGATGATTCTGACTATCACTTAATTTTGCAAAAAATGTCTAAGTGATGCTATTTTGAAAATGAATACTACTTAGACAAATTTAATTTGAGTTAATAATGTAGACTTTGCCATTGAAGAAATTTGCCTCAATAAATAATCATCTTAATTGAAAGAAAATTATTGAAAATCAAATTAGAAGGCTTCAGCATTGAAGAACCCAATTAAAGAAAGAATAATTTTTAAAGACTATTAATTTATTCTGCAACGAATAATGCAATAGAACTACAGTTCTCATCCTCTCAGACCCCTCTAATAATTAGTAGCTTCAACCATATACCAATTTTGCAAATAGTCCTTAACGTTCTATCATTTTAAGTTTTGTTTGAGAGAAAGAAAATGGATGGAAAAGAAAGAAAATAGAAATTTTTATTTTGGTATTTTTCTTAATTTAGAAGATATTTTCACATATTTTTTATAATATGTTTAGATTAAAAAGATTGATAAGAAGAGGGGAAAATGGTTAAATTTGTATTTAAATAAACGAAAATGTCAAACTAAATTAGTGATCTCGGCTAGCTGCCTCAGCTGATACATGTGATTGTGAGTGATGCTCCATTAAAAACTCAACCAAGAAAGCTTTGCTTACAATTAGTTCAAGATTGGTACAAAATGCGTGAGAAGCTATAACATCCACCAGGAAACTCACTGTATATTACTGAATGCACATTTGATGAATCACTTGCAGAAAATGATTTGCACACCACACGGGAAGATGTAAAAAGCAGCGTAAAAAGCCATCATGATAGAACCAGAACAAAAATCACACAAACACTGCTGGAGTGTACAGACAAACAAAATGACATGAGGCAACAAGATTTAGGATTCTGGAACAGATGCCGCTGCTCGTTTCATTGATGCAGACTTGATAAGATGACTATAGCTCCCTTTCTCCCTAAAAAGTTGGGAGAAATGATGTTTGCAATACAAAATGCCCTCAAGGGCTGCATAATTTGATGGAGATATGGAACAACCACCATGTGAACACTTGAAACATGATTTGTGATAGGCTTGGCCCTCCACTGTTACCTGTACTCAAATTAACAGATATTTTAATCTATGATGACAAGCAAACTCAGACATTTTAGTTTAGGTCATATATATATATATATATATATATATAAAATTTACTCATTCACATAAAATACAACTATATTTACTCATTGGAAAGAGTGAGTTCCCTCACTATGAGTTGAAGGTTAGTCTAAGAATTTTCTCAGACTCATTTTGTTCTGAATTAGTCATATTTCACCAGTATTAATGCCGTTATTTCATGATGATAGCGACTGATCAGTAACACTGACTAGGTTATCTATCCAACATTGAATCTGCTAATACAAGGGAGGCAAAATATAGATTGCTTTTAAGTTTCAAAGGTCCGAGGGTGGAGGGAGGGGGCATAGCATTAACTGCGTTTAGCGAAAGTGATATTGCTTATAGCTTTCAAACATTAATTAAAATAAATGGACACTGGTATAAGATAACTTTGACATGCAGATAACTACTAGATTAGTAGTTGTGATGAAACTCAAGTGACATGAGAAACTCTCCCTCAAAAGTTAGCTATGAGAAGAACCAAATCACTTAAAATACCCCATCAAACATTTCATAATGTAAGACTTGGATAGCCCACGCTATCCTAAAGACATCCCATACTGTACTCAGTTGATCAAAACCCTCTGCAAGTAATCCTCTTCGTGCCGTCGGCAAATCAGCTCTAATACCAAATGATAGAACCAAATGACTTGGGAAACCCTTCTTAAACTAGCTATTGAGGGAGAAAAACCAAGCCACTTAAATATCTCATTGAACATTCCATACTACTTGATGTGTGATTTATGCAGTTCATACTATCCGAGAGACTTCCCTTACTATCGCCATTCCCATCAAGTTGACATTGAATAATCTCCCAGGTGGCAAAAAATCAAATAAGTAAACAATCTTTCCTATAAATATTTCACTCATGAAACCAATAACTCTCTCCTAAGACTATGATAGGAAGCTATATCAGAAGGCTTATCTTGATTCAAACTCCAAAGAATCACAAGGGAGTTCAATCTTGAAGGAAGAAGAAAGAACAGATTAATACATATTTGCTGACTATTGCCAAAAGTTAGGAAAAATTAATATAAGTCTCTTCATGCTGGCAATTCGGTCCAAATTTTCTCTCTCCTCCCCCGACCCCCTCCCCTCAAAAAAAAAAAAAATGAAGAGACACTTTGCACAACCCTTTATGCTTCACCACACCCTTGATAATTTTCCAAGACATAAGGATGCAAATCGTTTTTGTTACTCAAATATCATAAAACAAGAGGAGGAAGACACTCCACTAATGTAAAGAATCTGGATTTAAATGCTAATAATGATCCTTGTCCAGAGGATATGAATACCTCCTAATACATAACTATAACCCTAATTTTATAGAAAATTTCAAATTTTACCTTCTCCAATGGATAAGCAGTTTTGCCACATGTAGCACACTTTTCTTGTGTCCCAGAAAACATGCTAGCAGCTTTACTTGGGGACCTTGTCTGGAATAAACAAAAGATGCTAATAGTTAACTATAAAACCAAATGCCATAGACTATTAATAAATTACAGGTTGTAAACAAAGTTTCAAGACAAAAACTTCATTTTTTTACCAGCTCAGGAGTTGTCTTGTCAACAAGCTTTGCAGCTGTTCAAAATGAAATTATTGCCAATTAAAAAGACATCTGATTTAGAAATCATAAACAGAGATCTAGCTTGCAAGAAGACCTACGTGACTGGAAGTTCTTGTTGAAACTGCCTGTCTCCTTGAAGAGCTGCTCATAATGAGGTTTACAGTAGAGAACACCTTCCATTGAGGAATAGTTGCTTAGCTGATAATCAATAATATAAAGCGTGAACTCAGGTACAGAAAAGTTAACCCAAAACTTGTTCAACATTATCAACAGAACTAAATGATGTCATAACAGTTTTCAATTAAACAATTAACAATATACAAATTTATACCATCAGTTGTTTAATCATTAAATCATAAACTGTTTTTAATTTACTTAGATCGAATACAACCATTCTCTCAAAAGTTATCTCTTCTAGTGGGAATTTACTTAAATGGAAGCACAAAATAAAAGCAAAGATCTTGGCAAATGTTTACAAATAATGATAATAATAAAATATATTTACCAAAAAAAAAAAAAGAATAAAATTAGAAACTGAAGAAATATCGCTCATTCGGCTACAATCATACAATGGACCTAGACTACCTTTAATGTTCCTTTGCAGTGAGAGCACCTGAAACAGGCCTTATGGTAAGCAGCGCCATCAGCGGATAACTGATCAACGGGATACACAGTTTTCTCGCAAGCCTTGCACTTCTGTTGGGTACCGATAAAAGACATAGCGAAGACCTTTGGTTCTGTTTCACCAATTCCAAACGCCCAAGGCAGTCAATCGGCTTCGCAGATAATGTTTCTTCTTAGATTTGTGTCTAAAACAACTTCAGCTGATAGATTAACCCAAATACATAATTAAAAAAAAAAAAAACGAAGAAGAAGAAGAAAACAGTTTGAGTTGATAGTCAGAAAAGAGTCAAAATGAAAGGCAAATTATCTTTCTTCGAATCTGTTTGGCTGTATAGCAAATCGGGAGGTAATGAAATGCTGTAAAATTCGAAGAATCAAGGGGCGTGTGTACCTTGTAAAGTGAGAGTGAGAAATGGCGGATCGGTGAGGTTTGTCTGAGGAGACTATTGATTCAAGGCGTAAAGGTGAAGACAGAGACAATGAGTGATTTTGAGGATGAAAGGGACGGAGAGAGAGGAAGAACGCCCTACACAGCTGAGGTGAAGACTGAGAAGATGGGTGATAATGATCAGATGCCAATAGCCTAGTGGGCTAGTGGTGGCACCACATCCTCCTAATAAGCACTTCCATCCAAGTTTGAATACAAGTTTACTGTTTACTCCCCTATGGATTTCAGAGTTCACATTTTTTACCGAGTTACACCAGCTCTCTTGTGTCAAAAATAAGGAGGTCAATTTCAATGCTTTTGGATCTTCTGCTGGGCGCCTGCTGGGCTTTTTAGCGGCGGTTTTATCCGTTGCTAAAGTGTGTTTTAATATTATTGCAACGAATATTATTGCTGCTATAATTTTTGTTTAAATAATTAATTTAACAAAAGTTATAGTGACAATAATATTTGTTGCATAAAAATTTAGCAACGGAAAAAACCGCTGCTAAAACGCCCAGCAGCCCAGCAGGCAACCCGGACGCAATTTCAATCATGAAGATAATGCAAAAAGTATTAACGTGGAAGAGAGAGGGAAAAGCAAAGATATCTTATTAATAATATTTAGATTGAAATCAAATTTTTACATGTGACAATGCATCTATAACTCTTATTCATGTGGTGAATGAATAATATTAATATTTAATGTGAAATTGATAATAATTATAAAATTTGATATGAAATTCAAATGATTTCAAATTTTAAAAGTTAAAAATATATTTTTATTGATTTTTATTTAAGTTAAAATACACATAACTTCTTTTAATTTTAGTTATTTTGCACAGAACTTACTGAATTTTAAAACTTAACAAAGAATCTCTCTAAATTTTTAAAATCTTACAAATAACTACATTTGTTAATTTTTTCATCTATTTGTTAATAATCAATTACTACATCAATAACTTTGACTCTACATAAGATGTTTTTATGAAATGGACAAAGGGTAATTTTGTTTAGTTATTTATGTAAATTCAACAAAATTACTTCAATAACCTTCTGCTCTATGTGTTCGAGTTTTAGTATTTTACTATCCCACATGTTGAACACCTTCGAAACTTGTGCTTACTCATCTTTGGTCGACCACAACCCACATGCGAACATAACTTGCAACCACAACCCATACACCAAATACCACCGGCACGTTACACCAGTAATTGCTGAGAAGCGAGCACCTAGACTCGACCAAGTGACGAAGTTGCAGGTGAGGATGAGGATGCGAGCCACCGATGACAAAACAATGATAAGCTCTTTTCCAGACGTCGAATTCAATAACGTGTTTACAATTTTTGGATTCAAACTTATAGATTTTGAATATGAATTATATGGATATACATACTCACCAGTTTCTGAAAACAGTGTGTTGATGTTTCTAGCATCGACACACTATTTCAAAACTGGTGAGTTGAATCGAACCAGTTTTTGGCTTTAACAAAGATTGTTTTAGGTGAAACCTGGATTGGAGGGGAAAGTACTAGAGGAATTGAGTTTGGTGAGCATAAGATTCGATTAAGCCTTAGGACTACTTGATTGAACGGATCTGAGTTCCTTTTGTTGTTTTTTTGTGGTGGAGGAACTACGAAGGTTACTGTAACTACAATAAAACTCATTTAATGGAAGAATGACAACGAAAGGAATGCTGCAGTGCTAGCAATTAACAATGGTGTTCAAGATTTTGCTCAATGAAAACTTGTGGCAATAGTGTGGCGGCCATCGACGGTAAACGTCGATGGCTCTCCTTCTAGCTCCCATAGTGTATCCCTTTCTCAAACTCTCAATCGACCCTCTCTCTCACTATTAGGGGAATCGATTTTCTGATCACGATAGTCTAGGCTTGTGAAGAAGAAGAAGAAACATGATGGGTCGTGTAGGCTTTTAATTTAAGAGAAAAGATAAAATTACCCTTGGTCCATTTCATAAAAATATTTTATGTGGAGTCAAAGTTACTAATGTGGTGATTGACCATTAACAAATAGATGAAAAAACTAATGCATGTAATTATTTGTAAGATTTTGAAAGTTTAGGGACGTTCTTTATTGAATTTTAAAACTCAGGGAGTTTCATGCAAGAGGGCTAAAATTTAGGGGGAGGTCTGTGCATTTTAACTTTTTATTTATTTTTTCTGAGTTTGAATTCCAAACATTCCACTCTTTCTATCACTTTTGAATCAAGGATTCAATCTCTAAATTTTTTTTTTAAAATATCTGAATGAGTAATGAGAAAAATGTGTTTGAATTCTCTGTTTGGCACTTTAGCGACAATTTTTTTGTGGCTAAAGTTTTTTGTAATAAATATTATTGCCATTATAACTTTTTTAAAATTAATTATTTAAACAAAAGTTATAACAGTAATAATATTTATTACAATAATATTGAAACATACTTTAACAACGAATGAAATCGTTGCTAAAAATATCAAGAAGAAGCCAATCACAAAACTTATGACAGAAGATCCAAAATCGAGAAAAACCTATTTCTAGACACACACAAAATGACTATTTTTTTTTGTTAATGAGATGAAAATATTACTAGACTTTGAAGCTTTTGAAATACTTAAAAAAAATGAGGGAGCTTTAAGATATAAGGTTAGTTTCAAGTTGAAAATTTTTATCTTTATATTTTTATTATCAAATTCTATAATCTAAATAAATCACATTAATTTTTTTAAAAAATTTAATTATAAAAAAGATGAATTATAAAAAATATATACATATTTGTTTTTAATTAAAAAAATTAATGACAAAAATATAAAAACTGCACTTAACTTTTTTTATTATCTATTATAAGTTGCTTCTTTATCTTTTTTGTTTTTTTATTTTTTTAATAGATTTTTTTAAAATGAATTGTTATATAATGTAAAGTTTGGATTGAAACAAAATTTTGACAAAGGGAATATGTTAATTCTATAATAAAAAAATAATTTAAAAGTGAGTTAGAAATAAAAATAAGGTTGTGATTTGTTTTTAAGATTTAAGAATTAAAGATTACAACTTAAAAAAATAAATTAATAAGAATAAACAATTTTTTAAAAAAATTCTAAAGTTTAGAGTTATTATTAATTTTTTTCATACTTTATAATTATTATTAATTTTATCCCAAAACTTAATATTATCCCATATTAATAAAATTTTTAAATGAATTGTTATGTTTTGAGATTTCGTTAATTAATAGATAATGTTATGGAAAATTTGAAACTTCAAAAACGTAATTAATAATATAAAAAAAGTTGAGAAACAAATATGACAATGTGAGAACATTAAAGTTACTTTTGCTAATTAAATAATTAATGCAACATTTTGACTTTATTCAATTTTTTTGCTAGTTTGGTAGTAGTATGACAAAAGTACTACCAATTAAACATTTTTTTTTTAGTTTGGTGGTAGTATGACAAAAGTAATTTTACTCAGCATTTCCGATGGCGACGGTGGGACAAGAAAATCACGTGTTCCCCTCTTTACTGCTCACCATACTCTTCCAGTCTGAACTAACACAAAATAATATTTTAATTTTTATTTCTTAAAAAAAAATCATTGTTTTCTCTCTTTCATCTAAAACGAACTTGCTTCATTCCAAACGTGCCGCCACGTTACTACATCCTACCGATCCTATATGCTGCTAAAAATAATTTGCCAATTCATGCATTCCACAAGATTGTTAAAGTAAATTGAATTCATAAGAAATAAATAGATCAAATTTTTAGCAGTGAGATATATATATATTTAATTTGATAAATAAGATTTTGAACATCAAATTCAAATCTATGAGTTCTGATTGATGGAATGCAATTACAAATTTGACTTTAACAAAGCCTCATCACAATTCATAAACATAATGTCAGTTATACACTCACACACGTGTAATTATATGTGACATGATGTTATTTATACAAAGATAGATAAAAACACATATTTAAATTTCATATTAATTTTTAATATTTTTAAATTATTTTAATTAATTTTATTTTTTAAATTTTAAATTATAATTAATTTTATTTCACAATTTAATATAATTTAAATTATTAATAAAAAATATTATTTTAATATTTGACAATAAATCATAATAATATAAATAAAATTTTAATAATATTCAAATATTAAATAATAATATGTGTATATATATTTTTAAATTATAGTATTGTTAATTTCATTCAATTATAATATGACGTGAAAATTAAATTATTTATTAAAAATTTTAATAGATGTTTTATATATGATTTAAATAATTTTATTAATAATTTATATTTTTTAAAAAATATAATTTTATATCACTATTTTTTATTGATAATTTAAATAATATTAAATTATAAAAAAATTGATTGTAATTTAAAATTTTTTAAAAAATTAAATACAAAAAAATTTTAAAGATAAAATTAAAAAATAATATAATATTCACTTAATAACCTATCATAAATGTTGAAGAGGTACAAGCAAGAAAATGATGCACCCCACCACACAGAATTCAAACTCAAAGCCAAAGAGCCCGCCAAAATTGTAACTAACCTTCATCGCCCTCCTAATCGTCTTCCCTCACAACTTCTGAAAGCAGAACCAGAACCACCATGTTTCCTTCCATCTCCATCTCCCTCACTTTCTCTCTCTACCTTTTCTCTCTTCTCCCAACCATCTCCTCCCTCCCATGCATTGGCGTCACCTACTCTCCTTCCTCCTCCAACAATACCCACAAACCCTCGCCGGATGACATTCCCTCTGCCGTTCGTACCCTCAACCTCAACTCTCTCCGCCTCCAACATTCCGACCCAAATGTCATTCGAACCTTCTTGTACACCAATGTCTCCATTTTCCTCACTATCCCCAATCATCTGGTCTCCGCCATCGCCTCCAACCGCTCCAACGCCGTCAGCTGGCTCTATATCCACGTCATTCCCTTCTACCCTCGCGTCAACATCACCGCCATCTCCGTTGGCAACGACTTCGTCGATAACTCGCCGGAGTCCGTCGACTATCTCATCCCGGCGGTCCGAAATGTCTACTTGTCGCTTCGTGATCTCGGCATCCACAACGTTTCTGTTTCCACCTCATTCTCCTTCGTCAGCGTGATGTCGTCGTCGTTCCCTCCCTCGGCAGCTCAATTTCAAGATTTCCCCGGCATCGATCTGATGGGCCCGCTGCTTCAGTTTCTGAGCGAGACCAATTCCTCGTTCCTCATCAATGTGTACCCGTACAATTTGTACAGGCTCAACCCTGAGATCCCAATCGGAATAGCTCTGTTTCAAGAAGCCCCTTTCAGTTTCAGAGACGACTACGCCACCGGCGTCCGGTACCGGAACCTCTTCGACATGATGATCGACGCCGTGATCAGTGCGATGGCGGCGGCGGGGTATGGCCATGTTCCCATTGTGGTGACAGAGACAGGTTGGCCGAGCGGTAGCCCCGCCGGCCATGGCGACGAGGAGGAAGCGAACATGGAGTACGCCGAGATGTACCTGAAGGGTCTGGTGAAGCACTTGAAGTCCGGGGAGGCCACGCCTCTAAGGAAGGAAGGGGTTGCGAGTGTTTATGTATACGAGCTGTTCGATAAGGAAGCAGAGGAAAGAACACAGCCTCCGGGTCGGCGATGGGGGATTCTGTACCCCAATTTGACTAAGAAGTACTGTATTGACTTCTCTGGGTCGTCTTCTAGAGCTGGCGTAGTCATGGCTTGGATGAAGATTTTGCTAGAGGTTTCGTTCCTCTTCCTTTTCTAGCTTTGTCATGAGATTTTGGTTCTCTTGTTCAGTTTTACACTACTCTGATAATGGGGAATTGCAACAAAACTGGGTTTCTTGGCTTGGTGGTGACCGGTGATGATGATAGTGCCAATTTTGTTATGTCATAACTTTTTTCTACTCTATAATTAGGATTATGATCATTGCTCATTTTGCGGAGACTCTTTGTTATAAGATCTCACTCAAGCTGATTTTTGATTTAGAACACTCCTTAATATTTGAAGGCCTATTGTTCGTGTTTAGTAGTAGAGGTGTGATTTTATGGTCGGAGATGATATAAATCATATATGGATAGTTATAAAAAATTATAACAAAAGTTTAATAAAAACAAAAGTGTACTATTAAAATTAATAGTTATAAAAAATTAAATTATATTAAATTATTTTTTAAATTATATTATCTTTAATTTTATTTATTCAACTATTCTCAAAAGATACTCAGTAAAGTTTCCTTGTCATAACTCCTTCTTACGTCAGTTATGAGTTAATTAATTGTTAAGTTTATTTAAAACATTCTTTATCTCTTTTAAAAGCATTGGTTTCAGTTAATTGTAATTTTTTTCTTCTTAAGATGCTAGTCACCAGATAAAAAGTTATTAGTACTAACTTCTATCAGAATTATAAGTACTTACAATTATTCTTTAAGAACAAATTATCAGTAAACTTACAATTATTAGTACCACAAGTGAACTGACATGCATTTTAATGTTAATATTATTTTATTTATATAGGAAGACTTCAAAATAATATATAATGGCACATAAGTTTATCGACATAACCGAAAAAGCCCCTTGAATCATTTGATATCAACATAAGTATGGCTTGCACTTTAGGTATTATTTGCAAAGAAATTTAAAAAAAAAAGAAAGAAAGTGTTTTTGGACAATACATCTGTAAAGTGCAAGCCATACTTCAACTTGTTGGCTAACGTTACAGAATTTTGACAAATAGCTAGCATAAATAATTAGGGGTCTATATTTTCAACAAAAATGTGGACTCCTTTAGTTAAATTGTCACATTTTACTTATTTTAAAATAATTTTTATTACTTTTATCAGTATTTAAGCAAATTTAACTAATTTATATAAAATATACATATTTTAGACTGTCAAATTACCAAAAATTATATATGTAAATTTATTTTGTTATTAATATTATTTAAATAAATAATTATTTAAATATTTTTAAAAAACATAAATTTATCTTAAAAATAATATTACATTGCCATAAAGGTAAAGTGACCATCTATCTGAGGCCAAAAAAGAGAAGGGGACGTTGTTTTCTTGGGTGAGAAGCATATTTATTAATAGGAGAGGACCCATACGCATACGCTGATTGCCCAAAGCCAAAAACTTCTCCTCAGTTTCAGAAATCAGAAGCGCTTAGTCACATCAAATTCATGCCTGGACGCCTCTTTGAATTGGCGCACCATTATTCAACCTCAACCTCAACCTCAGGTATTTCACTTCGCCATTTCTCTCTTCTCGTTCTCTCCTTTTCTCAAATTCCGTCCTTTAAGCTTTAACTCCTCTACTTTGTTGATTGTGTATGTGATGATGTCCACCTGAGTAAATGCCAATTTAGCGTCTTTACTTTCATCTTGTCTATCGAATTCATTTGTGAGATTGTACGGCTCGGAATCATTCGACTTTGGAAATCCCTTCTTCCTGAAATTTATTTATTTTTGTTTAATTTACAAAAAGCATTTATCAGGTTATACGAGTAATTTTGCTTTATACTGTTTTGTATTTTTGTGTGTGTTGGTTGTATACATTAATTTGGAGAAGCATGTCCTGTTGGGATTGCTGTGAGTTTATTTTCTCTTTGATATGTTGCATAGGATGTTCTTTCGTGGGGATGAGGAATGGACTTCAAAAGAAAAAAAGCTGAAAACTATTGTATGAAATGAAATTGAAGTAGCCCCCATTTACTTTTCCATGCTTTGTTAATCTATTCCAACAATGAGATGAAAATGAAATATCAAGAGTTGAAAAAAAGAGCAGTTTTCAATCATCCCATTTGAAAATCTTTCTACAAAGCACAAATATGTTACAATGAATATTCCAATCCTCTCCATTTTCACTCTCCCTTCCCATTTGTCTTCTCTCATACCAGGTACACTCTTCAAGCCTGGTTATCAGGTGGACCAAAAAGAAAAAGCAAGAAACAAATTTTTTTTTTAAAAAAAAAAGTTTCTTCTGAAAGTATCTGGTCTTTCCCATTTTTCATATGTATATCTTTATGCTGTCTTTCTTTTTATTTTTTATTTTATTTCATGGCATTGGCAATTTTATTTTGTTGATATACACATATATCAACAAAATAGTCCAATAACTAATGGTAAGGGAAGACAAAAAAGAAAAAAAAGGGAGAAACTATTAGGTTAAATTTAACTATTAATAATTTAACAGAATATATTAGCATCACTTGATCTCTATAATCGACCTCACCTAGTGAGAAAAGGTTTAGTTTTTTGTTGTTGTTGTACACATATATCTTGTTCACTGAGAAGACAGATTTGTTGTAAATAATGGTGTTTGCTACTATATTTGGATGTTATCAATAAATTAGAAAAATAACTAAAGATATTGTAAATTTGATCACTAGTGTGAACTTTATATTTTATATTTTCTTACGCTTTCCTTTTTTCCTTTCTGATATCAACTATGGCATATATAGCACTCTCTCAATCTCTCACTGATTATGAAGATAGAAAATTGTGTAATAGATTTTCATGGCATGTTATTTTAGGTCCCTCGATCTCATTTACTTGAGAAAACAGAATGAAAGTAGATTGACTTAACAGGAAGCAGGAAGTAATATAAATAGTGGCTTCCCTTCTTTTTCTATCCAGTGATGCTTTCCACTCAACTTTTGGTGTTACAAACATGGTAAACTGCTCAGTTTGATTACTAGTTAACTGGTCTTGCCCTCCTTCTACTTTGTTGTGCCTGTGAAACATATCAGAACATATTCATTGGACAAGGATGTCTACTTCAACTTCAAAATCAAACTAGACACCTGCCAACCACAAAATATTTGTTGATTTATGTCTTGAAGAGATATTGAAGGGGAATAAGCCTGGGACACATTTCACCAAGGATGGTTGGAGGAATCTCATTGGATCCTTTTATGCAAAGACTGGTATAAGATATGACAGGAAGCAAGTAAGGAATCATTGGGATGCAACCAGAAAACAATGGAGGTTATGGTTAAGTTGATTGGTGATAGTAGTATGGAATGGAATCCCGAAACCAATAAATTTGGGGCTACTGAAGAAGACTGGCACAATTATATAAAGGTATCTTTAGTGGTTTCATATTTGATTAAGATAGTAAGAGCGCTTCTTCATGGATCTAGATTAGCAATAATGAAGTCATTTTGTCACAGGCAAACCCAGAAGCTGCACAGTTTCAGTTTAAGGAAATCCAGTTCCCTGACAAATTGAGTATCATCTTTGACGGGGGAATACAAACTGGAGAAGTGACAACTTCAACTAGGCTTAAGAGGCAGAATGATGCTTTGGTCACCTCTCCTCTGCATGGAAAAGTGTGAGAGAAGAAACTCAAGAATCTTGTTGGGGATAATGAATTAAAGAGTTCTATTCTGATTCATGCCATGCCAATCAATACAATTGCGAGTGAGCAAAGCATGTCTAGTTCATCTCATCATAAGGTTAAAGCCATTTGGACCCCTCTGTTGCACAAGATATTAATTGATCTATTTCTACAAGAAACGTTAAAGGGCAATAAACCTGGTACACATTTACGAAGGTTGGTTGGAAAAATATTGTTGAGTCATTTCATTCAAAGTCTGGTTTGAATTTAGAGAGATTACAACTTAAGAATCACTGGGATGCAACCAAAGAGCAATGGAAAATTTGGTCTAAACTTATTGGCACTAGTTATATGAAATGGAATCAATCTAGGCAGAAATTTGATGCTGATGAAGAAGATTGGACCAACTATATAAAGGTGTGTTAAATTACTGAATGCACTTAACTCTATTCATTGCAACTCTTTGTTAGTGAGGTTCAGCATTTGCCCAGATCAGTCATAGCATCATAATGTTTTTGGTGCAGGCAAACCCAGAAGCTGCACAATTTCGCTTTAAGGAATTACAATTTGCTGACAAATTAGATGCCATCTTTAATGGAGCTACTCTTACAGGAGAGACTGAATTCACAGTCCAGCTAAGGAAACTTGATGATCGTGTCAGTACATTCCCTTTGCATACAAAAGAACCTGATACAGCAAAGCCAGATGAGAAAACCAAATGCCTTTGTGATGCTGTTGAGTCAAGAAATGGTGTGATTATTCAAAAGATTGCTACTGCAATTCCTTCAATAGAAGGAAAACTTAGTTATAGTATCGGTGAATGCATTGATTGTCTTGATAGAATGGAAGAAATAGAGCAAGGAAGTGAACTCTACTTGTTTGCTCTAGATGTATTCCTTAAGCAGGAATATAGGGAAATTTTTCTTCAATTGAAAAAGCCTAATCTAAGGATCTCATGGTTGCAGAGGCTTCAGTCTGTTGGTACACCTTTACTCTATGCTGTGTTTGAGAATGGGGAGGGAAAGGGAAGGAAAGGAATTGAAGGGAAAGAGAAGGGGAGAGAAGGAAAGGCTAAGTGATAGTTATCTTCTTCTTGTTTGGATTTTTCAAAATTTTTTCATAATTAAAATTAATAAATGAAAAAAATTAAGACGGGTTAACATAAAATCTTTTAATTTCTTTTCCTTCAAAATTTTAAAAATCAAACAAAGGAAAGGTTACTAAGAATCTATTTGAATGTTATTTTATTATTTATTTTAGAATTACTTTATAAAGTTAATTTTGAGAATATATATTAGTATTGATTTTATGTATTTATATATATGTTATTAATAAAAAAATTATTTTTTGTGTTTTCTTTGTTTTAAAAAATTAAATTCAGAACATCTTTTAATTATTATGTGTTTCTGTTCTCAAAACACATTTTATTTTATTTTTTGTCAAAAACAATTATTCAAATAGATTTTTTAAAAAAAATTAAAAATAATTTTTAAAAACTACAATCAAACTGGTTCTTAATTTCTTTGCCTTTCCTTCCAGTCTCTTCCATTCTTTCCCTCCAAATAGACTTATCATGATAGACCAAAGTGGCTTTATGTATAGGACAGTGTAACCCCAGAAGAAGATTGCATAACCAACATGATTCAGAAACCACATTGGCAACACCATGGTATTCTGCCTCGGCACTTGAGCGAGATAGTGCGAGTTGGCGTTTAGAAGACCAACAGAGCAAGTTGTTGCCAAGAAACACACATAACCAGAAGTAGATTTCCTAGTGTCGAGACAACCACCCCAATCTGCAACTGTATATGAAATCAGAGAAGTAGGTGGTGAAGGATAAAGGTGTAATCCATGATGAAGGGTACCCTGAAAGTAGCGCAGGATGCGCCTGAGAGCATGCATATGATCATCCATCGGATTATGCATGAATGTTTATATTTGTTGTACAACATAAGAGATATCAAGTCTCGTGAATGTGAGATATTGGAGAGCTCCTGGAAGGCTGTGGTAGTGCGAGGGATCCTCATATGGAGTGTCGGTTTTGGCGCTTAGTATCGGTTTAGTATCAATCGGAGTTGGACAAGGCTTACAAGATGACATGACAGCACATTGAATAATGTCTTCTGCATACTTTTTCTGAGACAAAAATAAACCACCATCATGTCGAGTGACTGCGATACCCAAGAAATAATGCAATGGACCCAAATCTCTCATAGCAAATTCGGAGCTGAAAAGTGACATGATAGACTTGCGAAAAGCAGCTGAAGAAGTAGTGAGGATGATATCATCTACATAAAGAAGAATGTAAGCCATCTGCATACCTTTCTTGGAGATGAAGAGAGAGTTGTCAGACTTGCTCTGAGAGCAACCAATAGAAGAAACATAATCGAAAAATTGTTTGTATCAGGCTCTAGGAGCTTGCTTGAGCCCATATAACGATTTTCGCAGAAGACATACATGATTAGGATTATTGGGATCCTTAAAACCCAGGGGCTGATGCATGTACACTGTTTCATTTAGTTCACCATTTAAGAAGGCATTTTTAACGTCCAACTGATGAATGTGCCAAGCCTTAGACAGAGCAAGACTGAGTACAGTTCGAATAGTCGCTGGTTTAACTACCGGGCTAAAGGTTTCTCCATAATCGACGCCAACCTGTTGACTTGCACCATCACCTACAAGTCGGGCTTTATGCCTTGCAAAAGAATCGCCAGAGTTTTCTTTATGCCTAAAAATCCACATAGATCGAATAACATTGACATCAGGTAGATGGGGTACTAAATCCCACGTCTTATTTTCAATGAGAGCAGTATATTCATCATCCATAGCCATTTTCCAATTTGGGTCTTGGAGTGCAGATGTGGTGATGTGTTGGTAGAGGTGGAATGGGCCAGCTGTGGGGTTGAGGAAGCTGACAGGGTCGATTGTGGAGGAGATTGAGTCAGCACTTGAGGTTGAGGAGTGGTTTGATTTTGTAAATGGTTTATCACGTAAGGTGATAAGAAGGGAAATTTATGTTCGTTAAATAACACATGGCGACAAACAATAACTTTATTTGATGAGAAGTCACAACAATTATAACCACGATGATTTGATGGATAACCCAAAAAGACACAAGGTGTGGAACGAGGTTGAAGCTTATTTATTGCAGTAGAAGGGAATTGAGGATAACATAAGCAACCAAAAACGCATAAGTGAGAGAATGTTAGGTCTTTCTGGTATAGAATTTTTAGTGGCGATTGATAATTGTAGAAGATACGTTGCCATTTGCAATGCATGGTGCCAAAACAACGGAGGTAGTGAAGCATGAGCTAATAAAGTCCGAATGATATTATTAATGGAGCGGATTTTTCGTTCGACTTTACCATTTTGAGATGATGTGTGAGGACAAGAAAAACGAAAGGAAATTCCATTAGCTTCACAAAGACTTTGAAAAGGATCATTATCATATTCTCTACCGTTGTCACATTGGATATTTTTTAGTTCCAGTTCAAATTGAGTTTTGATGTAGACCCTAAATTTGAGAAAGGTTGAATATACTTGAGATTTTTTGGAGATGGGGAAAGTCCACAGAAAATTTGAATAATCATCCAAAAAGAGCACATAATATTTATGACCGAAAGAACTAAAAACGAGAGATGTCCACAAATCACTAAGCAAAATATCAAAAGGCATATAAGTAGAATTGTGAGAATCAGCAAATGGCAATTGAACATGTTTACCAAGCGGACAAGAGCGACAAAAACAAGTGCTCCCGGGTGACCTAAACGAGCATGCCAAAGAGAAGAAGACAAAGTTGCAAAAGAGGATGGAGAAACAGGTTTGAGTATGTGTGGTAGTGGTGGTGGTGGGATATAGCTCACCCTGATTATCACATCGCATTAGTGCCATCCCTGTCTAAAAATCCTTCACAGAAAAGCCAAAGGGATCAAATTCAACAGAGACTTGGTTATCAGTGGTCCATTCGCGAATTGAAACTAAGTTTTTAATTAAATTGAGGGCATGGAGGACATGTTTTAATAGTAAAGGAGGGTGGGTATGAGGTAAATTGGCACTACCAAAACTTCAAATTGGAATAGAATGGCCATTTCCAACAATTATACGATGATTTTGGCTCAAATTAGAATAAGACGAGAGACTACCTTCTGCAGATGTCATGTGAGATGTTGCCCCAGTGTCCATGTACCATGATGGATCTGGTTGAACAAGATTGAGAGTGTGAAGAACTGCTTCAAGATCGGTTGGTTTGGGTGCATTTGTATTGTAAGCAGCTTGCTAAGGCTTTGAACCAAGAAGACTAGGCTGCGGTGGTCTAGGATTGAAAACAGGTTTGTTCCAATTGTTAGAGGAAGGATATGGACAAGGAGGGCAAGGCCACAGAGCCCATTGCATCCAGAAGCCAGGCGGGCACTGTTGGTGGTGTTGGCCACGTTCGCTACCTCTGTTGGACCCACCGTTAGGTCCTCCGCTGGAGGGTCGACCACCCTTTTTCGGAGTTTCGGCCACCAGAATTCTTGTTGTATTTTTTGTGATTGCCATTTTTTCCATTGTTGATAGGATTATTATAACGGTTATTATGATTATGATTACCATGAGAAGAGCTTTGGTGATCATCATCTGAAGTCCGGGAATGTGCAATAAGGGCTGATTCCTATTTTGCTCACTCCAAAATGGTGGTCTCTTCCAAGGCGAGTTTGGAACAAGCCGTAGAAAAACTAAGCAGACTTTTCTTGTTTTGCATCACAGTGACAAAATTAGAATATTGTTCTGTCAATCCTTGTAGCATTTTCAAAACCATACCTTGATCATTGATGAGAGCCCCGACATTGGCTAGTTGATCGGAAAGACTTCTGAGATGATTGCAATATGCATTTGTCATTGAAAAATCAGCAAGGCATGTGTTGG
Organism: Senna siamea; assembly: GCA_031216115.1. Taxonomy (NCBI): domain Eukaryota; kingdom Viridiplantae; phylum Streptophyta; class Magnoliopsida; order Fabales; family Fabaceae; genus Senna; species Senna siamea. The sequence goes on along the minus strand of CM062367.1, from coordinate 10,388,198 downwards.
TGAATTCCTTATTAAGATACAGGCCCCTGGAGTTTTTATTATCATGAAACAGATCTGCAACACTTTGCCAAGCATGTTCAGCCGAGTCATCGTCAATGAGAATGGAAGTGAGGATGTCAGATGAGACTGTGGCATAAATCCACTGTAAGAAGGCCACATCGAGCCGTTTCCAGAGAGGGAGATCAGCAGCTTTGGCCGTGTCATACACAGCTTTCTCCGTTGCATCTGTAGGTGGGATGATATGTTCAATGACGTCATGAACTCGTGCTTGAACCTTGAACAGCGCCGCCCATGAATGGTATTTGTCTTGATTCCAAGTTCAGTGTGATGAGGATGAGAGATTTCACATTGGTGATAGCTAAGGCAAGATGAAATTTGGGAGTTTCGACTATGGTGAAACAACAAGATGGATAAAAGGAAGAATGAGTATGATGAGGAAGTGAATTGAAGAAAGTTGCAGAAGGAAAAAAAATGGAACCTACAGCTCTGATATCATGTAAGAATATGATTTCCCTTGTCTGCTCATTGATTTACACAAGTTCATAATATACATGAATTGCTAAAGGCATAATCGAGATATTAGGCTAATAATAAAAAAACTAATAATATCTAATAAATACTAATAATTATTTTCTAAATATGTATATAATCTCTATACATATTCTATCATTAACAATGTTCAGTAATAGTTGGTAAAGTAATAATCCGAAGTTTTGTTCACTGCATGACTATCTTGTATGTTCACTACTAATCTCTTGTCTTCTAATTTCAATGTGGTCTTCTCAGTGACGTTGATGGGGTCCTAAGAAAGCAAATGATATCCTTTAAATCTTTTACCACTGGTTGTTTGCTGAATATCCAAAATTTTGTTTACAATAAAATATAATTTAGTGTTTAAAAAATATTTTTTTTTATATTTTAGTCTTTAAATTTATTTCTTTAATTCTTTATTTTATAAATCACAATACATGTATAGAATTAGTTCTTTATATTATTTTATTTATTTTAAAATGACTTTTTTTAAATATAAGATACTTTAAAAAAAGTGTTATGAAAAAGAAACAATACGTTTTTTAAAATAGTTTGTTGAAATCATTTGATAAGCACTTAAATATGAGAATCTGTTTGCGTATAAATTATTCTAAAATTTGCTCCGATGGGAGAAATAAAGTCGAAGACCTAAGTCTTAGGAAGTATATTTTGAAGAATAAACTATGAAAGTTATATATATATGTATATATGTATATATATATATATATGTGTTTACTCTTTTTTTTAATGATTATTATTCATGAGAAAATTAATGTAAATAATTTTCATGGCCCGGGAAAAGATTGGCTTTTTGACCATAACTTGGGAACGAGTGCCGCATTATTTTTCATTTTTTTAGTATAATATTACGAATTTTTAAAATAACATGCGTGTTACTCATTTCTCGGTACAACGAGTCCTGTTTATATATATATATTAGGACTCGTCGGATGCTCCCTGAATCACGTCATAATGACATGATAAAAGTGAAACTCGACATCGGAGAATCTCACTTAAATAAAAAAAATTAATTTATAGGAATCGCTGTGCAAATGATATGACTAGGAACAGTCTATATGGAGCAAATAATTTTGCTCCAGTATGCACTTTTACGGTTAAAAAGCCGGAAAAGATTATATTAGTCTTAAATTATAGGCCCATGAAATGACGATGATAACTAGGAATTAAAAAGGGATTTATTTACTGAAGTCTTGGGATTATCTTTTTAATTAAACATATGTTTGTTCAAACTTTAAATACTAGACTGCACGTCGTGTTTTACCACGAAATTACTTAAGAAGACTATTTTACCCTTTTAATAATCACCCTTGAATATTACTATTCATATTATAATAATTTTAAAGATTTATAATTGATTTTTAAAATTATATCTTATTGTATATATAAAATACAATATAAAGTTATAGAACAGAAGAGTGGAGAGAACACAGAGAATAGAGAGAGCAAAGAGTTAAAATATAGGGAGTTAAATAATTTATTATTTTAAAATTTTAAAATTATTTTTCTATTTTATCTTTAGAAATATTAACATGTTCTAAACTAGTTATTATTGCTTGTAACCATGGCATATTTTTAAGAGGTTGCTGATAGTAATATGAGGTACACTAGAAACGAAGACTACTATGTAGCATAGGAAGACGAGGGAAGTTAGCCACGTCAGCCTCAAGTTGTTTTGCATTGTTATCATCTTACAAGAGTTCAAGCATAATATAAGTAGGACAAGACTAAAAAAGTAATTGGCAGAACTGGAACCACCTAGGTAAATCTGAATTTAATAAAAAATAAAAGAAAAAGTAAAATTTTAATTTTAATATTTTCACAAAGATTTAAATTGAACATCTTGTTTTCCCTTCCTTCTCGTTTAATTTTTTAAATGCAAAATTTTAAAATTTCACTTTCCTTTTACTTTCTTTTCATTCGGTTCAATTCAAATATACCCTTAACACTCTCATCTCTGTATCTGAATTGTTCATCTTTCATAGCCAAGTTGCTAGTGCAACGTACAAAGCTTGAAACTTTCACCATACCCACCCACCTCCCCCAAAACAACAAAAAAAAAAAAGGGAAGAAAAGAAATTGTAGATGATACCAGGAAGAAAAACTGGCTCGTAATCATCCATCTAGGTCAAAAATTTGCATTTGCGATTACATCAATGTTTGGCGAAGCTGCTATCACTGTAATACGTATAAGATAGCCCTTTGCCCGTACAAAAATTTAGTTTACCAACCATGGATTATGTAATTTGTAATACTAGAGATTTTTTTCTTGTTTCAAATGAAGTGTACAATATGAAATATCTCTAAATGTCAGTCTAAAAGGGAAAAAGCCTCCAGGGATTTCATTTTGCAGTGATCCAAGGAAAGTAGTTGGTGATACCCCACTAGAAAATGGAGTGTCACAAGGATAAGAATTGACCCTTCCTCATCCTGTTCCTGTGCCCCCATGACCATGGGTACAAAGAAATGCCTGAAACTTCAAATGACGTTGATCCCATTCACAGCTTTTTCAACATTTCTGGCCAACTCAACAGCTGCTCCCACGTATGTATCTGGTGTTAACTTTAACAGATTAGTCTTTGCCTCATTCGGTATATCTAAGCCTTCAATGAACTCTCTTATGCTCTCTCTGGTGACTGATCTCCCTCTGGTCAGCTGCTTTAATTTCTCATATGGCTCTGGAACACCATATCTTCGCATGACCTATGCAAAGATTTGCAAAGATAGCAAACATAAATTTTCAGAATTATGACAACAAACAATGGCAAGGGAAGTCTGCAGAAAAGAATCCAGCAAAACAAATGTAAACATTTAATCTAGAATGTCAAGAATTACAAGGGCTATTGGTTCGACTTCAAAATATTCCTGCAGACAAGTCTCAAGAAGGGACTAGGGCCAGTTTGGCTGTGCTGCATCATTTTTGTTTTCTAGCCAAATCTTTCAATAAGAAATTCTAGCAACATTATTACTATTGACATTAAATTTGTATTTATTATTTTTTTGTAGAGGGGGTATTATGTCTAAAAAATATGTATTTCTGTTCTTGATTTTGCTTTATAGGAAAAGCTCCAATTCCTTGTTTATTTGTAACAACCAAAAAGAAAGAAAAAAATTATGTTCTCATTTAAAAGTGATTCTTGTTATGGCAAAAAGCAGAAGAAAAAAAAATAATAGTTTTTTCTCTTCAGCAGCACAACTAAATAGACATGTTAAGCAACAATATAACAATACATTTTGACTCACAAAAGAATCAATAACTTAATTAGCATTAGAAATTTCGTTCATGTCACTGTTGCACCAACTAGTAAAAGTGTACTCTAAGCATTGAAAATCAACAAATTATTAAACCACCTAGAGCCAGAAGCATATACATACAGTTTGTATTGGTTCAGCTAGCACTTCCCAGCACTGGTTCAAGTCTTCACTCAAGCGAGCTTCATTGACCTAAATTGGGAAACAGAACTTTAAAAGACAGCTAACTGTAAGAAAACCTTATTGTCTTTTCTCTGGGATTATTAAGAAACAAGAGAAATTTGCACTACAGGCATGCAAGTAGTAAGTCACTGAAGATTTATGTATGCATCTTTCTCAGATAAACTTCTGTGAATGAACAGTTGAAGCAACCAAATTTTCCACCTATTACCTTTTCATCTCCATTAATTTTTTTTTTATAGAATTCATCTCCATTAAAATTAAAAAAATTAAAAGAAAAAATTGCATTCTAAGAGACGAGCAATGTATATCCATGTTACATTCAGTACCTGAAGCTTTGCTATTCCTTGAAGTGTGCTTTTATAGGCTAGAAGAGAATGACCTATTCCTACACCCATGTTCCTTAAGACAGTTGAATCAGTCAAGTCCCGCTGCAAAAAATTTTTAAAAAATATAATTATTATAATAATTACATGCAATAGCAACTAAATCAAATTATGACTACCATTGGATTATACTAAGAGATCATTAGACTACAATAGCCAACATAAGACAGGTTTTCACAGCATGATTATCAAACAACAAAACAACAAATACACATATCATGTGAACACATAACAGTGATAACACAAATTCATACTTTCTAGCAACCAATTTCCAGAAAATTTAATATCATAGCTTGCACTGATTACAACAAGAACTGGAAGGAAGCAATATCCAAGAAATAAGGAACCTGATGCAACCCTTACCTGCCAACGTGAAATAGGCAACTTCATGCTTAGATGAGATAGACCTCCATTGGCCACTCCAAGATTACCTTCACTGTTTTCAAAATCAATGGGATTTACTTTGTGAGGCATAGTTGATGATCCAATCTCTCCAGCTTTAGTGATCTTCACCCAAAAAATTGAATAAAAGAAATGATTCTAATACTGAAAGTCTGACATAATACATTACTTATAACTTATATGTCAGAAAACAGACCTGCTTAAAGTAACCCAAAGATATATAGCCCCATATGTCTCTGTCAAAGTCAGTTAAGACATTGTTGAATTGGATAAGTGAATGAAATAGTTTAGCCATGTAGTCATGACTCTCAATCTGTCAACCAGACAAAGTAATATGATCAAGATATGTGATGTGATAACTAAGTAACTAACAAGTTGGCACAATAGTGAGCTTCAAATTTAAAATTTTATAAATCATCAAGATATAAGGGTCACAAAATAAGAGAACTTCTTTATAAATTTAAAAGATGTGAACAAGAAAATTATGACAATAATTTCTAAGTAATCTATATAAGTGCCAACAGGCAACGCATAAGTCATAAAGAACAAAAAGTTTCATGACTGTTGAGTGTTGACAGCCTTCAAGATTGAGTTTTTTTTTTTTTTTTTCTGTTCCAAGATTGAGTTCATTAAATAGGGATTAATGAATCATACCTGAGCAACATAGGGATTAAAACTCAACCCAAGAGATTTTACAAACTCTTCTGCAATGTGAGGCCAATTAACATCAGGATATGCTACTAAGTGTGCATTGTAATTTCCAACAGCACCTGCAGATTTTCCCAATATCTCCACCTCAGAAAGCTCCTTCCTTTCTCGGCTTAATCTCACAGCAAATATTGCCATTTCCTTCCCCAATGTAGTTGGTGAAGCAGGCTGGAGAATAAAGGAAAAGATACTAAAGTGAATTTTCCATTATGTTGCTTAACTTTAAAGTTCACACACAATCCAATAGTGCAAAATTAAAACCCCAAAATACATGAACTCTTAGTTAACACACTAAGGCACAAAAAGTGTACCTGTCCATGTGTCCGAGAAAGCATGGGGATATGAGCATTATCTCTAGCCATGTTACATATAGCTTTAATCAATTCATCTATGATGGGAAACATGACTGTAGCCATGGCTTCCTTTAGCATCAAGGCATGGGCAAGATTATTTATATCCTCCGATGTACAAGCAAAGTGAAAAAATTCAAGAACCTGGAAAAAGAAAATAAGAATGCTACTGGAAATGTTTCAGAATGTTGTAAACCATCAGAAATAATGATGCCAAACTGAAAGTTGTGCATAATCGAATTCACAGAGGGAGCAACTACAGTGAATTGCAACCTTGGCTACTTCTGCATTTGACTGGCATTTCTGTTTCAAGAAGTACTCCACTGCTTTTACATCATGATTTGTCACCTTCTCAATATTTTTTATCTCCAAGGCATCATTGAGGTTGAAATCATCAATTAGTCCTTGTAAATAAGATTTAGCCTCCTCACTGAAATTTGGAACTTCTATAATTTCAGGAATTTGAGACAGCTGCAGCAACCATTTAATCTGACAAAAAACACATTGATTTACAAAAGAACTTTGAGGAGAAAGTTCATAAAAAGAAAGTAAAATTACGTCCACCATGGAAATACATAAAATGCTCAAACTTAAAGCATATAAACTTATAAACATATACACTAGCACACACACAAAAAATTATTCAAGGAATTATATTCCATTGAGAATCATTATACGTTAATTCCCTCAGACACTGTTAAATCCTACACAAACCATAATCATGGCACTTAAAATTCCAGATTTGCAGCACAGGCACATAAATGTCATTCTATCTCATCATAAAGTAGAACTGGGTAAATTCTCAATCTCACATTTGACTGCCTCAGAATTTTGCTTAATCCTACATATACTTGTAAGTTGTACCTTACTAACTCGTAAGTCATGGAAGTATACATAGAAGCACCAAAAAAATTTGTGCACTGTTTAAACTACATTTCTGATCCGAATATGACAATGACATAACTTTATTTGTCAATCAGTTAGTGTAATCAAAGTATCAGATACATTTTTTTCTTTTTTATTTTGGTTCCATTCACACTCTCAACTATCAAGAAAAAATAAAATTAGGGTTTTGATAAAATCATAAAATGTTACACTCCGAATAAACCCGAGTGCAGAATGTAAACTGAAACTGTACCTCGACAAGAACCCGATAGTAGATTAGGCCATATTCGCTCATGAACGGAGCCAATTCCTTGACTTTACCCCAATAACGACCATCCAATGGCGACAAAGCCGTCAAACCAGAAAGCTCAAATCCACCTGAATGAGCTCCAACCATCTTCTTCACCTGGAAGTGTCAAGTTCTACCCGTAAAATAAAACAATGCCCAACAAGCTGATTCCAACAGGAGTTATACAATTCAGATGAAAGTAAAAAAAAAAAAAAAGGAACCTTTTCAGCGGTTGTAGTGGTTCCACTGAGGATGGCCTTACAAGGGTATCGTCTGCGAGAAACAGAAGTGGGAAAACGAAACGAAACGTTAGAAAGTTGAGTATAATATGTCAATCTTTGAAAATTGCTGCTGACGTGGCTGAAGCTGGAAACTTGGCGACTGTTACAGAGGCTGGAAGAAGTCCCAAACTCCATGAACGGTGTGCTTAGAAGTTGGAATAGGAAAGGGTAGGGTTGGAAATTGGAATGAGAAGCAAAGGATTCTGCGTAGAAATGATGAGGACAAGAGCTCTGTTTGGTTCCTAGTGCTTCTCTGTTCCTTTCTTTTCTTTTATTTTTGGAGCCGTGATTAGGGTTAGCCAAACAGCATTAACCAAATAATATTATTTTACTTTTTTTAATAATATTTGTTAAATTTTATTAATATTTATTTATTTATATTATACTTACGTTGAATTTTTTATTTTTTAATTTCTCAAACTATATAATATATAATATAAATATATTAAAATTAAAGTTTCTTAAAAAATTTGACATACATTTTAATGCATGTCAAATCTATTAATTACAATTAATTGGTTGCAAAAGATTAATAAATTAATATTTTAGCATCATAATTTTATTTAAAGTTTTTAAACGTATTAAAATAGTCTTCTATATTTTATTTTGTCTAATGTCTTATAAATACCCAAATCACAACTTTGTTAACCCAACTGCTGCTCAATGGAAAAAAATAACAGAGAGAAAGAGAGAAATGAAATTTTTATGTTAATAATTTTATTTTATCATACATTTAAATGAAAATTATTAAATGAAAAGTGAAAAGAAAATAAAATCAAAATCAAAATTCTAATTTCCTTTTTATTTGTGGAGGGTTCACTTATAATATTCAAAATGTGAAATTAGCGCAACGGCAGGGTAAGTTTTTTTTTTTTGGAATAAAAAAAATTCTTTATTCATTAAACAAAAGCATTAAGCCATGCAAACAAAATATGTGCAGGGCAAAGATAATAACAAATTCAGACTATGCTTTCTAAATGTAAACAAGCACAACTTAAAAATTTTAGATTTATTTAACGGTGTGAAAGAGAAAGACAAAAGTTGTGTAATCTATAAATTTTTTTAAAAAAATAATATTACTATTAAAGAAATTGTGATCAAAGTAATTGAAATTATAATTTTTTTAATTTTTAAAAAAATATGTATTTTAAAAATAGATGAAATTAATTGATGTCTCTGGAAAAAAAAGAGTGTAAGTTACTCTAAATTATATAGACAAATTTAAAAATTGAAAAAAAATATAAAATTGAAAGATAATTAGAAAAAAAGTGTAAGTTACTCTATTATATGGATAAAATTAAAAACTGAATTAAAATATAAGATTGAAATATTAATTTAAATATTATTACATTTTCACATAAAAATAATATTTGTCACTTTTTATCTATAATTTTTTCTGCATAATTGTTTAATAAAAAAAGCATAAAACAAATATCTAAATAAGGGTTCTATATGCGCGCCAGGTAGGGGTCGAACCTACGGCCTTCTGCTTAGGAAACAGACGCTCTATCCACTGAGCTACAGGCGCTAGTTGTTAGACAAGTAGGGATCTACTTATTAAAATATAAAATATAGAGTTTTGGACTCATTACACAAATAAAAATTAAATATATAAATTATATTATCTTATTTATATATTAATTAATAATATTTATTAAAATTTTTAATTAATATATAAATAAATTGACACAATAAATTCATCTAAATTTTTTTTCAACCAAACAAGTTGTTAAAGAAATTTTGGTACGTTAGATTCATTCACTCTTTATTTACCAGTCACCACCACTTGGGTTCCTTAAACCTTATTTTCTTTTTTTATTATTTTAATAAAACTGCAAAAGATGGTTACTCGTCTGTGTATTTATCTTATTCAACCTTGTAAGAAGATGTTGGCCCCCAAAAACACTTTAAAAGTGTAGTAATTAGTTCATTTCAGAATCCAATTCCTTCAATATTTCGTCATACACCTAACTACTACCATCTTTGTCATCTTCCAATAATTTTTCAACCACTGCTTCTACTCTTCTATATATTATCATAATAATAATATAATGATTATATAAAAAATAAAATAAACTAAAATAGAAATGCAAATTTATGATTTCTCTTCCACATAAATTGCATTAATTTATTTTAAACTCTACAACACTTGTGCAAATACCCTTCTACTTGTAAACTGGACGTTGACGTGTCATTAAATTCATTCACCAAATTTTTTTTGGTAGATTCATCCAACCAAATTCAGAGCAGCTTTGTATTAGTCAAGAGTACTTATTAGTATTTTATATATATATATATATATATATAAAATTAAAAAAATTAGATTTATATTTAATTTTTTATATTTTTGTTCTTAAGTTACTTCATCAAAATAAAGTACATACAAATTTTTTTAAAAAAATATCAATTATATAAAAGATAAGTTCATACACATATTAATTTTTAATTAAAAAATTTAATGATAAAAATTAAAAAATTAAAAAATAGTTATTTCAATATAAAAAGTTGTATATCTAAACTACTTGAAATATAATAAGCCAAACAGAGTTGTAAGTGGGTAAAAATTTAAATGACATTGTTAAATCAAATGTTTATTATCAAATTAAAAATTATATATATTAGGTAACAATTTTTTTAATTGCATCTAACCCCAAATTTTATTTTATTTTTATTATATCTTGACTTTATATTTTTGCTAAGGTAATTTAATGCATGTTTAACAAAGTTAGCATTTGAAGATTAAGTTCCTTCTTGAACAATCTTAATAATACTACTTTATACCGTATTAATACATTTAGAAGAGTAAATTATTTTATATACTAGGCTTGGAAAAAGAAGGACATCTCCTTGACCTTGCTACATTAAGGACTTTTTTTTTTGTTCTTTTTTAAGAATCTAGAATATTATATGTTATAAGGTAACATTTTTTTAATAAGTATATCTCTTAAAATTTAAACTTGTTGAACTTTGTTTGATAGTAAGACTAGTTTTTCAGTTGCGTAAGCTACTTGTGTAACATTCCAATCACAAATAGCTATCTCTCACCTCAATATTTGCAATGTCAAAATGGATAAATCTAACTTATATAGTCTATAACGAGTTATAAGTTAAGCAATTTGAATTATTTTGACTGATATTTTAATATATTGATAAAATTTTAACATGATTCATCAGATAGATTAAAATAAGTTAACATATTTAATCTACTAATTTTTTAAAAAAAGAGATAAATGTGACAAAAAAATAGACTATAATAAATACAAATAACATATTAACAATAATATAAAATATTATATAATTATAAAGTCTCAAACTCAATAACATAATAAAATTTAAATAAAATTATCAAACCAAATAATTTAAACAAACATAAAATAGAATCCTTTAAATTTTAAAGTAATTATAGGTTAATTTATTTTTATTATTTGATGTCTAAATTTTTTTTATTATGACTAATAGATTCTTTTTCTCTTCCTATATTAAAAAATAAAAAATTAATAAACGAATCAATCCAAGATTAAATAGTTTGGCTCATTTAATTCATAGATTAAATGAATCAAGTCAAAACATTTCCATGGCTATATGGGTTGAGAAAATAAAAACTCCACCCACTAATTTGATGAATTAAATAAATTAATCTAATATATTAGACTCATTTTGATGGCTATGCACTACACCATCCTCATCTTTATTTATTTATATATTAGTCAATAATATTTAATTATTTTTTTACTTTATATTGATACACACAGTATAAAAATGTAAAAAAAAATTATATAAATATAATTAATTAATAAACAAATAATAAAAATTTCATGCTTCATTTTGAAAATTCCATGCTCTTTTGTTTCTCCGTGTTTCTCTTTGGTCTCTACATTTATGTAATACATTTGCTTTCATAGTTGCTTCATCCTGAAGAAACGACAAAAGCAAACAGTCTGCCACTATTTCCTTTGCTCTTTGTAAAGAATCTCCCATCTCTCTCTTTCTGTTCCTATATTTATCTTTTTCCTTCTCTTTCTGAAACCTCAAGTCACCTTTGTGTGTCCTTATCTTTCCCATCCAAAAAAAAAAAAAATTCTGATCTCAGTTGCTACTTGCTATCTTATTGGCATAAAGCTTCTGGGTTCGTTCATAATTATTGAGTTCATAATTATCTCTTAACCCCCTCTCTTCCTAGGGTTTATTCTTTATATCAGGCATCAAATTTCCGGTATATCATGATTTTTCCAAGATTCTCTTCGATTCCAAAAGGTGGGACTTTTATAGATTCTTTAATTTATGCCATTAAGCAAAGCATATTCTTGATTACACGTGATAGATTTTGAACTCTACTCCCTTCGAATCAAACCTCTCTCTCTCTCCCCATACATACATACATACATACATATATATATATATATATATCCTTCCTTTCTTGTGTGTCCTTTCAACTTCCACTCAATCACTGAATTGAAGAAGTTATGGAAACTCTATACCCATCTTGTTTCATGCCAAATTCAGACTGGTTTGTGCAAGAGAGTCTCCTCAACAACACAGAATGGACTAAAGAGGAGAACAAGAGGTTTGAGAGTGCTCTTGCCATATATGACAAGGACACCCCAGACAGGTGGCTCAAGGTGGCAGCCATGATTCCTGGGAAGACCGTGTACGATGTGATCAAGCAGTACAAGGAATTAGTCCAAGACATCGGGGAAATCGAGGCGGGTCGGGTCCCGGTTCCTGGGTATCTAGCCTCCTCTTTCACCTTTGAGCTTGTTCATCACCATCACAACTATGACGATGCTTACAGAAAGAGGCCTGTGCCTTTCAAGGCCTGTGATCAAGAGAGGAAGAAAGGAGTCCCTTGGACAGAAGAGGAACACAGGTTATTAATTATTATTATAGCTTCAATAATAACATAATTTTGTGTTGAAATTCTTAAGATGATTATATATGAAATTGAAATCCCTATATGTTTTGAATTGCAGGCGTTTTCTGATGGGACTTTTGAAGTATGGGAAAGGAGATTGGAGGAACATTTCTAGGAATTTTGTGGTGACAAAGACGCCAACCCAAGTGGCGAGTCATGCTCAGAAGTACTACATAAGACAGAAGCTTTCTGGAGGGAACAACAACAATAATAACAGCAACAACAGTAACAACAAAAGGAGACCAAGCATTCACGACATAACCATTCTTAATCTCACAGAATCTCCAACCTCAGAAGATAAAAAGCCCATTCTGTTCAATGACTTTCCTGTCTTCTCACCACATCACAAACCAAATGATGGGGTTTTCAACCCAAATTGTGACACTAGTAATAATTTCTTGCTGTCATCATCTTCATCTAATATTTCTTTAAAGGCCCTAGAACTCCGAGAACAGGATCTTTATGACTCTGCTCTTCATGAGGCTTATAGTTGTACTAATAAGGCAGCTATTTTAGGTATTCATGCATTGTAAATTCATTGTAATGCCAATTCTGTTAATGTTCAAGGACATCAACTCTACTGAATAAATCATTGCTCTGTATGATTAATATATAACAAGCTATCACAGCACTTGAGGCAACTTGGTTTATGAACATGAACATCCGTCTGCTTGAACTGTGAATTTATTAGAATGGAATTTAAGTGCAGCTAAGGATTTTTAATTTCTAGACTAGGACCATTTTGGAGAAGCTTGTGATTGGTGACTCAATCTGCATCAAGTCAGATATATGCACCTTTAATTTGGCATGCTAAGCCTCAAAAGCTATGTGACAAATTTGAGTAATCATTGAATTGTTTTAGATAACACGTGCATTAATTAATTAAGATTTTTAACACGTAAAACCTTGGTTCTTATCCTTCCAGAAAAAGATAATAAAATCTGTGTGTGGTAGTAGGACCAAAGTACAACCAATAGTATCCTCAAATCAAATAATAATGGGCTTATTAGATATTCCAAAATTGAAGCTTCTTGACTTTGAAATATTGGAGTAGTTCATTGCTGATGTGGGTGACTCGTCTGAGCACAATTATAAATATGAGATAAGTTTTTTAATAAAATATATGCATCTCTACAACATGCATATATATATATATATATATATATATATATATATATATGTCGAAGTACAAATAATTAGTTAGTTGATTTTTACTTTATAACGTTGAAAGTTGATTCACATTGTGAGAGAGCAATATGGGCAAGTTGATCGAGGAGGATTGATGAGCATCACTTTAGTAGTAGAATCTGAGTATGCATTCCACTGAGGAATGAATTAAAGGCAATATATATATTTATAATTATAATTATATGTATGTGGTTGACACAATATATGAGAGCCATATATATATATATTGATTATAAGCGCCAACCCAGTAATGGCTTTTCGTTGATATTTTTGGTTGCGCCAATATGCTTTTATATAGTGGCAGGACAGTGGCGTCAGCTTTGCCTTAATTCTTTTGGTGGTCTCCCGAAGCATAATGCTTTAGTTTGATTCTTTATTTTACTTGAGGATGGATGTCACTTTAATGAACAATAATATTATTGTAGCTGTAGCCGCATGCAGATTTTGTTTTCACATTGTCTTTATATAAATTTGGAGATGAATAGGCCAAAAATTGAAAGTTATTATAATACACACACACACACACCAAAAGTTTTTGTCCGTACAAGTGTATGTTTTTAAAATTTTAAAGTATAATTATTATTATAATTTTAAAATAATAAATTAAATAATAACAAGTTATTTAATCTATTTATTTCTTATAATTTGTCATTATCTTTATTTTCTTTCTCTTATATCTTTACATATTATATTTATATTATAAAATATATTATTTTATAAAATTACTGATTAAAAAAGACTGATAACCATTCTAATATAGATAGTCTTTCTGGTTGGGTGAGAATAATTAAGTATAATTGCTCCTTCTCATAATAGCTTAATTTGCTAATTATTTTCTTAATTCCACTGACCACAGTATCATTAGATGTTTTTTAGGTCACGACTCATGTGTGGTATGTAAATAATCTAAATTTAAAATTTTATTTATAAAACACTGAAGTTTAAAATATAAGAAAAAAATTTTAGTGTTTAGTTTTTTGCTTATTATTTTCTTTAAAAAATTTCAGCATTATATGGTTTGTTAGGTCTTTTTTTTCTTATGTATGAAAATTTTTTTATAAAAATTTGACGTTTGTGTTTGTCACATAAATTGTAACTTCTTTCATATTTTTTATACTTAGTCTTATAAATAAATTTTTAAGGATTTGAAAATTTCATCAAACATCATAAACTCTATAATTATTTTATCATCGAAGTTAAAAGGGGTATCTATATTTAGTACCTAATAATCTTTTAAATATGATTGACTCTAAGAGATGATATATGTAAAACAAAAAAAAACTATATAATCACTTTTAAAAAATGTATGAAATTTCTATACATTTTTATAAGACTAAAATACACTAAAAAAAATTCTCTAAATTTTAGCTCATATATATAAATAATCTCCTCAATTATAAAGATTAACTTAAAATATCTAAACTTTATAATTCATGCAAAAAATTACTTCCATTAATTTTTTTTATCCAAAATACACTAACAAAACATTAATACATTAGAAAAATCAAATCATAGTAAAATACATAAAATTTTTATAAATTTTAGATCTTGTATAAAATTTTTTTAAAAATTTTAGACCTTATATATATATATAAAGACTGTTTAAACTTAAGTTTTATGTGAATTCTATGTAAAAAATCTATCAGCCAATTTGATATGTCTATTTTTATTAAAATTTTAAATAAAAAAATAATAGCTAGAATGAATGTCTTACACAGAAATTAATAGCTAAAATGGTGCATTTCGCCTCTTCGACGGGCAAAAAAAAAAAGGCAAAACGATGCTTTTTGACTGAGGGACGAAATGGTGCATTTGGAAAGAGTTTAACTTCCCGATCAGCTCACGTTTATCTTCATCAGCGACGACATTCTGTTCCCCTCAGTTTGCAGCTCGTGTTTGTCGCTCCTGCACCAGTTCTGTGCGTCATCAGAGATGCATTTCGTTGCATGCCATTTCATTTAATTCAAAAGGCAAAAAAAAAAAATGCAGAAGATGCAGGTGGATCTTTCAGGTGTCCGAAAATCAGAATGAAGCTCATCTTTTATCCTTCCATGGATTCTAATTTTTGGACCTCCCGCCTCGCCACTGCTAAACGCCAGTATGCGCGGCTTCAGCATCATCATCATCATCATCATCAACATCAAAGTTCCCACTTAGGTTCTTATTATGTGTTATTTGATTCTTCCCCAATTTGTCTTCTCTAAAAAGTTTGTTGGTATGTTTAGAAAAGTTCTTACTTTTCTTATTAAATAATAAGATGAAAAAATAGCGTTAGAAGCAAAGTGTTAGAAGTACAAAATTGTAGTTAAACTTTGCATGTAACTATGACTTTGATGGTTTCCAAAACCAGGCTTAAGTTCATCATTTTTTTTACTGGCACTATAAGGTCTTTGCTGGTTGTTCAAAGCAATTCAACAGTATAACCTAGAAGTAATTGTTCTTGGGTACTTATTCTATTAGTTGAATTGGCTGACTAGGTCTAGGCTTTTAAATATTTCTTGGACTTGATAGCTACACTGTGTAATTGGAGTATTTGGTGTTTTGTACATTGTTTATGCAATCATGCCTGACCGTTGATAAGTAGTAACTTTAATTATCTTCTATGAAGTGTCAAGAACCAATTCATCTAAAGAAACTTAAACTGTGAGGAGAAGACCCAATAATAGTTTTATAAATATTAACATGCCCCCTTATGTGAATTCCTTTAAGGCTTGAAGCATGGACGGAGTAAAAGCCTACCATACCTTGTGGTGAAACTAATTTGATCATGGGAATGGGAGCCCTAGGGCGGCTGGTGGAAAGGATCAAACTTATGATGGTTTAGTCTTGAAGGCTTAACATTATGTCAAGATACAAGTTATCCTAAAGGTTTAAACTGTTAGGAATCTTTTTGGGAATGATTCTATTGATAATGAGATCTATAACATAAAGCACATATTAGTTTTTATTTTTTTTCCTTCTAATTCTTTTACTTTGGACATGTAAGATCTTTCTTATAATCAATTTCTCCATTGATGATATTGTTTTTGCTTATTGATTTTTGTTTTGCTTCAGCTAAATTGAGTTTATTTTTTTATTTTTTGTATATTTTTATAGTAGTTAGTAATATTAGTTTACTCATCTAGGATATTTATATACCATAGGGATGGGGTTACTAGTTCAGTTCCTTTCTTTTGGAAATTTTGCCCTGCACATGTGAATTAGTACCCTTGTAATTTCATTTCCATTTTGTAATTCATATTACAATGTAGTTGCATATTTTCATATTTGTAAGCTTCACTACATTGTTTTCCCTCACCATTTGAGCCCCACAACAAATAGATGGATAGAGTTACTAATTGCAAAGTATGAAGTTTTTTATATGATTAGTCTGAGAGTTGCATTAGGTAATCGACAACCAGCGTAAAACTTCATCAAATTTCTATAAGTATGGACCAACGACATGAACGTGTTAATGCTGAAAACAATAGGAGAAATTATTAGAATGGATTTAACTATAAATAATTTAACAATTATTTGTTTGGTGTATTAGTTTGACACCGTTAATTTCTTTAATTTATGAATCATGATCTAAGATATCTGTTTGTTTGAACTAGAAAAAGAAACACAGTGGTAAACATCAACATAGATTAGCATAAACATCCAATAGTTATGTGCTTAAGCATGGATTTGATGTGCTCTAATTTTATATATTTTTTAGGAAACAAAAATAGTAACATAAATAGCGGCATTGGCAGTACTTTGAGATCAAAGCATGATCTTTATGCTTTTTAGTTCTCCCCTAAAGAAGTCATAAAATAGCCATTAATGCATGACTATTATTTGACTTTTCCCACATTCATTATATAACATCATTAGTAACCTAATTTACTATTGTGATACTCATGTCTCGATCAAAATATCTTGAGTTTATAAGAAACTCTAATAATTATGTTTCTACTTTAATGGTTCTTGCCACAAGTTGCATCTATCTTTGTCGTACGTTATAAAAGTGATAGTACAACTCTCTTTATTTTTTTAAATTTTTCAATGGTTGATTATGTAGGCTTGATTATCAGGGCAACTATGTCCTGAAGGGAGTGCTGGAAGCACTGCCATTAGCCTTAGCACATGTTGCTCCTGCCTATGGATGAAAATGCCATGTGGTCATTCCAGATGATGCAGATGCCATGGATGCAAAGCACTGATACTAACACAAATACAACTTTGTATAATATGACAAATTGGCCACATAAAATGGTGGAATAGTTTGTTTTCGAAGTATCAGTACTTCACATATATTATTACCTTAACAGTAGTGTACTCCAATTTAGATTTAAAATTTTCTTGCAATTTTGTATTTGAAATGACATTGTACTACTGAAGTGGTTTTGAATACAATAAAAAGAGATTTCTTCATTGAATTGCACCTACATTTACAACTTTGTACAATATGACAAAAATTGATAATTTGCCTAAAAATGTGTCATTGCTTATTTACAAGAATAAGTTACAAAAAAAGTCCAAATTCTTTATACATTGTCACAGCCAAAGTTTGGTTCTTTGAGGGACATTGATCCTTCACCTTGATCCTGTGTACATAACACAAAACGAGAATAAGTCACAAAACACCTAATAATTTATAATAAAAAGTGAAGCGAGACTATTTAAAATTCTCACCATTAATAATCTCGTAAAACTAAATGAATTTTTTGGACGAACTTGACTTGACACTCCAATATCCTACACAGAAAGTCAAAAAACATTAAAGCTGTCACTCCATAACTACGGCATAACTAAAATTATAGTACTTACCGTGGATTGGTCACTTTGAGAGACTGAGATGGTTGGTTGTGACATGAACATTGAAACCATTTTCTTCGGACGTCGCTGCTCCACCCAACTCTTCATTCACTTCTTTCTTTTAATTTCAACCCTCTTTGTGATGTCGATGGGTTACAGCACCCCACTGACAGTAGGTGGGATAGGGTTACCTTCGAGCTCATTTGTTTCATGCACTTTCCCCATGGCGAAGTGCCATTACTTTCTTAGTTGCTTCATGCATAGCGAAGCAAACTACAAAGACTTCCTCATCGTTACCTGCGACTTCAGATGCTAGCTTCACAAAATCTTAACAAAGGGATCTATAATGAAGCGTGCGGCCTAATTTTGGGTTTTCCTCGACTTATTTTCCCTTGATATCATATGTATTCCCTATTTTAGCCTCATTTGTCCACCTCTTCAATATATACATATCAGGAAGCTTTCTGATATCATTGACGTCAAACACTTTCAAAGTATGGCAAGACAATACTCCAATGCTCTCGAACCACCTACAAGTACAAGAAGTCGATCTTTCTTGAGGATGAAACAACACTTTCCACTGTCCTTTGTGGTCAACCATATCAATGACATACTCAATCAATGACCCACATTCCCTTCTTGCTTTTACACAACATGCATCCTTCAAGTCAAATTGAATTTGAAACATATCAAAGACGATAGGTGTGTAAAGTTCTACAAGTTGCTTCAGCATGGGCGAGCTTGGATTATGTAATATCGGTAGCTTTTCTCTTGCCTCAAATTCATGTTTTAGCTCATTATATCTCTTGTCTTTCACAACCTGTTCAAAATGTTTAAAAAATTGAATAATATCGACGTCTGGATTCAAGCATCTTTTGACATCTGCATTCAAGCTTTCACTGAGTTGCGTGCTCCGTATGCCTAATGTAAATACTTTACTCATATAACAAGTTGCCCATTTCTCCTTTAACGAATATACTGTTCTTATCCATGAATTTTCTCGGACATTATAACAAGAAAGTAACTTACTCCAAGCCTCTTCAAACTCTGTCTCTTCCTCGTACTCATACATACAGGCCTTGAAATCTCGTAAGAAATGTGACCCGTGCTTTATTAAATTACTCAAGTGTTTGATGCCATTTCACATCAAATGCCACGTACATAGTCCGTGGTAAGTGTTTGGTAGAACCTCTCTTAGGGCCTTTGCCATTGCTTGATCCTGATCTATAAAGATTGTTTGAGACTTTTTATTATTGTGTGCCTCTAAGAACGTCTCAAACAACCACCTGAAAGATGCTGCTGTCTCATCGTACAATAATGCTTCCCTAAAAATAATCGATCCTCTATGATGATTGAATTCTGAAAATAAAGCAAGCAGTCTATGTGCATTATTTGTTCAGTATGTCGTGTCCAGAGAAACAACCACACCAAAATGGTCATAGTCTAGTAACATTCTTGCGTCGACCCAAAATATGTTTGTTATTTGTTCCTCTGCATCTATCTGATATGCATGAAAAAATGATAGATTGGCCGAGAACTGCTCTTGGAAATAACCCAGTAAACACCTAGCTTCCCCATACTCTAAACTTTTTTGTTGTCTAGTGCTCAAATAATTTTGTTGATCCAATCGCGTGTATCCAATATTCACTCGCCCCCCGACATGCTTGCTCGTCAATGAAAAACTAGTTCTTTGTTGGATCCCAGAGTCATCAGCCAACTCAAGTTCATATGCTTGGACATCAGACATATGTCATTGAGATGCCAGCATGTGTGTAGTATTTGCGAGGTGGAGTACATGATTGTGCTCCTCTATAAATTCATTTACTATAAATTTCTCATTCAAACGCCTAAGCACAATTCTTGCTTTGCAATCGGTTCTTATTTCACGTCTTAGATTAATCGTTAAATATTCTCTCTTGTCTTTTCCTCTAACCCCTTCTTTACAACATACAAATCGAAATGACGTTATTGACCCATCCTTTCTACTTTTGTCTGCATAACATTTTCTAACCCCAAATCCCAGTTTACCACCATAATCTAACCAAAATTTCTAAGCATATTCCATGCTGTCAAATTGCATCCTTACTTTAGGCTTTCAATCAAGGTCCATACTAGTGCTTTCCCTGCAAGACACAAAAATCTCATATTACTGATTGGAAAAAGAATTTATGCTACAATAATCTCATATTACTAATTGGAAAAAAACTTATGCTACAATAATCTCATATTATTGATTGGAAAAAGAATTTATGCTACAATAATCTCATATTAATGATTGGAAAAAGAATTTATGCTATTAAATATATAAAAAAAAAACATATATGTTCACAAGAACTTTTAAACATGTAATTTTCACTTTAAGGACATATAAGATAAACATTTTCTCAATAACATACTTGTTTTTAAATTCTAAATAACCGGTTTATTTTTACTTCAACAAACATATTCTCAAAAAAATTGTCAAATGTTTTCAAATACAAAATTTGAACTAAAAGTGCTTAGAAAAGCATAGGTTGTTCATTGTACCACAAGTTACAACTCTTTCAAACAGAACATACAGTGCTTAGAAGACAATGGAGATCAATAAGTATAAGAATTGTATCAAATACAAAATTTGGAAGGAAATAATAAATGAATATAACTTGGGACCCCCATACATGTCTGAGCGTCTTCCGGGAGACCACCATAGCGACACAGACGGTGACAATCTACAGAACCACCATCGATGACGCAGAAAACCGGTACAAGAGCCACAACCATGAGCTTTAAAATGCAACGTCAATGACGACAACAAAATACGGACGTTGATGAAGATGAAGCAACTCTGCGAGAATTTGGCACAGATGGTGATGACGCACGGAACCACTCCGACGACTCACAAAACCACTCTAACGATGCACAGAACCGGTGCAGGAGCGACAAACACGAGCTGCAAACTGAAGGGAACAGAACATCGTCGTTGATGAAGATAAACGCAAGCTGATGAAGATGAAATACTTGCGCGGGAAGTTGAACTCTCTCTAAATGCACCATTTCGTCCCTCAGTCAAAACGCACTGTTTCACCTTTTTTTTTTTTTACCCATCGGAGAGGTGAAATGCACTGTTTTAAAGCTAAACCAAAACAGTACGTTTTGGTGCCTCAAAACGCACCATTTCACTTAGCGAAACGGTGCCATTTTGAGGCGCTAAAAATAAAAAAAAAGTCAAACGCACCAAAATGATATCGTTCCATCTAAATGCAGGTGCTCGACAAAAAAAATAAATACAAAAAATCTAGACACTATATATATAGGAAGAGAGAGACATATTGCATTTGTTCTATTTTTTTAATCAAACCTCATCATAATACTATGAAGAGAGAGACATATTGCATTTGTTCTATTTTTTTAATCAAACCTCATCATAATACTATGTACTTTAAAAAGAAACTGTGTATGGATTCTTTATGATACATATAAACCAAATTGCTAACTTTAATAATGTTTTACCAAATCGAATAGTTGTTATCAAATCTTGAAAAGCATAATTCACGAAATGTTAAATGACACAAGTTGCTCTTAGATCTAGAAACTGCAGCTTTAACTATATTTTAGCCACACAAAATTGAAACTATTTTTAAATAAGTTAATTGCTGCTTTTTTGAAGCATGAATATCATGTTACACTGTCTAGCTAGTACATCGGTCACTTCCATTTTCATCTTTGAAAATAAAAGGTTAGTAAAAAGTATTGTTGGTCGTGACACACATCTAGTAATTACCAATACATATTGTATTAATTTAAAAATATCTTAATTGTAATCATTAATAAAATTATTTATTTTTATTTTTTTAGTTAAGTTATTCTTTTCTTTATTAATAAATATTCAAATTTATGACTTTTCCTATTTTAAAAAATACATATATATGTGATATGCAATGGTTAATTGGAATGTTAAAGAACTACATTTTTCTTAAAGAATATTTCATGTTCATGTCTTAAATAAGAAGATTTTTAATTAACTCAAGTTAGATTAAATGATTATTTTATTCATTAAAAAGATATGATAACTTTTAATTTAATTTTTTATAGCTCATTTTTATTAATTTAATTTTTTAAAGATAAAATACTTTTAATGTTACTTTTTTATTTAAATTTTATTTATATCTTAACATCTCACTTATTGAAATATTAATTAAATATTTTTTGTTAATGTAAAAGTCATAAGTGGTAGATAATTAATATTATATTTAAAAAGTTCATATATGTAATTAGTTAAAAATATTTTCAATATCCAAATTATACTCTAATTCTCAAATAACCTTAAGATATACAATTAGTCAAGAAGTTGTAATTAGAAAATTTTGGTTTTTTTTGATATTTTATTTTATATAAATTAATATGTGACATGTGAAATATCAACTAAATTATACTTCAATATTTCATTAAGCAAAAAATTATATATGATATTTAGGTAAAAAGATAATATTAAAAGTACTTTCATATTTAAAAAATTATATTAACAAAAAAAATCTATAAAAAATTAAATTAAAAATCATCATGCATTTCAAAAACTAAAATAAAATTTTTCTTATTAATAATAAGCCAATAATTTTTAATATTAATAATTTCAACCAAAATATACAAAATCTATCTTAAAATTAAAATGCGATTAAAACATCTTTCAAAATAATATTATTTACTTTACTTAATTTATTAATACTTGAAAATTTGTATAAATAAAAAATATAAATATATTTTAGTTAAAAAATAACGCATATTAATTATAATTAACAAATAAAATTAAAAAATCATATAATTTAAGCAAGAATAATTTACTCTTATTTTTTTTAATACAAGACTAGCATGAATTTTGTGATCACTTCTACTGCTATATCTTGCCTTTCACTTTACACATACATTTAACTTTGAAACGTCCAATACTATTTGACGGATATGATTGCTGTTGTCAACATTTGTTTATTAATTTGTAAATGACACACCTTTCAACTTTCATTTAATATATTTATTTATTTATTAATAGAAAAGCACCAATACTTACAATGTTCATGAATAAAATCTTAGGTATACCACCGAGCTTATAAAATATATAAATAAATCATTGATAAAAGTATACACTACCTATATGAAAATTAAATTTTATCTTTAACATGTTTATTTTATATTTGAGTAAATTACACCAATTATTTATTTTAATTTTAAAAATTATATTCGATGTTTTTAAAGTTTAATATAATATTATTATATGATTATTTTAAAATAATAAAATATTTATTTTTATATTAAAAAAATTTAAAATTGAGCATAAATTTTATCTGAATTTATTATTATATTAAAAATAAAATGATCTCAATCTTACTTTACACAGAAAATTATTTTTATTAACAAAAAATAACTTAAAAGAGAAGTAATTATAATTTTTTAAACTAAAAGAAAATTATAAGTATACTTTAATTAAATTTTAAAATAATAGGTATAATTTACTCTATGTACTTCTACAAATCAAATCTAATTAAAAAATTGTCATATTTATGCTAATCTAGCCTAACTTAGAAAAGCAGTCAGGACACAATTTTAATATGAAGTTTGATGGAATTAACGTTTGAGAAAGATAAATAATCGTACAATTTTGGCTTCTTTCCTGCTTTTAATCTTTACAATTTATAACAAATCTTTATCTGAGATTAAGCTAAGCTCAACATGTTTGTGTTCAAGATAAGTTTTCTATTCTGTTCTTTGGTTTGGCCCACCTATTCAAATTTTTTTTCTCCCATGAGTTATTTTATAATATAGAAAAATTCTGATGTAGATCAAAGTGTACATACAAAAAAGAATAACGACAGTAAGAGATTGAATTTTACGGTGATTTCTATTGTAATGATTTTTTAGGTATTTGAATGTTATTTTTTTTATTCTTTAAGATTATTTTATAAAACTAGTTTTAAAAATTTATATTAGTATTATTTTTATGTATTTATATACATATTATTAATAAAAAGACTAATTTTTTATATTTTATATTTTAAAAAGTTAGAGTTCAAAATAGATGTTAATTATTTTGTATTTTTTGTTTTCAAAGCACAATTTTTAATAAAAAATAATTCGAATATTTTTTTACTTTTTACAGTATACACACTACAATGTACATAAAAAATTTCTTATTATATATGCTTAAAAACGTAAGTTAATTTGTTTATAAAATCATAGTCTTATTTTTCACAAAATTATTTTTATTAATAGAAAATAAATTAAAGGAGATAAGTATAATTTTATAAATTAAATGGATGATATGTGTAGTTTTGTAAAATCTGTAATTCATATACAAGAATTATAAAACATTAGTTAAATTAAAGAGATAAAATTGTGTACCTGATTGTATATTATTATCTCATAAGCTAAGTTATTCTATACCAATGATTAAGTCTTTTTCTCTATGTGGTCTTAGATTTGGGCATGAACTTTCAATGAGTTTGATAGACTGAATTAAAGTTTGGAGAAAAAACTTAGTTTTATAAATGAATCGTGTTATTAGATTATCTCATCATAGATTTCAGTAATACAAGTGGCGTACACTTTTTTGGCCATCAATTAGATTTACTTAAATGTTTATCAAAATTCAATAAGTAATAATCATATTTGAATCTTATTTTAATATACTTCATTGGACCACTCATTAACTCATTTAAAATAAAATAGCAAGATTAATGTGAACCAATAAAAATTTTCTAACAAATTTAGCTAGAATTTTTAAAAAATAAATATAATTTACTCTATTTTTAAAAGATGTCTTTTTTTCACCAAAATAATTTATTTTGTTTAGTTTTGTATAAATTAACGCAAAATTTTGACTTTATTTGAGTTTTTTATTAACTTAATTGTAACATGAGTAATTTTATTTAGGCTAACTTTGCCATTAATGTTATACAAAGATAGTGTTTAATAATTAATTAATAAAATTAAAATTAATATCTGAAATAATAAAATTTTAATTTTAATTTATTTTTTAAAAAATAAAGAAATATTACGTCTTGGATTAGGAGTTTTGAAAATAAAAATTTTTACTTTATATTATATATACAATAAAAATAAATAAAAGATAGAGATGAAATTTTTTATAATGGGTATTCTATCTAATTTTTAAAATATATTTTTTAAAGAAATTATATTTTTTATAAAAAATTAATATTACCATTAACGGTATTTTTATCAAAATTTATGAAATTATAAATTTTTTAATATTTTAAGAAGAAAATATATGTTTTCAAAATAAAAGAGTAAGAAGTATAATTTTGACATCTTTCAAGGGAGATAGGTATAATTTATTAATTGTTAATGTTCTTAAAAAAATTAATTTACTAGTCATTTGGTTAGATCACTTTAATGTTTAACCTAATTTTACTATCCGAGTGTTAAAATATATGTATTTTTATCACTTTTGGTTTTAAGAAAAATCATTAAAAAAATCTATGATATTACTGTTATAGATAAGTATATCTACATATTTACATCGACATGTTTGATAAATTAACTAATGTTATCACTAGTTTAGATGTTATTAATAATTAAAATAACACTAAAAATTTTGTAGACAAAATTGATAAAAATTTAAGAAAAAAAAAAAGACAAATCATAATGTCAAAACTTTGATATATACTTCTTGCCAAGGTTTTATCTTGGATCACTAATCAACGGTAATTAAAATAATTTTGACGTGAATTTACATCTTTTATTTTAATATAATTTTATAGTTAGTTCATTGTTGAATTCTTACTAATAGTATATCTTCTTAGACAAAATAAAAACAGAAATATATCAATAATAATAATATTTTTTTGGACGAAAATAGTAAATTTAGTTCTGAAAACAATTCTTTGGCCATGACAACTTAAATATATGGTTCCACTTCTATAGGGATAGAATTCGAAGCCCACAAATTGCAGAACCTGTAAGATTTTCTTCTACGCACCATAAAGGTATACACTCTTTAAGCAATGTCTTAACTATTAAGAATGTTCCATGCTGATGTCCTATCAAACTTTGTTGAGTTCAATTTTTTAAGAGGTTGAATTTTTACATCGTTGGATTTCTTAGAAATTTATGTAAAATAATTTTTCATTCTTATACACAAAAATCTCAATTCAACCTGAAAAACTCATCACTCTTTAAGCTAAATTCCTTATAAGAAACTCTTCGTTTTTCAGTATTCACATCCTCTCAAACTAGAAGAAACAATACCAACAATTGCCCTTGAGGCACTAATATTTGCTTATTTGGACAAAGTCATGTGCAGATGCATGCAATCAGCTCAAAGGGAAGGCCAGTAAATAACAGTCCATAGGTCTGGAAGAATGGCTATGTCTATGATCAATCAATACAAATAATTTTTTAAAACTAAATAAATGAAACTTTAATTTCATCTAAGAACATATTTTATGTCTTTAAATTTTATATTAATTTTTAATTTCGTCTTTAAAATTTTTTATAATTAATTTTATTTTTAAAATTTTAAATTACAATCAATTTCTTCACACAGCCTAACATTATCTAAATTATTAAAAAAAAATAATGATGTAACACTTGATAATGAATTTAAAATGTCTGAACAAGATTTGATAATATTCAAATATTAAATAATAAAATATATTATAAAATTACAATATTTTTACTCTCGTTCAATCACTATCTGACGTGAAGATTAAATTTTAATAAATACTTCGTATATGACTTGAATTGTTTTATTAACAGTTTTATATTTTTTTTTTAAATATAATATTATATCATTATTCTTTGTTATTAATTTAAATGACATTAAATTATAAGACGAAATCGATTGTAATTCAAAATTATAAAAACAAAATTAATTATAAAAAATTTTAAAAGATAATTAAAAATTAATATAAAATTTAAAGACATAAAATATATTTTTACGTTTATTTTAAACTTACTGTACTTTTGATAGGAAGTATCTTCAAACTTGCATATGATACTATCACATACCAAAAAATATTAAGCAAACATCAAATCATCTCATGGCAGACCAAAAGCAAGACTTACTTTTTATTCACAAAATTGAGCATTTTCACTGAGAAGAGAAGTGGCTGAACGAGTCAGTGGAAGCGATTCAGGATGACAAAAGAAAACACAAGCTTATTACAAGACTAATAATGTCTAGGAATACCAGAGAAAATTGAAACCCTCTAACTGAAAATACTGCAGAAACTTGCAGACAAGATTTCGAAGGGAGGAACAAAACTTCCAAAGGAAAAAACGTGGTATATATACAACTCTAAGCTTCAATATATGCTGCTGGATCCAAAGGAATAACAGTATCTGGACAATCTGTTCTTTGTCCTGCAAGTGAGTAATATGCAAGAATATGTGCTGGATGCTCAACCGTTACAGACTCTCCATGTGAAGTAACAAGAACTCGTCTAGAAGGAATCAACTCAATATTCCAGAAGGGTCTAGCCATTGCCAAAAGATCCCGCCCAGATGCAGATGCTCTATACCCTTGCACCCACAGATACCTAAGAGAGGTCAGTTGTGTGGCAGCAACAGCTAGTGCATACTCGCTGAAGGAACATCCTCTCATTTCTAGCTTCTGAAGGCTTGGGCAGCCCCTAGAAAACTCCAAAAGCCCTGCATCAGATTCCCCTACATAACCCAGAAGCATCCATCTCACATTTTGGCTGTATTGCCCAATGTATGCAAGGCCAACATCAGTCAAGCCCCCAGAACGGAGATACAGAGCAAATCTCCTGAGCTTATTACAGCCCCTTAATAAAGCCCTCACCCCATTGTCAAGTGGTAAATCTGTTATGGTAGCCTCACGGTCTAGCAAGACAAGGCGAAAATCGGTGAGGTTTTTCAAGTGAGTGCCAATATGTTCCAGGGATGCATTTGAAATGTCGGATACATAAACAGCCATGTATTCGAGTTCAGGACACCCCTGTGACAAAGCAATTAACCCTCTCTGAGAAACAACACCTTCTTCATCCTCCATTCCATGCTCATCATCACCTCGCTCAATCCTAAGCCTCTTAAGCCTCTTGCAGCTTCGAGCAAGAACTTCTAGTCCTCTATCTCCAATTACATTTCTTGACTGTCCATAAGGAAACATATGAGTTCACTCAAAACTTTCAAATGCCGTACTGATCCAACAAAGAACACTCAAAGCAACCTATTATCCCAGAATGTCAACATCCATTATGTATTGAAAATAAAGCTTCAAGAAAGCCTCAACCAAGGGAATCTTGTGTTACATATATTTACAATAGATTATCTGTTGTAAGACTGACTTATACACTGTAACTAAGGAAGAAAGATAAACTTGGATTACAATTGTACAGTTTTCATGCTTCTTGTCCAATTAGAGAAGTTCAAACAAGTTAGTGCTTGTGGAGTAATGCATACAAGCATATAAATAGACAGGCAGACAGGCAAATTCGGAAACCTTCATCAAAGGAGAATAAAAGACCGCTATATAGAAGATTGCAACAAGATTACCAAGATTTTGAAGTAAGCAAATTTAATGAGGACAAATTTTCGAGAATTTACCTCAAGGACTTCCAAGTTGGGGCACTTGTGGATTAATGTACAATGATCCTCTGTATCCAACATGGAATAGAGGAGATCCAATTTTTTGAGGAGGGCTGCGAAAGGGAACACTATTGGCAGTTCATTCTTTCCAATATATGTTAAACCCAATCGACATAACTTTGCGGGAAATGATACAGCAGCGTACTTTTCCGGCTGCTCATTGTAGGAACCCCCACAAAATTCTTCTAATGCAGTTGCAGAACGAAAGAAGTTCACAAGATCCAGGATTTCAATATCAGTGATTTTCACTGAAACTAGGTTGCGGCAGTTTTTTGCTATACGTTCAAGGTCCTCAATCCTGATATTGGCAAGATCTGTTGTGTAAAAATTAAGAGCCTCGAGAACAGTATTATTCAAAGCAAGCTCATGTAGCCATTCGCCATCATTCTCAATAATTTGGTTTTCCTCCAAAAACAAGACTCTTAAATTCCTGAAAAAAATGGAAAAGGGTTAACATTCAGAAATCCTCCCAAGTAGTTATCCATTTTATCATTCGGCAAAAGGCAAAGATACAAAATGAAGTAGATAGACTTTTCAAGAAGTAACGCATTGGTGAAACTTTACAAGCAGCAATCGTCCAAAGGAGTGCAACATTCTGTTTTTCTTAACCTTCTACATTAATAAATCGTAACTGAAGTCTTTTGGGAGGGGGGTGGAATAATGACACAGAAATTCGCACAAACTAAAACAGCCATCAATAAGTAAAATGAGCATAGACTTGATAGAATTGACAGCAGAAGGAATGAGGCAGAAATTAGGTGGCAGTAAGTCAGAAAATTAACTAGTTACAAACTCAATGTTGTAGCCAGATTAACAAAAGCATTGGCCCATCTATAGAAATTTAAATTGTTCAATGCCCAGATAAAGTAAACAAATAGTAAAAATTTTGGAAAAGGGGAGGTTAGCTCTTAAAACAATAAAATTATGATACTAGCGTTAAATCAGTCATTTGTATTCTAAAGGAGAAATGAGAACAAAATGGAAGATGTGCAGCATAAATTTACTCTTTTCCACAGATTATGTAAAAAGAAATCAGAGAATTGTGCTAAGGATTCATTTCTGGTCTTCAAGAGAACTCATTTTGCCTCTTTGATTGTTATTTTATTGCTTATAAATATGTCAAGCTCATAATTCCTAGGCCTTCGTCTACTTTTGTAGTCCAAAGACCAAGGCTTCTTGTAGAGTCAAAGCCTATTCATAGTTTCTTTAGACTGAAACTAAACTTGCAACCAAAATTTTTGACCGCAACCACAGCGTCAAGGGTATGATCATGGCAGATGAAAAGTTGAATGCAGAAAAGAGTCAGACAGTCAGTTAGCAAAATCTCTCACTGAATTGACATATGCCATAGATACGGGATCACAAAAATTTTGTAAGAAATATAAAGAGGAAATTGACTTAAATTATGAAGTTTGAAGACCAATAAGGTCACTACACGACAACTGCCAGAATTAGAAAGAACAAAAGAGAAAAGGACAATTTATAGCTTTATTTGTTCTTTTTTTGATAAGTATAACGTACAGGAATGGTTACATAAAGATTATTATCATGAGGGATAATGCAAAACTAATTATTCAAATCCACAACATTTCAAACAAAACCTAGCATTATTAACAATGATGCAGCATCTTTTTTTTTTTCTTTAAACACAGACTTCTGCTTTTGCTTGCAATTGCCTACAGCCTGCAGGTCTCCTTTATCTCTTCCTTTTGGCTTTAACTAAGGTCGTCACTCCAACAAAGCTAGTTAAGTTTATTACTTGACCCTTGTATGCAGAGTAACTTAGTAAAGAACGCACTGCCTAGGTTTATTCTACTGCACCAACGATTTGATCATCTTTATCATAATAACTTGAGTGAAAAAGTTGCAAACTGTTCAAAACTTCAGCTCACGGTTACAGGGCATCACTCATAATGTAACTATAATTACACCACAAAAACTATCTCAAAAATATCGATCGGCATAGTTTTAGAAGATAGATATAGGACTGCTGAGGTCTTCGGAAAACACTAGCAATCATTATAATAGCTTCCACCAATTGGCAGATGCTCGTCACATGGAATGAGCCAATAATGTATGCAACAGAATGCACTTATAAACAACAACCACGTTGCTTACTGACAACAGATAGCTTGGTACAAAAGGGGCACAATTTCTTATGGAAGGATTTACAAAGAAAGCTTCTCGGGAATCAATTTGAATTTGAACCACAAGGTTTGATTTACAACACAAATGAGAAGAGCTGGCATTGCTAATTAAGCATTGCAAATACATAAAATATTAACTAAAACTATTTAGTTCACGAGATTGGGAATCAAAAGATGGGAGTAGGCAATACACAGTCCAACTATATGAATTCAGTTACAGAATCCAACAACACAAGGGAAACGCATTTACAAAGAAAAGAAACTCAAAATCTCTAACCACTTAGTCAATCACACGTGGGTGGGAATTTACTGTATTCACTCAATTATAGAAGTACCGCAATACCAGTCTCTTATTCCTAACAGCACAGACAACTAGCTCACCCATATATTCAGAATTATAAGATAGGTGCAATCCAATAAATCATGATTTTCTGTATGAACTGAAAATTGATTAACTTGACCCTTCAAACTAACTCTAATCATTATAAAACTGATGCGTGTACTCCACCCCAAAAATCACATAAATATTTCGGAATAACAAATTGACTAAAATCAAGCAAAAGATAAAGAAAATCCAGTAAATATTAGTGATGAGCCTCCAGAGTCCAGATACTAAGCAAACACAATAACGAAATTTAAAAAAAAAAAACAAATCGAGCGATTTTTATAACCATTATTCAAGAGAAAAGAAGAAAAGCCATAATCCAATAGTACCTGCAAGACCGACCAATATGGAAAAGGCCATCCGTGGAAAAACCAGAACACTTGTCGAGTTTAAGAGCTTGAAGCACATGTCCCCGGGACCGCGCAAGAAGGTCAAGATCGGAATCTCTCACAATCATACGCCGAAAATGGAGCGACTTTAAGCAATCAAAATATTTTGCAATCTCTGTAACCCAGGGCGACACATACCCTCCCCAATCCTCCGGAATCAAATTGAACATGGCCGCCCTCGGTTTCCCTTTCAGCTTCAGCGATTCCAGGTGGGGAAATCTTCGCCGGAGACGGTCCGGGGTGGTCGTGTAGCAGAGAGCAATCGTCACGTGCTTTCGGGTCAAGGAATCAAGCTCATACCACCGCCGGCAAACTTGAGAAACCGCATCCCGGTCTTTTGGGTCGTGAATATAAGGCATAACACAGTCAAGAACCACATCGGTCAAGCGGGTGCTCATTCTGCTCACTTTTCGATCCTCCATATCCATTGAAAAGTTCGCAACAGTGAAAAACGAACGTGGCAAAACACCTCCAAACACCACCTACTTCCACTCTCAGAGTTCAACGAAGGGAATTTGAAACCCGAACTCGAATGTCTCAAGGCCTCGATGCAGATCGGCCCAAAACCTTCAAAATTAAAATTAGAAAGAATTAAACCAAAACCCGAAACACTCAAAAACGACTTTCACTAGCATGAAAAATCACACACACACATAAACACACAGCATCCTTTACGCCACAAAACCGATGACGTACGTGGAACAGCCGAAACGACTTTAGTAGTGAAGCAGCAAGAAAGCAAAGAAGAAGGAGTAGAAATCAACTGAGCACAATCAAGCAGCAAGTTGTGCACAAAAGACGAGCCAATAGGATCGGTAACGAATCGCCAACCCGACCAATCGGTAATGGACGGAGCAGGGAGTTACTGCGTGAAGTGAAGACATGTCAAGAGAGAAAGAGAGAAGTGGCGAGCGACGGTTGAGATTGTTGAAGAATGAAGGAATCGAACGGCGACAGTTGAAACAGTTTGAAAGAAGGATTGGGGATCGGACCCTAGAGGAGAAATGTGGTCTATGAGAGCCTCAAAAACCACAAAGACAAGGCAAAGGTGGAGGGTGCAGAGTGGAGACTGAAGATGAGAGAAAGAGAGAGAGAGAAAGTGGGGTCGCAGAAACAAAGCTATAAACGACAAATCTTGCCCGGTTCTTGCCAATTAAACGCAAAACGTCATCGTTGGGATGTGATATTTATACAAGTTATTATCGTACAGGTAAAAGATTT
This sequence comes from Senna siamea, assembly GCA_031216115.1. Lineage (NCBI taxonomy): Eukaryota > Viridiplantae > Streptophyta > Magnoliopsida > Fabales > Fabaceae > Senna > Senna siamea. The sequence goes on along the minus strand of CM062367.1, from coordinate 10,355,293 downwards.
TAGTTTTAGTTTTCATCTCAGCATTAAAACAAAAAAGACTTCTGGAATCAAGAATCAAGAATCAAAATATGCTTCAAATTATTCTTTTTTCATTAATTTTCAGAACTTCATGTTATTTCTTCAGCTTGTTCAGATTAAAAGCTAAAATCAGAGATTCTGAATACATAATTATAAAAAAATAGGAGCTTATTTCAGAAATGTAAAGTACGAAAAATAGTATGATGACACGAAGGATTTTGTATACGAGATTGATAACGAAATTGATGTGTAAGGCTATATATGAGATGGCCCACACCTCGAAATTGCAGGCTTGCAGCTTCTTTCTTCACTCACTAACTAACACGTAAACTTCCAACCCTCACAAGTTCAAAACCTTCTTAGAATTTTTAAGGAGATTTTTTTTAGTATTTTGAATTTTTAAGTGAATTTGTCGTTTGATAAATAGTTCTCTTTTTACGCTGATTTCTAGACCTCTCAAGAAGACAAGAAAGTTTGATAAGATCCTCCAAATACCAAAAGAAAGATTTTACATACACGTGTACCACATCAATTGGATTAAATTCGGATTCGTCCAATTCTAGAATGTCAAGAGATTGAGATTTTCTAGCATTTAGATTTTTAACTGATTTTATTTTGGATAAAACTAGACATTTTGTTCCTTAATTTTGTATAAGATTTTTTTATTTTTTATTTTGTTTATTATATTTATTAATTTCTGTAATTTCTTCTTGCCAAATGAAATTATTCTAGTTAAGTTATAATTGAAGTTTAAATGAAGAGACCAAAACGCTTCAAATTTTTAAAAAATTATATATTTCACATTTGAAACCCAAAAATTAAGAAGATAATCAAAGTAATATGAAGGCTGACTTATTGATTCTTTTAGTCTCATATGAACTCTTTTGATAATTCAATTATGTTTTAACAAAAATAATTTTACACAAAGTTTTATATATGACTATATCCTTAATAATATATATAAATGACAATTGTTCATAAAAAAAATTACATCAATTATATATATAAAAGTAGTGTACACTAAATGAAAATTTGACAAATGTCACCTCTTTATGAATTTTAAATTTTTTAAAAATAAAATTATTTACAAAAAATTAAATAATCAAATAAATAAAAGTTTCAAAAAAATTAATTATAATTTAAAATTAATTACTTATCTTGATATTTTTGAGCAATTTAAGCAAAATTATTGAACAAATTAAGTATAATCTTTTAAAATTGCAAATAAATTTAAAAATATATATAATTTGCATATAAATATATATATACTCATTCATAAAAAATAAAAGTTTAACTTTAATATATATAATATTGATTGTGATTAGCACAGGCCATAATCTAGTTAATTAATAAAAATAAGGGACATGATTATCTGGTAAAAAATGTGTTAAAAACAAAAAAAATGTTTTATATCAATTGAGTTAATTAGATTCGTTGAAATCTAGAACATTAAGTTGTTGATATGGTTCACATTTTCTAAGAAGAGTTTTTATAATTTAGATTTTGAGTAATTTTTTTAAAACTATTAGTAATTTAAAATCAAACTCTAACTAATTTTACTCAAATCAGTTAAAATTTTAGATGAAAAGTTGTAAGTTGGTTACTTGTATTTACACAAATTGTAACCCGAACATTAGTTATAATATTGTTGGGATTGGCAAATATATACATGAAACAAGAAGAGTATTTTGCCCATTTAATAACGCCCAAACCGATAATGCTAAATAATATTTTCAATATTACTCCTTTGCATTAAAAAAAAAAAAAGACATGAAGAATTTTGTGAAGAAAGTAGTATAGTTCAAATTGGAAAGAAAGGACTTTGAGAGTACAATTTTAATTTCAACTAGGCTTAAATTTTTAATATATGATTTTTCTTGCGTCACAAAAACATTATTTGAAGGACTTGAAAGGTAGGCAGAGTAAACAAAAGAAGATAAGTTAAATTTATATGAATGTATCAAATGTCAAATGCAACTCATTAAAATTTGTACCCCACATTGTCTTTTTCAGATTTAAAATTTTGTTGGCTGCGAAATGAAAACAAATAGAAGATTTTGTTTTGGGATAGAAATTAAAGAGATGAATTTAACCTTTGGAAATTGATGTCACTGTTCATTCAAGGAGTTTGGTAGTGTGATGAAGAAATTGTGCCCCTTAATTATCACCATTCCTAATTTGTGTTCCCTGGTTGGGGTGTGTGTGTGTGTGTGTGTATAAGCAGGGATGAAATGATTATAAGTGTAAATTAAAATTATTTTCATATTATTAAATAATTTTTTACAAAATGAGTTTTTTTTTAATTACATCTATATACCCAATCAATTTATTACAATATGGCAATGTTTAATAAAATTTTTAAACATGAAAAATATTAAATTATTTTATTATAATAATTATTTTTTAAAAAAATACATTTTATTATTTTTAACTATGTCTATATAATATATTATTTACTTAAACTTTGATTTATAACAAAATTACATTTATAAATTATTTAAAATATTTAAAATTATTATTTTTAAAATTAAACTTAATAGTCATATATTTATCATATAATTTCTTTTTTCTTTCATAATTTAACTTCACATTATGAGTGAAAGTAGGTTAGAGAAGGAAAAAAATTTGACTAGTTTTTTAAATATAATTTTAATATTTTAAATAATTTAAAAAATAATTTATTATAAATCAAAATTTAAATAAATAATATATTACATAGACATAATTAAATATGATAAAATATTGTCCCTATTTATTTAAAAGTACATGTATATACAAAATCAATATATTTCACTATTTGAGACAGTTGAAACGAATATAGAATATTAATATTAGCATATAATTTGGAAGAGACCGATTAGTATGAAATTATGAAAAAGTAACATTGGAACTTGTGAATTTTTCACACTGTTGTAATAATCGAATCTTTTTAAAAAAATTTACAGTTAGTTTGATTAAAAAATTAATAAATTAATCATAATTTTAGTTTGATTAATTTTTAAAATTAATTAGTTAAATATTTTAATTAATTTTAAAAAATTGATATTTTTATGAATTTTTTAATATCTATAATAAAAAATTAAAATTAAAATTAAAATGAAAAATAAAAAATAAAAAAAAAACAAAATAAGTAATAATTTGTACATTATAACATTTTTTTGAAATAATTAGTAATATTTTATTTATTTATTTATTTAAAAATATAAGATATATTTTATATTTACATAATAAAATTATATAAAATATTTATTATTATACTTAATTATAATATAAAAATAATATATAATATTAATATTAATTTAATTATGATTTTAGTATAATTAAATTATTTAATTATAAATTAATATTTTAATATAATTTTTAATAAATTCAATTTTTAAAACATTAATTTTTTAAGTCTAATCGAAATCAAATTAATTTTCATAGACATGATTAATATATATATATTTATCGGAAAAAACAGGAAAACTAATTGACGGTCACGACACATAGTTCGATAAAGCATATCAATTTAATTAGCCTATGACTGACACTGTGACATGATAATCAAACACATTCAAATATACGGACACAAAATTATTCGCTATATCTACTGATAAAGATGACGTGGTTACCGGTAATAACAGTAAACTAACCAAATGCATAAATGAAAATTTGATTTCTATATATTCTTCCTACTCTTTTAATTAAATTCATTAATTATACTTATATATGTCTTCTTAAATAATTGATTTTTTTTTTATTTTGCGCCTTGAGCACTATTTTTAACTTATTAAATAATTACACGCACGCCTAGTTCTTGACCTTATATTATGTAAATATGTAATTTCTAGATTAAGCAGTGCCTCATGTTTAGATATTATACATGAAAGCACATAACAATATTCAATTGGAGAACTCTAATTTTATGATGAAATTTTAGTTAATTAAAACTCAATGATTCAGAATTTAATAAACTTATAAATATTAGTTATTTCAACAAAAAAAATTGTCATTTCTTCCTTAATTAATTAGGGGGGAAAATATCAACTTAATCAGTGGACATAATGACTCAAGAATGTTACAATGTGAATGGTTTTTTTTTTTTTTCCTTTTGAACTCACAGCTTAAGTAAGAATCATCTAGAAGATGATAAAATTTGAAAAGCACGCCTTATTAGCGCTCTTGAATTTCTGAAAGATGGTGTGTGTGTGTATTAGATATTCTCCAATTAGATAATCTCTTTAGATTATGTCAAAAGCATATATAATTTCTCATATTAATTTATTTATTGCATTAATTTTGCCGTTTTAGATTGTTCTTTAAATATAGAATCAAACATTGATTGTAAGAAATAATATATATATATATATATCCCCTCTTAATTACTAATTGATTGTTACTGTTGTTTAATTTGCAACTTTGGGAGTTGTCACTTCCAAATTTGACCACATTAATATTAAGAGAATCCAGCTTGATCATATCCATTCCCAATTTTACAATTCAATTCCCAAATTTATAATTCAATAATGGAGAATATATTTCTTGCCCACGAAGCATCTCTCTAGCTAATAAGCAAATCAAATACACAGAATGCATATATAAATAATTAATAATTTATATAATTTTAATGTCAATTTTATGCCAATCACCTATCTTTTGACATTAGTGAAGTCCACTTTATGTAAACGAATGCTGCATTGAAATTCTATACCAAAGTAATATTTTTTTTAGTTGCTGCTAGGGCCCACCTAGAGAACCCATGGCGGCAGTTTATGTGTATGATAGTGATGGGGTGGTCTAAAATATTATGGTTTAAGAATTAATCATGAAAAAGTCCATGTTTTTCCAATTTAAATTAATGCAACTTGTTTCTGCTTCTGTCCTTTAGCTTTTGGCTATTTTGCTCTTAATTGGCATCTATATCTCCAGCTAGATGCCCCAATTAATATGCTGCTTCTATTATTTATATTATTTTCAGGGTAGTTCCATCAAAAATTTGGTTCTGTGAGAAATCATTATATATATATATATATATATGAGAATTAATTAGAATATGTAGTAGATATGGAGTAAAAATCACTCTCTAGTATACTACTTACGTCTTTTTTTTTTTAATCAAATTAAGTTGAATAAGTAATTTTTTTAAAATAGAAGGTATGTATAATCTTTCTACTTAATTTAACTACAATGTTGGCATATACTCCAAAGCAACAACTTAGCTAGCTAAATTGCCTTTTTCTTGAAGTTTCAGAGATGTTCTATTCTCGTCTTTGTTTACCTTTTTTTTTTTAAGATAAATATTTTCATATTTATCTTTTATAGTAGATAAGTTAAATATCTAACTTTTTTATTTTATTTTCATATCCTTTTACTTTTGTGTTGCTATCTAAACCTTCAATTTGTTCATTTATGACATATCTAAAGTTTTTTAGACTTTCATTCTATCATATTTGAAAATTTCTATATTTTTTACTTTATAATTTTTTTTTTTGAAAAAAAGATCATGACCCTAGAGATTTGCTAGATCTAATATTTAAAGGGGATAGAAGTGTTTGCCTTTTTGTATAGTGCAAGCATTGACAAATAGTTTTTAGAATAAATTAATAATTAAATTTTTAAAAGATTATTTTTTTTCTCAATCAAAATATCCTTATATTAGACAAATTTTTTAAAATAGTAAATGAGATTCTATATAAACATTATCTTATGTATGATACTTGTTTAAGTAGCAATTTCTCTTGAAATTGTGTCAATAAGTAATTTTTTATTTAAATTTCAGTTATTTTGACAATTTCTTGACTTCACAAAATTTGTCCGAATAATATTATTTTAGGTTAAAAAATGTCACTTAAACTTAAGTTGAATTAACGGTCATATGAACTTTCATTTATTAATTAAAAAAATTTTAAAAAAATATATTTTGATTGAAAGAACATCTTTAATAGATTAAATTATTTATCTTTAAAATTTTAAATTTAGTAATCTTTTGATCAGTACTAAATTATTATTTTTATAATCTTCTCATATTTTTCGTGCCTTACTTAAGATATCACATATTTTTTAGACATAGTCTTAACTTATATATAACATTTTAAATTTTTTGTATTCAAATTTTAATTAGATTATAATTCAAGGAATTATATGTAATTTTTTTAAATTATCCAAATGGTTCATTTTACTTTTTAAGACACAATAGTATCACTTCTTAATAATTTGGGTTTTATTTTTCCATAGATCACTTTAACTTTAAGAAAAAAAGCTAATTGTACTAAATCAAAAATGTATTTCTTAATCTGAGCCTAATGCTGTGAGTGTTGTACTTAATTAATCTAATACAGATGCCTGTTCAAAGAAACTTTGTTTAATTTAATACGTATAATAATACAGATGCCAAACCTATACGAATACCATAATCCAGAATTAATGGGCCTACTCGTTAGTGGAAGTGGGCCATCCTAATTTCTTTCTGGTTTACATCAACTATGATCTATCTGTGCCAATTTGTCAAATTGAATTTCCATCTCTTAATAATAATAATAATTAACAAAGTATTTATTGACTTCCAACATCTTCACACAAATCTATATCCAAATCTTGACTCAAATCCTACAATCCAAAACCTGACCTTTTCTTTCTTTTTTTTTTTAAATAAAAAATTGGCTTTCTTTAATGAAAAGATAATGCCTTTTGAGTTTTCTACTCAGTTTATTTGGTGTAGATGCTTTATCAGAGGAGGAACCTTGTTTTAGAAAACAATAAAGCCCACAGTTTTAAAGGTCTCGCTGTTTTCATCTGAAGACATAAAAAGTATGATATGTAGGGTTAAGATTCATTTAAATTTAAATATGCTAATTTTTTAATATTAAAAAGCTATTTGCCACTATTTTTCGATAGAAAATTTTGCTTTTTTAAAAAATAAATTTATTATTATTATTTTTTTGTGTTTGGCTTATACCTAAAGCTACTTTTGGGTGGTAGTATAATTTCTTTTTCTACTATGAAAAAGAAACTAGCTAGACAATTAGATCTTCTTCTTTTGAAGCAGAAATAAAAGATAATTATTTTTTTTTAAGACCACATATATACTCTCACTTAAAATTTTTAATTGCAAACATACCATTTCTCCATAATTTAAATTATCGTTTTTTATATATTTATTTTGATGTATTATTATATATTATTTTTTGTACTTTTTATATTTAACATCATTTAATTTAAACGATATTGATTGCTAAGTCATATTTGTATAGGTCCCTTTAATTTGACAGTAGAAATTACTTTTTTTTTTTAATTCTAAGAATTGAACAAACATAATTTTTTTTTTACAAGTATCTTTCTAATAAAAAATTTTTTGTTCAATATAATGTTAGATACTAAATGTGAATACTTTATTTAATAAAAATTTAAACTTTAATTTATCATATTTTAAAGAGTTAGTCTATTTTACTGAACTCAATTCCTGTTGGTACAAATTAACACAACAATTTTAATAAAAGCACTTCATAAATTAATTAGTTGTTATAATAATTTTTATGAAACTCCATAAAAAAAGTTTTAAAATGAACAAAAATTTGCAATAATTGTAGTATGAATAATTTATTTTGGTTTAAAATTAATTAATTAAATAAATCACTCACCATATATAATTGACAGAGAATATTAAATGAACAAACCATTTTAGAAAAGTTGAGTGGGATACCCACTAAATCTTGGATTGGCATAAACTTGGGATTTGTTTGGCTTCAAATTGATAAGTATCTTAGTTAGATCAGATTAATTCATTATATTTTTGTGACCAAAATATATTTTTGTCCTTAATTATCTTTGTATGACGTTTTAACTTTGCTTCTTATCTTTTTTTATTTTAATTTTTTTCTTTACATTTGTTAACTAATGCATTTTCTTTCCTTGTCCAAATAGTGTCTATATAAATGTGTTACTAATAACTTAGTGATATATAAAGCTGACATAGAATTATTATGATATGGCTCATATGAGACCGAAAGAATGCGCAAAGTAATCTTTGTGCTTCAAAAAGTTTTCGGCGTTTTTTGTTTATATTTTCAAATGCCCAAAAGACTTAATCTGATGACCTTCTCTACTGATTAGTCATACTCTAATTATAGTAATTTCATTTAAATTCTATATATGACTAACAATATTTGAGAAGAAAAAAATTATGTTACTTAGTAAAAAAGAGAGACAGAATTGACAAAAAGAAGTTCAATAACAAAATTAAATAATATTATATGTATAATGTAAAGAGACAAAAAATTAATTTTAGCTTATTTATATTATTAAGTTTTTTAATAAAATTAAAACATACTTTATAATTAAAAAAATTGACAATAAAATATAAAAACAAATTTATTGATGTACCTCGAACCATTAAAAGTGGGTGTTTTATGGGGACAAAAATCTCATTAATGACTATGTGGTCCTCCACTTCGATGACACCAAGCCCCTATTATATATATATACTATGTTACAACTATTACAACATTTTACTAGTCTTGTGTCCATACATATATTATATGTATGTATATTTGTGAAGCAACATCATTTGCTAAGGAACAAGCCAAAACAAGAGGTTGTTTTGAGTAGTGTTACGATAAAGCATAATTATGATGCAAGGGCTTATTCCTTGACGTTTTGTGGGTTCTCTCTGAAAATTTCAAACACATGTCATCCTTTCTGGCTCTATATATATATATATATATATATATATATATATGAGAACTATGACATTTGTTTCAAAACCTCTAAACTCTAATTGTCCCACCAACTCTTTGATGTATGTCTCCTTAAATTCTTTTGTCATTTACATGTTACTTCAATATGGTTTTATTAGGAGAAATTTATATTTATATTTATATATAATATATAATTCTTATTCCAAGTTTTCCAGAACATCGTATGGAAAAACTGGAAAGGACAAGCATCGATCTAATTCCTATGTATAAGTTTGTAATTTTTGGATCCCTTAGTGACAGCTATCATTTTTTTAGGAAAAAAAAGAAAAAGAAAGAAAAGGAACTATATATACAGTTCTATATTTTGTTTCTTACATAATGAAGTCCATTTTCACTTGTTTAAATTGTTTAACTTAATATGAAAAGAGAGAATCTAAAGAGTGATGAGTTGAATATTGTTGAATTGAATGAAACCAATAATAATAATGGTGGTTGGGTGGAGAATTGGATAAACTTGCAGGAGATGAAAGAGAACAAAATAAAAGATGAACTCCCATAATCATAAAGTGGTAAAGTGCATGTGATGTTATCCTCAAAGTACAGTAAATTATTTAATTCGCAATTATGTTGATCGTTGTTGGGTCTGCTTCTAGAATTTATCGGGGTTGAGATATTTTAAATTTGAAAAATAGCATATATTTTTATATTTAGAGAAATGAAAAATTATTTAATTTTTAATTGATTTAAAGTAAATTTTAACTGTATGAATTTTTTTTATATCTTTTCTTAAATTAAAAAAATGTGTTATTTTTTAAATATAGAGAAGATCTAAAATTAAAATATCATTCATGTATAGACTAATAATATTTATTTAATTTTTTATTTTTAAAATTAAAAGACTCACACAATAAATAAAATAAAATTTAAATTTAAATTTTATTGATCAACATATAAATAAAATATCATAATATTGTATGCGCATAAGTGAAGATATTAATAAAGATTACAGTTGAGGAGGATACATAAGTAATCATTATATTATATTACAAGTAATGTTCTATAATGATTTATTTCAAGTAAAAATAACTTGAATGAGGGGAGAAAGTGAGGGTCTTATTGTCAAAAGATGAAAGTGAAAGCAATCGAGAGGTTGAGTGAAGAAAGAACGAAAGCACATGAAATGTGTTTGTCGTTTCCGTTGGTTTTAAAACAGTCAAATCGATGAATTAAGGTTTATAATGATTATCAAGTCCCAACTCTGACTCGGACATATTTAATCACCGCAAGTTAATTATATAATAATGAACTAAAGAGCCTAGATCGACGCCAATTGTGCTACCACTATACTAATCAAAGGATACAATGATTTAGGGTTTCACCAATTTTGGTGATTGCTAATAGTACGCCCAAATCATTATCGACTCTGGATATATACGAAGATGTTGGCAATCACTTGATCTAGGATTTAGACATTTTATTTTTTACAATTGTCTAGAAATTTTATGTATACAAGATTTCTTTTTTGTATTGAGATATGTAATTATTTTGTATAATTTACTATTTTGAAATAATTTTTTATTTCTCTTATTGATTTAATTGTCGTAAAACTAATCTCTCTTTGTATTTATAGTTCTAATGATTCTAGTCGCAATTCTTATAAGACCTGCTTTAATGACATAATGATCGTGTTCTTAATCAATTGATATATTAAATACTTGATCATGCCTATCAGACTTAATATCATTAATGCAAAAGACATTAATGACCTCTTTATATATATATATATATTTGGAATTATCAAAAGGACACACATTATTTAGCCAACAAATTGTAGCCCTCGTATAATATTATAGGGGTTATAAAATAATATGAAAAGTTTTCTTCATTTCATCCAGTGATCGAAATTGCACATTAATTTTGCAGTTGAATCCGGAAATTTACTCAGAATCTTGATTAATAAATTGGCAGCAAACACATGTAGTGTCCCGTGACATATGAAAGTAAGAAATGTGTTAGTTTGTGACGCAGATGTGTAGTTGGTTGGGGAAGCCGAAGTGAATAATTAAGAAGTGGCCATCAAATGTAAATATTAGAGTATTAATTAGTTGCAGCTTAGCTAACCTTAGCATGATAGGGTTTGTGTCCATTTCTCCCTACATTGCCATTAATATTTGGACCCACCTTTTAGATGTATGTATTGTATAATATTATTTATGTATTAATTAATTATATTTATTTTATTTTTTATTTTTTAAACTAGAGATTTGTACAATAAATAAAATAAAAATAAATACTTAAATTTTATTAGTCGATAAATATAAAAATAAAGTAACATAAAATATATGCACTTAACAATATTAAAAAATTTCTCACATCTTCTTTTTATTATATTTAATATTAAACTAAAAAAGTAATATATACTTAATATTAAATTAAAAAATTAACATATGCTTTAGTACATGCACTAAATTGCACATTTTGCGGTAGTTTACAAAGTGTCAGTAAATGAAATAATTTTGTTGTGATTTTTTTCACTTTCTGACGGTGAAGGTCTTAGAAATTGAAAGTTAATTTGTTAAAAAAATAAATAAATTTTTCGATAGTTAACAGGTGGTACAAAATGTAACTAAAGTTAGTATATAGTGGTGATTTATTAAGCGTCATCAAATTTAATATTTACTGACGCTTTGAAAAGCGTCACAGAATGAAAATAAATATTTTTTTTTAAAAAAATATTTTTTAACAATTTGTAGGCACCACAAAATAACACTAAAAATAAGTAGAGTAAATAAGGCACATTTTAGTGGTTCAATAAGTGTCACAAAATAAAACATTTGTGACAGTTAGTAAAGCGTTAGGAAAATATTCACTTTTCAAAACCTTTTTTCATTTATTGGCGTTTATGAACTGCTACAAAATTTTAGACATTTTCTCTTCTTTTGGTACGTTATTTCCCTCCTCTCAAAGTATTTCTATCATTTTCACACATTTGCTCGTCCTCATTTGCGCTGGTCCTCGTAGGTGCGTTAAATCAATTGGTTGGATTAATGGTATGAAAGTTTAGCATAACCTCTTAAATTGACTTGGGTACTAAATATTTATATTAGACAATTTATAAGTAGATAATTATGTATGATGGTTGCAGTGTAACATAGGAGGGAGGACTATGTTCTCTATTTTGACTGAAAAAAATAATAGTGAAGAGAAACACTCCAAAATTATCATTCCTAACAATACGTACAGTGTGGAGTCTAAACTTTGCAACAAGAAAAAAAAATATTTTTTTAAATGGTATAAGTTGATAATATAGAGTGTGTCCATAAAATGGTTTAAAACAAAAAAAAAAGATGTAATCTCAATAAATTAGCTTGAAAGCAATTTTATTATCAAGAGAAAAATAGATTAAGAGATATCTCAATTTTAAAAATGGATTAACAATAATATTGGTGACAGTGATGAAACTCTTTTGTTCTGTTAACAAAAGTAGTAGTAGTAGTGTGAGTCCTCTTCCTTCTGCCTTATTTTTCTAAGTGCATGAGTATATAGAGATTTGGGATTGCATTTTCTAATACAACAAGAATCATAAAAGAAAAGATGCATTCATCTTACATTTTAGTCCAAATTAAATCACTATTGATATTAAAGATTATTTATTAGTTTTGATTAATTTAATTTGAACTAATTTAAATTTTTAATAGGATATAAAACTCTTACAAAAACAATATTTTTATATGTAAAATTTAAACTCAAAACATTATTAAAAAGAATCAAATACTTACTACTCTAAATTAAAGTGCAACTAATCACTCATTGGTTTCATTTAGCATATTAATTTACCAAATTGAGGAGCCAAACTCCTTGCTGCTTCCTGCCTATTCATGATTCTCTAAATTAAGTCCAAAGTCCAAACCCCTCAACCTTTTGAACTCTTGTTAATTGTTATACCATTGGTAGTTCACTATCTCTGCATGGTTAATTTAGGCCTTAACTTTTGAACTTTGAAGACATATATATTGAATATTTTTTCATCATCCAATTATTGTTTTTGTCTAGAATTTAGTATTTATCAAACATTATTGTTGCTTGATGAAAGCTTTGAGATCTTGAATTCAATTAAAGACTATACTTTCAGTAATATATTTAATTAAAATTTGCATTTCTTAAAGAAATAATTGGTTTTGAAATCTTTTCAATAACTAATGGCATAATTTCATTTTGATAAGTTGGTACCAGCTTAAGTTGCGAAATTTAAACCATATATATAAATATTCTTTATATAAGTCATGATAACAAAATCAACATATAGTATACAGAACCTTCACCAATTCTTGTACACCATATGAATGGTAATACATATGAACTTAAGTAATAAAAGGCAAGCAAATGGAAAATTAAAAAAGAAATAAATAAATAAATAAATTCTTAAGTTTACCTCTTGTATTCATTAAAATAGATATAAGAAATCAATAAAAATTCATCAAAGTGAATTGAATTTGTTGTACTCATTGTTCATATTTCTAATATATATAGCCAAAAAAAAAAAAATCCTTGCTTTGTTACTTAAGTTTGGTAATAGAGTGGTCTATTTTTTCTCTATCTTCTATCTTTATATTTGGATTTTATCTATCTTTGGAGTCAAATCCCGTAAAGAGAGGTAACATCTTTGGATCGAGAGCAAGGGCTAAAAACTCAAAACAGTGGTGTATTTGGTTCGTTTGGCACAAATTGTTATGCAAGCAGTAGCAATAATCGATCGAGGTTTGGGGGTATTCCTTCCTATGAAAAGTTGGTAGACATTGTTGAATTAAATTATCACGGCCAATTCACGATCACAATGTTCAAGTGTAAATGGGCTAACACAATAACGATATTTGGAATGAAAAAAGATAACCTTGGTTTTGACTTGATTAATTTTTCTCGATTGATTCACACGGGTGAACATGAAGATGATGAACTATACATTCAAGCATCTCAAGCTTAAATGGTTTATTATGTAGAGGATTCAGTCAATACAGAGTGGTGTATTCTTGTCCATATAAAGCCCTGAGACTTATATGATATAGGACAAGATGAAGAAAGTATTCATAAGAGTGAGGCATACCCACAACAACAACTTGATATGTTCTTCTCAAACGATTTAGAGACCATTCCACTAGCAAGAGAAGTTAAAGAAGATGAAGCCCCTGTTATGGATGTTGAACGTAGTGTAATTAACAATGAGGATGACCATGTAATTGTGTAACATTGCATTGTATAAGATTGATTTTCATTTTCAAGAGCTTTTGAAGTGTAACTCCACCAATGTTACTTAATGAAGGAATTTTTGCAATGTTTTCCAACTATTTGATAGCTTTTATCTTTGTTTACATTTACTTTGTGATTGTTTGTTTCATCTATTGTTCTTTCTATTTAATGTTTTATTACATTTTTCATGTTGCAGACATAAGTAAGCCGAAGAGAATAAGAGTTACACAGAGTGCATCAAATAATGCCTCTTCCAAAGACTCAGCTCCTGTTAAAAATCCAACATCATTTTTGGATCCCATTCCAACCTCTACTCTAATTCCACCTCCCATTGTAGCTCCCACTCCATCCCAAAATTTAGAGCCAATTCCTATACCAACTCCACCCTCTACTTCAAATCCATCAGAACATCAAGTCCTGCCACACATCACGAGAAAATGCAATAGATATTGGACAGCTGAAATTGAAGGTAAACAAGATTTTCATAGTAGATTTTTTAAATCAACGATTTTCAATGATTTATTGATTATCTACAGATTCATAATAAGTGACAAGGGAAGGTCTTTTGAAGACACAGGAAGTTTAGACGCTCTCAATAGGGCAACGGATAGTTGCTCCTTTCAATGACTAGGGTCAAGTAATTGGGGAAGCTACTGGCCTCTAAAGTGAATTTCTTGCAACCCTTGGCACGAACTTAACAACTTTTTTGATTAGCTATCACTCCTGGGATAAGATTCCTAATAGCTATAAGGAAACTTGTTTCAATAGTATAAATGTCAGACGATTTCATTTTATTTAAAGGTAAGTACAATTTTATTGACATTTACTCTACTTTCACTTATGTGTGTTATTGACCTTTGCAGGCAAAGTTTTGTTTGGATAGTCAGGATGCAAAGCGATTTGTTCTGATGAAACTTGACAAGAATTGGAGGAATTTAGGAATTGGTTATTCTAACAGTTTTATGATGTCACAAAGACTAGGGAAGAAAACATAGAACAACATCCAAGTTTCATACTGAAAGATATATGGGCTACATTTGTTGATTTCCGGTTGTATTTGAAGACCTAAGTAACCCATAAATTATTGTTTTAGGTAAATAAAATTGTTTATAGCTTAACTTTATTATTTTTTTTTATCTTGGTAGGAAATGTGCAATACAAATTGTACAAATCGAAACAAGCTTAAGATGCCACATACATGTGAATCTAAAAGCATTGCCAGGAAGAAGCATGAGATGGTAATGTTTTTATACATGTTTTAAAATATATGATGGCATAACAATGATATATCTAATTGGCATATTTTAAGAACTAGAGAGTAGAGGACCTGTGAGTAGGGGAGTAATATTTATTGCAACTCACAAGAAGCGTGATGGTTCATTTGTTAATGATGAAGCTTAGATTGTTGGTGTTAAGTTTTTCCAATGGTGTTTGCTTGACTGTATATATATATATATATATATATGGAAAAAATAAATTCTATTAATATAAAATAAATTGAAAGAGTTTTCAATAAAAAATTTTAAAAAAATAAGTGTATGGAATATAATTTCATTGTGTATATATAAAAAAAGTCTTCTTATTTATAGGAAAAAATTATAAAACTTGAGAGTCAAAGGACTACATCCACACAACTTAGTGAGCAAGATTCCCTAGGCCAAGTGCTAGGAAAGGAACATCCCGACAGAGTTTGGGGTTTAGGGTTTGGCCCTATCCTTACTCAAATATTTGGATCGAGCACAAATTAGCTTGGTAGGCTGCCATTGAATTATAAAAATGTCAACTCTACACTTCAACAAGAAGTTGTTCGTTTGCAATTAGAGTTATGAACTACAAATGCAAAATTAAAATCAGAGTCACGCAATTCTAATAATATTCAGAACGAGATGTGGGGTGCTTTAAGTTACATTTTTCAAAATCTTTTAGAAAATGTACTATCTGCATTTGCACATCTCGTAAATCCTGAGATAAATTATATATTCTCTTATACTTCAAAATTTCTCTTCAATTTTATTTAAATGTACATAAAATTTGTTAATTATATCAGGTACCAGATGCAAGCAGTGGGTAGCCGTCAGAAGGACATCAATCTTCACCATGTCAAGATCCCAATACATAGATATGTCTGCGTATTGTGCATAACACTTGTAAATATATAAGATTCAAATTTGCACAATACTTATTTAATTCTTATCCAAATATGCATACTATTTCTTTAATTTATACACTCTTTATTTTTTCAATATTACAGATACTCTAGCATACTTTTTGGATGTTTTGACAGAAACATTTTGTTATTTGTAATTAATTAATTTTTAGACAATATAACTATGTATCTAATAAAAGAGGATATTGTTGGGAGAGAAATTTATGTAAGCTAACTTTTGTATATACTTTTCAATTATGATTAACAATTATATATATAATTATATATGTATATTATAAATGTGCTATTTTTTAAAAAAATTAAATTTTCACTTTTGCCATGATTAACAAAGCGTTAGGAAATGCAAAAGATTTTTAATTTTATTATTGTTCAAAGTTGCCAATATTTGTGGCAGTAATACACCGTCACCAATGTTAAACATTACTGGCACCTAGAAACTACCACAAATTTAATTCAAATTACCAGATATTAGCAGCGGTTCATAACCATCACAATCGTTAGTATTTAACAGCGGCTAGTAAGTGCTATTAGTTAAATGACATTAGTGACGCTTACAAACCGTTGCAAAATAGAGAAAATCTTAAATTTTGAAATAAATTAACGACGGCTTACAAGCATCACTAATTTTATTTTAAAAGACATTAGTGACGCTTATCAATCGCCGCAAAATAGAAGGAATTTTAAATTTTGAAATAAATTAGCAACGACTTACAAATGTCACTAATGTCTTTTTAGAGTGGTTATTCCAACGGTTATCTAAAACTATCACTAAACGACCTCCTGACACCCTCATTCTTGACAGTTCACCAGGCGTCGCTAAATGTATTTTTGTGACGGTTGAACCACTACAAAATAACAATTTTAAGCGTTATTAAATAATGTTTTTTTTTTTGTAGTGATGCCAAAACTACTAATATATATAATGAGTTTTTATTTTGTTTTTTATTCTTGACAAATAAAAAATTTATAATTTTATTTATTTTGACCAAAATATTTTTAAAGATAATTTTAATTTTAATTTAATTATAATTTATTAGAAAAAATATATATTTTAAAATTTTTATTTCAAATTTAATTATTTTTTAATAACTTAATTATTTTAAAATTTTTTTAAAAAATTTATATTAGTCAAATATATCTAATGTGATACATTTTATATATCTATAAAGTACAAATAACAAAATGGTCTATATATATATATATATCTAAACACAAATTAAAAAAATTAATCACAGGTTTTTAGATATAAATTTTATATCATTTCATTTGTATAATATTCAATAATGTTTAATTAATTTTTTTAATTTTATATTAATAAAATTATATATTATAAAAAATAAAAAAAATTAAATAAATATAATTAGTTAATACATAAATAAAATAATAAAATATGTATACTTCTGAATTGTTTTAAGAGCAAATTTGGAAATCCAACCATATCCTGTTGTGTCGGTTGACTAATGATATTTCCATGATAACTTGACTGTTCATAAACTCAAATAATTAGATGCATGTCGTCATCTTCCACATTAACTAATTATATTTATTCACACTCCCGAGCTTTCATTTGGTAAGTCAAATAGTTTTCCACGGAATACCAACTTCAACATCATAATGCTGAACCCACCATCATTCTCATTCTAACGCAACCTCAGCCACCCATGATGGTATAAGCACTGTAAAATAACAATATGGACAAATTCATAACTTTTTCATATTCAAATTTAATGTGAGTATTGAAACAGTTAATAATTTTATTGTCAAATATTTTAGATTATTGTTAAAATTAAACGGACATCTTGATTACAAAATACCAAATATTATAAAAATTTTAAGGTATGAGTTAAACATATTTCTAAAAAATGCAGTTATTTACCAATATCATTAAAATTTTATGTGACAACTTCTTTTATTTTTTTTAAATATTATAACCAAGTAACTCATCCAATCGAGGGTGATTTAGTAAAAACCAATCAATGAATTGATTTAAGTTAACTATTTGAGTCATTTTGCACTCAATTCGATTGTAACTCATAATTTTTAATTAAGTTAGTAGCCTAAAACCAATTCGATCCCTTTTTTAAAAAATAAAATCTTGATTTTGATGAATTATACTACTATATTTATATGATGTTGAATTTATAATTTATTTTTAATATACATTAAATTTGGTTGTCTATTTTTTTATTGTTTATTATATAATTCTAATAAAACTAATTTATTACTTATAGTACTTAATTTCTAATTACCTTTTATCATTTTGTAATTTGTTGTTTTTGCACATGATAAATAGTTAAATATTATAATTTATAATACTTTTAATATTTATTTATTATTTAATTACTTATTCAATGTTTAATTTTAAATAATAACAAATAAATTTAAGGTTAATTTTAAGTTTTTTTAAAATTGTATCATTATAACTTGAAGTATATTAAATTTATGACTTGATATATTTTATTTAATGGTACATTTAATTTTAAAATCATAAAAAATCATTTCATTATTTAAATATTTAATCTATTTATTTATTTTCCTTTTCAATTAATTTATTTAATTAATTTTTTAATAATCTTACAATACACCAATGATCTAATGACTCAAATTATTTATGAAATAAATGGATAATTCAAGTCTAAAACCTATGGTGGCAAAACAAACTGAGTATAAAAAATTTAAATGAAACGGTTTAAAGAAGAGGGGAACAAGTATCTAGTGGTACCCACGTGTCTAAGGATCTTTGGCTAGCAATCAAGCAGCCTACTGGTAATTTGTCAAATTTTCTATAACAATCATATAAATATATATATATATATTTATATGTATATATGTATGTTCATATCACAACGCAGTGATACCTGCAATACTTTCTTCCATTCAACATTCATATCATCATGTTCATACCCCCACCCCCCTTAAATATATATTATGAATATTTCTTAAAATACAAAATATTTTTTTAAAATTTAGATAAAAAAATGACATTCTAATCAAGAGTCAAGACAAGTTTTTAAGTTGATAAATCACCTGCACAAAATTTACAAATAACTTTTCAAAAAGAAAGATTATTTAGATTTGAAATCAAATTATACAATTATGATGGATAAAAAGTAACTAAATTAATTAATTCTCATCGATAAAAAAGAAGACAAAGGATTATATGTTCTTAATGAAAAATTTTAATGTAAAGTTGCAATTTTTTTATATTTTAATTATTATATAGAAATTAAACTCTTATGAACTTTTGTCTTTATGTAAAAATCTCTTTAAACTTGAGGTATTATGAAGGAAATATTCTCAATTAGTATAAGGTATCTATCATATATAGTACCATACGTAAAATTTTTGAGTAAATTATATTATTTTCTCTTTAGAGATTTTTTTTTATTTTAAAAACTTACAATTTTCTTCTTTTGAAATATTAAAAAATTTATAATTTTATTTCTTTTGATTAAAATATCCTTAATAATATTATTATTTTTTAATAATTTTAAAAAATTATAAATTATTAAAAAATTTATTTTTAAAAATTATTATTTTATTATTATTTATTTTGATTTAAAAATAATAATTTTATTTTATTCTAAATTTTTAAAAAGTAATTTTTATATCGATCAATTTAATTATACAAATAATGAATAGAAGGGTACTTTGGTCAAAATAAATAACATTATAAATTTTTTTAATCTCAAGAGAGAAGTGTAGTTTTTCAATATAGAGGAGAAGAAAATGTAATTTGTTCTAAAATTTTAGATGAAAAAAATTTCTTGCACAAATTGTAAAATTTGAAAGGTTAAAATTTAAGTTTTATAATTAAAGATGATATCTATACATGACTTATAATTAAAAAAATAAATCTATTTTAGTCAAAATTCTAATTATAAGATAATAATATATATGAAATAATTCATTTAATCTTATTAAATTTATTATTACAATTATATTTATGAATTTTATTAACGTTAAATTAATTTTACTTGATTGATCAACATAATTATAATTATAAATTTAATAAAAATTTAATTATTTTATATTCAAAATTTTATGATGCCATAATTAAAATTTGTGAGATTGAGAATCAGCAGTTCACCCTTAATTAAAAAGGCATAAACCAACTTAGGCTTTAGGAAGCACGTTAAAATTGAGTGTTTGATTTTGATGTTCCATTCATTATGAAAAAATTGAAGAAAAGAAGGATTAAAAATGGCGTCTGGCACATCGTACAATCAAACACCCGCCAATTGATTAAAGGACTTGACTGCTAGGATCAATTATTTTAGTTGCTTTTGTTCCATCAATCCACTGTATATTTCAAGAATGTGAAGCTATGTTATCTTTTTTTTTTTTGTTTTAAAAAAGTAAATTACACTTTTAATAAAAATGTAAAAATTATACTCACCTTTCAAAATAAAAAAAGATGATTATTAAAAATATATTTTAAAATTTATTACTTTATTATATTTTATTTTAAGTTAAAAATAATAAATTATTTTTATTTTTATATTAATTAAATATATATTTAATTATATAAATAATACCTATAAAAATATTTTGGTCAAGAGAGATAAAATTATAAATGAATAAAAATGTATAAACTTTTAAAATAAATAGATGAAAAATATAATTTTTTTTGTTATTTAATGTTAAATTTAAATTATCTTAAAAAAATAAAAAAAGCTGTCCTGTTCGACTGGGCTCTTCAATCTCTTCTTTGGAGAAAAAGAATGGAAGAATTTATAAAAATTTGTCATATTAATGCTTGAAATAGATCACCTATTATAAAAATAATTATTAATGATAATCGTAACGATTATTAACTGAGTATCAAATAATGATATTTATTACTTCCTTGATATTTAAAGGATAAAGAGAAAGAGTCTCAATCATGATGGAGAGGATCCTAATCTTGTAAAATTAAAAAATAATAAATTTTTATAAAATTAAAAAAAGATATAAAAAAATATTTAGTTACTAATTTATTTAAAGTAAATTTTATTAACGTAAATCTCTTATTTTATTTTTTTTATTTCTTTAATTTTAAAAGAATTTACTGTCTCAATTTTAAAAGATCAAAATTCATCATAGTGCTTATTAAATGAGATTCCCGAGCATGAAATATAATACATGTTTATTTTTGACACTTGATATTATTACTATTCGTTGAATTAGTAATCCCTTACATTTAATAGTCGTTTTTTTAATTAACAGCAAAAAATAACAATTTTTAATGTAACTAAAGTAAAATAAAACAAAAAATTATATATAATCTTAAATCAAAATTTTTTTTGTATAAAAAAATTTAAATAAAAAAATAACACCTCAGAATCAAAACAAACTTCCTGAGTTAAAAGACAATTACAAAAAACTTCAAAATCACTCACAAAGAAAGAATTATTTATATTCGAATCCAAACTATACAATTAAGATAAAATAAAGGCCAGATAGGTCAACCCTCAAGATATTCCAATGCGTTGAAAGAAATATTAAAAAATGTTCGTAAGACGTGGGATATATATAATTAACCAGAAAACTGGTGGTAAATTTGAACATCGAGAATCAAGGTTACAATCGGAAAATTCGCACCAGTGGGTACTTACAATTGGAAAAGCAAAAAACATACGTCTACATTTACAAGAAAAGAAATCTACAAGGAAAGAAATACGTCATTCCATGTTAACACTAGTTCCGCTTGGAATCAAAAAAAGGCATGACCTCATCACCTGGATCACTCGGATTTCTGGCTTGCTCTTCCGAAATTCCACTAGAGTGGCCACAGTCCTCTGAATCGCTGTCTACCCTGGATACCCCAGAAAATGATACTAAACCCATGGCTGCAATGCTGTTAGCAATAACACCAACGTCTCTGGTTCCAGTATAAAGACCTCTGCTGCCAGTCACAAGTATGTTTTGTTTTTCATCCACATTCGTTAGAACTGCAGGCAAAATATTCATCACCTGATTGTTTCCCTGGCTTGAACTGCTCATCAGCAGCCGTAAAGTCTCTCTTGCGCCCTCTACCACTGAATCAGATTCAGAAATTAGTGGCTTCACAAGATTTGGATGCAATGGTGGAATGCAAGTTGATATGGCAGGCCCAGCACTCACTAGATAGCCCTGACCTGAAGAGCATATATCAATTACTGGGACATGAACAATTGGATCACACATTAATGGTGTGAAGGTGGGAATTTGCTGAGAAGTAGGCAGTGACATTCTAATCAATGGATCGGGCAGTAATGGAGGGATATCCATTGGTGTGCTTAGATTAAGAGGTTGAGTTGGTGCCAATAGGCTACCTGGAATGGCGTTCGGGAATAAGGAGGCACCTAAGGGAAGAGGTGGTGATTCAATTGAAGAGATGGGAAATTTTGAAGGTGCCACTGGGGATGGACATGTTGAAATCCCAGGGGGACACCAACAATAGTGGGGAGAAAAAAGTGGGGAAACCAAAGGAGAGACTTCCATTCCTGGAACGAGGTTCGATGGAACAGTAAGATTTCCTAATGAACCAAGAAAACTTAAAGGAGAAAAAGAGCAACTTTCTGTAACTTCTGGAAGTTTATCATGATTAGAAAGACTTGAATTTATATCCAATGTGTTCAATGAATCATTTGCCATGTCATCAACAGCAGACTGATGGTTGTCACTACGATGCTTTATCTTCTCCCTTGCAGCAATCCTGAGGGAAGACAAGTTTCTAGAGGGTCCCTCCTTAAAAGAACTCGATCGTGGACTAAGACTACCCAGGTAAAGTGCATTTCCCTTTATTGCCTGACCACCACTATGTCGAGATCGGGAATATTTTGACATGGACGAAGAAACATCATTGCAGAGGGCCATGGTATCGGCAGATGGCGATGAAGTACCAGCCAAACTTCCATCACTACTACCCACTGATGATCCCACAAGAAAAGCACGAAGCTGAGCTGCAAAACAGTCGAGCCTTGACTTGCTAATCCCACTCAGCTCAGCAACAGAGGGTTTCCTCTTGAGCAAGTCCTTCAGCTGGTTCAAGGGGGGAAAAGTTTCAAGGAAAAAATGGTCATAAATATTTGTTTGAATCTCTAAGAAAAAGAAGAGTTAAATGAATCAGTCTAAAAAGGTGTAAGCCAGAAGTACCTTTGCAAGCAATTCAATTCCTAAAAGCTTAGACTTCTCTGAACACCAGAAGTAAAATGTTCTGCCATCCGGAACTCTTATAAGGAAGGAACGGCCTGAATTGTCTGCTAACATTTCATCAATCACAACAGCAGAGCAATGAGATTTGCTGGTTAGGGTAAATATTCTTTCTGCATTGCCATTATCTCCAATGAATGAGAGACGAAGATCAGAACTTGGCAACAGTGCAAGAGTTAAGTTTCCCCTGTAAACAATTCAAGATAGAAAAATAATCCATTAATGAATTGTTACAAATAAATAAATCCAACAAGTTGTCAAAGAAAAGACAACTTTGCACAATGAAATTATGATACCAAAAGTGTTAAACATCATACAATTGACACCAAAGCTTTGTCTAATTAACCATAACTATCTGAACAGAATTTCCAAGAAGTTTGATTCAAACTTCTGATTTTTATTAAAGTGATTTCACATTCAATTTCAATGAATATAGCAACTCTATGAAGTTTAATTGCAAGTGAAACAAAGAGTATATACAAGTTGTAGCCAAGAAATACTGTGCTTCAATAGGTACTTATGCACTCATATAAAAGTTATAATATAAAAAATATTTCTTTAGCACTCAGCACAACCAAAGACCATGGATGCATTGGTAGATAATTCCAAACCTTCTACAGTATCTACCAAAGTTCAGAACACACCAGAGTAATCAGAATTATTTTTGTCAATATTCTTTTCCTCCAATGTCATCCTACAATCAGGTCATCAAATTCCTACTAGCATTTGCTAAACATCAATATGCTTTCAAAGAAAAAAGGTTTCCTGATCTAACTCTTAAAACTTATCACTTCTGAGAATAGCTCCCCCACCTGCAGAATCATCGTTGATGATCAGCAAGTATCTTAAAAAGAGAATTAAGGCCTTGTAATTTACAGATAAATAAAGTATGCCAGAAAATTCAATTATATATACACATACATATAAGAAATAGAAAGATTACCACTCTCTGTCATCTAATTAACAAATATTAACTTTTTGATTATTTGGAATATAGCATAGCAACCTCACATAGTAGATAATATATCTCATAACCAGTCCTGAAACCCAAACTAGAGTTATCATAATTATAACTCATGAGACATTACTGGCCACATCCTTGCATCACAGATAAAACAAGCAAATCAATAGAGTTAAATACTAAATGGAATTTTATTACAACTCGGTGGTTCAAAACTTCAAATAAAAATCTAAAAACATTCTTTCTATAAGTGATCAAGTTAATGTCAAATGAAAATAACATGTCCAGCAACTCAAAGTAGGCATATATACAACAATATTTTAAAACCAGTAAACAGTACCAAAAAAATGGATACAGAAAAGATATACAAATGAAAATTATAATGCCAAACAGAAAGTGACCGATAACTCAATGTGTTAGTTATTCTCTTCCACACAAGAACTTCAAACCTAAAGATCTGAATGGAAAAATTGAAATAATGTGTAATATAGGATCATGGAACTACCTTTACTCCCTCTTAATTCAGAGATCATAATAGAATACGCCCAGTTACCTACAAGCCAAAAGACATATTTACTTGGAAGAATGAACATATTACCATTAATAATCTAAACCACAGACTCCTGTAGTTTCTACTGATCACCCAATAGACTATACATTTCAATGAGATTATGTCTACCATTAAATTCAGAATAGTAACCAGTATTTCAATCACGAGGTCTTCATATATTTATGAAAGTGATATAGAAGTAATGGAATCAAGTTGCAATAATAGACATGTTAATCAATGTATAGCATCTAATAATTGCTACTTCAAGCTTAACAAGACACTTGGGTATAAGGAAAAAGTTTCATTTATGTAATTGACGGGTATAGATGCAATGAACACAACACATAAAAATATGAACATAAATAAAATTCGGATGTCTGAGGAAAATTTCTTCTCAGACATAAAAAGTATCTAATAAGAAAAAGAGAGAAAATGTAAACAAAAGACCACCAGATCACAGGTGTCCACTTTGATAATCATTAATGGACTGATTGGGAACATTTGAAGACAGAAAGTCAGATCAGAAAGTCTCAGACTCATTATTACAAGAGCTGGGTTTAACTTCCAAAACCTAGGAGGCAAAGGTGTTAGTTTACACATAATCAATCACTCAATTTTATAACTTGTCTAAAAATCTATAGCTTCCTACAGAAAAGCTATAATGAAGAAAATACTACTAGTTTATGTTGATAGAAGAAATTCAAGAAAGACTGAAAGGAGTGCTGCAGCCCCTGCTGTGAAAAAGTGTTGGTAGACTCAACAGATGGATCATAGATAATTAGGTAAAAGAATTACGAAAAGGCACACAGGAAAACAAATGCATGCCTCAACGATCAACAACACAGACAAGTGTAAGCCTGTGAGGACTAAGGAAGTCAATGCATTCAAAACATACTCATTCACACACAATATCACACACGCAGATACTAACTTACAGGTATATTTATATCTGAGATACTGCTAAACATCAGAATATTACTATAACACCACAAATTTTCTTAAACCCAGCAGCCTGCATCGGATATGAAGCATAACTGGAAACACAACTAACTTCCAGTACATGGTTGTTGCGATAAATAGGAAATAAGGTAACAACTCCAAAATTTGAACAACTCCATACGAGAATTGATATGTAATATCACAAGAATATATCATTTAACCAGAAAGGTAAACTTAGATAATGAAAAAATATTTCATTATGCTAAAATGCCTGCTAACAGGCTAAAACTACATCCTAAAAAATGCATGTTAGGAATAAGTTGTTTAAAGCAATCGCTAAAATATCTACAACAAAATCCATTGAAAGATTTTCCACAGCAAAGATATAGAGGGAAACAAATAGATTTCCACACAAGTTTAAATGAGATTACCTATTGGCAGTAGGACATAAACGAGTGCCTTCCTGGTGAATCTTTCCAACTCGGATCGAAACTAGAGGCACACATAAGCATCTGGCTAGCATACCAACCTCTGCTGGCTCGAAATGCTTCACAGTGAAACAAATAAAAGAGTCGTTAGCCCTTTACTTTAAAAATGGGGCAAATTTCATGCTGCTGATAACTACTCATTGGTTTGATAATATCCCGAACCAAAAGCCGGCCCGGGGAGGATTCAGTCGTGCAGTTTTTGAAAAAACAGGCTAACATGAAACTTAGAGATGCCTCAATGATCAAACTATATTACCCATGCTATCTTAGTAACGCAGTGAAATTGAAAGAGATCCACAGTATACCTGACTTAATTGGGTCAGCAGGGGATCTTCAGCGACGCCACAGGAGACATTCATCTTCAACAAAGGTTTAAGCCTCTCGTCGGCGCGACATGCTCCCATAATTTGCATGTCAAGAGCCTGTAGCCACTGCAGCAGATGATCATCTTGATTGCTGTGCTGAAGCAAAAGGTCACCATCACCTTCCTCTACAAAGATATCCGTCAACCGGTGCGTCAACCCAATCCCACTCCTCGACCCACCGTTCTCTCCTGGAATCGTAGAACTCGCACTGGATTCGACGCAGCTCGAAGAGACGCTATCCACAGACGAAGAATCATCAAAATCATCACCATTCGATGGATGATCCACGCGATCGAGTCCACTGCTCTGATCGCTGTCAAACAAATCTCGTCCTCTCCAATCGGCCATTTGAGATTCTCTCTCTGAAAATCAAAACAGTAATCCGACGGAAAGCGGAGCGGAAATTCGAAACCCTAGCTTGCCTTCGTTCGAATCTCAAACCGGCAATCAACAAGCACAGATCCCTAGAAATGAAAACGTAATCGATACCGCGTACAGAGATAAATGATTGAGTGAGGCCCGGGGTTTTGGATAGAAGGAAATTGTATCTGTAGCAGAATAGAGGGCTAGGAATTGCCTGGTGGTTAGTTATATAGTAGACGAGAGCATGACGTGGCGGACTTGAAACTGATTTATACAATTTAGTTTTGGTGAGGAGACTGAGATCCAGGGGTTTTGCCACGTCATCTAAATGGGTCCCACTAGCCGGTGAACGTGAGGCATGGCTGACCTGGCTATCTCTCGATCTTTAAGGTTATTGAAAACGACAGCGTAAAGAAGAGGTTGAGAGCTACTGTGTACACCCAATGCCTGCGGTGATTGATGGAGACTTGTGTTTGGTGTCAGAGAAAATTTTAATTGAAGTTTATTATCTGTTAAAATATTTTTTATTGTTATTATCATATATAAAAATTTTAAAGTAATTTAACAAGAGATTGAGTTGGCCTTAATTTTACTCTTTTAGTTACGATGGATAAATTAAATTATTTTTCTTAACTTTTATAATTATATTTAATTTTTAATTGAGTACTTATAATTTATAAATTTATAATTTTTAAAATTTTTAGTTTAATCTTTATTCCTAACTTTTTATTAAATTTTATTAATATATTAATTATATATCATCTTAATACTATAAATATTCATAATGAAAGTCAATTCATTTAAATTTCTTAGCATCACTTGAATTTTATGTTTTGTATATAAGTTATTGACATTATCATTTATTTTTTATTGATATAAATTATATATATTTAAAACATGAAAATAACATATTTTGATAACATCAACAAATTTTAATATAATTTTGATAAAAAATTAATAATAATGACTAAACTAAAAAGTTTTAAAATTATAATGACTTGATTACAAATTTTTAAAATTTTAAACTTAATTAAAAATTGAGTTAATAAATTTTATTATTATTAAAATTATTTTAAAAATTTTTTATTAATTTTTTATATTATTTAATTAAATATTATATGATATTTAAGATTTTTTTTCTTAATTTTGCTTTTAACTGGACAATGAATGAACTAAGCTTCACTCAATAATTGTGGTGCCTTCTTGGCGCCGTTCATTTTGGGAGAAATGTCAGTGTGCCCCATGAAAAGGACTGTTATTATATTTAAAATTTTAACCTGCGAGTCATTGACACGTGGGGCCCTTTTCTGACCGCCATTTCTTCCTTGTGGGCCTCCTTTCAATCTTTGTAATTTAATAATGAATTAGATTTGTAGACATTTGTTAATATTTTTAAGTTTAGATTTTTTATAATTAAAAATTAATATTTTTTAATAGAAAATATATCAAAAATTTTAATTTTTAATTTATTTAAAATAAATTTTTATCAATTTAATTCATTTATTTCTTTTATCAATATCATAAATTCACACGTGATTATTATAATATATTTATATTTTTTAAAAAAATACTTAAACAAAAATATTTAGTCACAAGCTAACAAGAAGTTTATTTAATTGATATAAATTATATTTACTTGTTATAACAATCTAAATAATAAATCATTAAGTTAACTTCTAAGAGATGAAAATTTTCTTTATTTGAATATTAAAAAATAAATATTATATATTTTCTTTCTAATAGATAAAAACTTTAAACATTTTTGTTATTGCATTAGTTTCATTAACACTTTTAGAGGGACAAAAATAATTGGACATTTTTATCTCGGACAAAATTTATTCTACTTTAAAATATAAAATATTGTAAAAAATTTATAAAAATAGGGCGATATGAAGAATTCAAACGCAAGCAATATGTAAAAAGAAATGATTAAGACGTACATTATTTTTAGTTTGGGGGAAGAAAAAAAAAAGCAAATATGGACTTTACTTTTTAGTGTCTTTTTCTTCGTTTTTATGGTTGGAATACATGACATAATGTTGAAAATATATACTTTCCATTGTTTTCTAATATAGTGGGCCATGGTTATGGAAAGGCAAACTAAGGTGAGAGAGAGAGCATCATTGTTGCAAGAGTGCTGATTTTATAAACTCAATGTATTATTGTTATTAAATTTTTTAATTAAAAATTAATATATGTATAATTTATATAATTTATTTTTTAATTATATATATCATTTTAATTAAAAACTTAATAATAAAAATATAAATAATTATATATAAAGTCATATTATAAATTATATATAAATTACATATTAAAATTTTAATAAAAAATATATGTAAAATTAAAATTAATAATTATAAAAATATTATATTAAATTATTTTTAATAATTTTATTCATTTAACTATTAACGAAAAAATTTATATAAAATTTGATATACTCAAACGTCTTAACATTTTCACTTTTGCAAAGGCTGAATGCACTACAGGAATCGGATTCAAGAATGGTACCGAAGTTGTACCTAAAATTAAAAACAGAG
Source organism: Senna siamea (assembly GCA_031216115.1). Lineage (NCBI taxonomy): Eukaryota > Viridiplantae > Streptophyta > Magnoliopsida > Fabales > Fabaceae > Senna > Senna siamea. The sequence continues at coordinate 10,325,807 of CM062367.1, read as the reverse complement.
AGCGAGAAGGGAAGAGAGAACTCGAAAGAGGAAGAAGACTCACTAATTAGGAGCAAGAAGAGAGTGAAAGCAATGTCTGAGGGTGAGGAATATGATGAAGAATCAGCAATGAGAGTTGATCTGGAAGGATTTCAGTGTGCCATCGGAGGAGGAAGGAGATAAAGAGGATATGGAGGAAATTGAGGATTACGAGGAGGAACAGTATGAACAAAGAATCAAAACATTCTTGTGGTTACCTGTGAAAGGTAAGCTTTTTACTAATGAACAAAGAAGAATGAGGTACATGGCTAGGTCTGATATCTGTCCTGTTTGTAATAAAGAAGTGGAAAGTATGCTTCATACTGTGAGGGACTGTCAAGAGGTTAAAAAAGTTTGGAAAAGGTTGGCGAATGTTAAGGATTGGAATGAGTTCCTTAGCACGGATTTGGAATCCTGGGTGGCTGAGAATTTGAGAAGCTGCAGTAGTAGGAATTCTGATGAATGGAACTTTATGTTTAGTGTTGCTTGTTGGTGCTTTTGGAAGGAGAGGAATAAAGTTGCCTTTGATAAGGATAACAGAAAGAGAGATCTTGTGTTTGAGATAATATTCAGAACAAGAGAAATCAGCAAGGCCGAAAGGGAGCTGAGAGAATGCAGAATGGACAAGAATAGATATGAACAAAGGCTAATTAGCTGGATTGCCCCTAAGGAAGGATGAGTCAAATGCAATGTGGATGGATCTTTCAAAGCTGATGCTAACCATGCTGGATGTGGAGGTGTGTTTAGAAATTCGAATGGATTTTGGGTTTGTGGGTTTAGCAGATTTGTTGGTTCGTGCAGTTCCCTTGCAGCTGAACTCTGGAGATGTCTAACAAGGTTGGAAGTTGCCTGGGAAAAAGGCTTCAAGTGGATTTGGCTGGAAATGGATTCCAAAATTACAGTTGAGATGATGAAGAAAGGATGCAATGAGATGCATATTTGTGCTGGCCTCTTGAAGGCAATTAGAGACATGTTGAATAGAGAATGGATAGTGCAGTTTACTCATGTTTATAGGGAAGCTAACAGGGTAGCTAATTGGTTAGCTAATTACTCATTTAGTTAATGGTAATTTTCAGATATTTTAGGGTATTCCTAATAGAGATTGTAGGCGTTTGGTAGAGCAGGATATTATGGGAGTTAATCTCCCTAGAGTTGTTGTTGTCGTTTTGGGCTTTTGCCCTCCAGATAATAATAAAAAAAATAATTAAAAACCATTCACACAGAGCTTCACCTGTGCTTTAATATTTTTTATTATTCCAAGTAGAATAAATTTTATCCTGAATAAATTATGTTTTTAGAATAAATCAACAATAATATTTTGAATTATTTAATTCATTTAAATTTTATTTAAAAAAATTAGTGAATGTATGTGTTAATCACTAAATATAAAAAATTCAATACATATTAACTTTTTTTTACTACATTAACAGTCCTCAAAATTGAATTTATAATTTTACACAACTTAGTTCATACATGGACAAGACAACTAACTTGCTTAGGTGTCAGAAAAACTAGTTTGTAATCCTGCTCTTCAATCACTGTTGCCCCTAGATCAACGATGGCTATCGAATACATAAAACCACAAAATTGTGCAGTTATAATATCACTTTCACCCTTCTCACCTGTTCAAAGAGAAAATGGAAACACTATAGTAGAGGTGAAATTTCAGAGAGTGGGAGAGAGATAGACAAGTAATCTGTTTAAAGCTTAAAGGCTACCAAATTTAGTGTGCAAGGTTCATCTTTCTTTGCAACATATGGGAATAACTTGTGTTCTACAACTAGTGAAAGCTTGATTTCTTTCTTCCATTCTTATATAAGAAGTGAACAAGGTTTATAACCTCGTCGACATATAACATTTCTCTCCTAAAAAAAGTGCATTACGAAACCAAGTCTCTGTCTCAACATCACTTGTTCTTCTTTGGTTCTTTAGTATATTGATCTATCAATGCCTGAACGTCTTTCCAGAAGAGGCCCTCTACCAAAATCCCATCCTTAGTGAACCTGCAATCCAAACAGAAAAATGTCAATATAGCAAATAGTAGCTCTAAATTTTCCCCAGTGTGTCGCATCATTGAGTGTCTGTTCGCATGCTTGCATACATGAAAAACATTATTTTCACACCTCTTATTTTACTGATAGACAGAGGGCAAAACCTAGATGAAGTTCCTCTAATAAAAACATAACAGAGGAACTCTTTTGAAAGAACAAGTCATATAATAATAACAATGTCCTCGTGTTATTTTTTCCTAGAAAACTTGATAGCAAACTTCCAAACTTTATACGTACCACTGAGTAACACTTTTGGTGGAATGTACTGGATCATTTGCAGAAATTGATTTGGGATCTGCACTTGCAATGGTAAGTGTGTACATGTCAGAAAATCGGGGCAGTTTGGATGAGACTATCAGACCAGTACCAGTGAAGGACCCCTGTGAAAATAAAATTAAATTCAAGTTAGAATGCACAATAAAATTTTGATTGGAGTATGTCTTAGGCTTCTGAAAGAAGGCTAATGTCAAAATCATCACTTAGATTGGTGATTGGATTCAGAGACAAGCTTAAGTTGTTCAATATGCAGCATATATTCCACCAAAACCCATAAAGAGACAAATATCTAAATGAAAGAAGTCATACTCCAGCCATTATGACCATGAAATCACATTCTCAGTTTATTTTCAGACCACGAAAAACCAACAATCTGCCATGCGGCCAACCAGTTTGCATCATTGCTCATGAAGCAAATACTTCAGGTAAAATGATTGTCAAAACTCAACTTTATTCAGAAATCATGACTTCCCTTCAAATCGGTTGTTAAAAATGAAACAATCAAGAAGTGATATCCATTTAGATATAAATGAATCACTCATCATAACCTTATCATGAACAAACTACAATTCAGCCTCATTGGTAGTGTGAGCAGTCAATCAAGAGAGGGGCCAGGGAGGGAGAAAATTGGGACTTTTCTTTTTTCAAAATTTATTTTCTCTGCTATTCTATATTGGATCCATAAATTATGTACACCAAACTGCTAACCCACAATTCCATTCTGCTTTTGAATGCAGATATCTTAAACCAAATTTATTGTTCATAATTCATAAAGCAAAAGTAAAAAAAATCAATGCATGAATCATTTCTAGACTTATGAATAAAGAATTAAAAATACAGAACCTTATTTTAATGTTTAGAAGGTGCAGAAAGATGCCTAGCAGATTTGACTCGGGAACAAAGAAATGGAGAGTTACAAGAAGAAATTCAAGTTTCTGATAAAACCAAAGATTTAAGGCATAATTATGAAACACTGACACCAGCTAAGTTCATGATCTAGAAGAAACATGAGATGATGTCTTAGAAATGCATCTAATAGAAGCATATAAAATAACAAAGGTAAAACTTAGAAATCATTTTAAACAGTAAGTAACAAGTTTTAAATATTTTTATAAGAAAAACAAGTTTTAAATATGTGGAGACTATCATACAAAATAATAGAGAAATAGAGGGAGGCATAAATTACAGGATTCAAGTTGCGTGGATGAAATGGAGAAAGGCTTCGAGTGTTATTTGTGATAAAAAACAAAATACCACTCAAACTTAAGAAAAAAATTTATCATACAACCAAAGACAACATAATAAAAAATTTAATGTTATAAAAATGAAAATGTTGCGTTAAATAAGTGTACACACTAGAAAGGATAAAATTGGAAAAAAATGCATTGGACAGAAAGTTGAGATAGCACCTATTATTGAAAAGTTGGTAGAGATTCACCTCAGTTGGTTTGGCCATATACAAAAGATCTCGTTAAAGGCTCGTATACAAAGAGTAGAGGAAAACCAAAAAAATTAATTGAAAAAATTATTAAGATGGATCTAACTATTAATATCTATCTATAGAAATGAGTTAAAATAAAACATATTAGTATCGTTTGATCCATATAGCTGAACTTACCTAGTAAAAAAAAGGTTTTGTTTATTGTTGTATACATATACATAGAAAAAGATATAGATTAAATAAAATGATATCAGAGGGTCATAACAACATCATATATTTTAGCAGTCCAGACCAACCATTATGCAAAGGAGTGAAGTGTAAAGATAGATTAAATAAAATGATATCTGAAGGTCATAACAGTATCATATATTCTAGCAGTCCAGACTAACCATTATGCAAAGGAGTGAAGTGTAAAGATTATGAGTCTCTAAAATAAGTATTATGCAATACCATTTCCAAATCCAGCACCGAGGGGAGGTATACAATTGTATTTATCTAGCCCGCAGGGAAGTAGGTGAAATTTCAACTCTCAATAAATTATGGAACATGGATCATTAGAACTATGCAAGTTAAATGTTATAGGAAAAAACTTAAATGTAATTTTTATATCTTTGTTATTAAGTTCTTTAATCAAAGAGTGACATGTATATAGTTTATACTGTTCATCTCTCTCATGATTAATTTTTTTAAAAAAAGTATCCACATGTTTAATTTTGATTAGAGAACCTAATAGTAAAGATATAAACAAATGCATATAAGTCTAGTCTAATGTTATATATCAAATATTCTCCATATATAAAATGGAAATTTATAGTATTAAAGCTACTGCTTTATCTAAGTTCAGAGAAACTTACAGCAGGAGGATATGTAAACAGAATGGCATTCTTCTCCTTAGTGAACATGATCAGCTGCAACAACCCATTAAACACTATATACTTGCCAGAGTTAAGGATCAAACGCAATAAATATGCCAATTGATGCCAGAAAGTAAAACTCTCATATTTATGCATACCACATTGTTTTAAGAGCTTAATGTCATATTTCTCAATGTGTCATTTATCTCACGTAAGCACACCAAATTAAAAACTCAGAAAAAAATTAAGTTACCCATATTTGCCCTTTTCAGGTATCCTTCCTCTCAAACAATACACTCAAGATTATTCCTTTCCATCCCAACACAAACTGAAGAAGATCAAAATAAATAGATAAGGCAAAAGCACATTTTATATTTTTAAACTTTACATCGATCTTTAATTTCATTCATAAAGTTTTTTTACAGTCAATTTTGTCTCTAAAGTTTTAAATTACAATTAATTTCGTACACAACTTAACGTTATTTAAATTACTAATAAAAAATAGTAATGTGATATTTGACAATAAATTTTAAAAATATGAATAAAATTTTGATAACATTTAAATATTAAATAATAACACATATTTTTAAATTACAGCATTTTTATTCTCATTTAATCACTATCTAATGTGAAGATTAAATTTTCTAATAGATATTTCATATATGATTTGAATGGTTTCAATGACAATTTTATATTTTTTTTTAAATGTAATATTATATCACCATATTTTGCTAATAATTTAGATAGTGAGATAAAATTAATTACAATTTAAAATTTTAAAGACAAAATTAACTTAAAAAAATTTTAAGAATGAAATTAAAAATTAACCTAAAATTTGGAGACAGATGATTTTTTCAATAAATGAAAATTAAGGCAGGAATAGGATATAAAACGATGCAGGCAATAAGAAAATCCCTGTTCTCAGGGAACTTCTTCTTGTAAAATTGGGCAAATAGTGCAATGACGATGATGATCGTTCCAAGGAAAAGCCTAACGTTGTTCAATCTCACGTCTTCCGCATACCCACGACTCGTTACTATCTAAACGAAAATAAAAACGAAGCAAGCAAAATCCAATTACTTAAGCAACAATTCGAAGAATATACAAAACGTGAAGGTACTAACTTGGATAAGATCTGAAACGGAAAGAGAATGTTAGGGTTATGTTGACCTCAGAGATAGACTCGTCAAGCATGTGTTTGATGGAGTGGTGATCTAAGAGAATGGCTTTCTTTGGACCTTTGGACGCCATTTCCGATTTCTTCTCTGATGCTGCTTTGTGGGTTTTGTCCGAAGCAGCTGAGCGTTGAGCCTTCAATAGCAATAGCTGACTTGCTGCTGCTAAACTGCTAAGGCGCAAGTGCTCTAAAGTCTAAACCTGTGCGTACGGTATGGTGCGTAATGCGCCCAAGTATACATGGTAATATTTTAAAAAAAATTATATTACTACAGATTGTTTTGGTATTACATTTTCATTTCTACTAAAATTATTCCAAAAAAAAAAAAAAAGCTAACTGGAATTAAGTTAATTCATTATTTAGTTCATGTTTAAATATATTGAATCTTTGAAAGAATGCTAGGGAAGCTGTAATGTTTAAATATGAAGATGTATTGACTTTGTACAGTATACATGGTAATATTTTTTTACAGGTTGTAATGTTTAAATTAAATCTAATAACAAGTCGGACTCTTTAAAAATAAATCAAATTTTCATATCTGCATATTAAAAAAACATGAGCCCAAGTCCAAGTATAAATTCATTTTTAAGTATATTATTTAGGTCAAGCTTAAACCTGAATAATTAAAAAAAAAGTCCGCCCCAGCCTAAATTTCAAATTTGTTACAAATTAAAATTCATTATATATAACATTTTTTTATTTAATATAAGTTAAAATATAATATAACCTTTGTAAGTTATAAACTTAAATTATAAGTATTAATAAATTAAAAATGTATTATATTTAATTTTTTCAACATAAAATCATACATAATTAATAATACATTATTAAATAAAATTAATTATATTTATATATAAAACATATTTTTATAAAGTGAAATAAAACAAAAAATATAAAGCTTTTCTTGTTGTTTATAAAAAATATTAAGTTTAAATGAAATTCTTTTGTTTTTTATATTTTATATTCTAATATATATATAATTTTTTTGTTAAATATTTATTTTAAAAAATAATTTAGACTTTTGAGCTTCGTGCAGACTTGGAAAAAGTCTTATCCCAATCCTAATTTAATCAAATTTTTTTAAAAATAATTTTTTTATTTAGACTTCTATTTTTGAACTCATATTATTTTTTTATCAAGTCGAGCTATAAGATTTCACTAAATTTTAAGCTCATAATTAGGACTAGTTTAAATATGGTCATCCTTACCTCATATTCCTTTTTTATTTGTTTGTTTTTCTTCTATTTTTGAAGTTTTACTCCTTCATGGAAGTATCTTTTTCTTTTACAAAAGCTTTACTCATTTTTGTATAGAAAATTTTCTTTATTTATGTGATGTTACTAAAGATTGACAACAAGATTTCATATCTATAATAATGGTGAAGATTTTAAAGAGAAGAAAGCTAAAGAAAATTGAGAGATGCGTTGTCTTTTGTAGCATGTGTATTTCTTTGTATGATGTATGAGTGTTACCAGTACCCATATATCATACGACCTTATGCCTTTTTATCATGAATGAAATTTGATTGCCTAACGAAAAAAGAGTGCTAAACTCGGGCATTGAAATTCAAGCATGCCTGTATTGTTCTACAAGATAAATAAGCTAGCCCAATCAAGCCCTTTTAGCCTTTGGGCTAAATGAAATGACTTATTTGGACCAACTTTTGAATTATCCCAATTTTAACTATTTAAATTTGTCTATCTTAAAGGTTAAATGAATTAGTTCATAAATTATTAATCATTTAGACATTATTAATAGATATTCTTAAAATAGTATTTTGACCATTCTTAACGCTAATTGAATTACTTTCTTAAATTTATCACTATGCAATAAATTTTTACTTTAAAACTTGTTTAAAATAAATTTCTTCATTCAAACAATAATTAATTTAATTTAAAACGCTAAACCAATTTGATTTTGTTCAAGTTTCCCTAGAGGACAGAAAGCAAAAAAGTGTTTTAAGGTTTAAGATTGCTAGATCACCCCCACCACATATTCCTTTTTTATTTGTTTGTTTTTCTTCTATTTTTGAATCTTTATTCCTTCATGGAAGTTATCTTCTTCTTTTATGAAAGTTTTTCTCCCTTTATATAGATATTTTTATTTATTTATATGATGTTACTAAAGATTGACAACAAGATTTTATATCTACAATAATGATAAAGATTTTAGAGAGAATAAAGCAAAAGAGGATTTAAAGTTCTTTTCACGAAGACCTTCAAGTTTTGCTTCTATTTATTTTTGTATAGTATTGATTAAATGTGTTGTTAATCTTTTGTAATGTTTTTAGAATTTGACAAGAAGTATGTTGTCTCTTATTTTTTATGTTTGAATCTTCTTTATTTCCCTGTGAAGTAGCATGTATATTTCTTTGTATGGTGTTTGAGTCTTGCCAATACTCCTATATTGCCATGTGTCTTGCTAAATTGACTAATCAAGTGTGGGTTGACCTCTTTAATAAATAAATCTAGATATTAAAACTCAAGCTTGCCTGTATCACTCCACAAGATAAATAAGCTAGCTTAACCAAGTCTTTTTAACTTGTTTGCTAAATAAACTAACTTGTTTGGGCCAACTTTTAAATTATCTCAATTTCAAGTGTTCAAATTTGTCTATTTGATAATGAGTTATAGCTCATAGATTTTTACTCATTCACACACTCTTAATATATATTAATAAAATAGTATTTTGATCATTGTTAACGCTCATTCAATTACTTTCTTGAATTTATCACTATGCAGTAATTTTTTACTTAAAAAATGGTGTCAACTTAATTTTTCATTTAAACAACAATTAATTTCATTTAAGGGCTAATGGAGTAATTATTTTCCCTCTTTATTATTATACGGCCGCATTAGAATTTCTTACCTTTGGAGGGTTAAAAGCAATCATTCTTAAGACGCCAATATTTTCAAAAAACTTTCAAGTAGCAGAGTGGAATTGGAGATTTGAAGTTTTTTTTTTTTTTTTTGGGTTTCAATCTATATAAAACTCAACATCTTAGTTAAAGCAGAATCCGCTGTGAGTGTAAAAGCAATCAAATTTTCTGTCTAGTGTTGAGCAAGCTTTGTGGGCTCGTCTTCGATTCTCTACTCTTCCTTACTCCATCTTCCTTGGTAACTCTCCTTTCTTGGAATTTTTCGTATCTCTCTCTGTCTCTCTCTTGTTTTTCTTTCATTTCTTCTGCATCTTTAATTGTTTACTTGATTCCATTTAAACCTTATATCTCTTTCTTCAATATATACATAACATATTTCCGCTTTCTCTTTATTTATATTGGTGCAGATTCCAATGGAGATCCCTCAAGTCCAAAGCCCCAACAACCAGCGAGAAACAGAAATAACGAGGATGAGGAAGAAGAGGTTGGTCGTAGATAACAACAGCGACGACGACAACCACCCAATGGTACTATGCCTCAACATTCGCTATGCAGAAGGCGTCGACCACCCCGTCAACGCTATGGGAAGGCATTACTGTGTGTTGTACTCGGTACACCCGGGCCAAGAGTTCCACACTCGTGCGGTTCAAGCCTTGTTCAACCCCTCCTGGAACGAGCTCGATGTGGTTCCACTTCCATTAAGGAACCACACCCACGCTCACTCTGGCTTCCTCAACTTGGAGATTGTGCGATTGGGCTACCCCACCGACCCCGGACCCTCTTCTGGGATAGCCATTGTGGGGAGAGCTAAGGTGCCCTTGCCAAAGCACCCTTTCTGCGAGATTGTAGGACGTTTCGGCCTTGTCAGGCCTGATGCCGAAGGCCACAAGGCTGAAGCAGGCCACATTGTTTTGGGCATGGAACTCACCAACCACAACCAGGTTATGGAATTCGAGCCACCCTTCCATTGTGGCTATCATTAAGTACAGATATTTGACCAAACTTTCATAATGTAGTATCAGTAGTTAGGATTCAAGTTGAAGGGAGGGTAAGCCTATTCCTATTCCTATTTGACTTTGTGTTGACATTGTCCTAAAGCCTTTATATATGCTATATGTGGAACTAATTTGATCCTAATGACAAGCAAAAGCAGCTTATTTGTGTTTCTCTAGTAAATTTATGCATCTTTCTTTGATAGTATACCATTTTGGTGATATGTTGGAGTGCTTCATGTGTATATATAGATTTTGTTACTTAATTGAATCAAACTTAAAGCAAACAAGAGAGCAGTGAATACCTCACACATTCAAGTCTTCAATAACATAGTGAGTAGTGACACTCCCATTGCTTCAGTACGTGGCCATCCGTGCTGATTTGCTCTAAAGTCTAGAGCTATCAATTAACAGGGAAATTTGTAAAAGTGAAAAAGAATAAACATACTTGAAGAAGAAAATATTATCAAGTTAAAGAAATTCATCTTACGAACTTCTTGTTGTTGAGGTAAATGTATAAAAAGTTGTAAATTTGTTATTAATTTTATTTTTTAGTATTTTTTAATTAATTTTAATTATTAACTATATTAATTAGGGGTAATTATTAACCATATAATATACATAAATATATTCTCTAAACTTACCCCAAAATGAAATCCCTGTAATAAATTATAATTTAGACGGTCAAATATAGTCTCTTCTTAAAATTTACTATCTTGGAGAAATACTAAATATAATTAATAAATTAATGTAACTTCAATACAGACATTTATAATTTCTTTAGTAGCGCGCACAAGGTATGCTTTTGGTATTTTATTTTTCTTTGGAAAATATTTAAAAAGAATTTGAGCTTTTACTTTATTTTCATTATACGAGAGTTTAGCGAGGAACATTCCTGACAGAGTTTTGCCATTTCCCATAAACTTTTTCTTCTGTAATTAGATATATCAAATAGATGTGTAATTGGAGGATGTAACTGAAATTTTTTTAATAATATACGGACATTATTATTTAATTTTGAAATAAATAGGTCAAATAGAATATCTTAAAATTAAATTATGTATTTAAGCCAATAGAGTAATGAAACTGAAAATTTTTCATAATAATCAAAATCTTACAGATTTATTCAACATTATTAAATTTTATAAAGGTCAAACCAGATATAGAGGAAGCGTTTATTATTCAATGGGGGCTTTCTACTTAGGTTTAGTACGTATTTAATTTTGAACAATTGCATTTACTTTTTTAAATAATATTTTGTAAAAAATTAAATGCATTTTTACCTTTTCAATATATATATATATATATATACTATTAAAATTTTCAGATTATAGAGAGGAAAAGACAAAAGAATACCCAAAACATCAAAAGAAAAAGAAAGAAAATTTGTCAATTTTGTCAAAAAAAAAAAAGAAAAGAGAAGAATGCACGCTAATTACTTGAAAGAGTTGTCAAGTAATAGTTTTAAGTCTTTAATCACATACAAATCCTTTGATTATATCTCGTCAAAAATCCAATTGTTGTGAAAAATGTATTAAAGTAAATTCATCTTTTTCATTAGAATTATCACGCCAAGAAGTTTAAATTCTCAAGCTAGCATAAGATTGGGGAATATAAACATGATAACAAACATTGAAAAAAGAAGTTTAATTAAATGAAAGCATATGTTTCGATACAAGGTGGAAGTACAGAACAGTGGTGAAGTGAATCTAGCATATATCTTTCTGTTCATAGTTATCATCTGTAAGTGGTGAGAATTGGGTGATCTACATGAACATGCATGAGGTATTGCGTTCAATGTAATGATGATTATGTTTTTAATTTTTCGTCATCTTCCACTATACGTACATTCAAAGAACACAAGAACCTCCTTGTCTTTTCAGTTCATTACGGCCTCTGGTTAAACAATTAATCTGCATGAGTAGTGATGAATGATGAAAGATGAATGAAATGACAACCATTACAAATCTTTTTTAGACTATTATTCGAATAAAGAGTACAAGTTGAAAGCAAAATTAATCACAAATTCACAATCCATTAGGGATCAGGGACCCATATTTGTCTGCAAGTCTCCCTTGTCTTTTATGTTTGAATTATTCCACAAGCTTTTTCTTTAATCTTCCCATAATACGGGTGATATATATTTTCCAAACGAGATCACATAAATTATGCATGTACTTTAATTAATTTTAATTTTTTTTTCAATTTATAGCAGTTAAAAAGAAAATGAAAAAACTCTTTTTTTTTGTTCCCAATAGCTTCATAGTGCATTTGCAATAAAGTCCTCCACAAATATATATATATATATATATTTTTTTGTTTGGTTTAATTATTTTTGATAGTCCTTATAATTTTACTCAATTTTTAATTAGGTCTTTATAATTTAAAAATTTGTAATTGAATTTCTTTTTCTGTTGTCAAATTTTTGTTAAAATTATATTAAATTTGGTCATATTACTAACATATAATATTTTAACACTATAAATATATATGTATAATTTATATCAATAAATTGATGAAAAAAATAATAATATAAAAAATAACTCACATATATATATAATAAAATATAATTTATATTAAACAATATAAGTAGATTAATTTAATTAAGTAAATTTATAATGTTAAGATAGTATGTAATTAGAATGCCATCAAAATTTAATAAAACTTTGATACAAATTTAAGTTTAGGGTTTAATTTAAAAATTGGTTAAATTATGAGATAATTAAAAAAACTTAATTAAAAATTAAATAAAATTATAACGACTATATGAATGATTTTATATTTTTGTTTTATTGTTTATCAATTAAAAATATTTTTAATGATACCTTTTTATCCCATCTTGGTCGATAAATTAACATATATAAAACCTTAGTAGTAAACGCACCCAAACCTTTCTACATACAAACACACAAAAGTTAACCTAATTAACCAACCCTAATTTCAGGACTAGGGTTATGCTACGTATATGATGGCAACGTTAATTATTATTTTAAAGATTAAGAAATTAAATTGAAATATAAAATATTTAAAATATAATACTAACATAAATTAAAATTAATTAATCCATTTGAGAGAATTCCCAGTGACAATACGCCTAATGAACCATGCTTACGTTTGTCCCTAAACGAATCAGTCATATATAGTTATATATATATGAATTAAATATGAGCATATTATGTTGTGTTCAATGTATCTGTCCTTAAAAAGAAAAGTATACCATTATAGGAAACATTATCCTTCTTTTTTTTCTAATTAACTTTATCTCTAATTTGCTTTAGTCATTGTTTTTCTTTCGCCATATGATTATCTAATTCTATCTTGACTTGGAAGGTACATAAATTAGTATCCATGCACTGAATGTAGAAGGACTTACGTACATATAAATAAATAAATAAATATATATATATATTTATATATCATTGTCTTGGGTTCAAATTTCAATTTATATGTATATACGATTGCGTGATTAATTTAAAATCCAAAATAGAGAAAATTTTAATATATATCTTTTCTCATTTTATTTGTAGATGTACTGATAAAATTTAAATATTTATTTTTATTTTATTTATCATGTAGATTTTTTAATATTTTTATTTTATCAAAATTTTTTATTAAAGATAATATTATTTAAAGTATTTTTAGACACTAAAAGTAAATATTTTTTAATAAAAATTTAAATCTTAATTTATTGTATTATAAATACTAGTCTCTTTTATTAAAATTTAAATTAGTGTGAGTGCTCTAGTTTTCAAAATAAAAAATTAAATAAATATTGTTAATCAATGTGGTGGTTAACAACTACTCTAAATAAAATAGGTTGACCAAAGCCAAATGATTATAGGTACGCAGATAAAGTCTGCAATTTAGAGATGATTATCTTCAAATCAGATTATATACATTTGACGTTTGATCAAATTTTGGAAAATCATATTTTCTATATCAGCACTCAAAATTTATATGGTAAAATAATAATTCCAAAAAACTTTTAAAAATTAAAGTAATTATGGGTGCCGAATATAAAAAATATTTAAAATATACAATATTCATTTATTTCTAAATAAGTTTTAAAATTTCAAACAATTGCGTAATTGTTAATGACTTTAAACAATAATCTAATAGCAAAAGAAAGTTAGGTATTTGACCGAGTTGTCTAAAAAAAATATTTCTATAGTAACAAAAAGTAATTTTTATTGTTTAAATTGAATATTCTAAAACGAAAAAAAAAACTTTAATATAATTTTTTATTTAGCATAATACCCTTAACTTACTTTCTTTAAACCATTCATAAAATACCTTTAAAATATTTATTGTGATTTTAATTTTAAACCCAGAAGTACACGTTATGTTTGAATGTTATTTTATTTTTTAACTTTTAAAATTTTTTTATAAAAGTAATTTTGATAATTCATATTATAATTATTTTTATATTATATACATTTTATTAATAAAAAGACATACTTTTTTATATATTTTTTAAAAAAATTAAAATTCAGAACATCTTATAATTGTTTTATATTTTTTATTCTCAATATATATATATATTAATCAAAAATAGTAATTCAAACAAATTCTTTTTGTTTTTAAAATAAAAAATAATTTTTAAAAATCACATTCAATCAAGTCCTATCCCCTTGTTTACCAAAAAATGCAGATTATAAAAAAAAGAAAAAGAAAGAATTTTGGAATCTCCACATTTATTCTTTACAATAAGAGAGATAAAAAAAATAGAGAATCACAATGATAGAAACTCATTTTAAGGAGATTAGGCGCTAAATTTTTTTTTTCTATAAGTTTATTAATCACTGAAAAGAAATATATTATTTTTTAATTACCAAAAATTCAAACCCAAAAGAAAGGAGAAAAAAAAATTCAAACTAAATCACAAATCAAATCTACCAGAAGGGAAAATATAAGAGGCACTTGATACATGAATAAATTTTTTATTTTTAAAAATCACATTATTCCTGAGAATGTTATTTTTAAGAATATGATTTTCATGAATTTTAATAAAATTATTTGATTTACTTAAAATATTATTAAAAATATTTTACAATCTCATATCATGAAAATACAAGATCTATCATACTGATTACTATTTATTTTTTTTATTTTAATTCTTTATTATTAGATCATTTTAATGTTATGTAATTAAGATTAATAAAATTAATTTATGAAGATTTTATATTAATAGCTACAACTCTAAAAAACACGAAGTTTTAATTTTTTATAGTTTTTATGTTTTAGAATTAGATTATCTCAAAATTATATCAAGAGAAGAAGTAATTTTTTTTTTGATACTTAGTTAAATAGTAAGATAAATATTTTTTAATATTTATAATTTGTATTTATATTTTTTTTTGTGATTTTATTTGATTTATATTTATTTATCTAATCAAAATTATCTAATTTATTAAAAAAATTTTGTCTCAATCAAATTAATCTAAATTAAATTTAGTCAATTTAAATTAAATTAAATTGTTAACTTTTGAAAATAAATTATAATTTTAAATTTTAAATTTTAACCGTACTTATCTTTTTTAAATTTAAACTATGATAAATGTAAATTTTTAATAATAAAATTAATATTAAAATCAATTAGATATAACTTTAAAATAAGTCAAATCATAAATAAATCATAATAAGGTATAATTAAATTTTAGAAAGATAATTTAATAATTTTATTAATATAAAAATATTTTTATACCATAAAAATATAAGATCCTTATTCTTTTAAATAAAAATAAAAATATTCAAAAACACAAAAATAATCTATTCCTCGTAGTATGATATTTTTAAAAATATTTTTTAATTTATATACCAAAAATAAGAATATAACATTTCGAACATTAATTCTGTCATAAAAAAAAAATGTTCAATTCGTGTACCAACGTCTCCTAAACGACTTACATCTAATAGGTTACCCAAAAACTTGATGTTTTTCCTTTTCAGAGTTTGCTTTTTTTTTTTTTTTCCTTGGCGGAAGAGGTTAATTTTCTGCTTAATTGCTACCTTTTTAAAGCTTATTTTCACGAGTTCTCTTTCCGAAGATTTTACCTATCAAACTCCTTTGTGCCAGATTAATATCCTTAGTTTCCTTCCAAAAGTGGAAAGTGTCAATCTCCAACTCTCTTTTTTTTAAACTCTAAAATTATAATTAATTTTTTTATCTAAAATTAAATCTTCTTTATTAATATATATTCTTAAAAAATGATAAAAGAAACTTATACTACTATTTTTATAAAATTTTATTGACACCAAGTCTTCACAAAGCCTCATTTAGAAAATATATAGAGATAGAAAACCTTTTTTAAGAATTTTTTTAATATAAAAAATTTGTATTAATGTGAGATTTTGTGGGCTTTTGTACTCATATATATTTATTTTAAAAATTATTTACTAATTTATATTTATTTTAATTTTATTTACCAATTTGTATTTAACTTGGCAGGCGTTTTTTTTTTTCCCACAATTTCTATTACACTATCTTGAAAAACGAAACACGTTTTATTCATAAAAGTGTTACACTACCTCCCATAGCATAACAAGTTTGACAATTTAATGTGTTGTACTAATTCAACAAACGTAACAAATTTAAATTTTTAAGTTAAAGATAACTAAAGTTTCGAGTTTGGTAAATTAAATTAAGATTTAAAAGTCTAGCCATGCACATAATCAAAATATTATTATCACAATTTCAATAAATTTTTATATGTTTATTGCACTTTATTTATGTCTTTGTTAAATATATATTTATCTGTTACAAAATTGTTCTTATCAATTTATTTTGTGAAGAATTTAAATTTATTTTTTCGTTAATATAAATTATTTAATGTTTATGATATTTTTTGTTTTTTAGTTAAAAAAGTATAGTTGAAATTTTTTATATGTTTTAATTATTTATGATATTTGTTTTAATTTTGCAAATAAATTTATTTGATCTTAATTTCTTTATTTGATTTTAACATTCTTTCTCTATAAAAAATAAAATAAAATATAAATAAAATAAATATCATCAAAATTAAATAAAAATATTAAATAAATATCATAAATATTTATAACATATAAAAAATTTCAACTATATTTTATTAACTAAGAAACAAAAATTATCATAAATTTTAAATAATTTACATTAAAACTAAATAAATTTGTATTCTTCAAAAAATAAATTGATAAGAATAATTTTATAACAGAAAAATATATATTTAACAAACAAAAATAAATTCAATAGACAAACACATATTTATTAAAAATTAATAGATATAAAACAAAAAAAAGAAAAAAATCAACATATTTTTTTAGAAAAAAACAAAACAAATAAAATTTTTTGAGTTTATTCTTTTATACGATATTACTATTAAGTTGATCTTAACTTATTTTTATTTTATTTTTATTTTTTTCATAATTTATCATATTTTGTTAATAACTAAAATGCATATACTTAAATAAAAAAAACAAAATTAAATTTACCTAACACTAAATAAGTTTTTTTGATAATTTTTGTGAAATTTTTTAATTTAATTTACAAAACCCAAAATGTGTTTCTTTTATCTCGTTACCTAAGTAGCGTCACCCGTTAAAAACTTAAATTTTTTGCGCTAATTAAATTAACGCAACACATTAAAGTATCAAACCTACTACTCTATTGAGGTAGCATAACACGTTTATGAGTAAAACATGTTTTGTTTTCTAAGATAGCGTAATAAATATTGTAAAAAAAAAATTTGGTGGTCAAGTTAAATGCAAATTGATAAATAATTTTTAAAATAAATATATATTAGTACAAAGCCGATTTTGTGACCGTTCAAGAGCAAGAGATTATATGGCCACGAGGCAACAAGGGAGGGAGAGTGGGAGACATAACGGATCCATGTTTGTACTGTGCGTTTCGTGGTTCACAACGCTTTTGGATCTTCTGCTGGGCGCCTGCTGGGCTTTTTAGCGGCGATTTTATCCGTCGCTAAAGTGTGTTTTAATATTATTGCAACGAATATTATTGCTGCTATAAATTTTGTTTAAATAATTAATTTAACAAAAGTTATAGTGACAATAATATTTGTTGCAAAAAACTTTAGCAACGAAAAAAACCGCTGCTAAAACGCCGCCCAAAAACGCCCACCAGGAATCCGGACGCGTTGACAGCATGGGCATGCTAGTGCTAAGCTGCCGTGTTTAACAAATGAGTAAAAAAATAAATTGACATTATAGAGAGTTAGCTTTTTATGAAAAATAAAGTCTCTTACCATTAAATTATTTTAAAATATGTGTATATGAAAATAAAAATATTTTATATAAATATCTTAATAAGAATCTAAAGTTAAAAGGCTTAATTTTCAAAAACATCCATAGAAAATTTTTTATTAATAACTAAGAAAATATTAAAATAACTTGTAAATACATAGACAGAATTAAGAAAAAAATAACCTGAAACAAAATTAAAACTAATTATAAATTATATAAAATTTTATTTTTGTCTTCTCATAAAATATTGTTTTATTCTTAAAAAAGTTTCAAACTTTAAGCTAATATTCTCCACCTGAAAAAGAAAAGTTCGTATATATTGCGCATTTATCATCTAAAAAGTAACTTTAAGATAACTTTAATTACTAACGGCTTAAGTGAACGTGTCGTTCAATTCCAACTAAACTTTGTTTTTCCTATGATGTTTTAACAGTTCTCGTCATTATAATTAATATTTAACAAATTTAATTAGCAATTAGGGCAAATTACAAAAAAAAACTGAGTTACAAAAAATTAAAATGAAAATAAAAATAAAAATGCGTTAGGAATGCACAAAATCAAAATAAGATTTAGGGTCGAATATCCACGTTGATCTGTCTTTTCTGTCAGATAAAATATTCACAATGATTAAAATCCATCTTTATTCTTCAATCCTTGACCACATATTTGATACCAGCACACAGAACAGTATGGCGCCACAGATGAAATGACAACCAACATATCTATACTATTTAGAGAAAATTATACTCCCCTAGTTTTTATATGCTCACGAGTGACTTCACATGTATCTTAAAATTTGGACTTTGTATGTGTGTGTGTGTGCATATATATATATATATATATATATATATATATATATATCAATTTTTATGTATTTTAATTTTATTTACATAAACATATTTATTTTGGCAGCTAAAATATTTAAAAATTTTTTTTTTTATCAATTTGAGTTCTTCAACCTGTTACACTCTCCTAACAGAGCCCAAAATGCGTTAGGCTTCTTGGTAGAGCATGACAATTTTTTTAAACTAATGTGGCGATTTTTTCAGCAGCGTTACATGTTAGAAATAATTAAATAAAATCTGGTTTTTTTTATATTTTCTTAAAAAAAATTTTATCTAATTTTAACTTTCTCTTTTTTTATCTTAATATTTTTATTACAAATTTGGTAAATATGAATAAAAAATATTAACAACATTATAAAAGAAATTATTTGCAAAACTAAAAGAATTTTTATAAATAATTAAAACATATAAAAAATTTAATCATATTTTGTTAACTAAAAAACACAAAAGCTATGATAAGCATTAAATAATTAATATTAAAAAAACAAATATATATTCTTCGACAAAAAGATTGAAAATAAATATATTATTACAAATAAATATATATTTAACAAAAAAAGCAAATAAAATGTAAAATAAAAACTGATATTTATAAAATAAATAAATATAAAACGAAAAAGTCAACAAATCTGGTAATATTTATTAATTTTTTTTGTTTGAATCAACAAATCAGGAAAAAGATAAAAAAAATGTGTTGTTTTTTTATATATTTATTAATTTCTTATAAATGTTTGTTTGCCTATTGCATTTTTTTTGTTATGAATTTTTTGTTAAATTTATATATATATATATATCTGTTATAATATTTTTCCTATCAATTTTTTGAATAATAAATCTTTATTTTTTTCTTAATATAAATTATTTATAATATTTTTTTTAGTTTTACAAATATTTTCATTTAGGGTTTAGGGTTTAATTTTATATGTTTTAATTTAGTTTTTTTTTAGGTAATATCAATGATATTTTTATTTATATTTACCAAATTTATAATAGGGAAAGATATAAGATTAAATAAAAGAAGTTAAGATTTGATAAAAAAATTAAATAAAAATAAAAATAAAAAACTGTAAACAAAGAGCAACACATTTTATTATTTAACGCGTTGTTTGGAGAGCAACATAATTAGTAAAAAAATAGTCAAAATAAATATATTTGTAGGAATATATCTGAACAAAAACCTTAAAATTTTTCTACTTTTTAAATATAAAATACAAAATCTTTATTATACACACAGTTAAACAAAAAAATCATTATACACAGTTATTCATTAATATAAAAGCAATTTTGATTGAAATATGTGTTAATTAATATTTTTTTAATTTGTTTAGAAATATAATTTAATTAATTACAATAATAGTATATAAATTTTATTAAAATTTAGAATTTTACTCCTTTGAACTGTAACAAATAATAATAATAATAATCGTGTTAACTTTAACGTCTAATAATCACATTTATTCACCATTAGATGTTAAAAAAAGATAATTAATTTATCCACACTTTTTGTTTTTGCAATAGATCGGAGATAATTAAAATATAAGTATATTTTAAAGTTTATGTACTAATATTAATTATAAGTTATAGTTCATAGGGTAAAACAAATTTTTCCCAAAATTTGAATAAATTCTTTATTTACCCCCCTATAAATTATACTTTTGAGATACAAACTCGATACCATGATGAATGATATTTTCTTTTCGTCTATGAAGTATACGATGTTTTGGCGTATGGTAATGATATCCTCAGGTTATAACTAGCTCTCAATTAAGACTAATATTTTCTCTAAACAATCTTATAATATCAATATTTTTATTTAATTAAATAATGGATTGATTTAGAATAATTAGCTTGAGGTATCATAATTCTTTTAAAAATTCACTTATAAAAAATATATAAAAATATTACCTAATATTTTTAAAATTAATCATTTATAGCTAGAATTGCTTAGAAATTTTTCTCTTTGAAATATAATAACGGTCTTATACAAGCACTATTATTTAAAAGCAAATTAGTATTTTTAATTCCTTAATTTTTATTGAGGTTTTAATTTTGTTTCATTGATTTTACTTTAATCCTTTAATTTTAAAAAATTAATTAATTTTTTTAAAATTTTTAACATTATTAATTTACTCAACAAAAAATATTAAGTTATAATCAATTTTAATATATCTATGTTATTTTACTATTAATATCATCAGTCTATTTGTAAAATACAACAACAAATCTTTAAATTAGATTTTAAACTCTAAATTAAATATTTATTAAACTTAAACTTAAATATAACACTAGTTAAATAAATTAATTAGTATTAAAAATAAAAAATTTTAATTAATTTTTTAAAAGTTAAAAAGTTTAGAATGAAACTAAAAAAGGACAAAACTTATAATTGAGTCAAAATTAAAGGATTAAAATTAGTTGTTAAAATTATCGTTTTGCCTTATTTGTTCTACACAATACGTCAGTACTTACACAACCTCGAGTTCTTGCTTCCTCATGCATAGCAAAGTGCATAAACCAGGACGACCTTAGCTTTCCCTATATATACCATACAACTCTACAAAGAAAAACATTGTCTACACAAACAAAAGCAATATCAACGAACCAAAATCACAAAATGTCTTCTTCTTCTACCATCACTCTACTCTCCAAATGCACTGTCTTTCCTGACCAAAAGTCCACTCTCGGAGACCTCAAGCTCTCCATCTCCGACCTCTCCATGCTCTCCTGCCACTACATCCAGAAGGGCTGCCTCTTCCCTCTTCCCTCTCTCCCATTCCTTCCTCTCCTCAAGTCCTCTCTCTCTCGTACACTCTCTTTCTTCCCCCCTCTCGCCGGCCGATTCATCACCGATTCCCACGGCTACGTTTACATCACCTGCAACGACGCTGGCGTCGAATTCCTCCATGCTAATGCCGCCAGACTCTTCATTCGCGACCTCTTATCCCCCCCAGACGTCCCCGCCTCCTTCAAAGATTTCTTCTCCTTCGACAGAAAAGTCAGCTACACCGGCCATTTCAGCCCGATTTTGGCCGTTCAGGTCACCGAGCTCGCCGACGGAGTCTTCATCGGCTGCGCCATGAACCACGCCATCGCAGACGGCACGTCCTTCTGGAATTTCTACAATACCTTCGCCGAAGTGTGTAGAGGAGTTAATAAAATCTCCAACGCACCGGATTTCCGCCGGGACTCGGTTCTGATCTCGAAAGCGGTGCTCCAGTTTCCCGACGGTGGGCCGACGGTGACGTTCAACCCCGACGAGCCGTTACGGGAGAGAATCTTCAGTTTCAGCCGCGAATCCATTCAGAAGCTGAAAGCCAGAGTGAACAACCAGAAACTGACGGCGAGGGAGGAAGTTAACGGCAACGCCGTTGAGTTAATAGGGAAGGAAAGTAACGATAACTACCGTTACAATAACAGCAAGGATGACATTTCGTCGTTTCAATCACTCTGCGCACTGCTCTGGCGTGGAGTGACACGCGCAAGGAAGTTGCACTTGCATCCGTCAAAAACGACAACGTTTAAGATGGCAGTGAACTGTCGCTCGAGGTTAGAACCCAAACTGAATCCCTACTATTTCGGGAACGTGATTCAGAGCATTCCCACACGTGCCAGCGTCGAGGACGTGTTGTGCAGGGATCTACGGTGGTGCGCGGAGGAGCTGAACAGGAGCGTAAGGGCGCACGACGACGCTATGGTGAGGATGCTCGTACAGGAGTGGGAGAGAGAGCCGAGGTGCTTCCCGCTGGGGAATGCCGACGGTGCATCGATAACGATGGGGAGCTCGCCAAGATTCCCAATGTACGAGAACGATTTTGGGTGGGGACGACCGGTGGCGGTGAGAAGCGGCGGCGGGAACAAATTTGACGGCAAGATATCGGCTTTTCCAGGGAGATTCGGAGGTGGGAGTGTCGATTTGGAAGTGATATTGGCGCCGGAGACGATGGTGGAGCTGGAATCCGACGAGGAGTTCATGCTTTACGCATCGAGTTCTTGGTGCAGTAGTTAGTGCTTGCTTTTGAGTTTTTCTAACAATGCTGAACTATTAAGTGATGCGCAACTTTTTAATACTTAGTTTTATTGGGTCTAAGCATCATATTAAAAAAATAGTAATTGACCTTTTGTAATTATCTATAGAAAAATTCCTATAGGTTAATTATACAAGGACAATTATTTGTTATTATGTTTATTAATTAAAATAAAATATATCAATTTAAAAATAATAATAATTATAAAAAATAAATTGTATATATATATTAATTTTTGATTAAAAAATGAGAGAATATAAAAACTTGCACTTAAATTTTTTCTATTAGCCAATTGAATATTAAATATCTGATTTTATTAGATCAAACATTTACAATATAAGTTAAAAATTATAATTTTAAGTCAAAGTAAAACTTTTTTATCTTAACCTTTGACGGTGATTTATTGGATTCACATAATCTCATTTTCTTGAGAGTAAATTATTATTTTAATTTTTGAAATATATAATTTATTTTAATTTAATTTATAAATTATAAAAATATTTAATTTAATTTTTAAAAAATATATTTGTCTCAATTTAATCCTTATGTATAAATATTGTATATATTCTTATATTTTAATTTAAAATTTTAAAAATTAAATTAAGACATAATATATCTTTTAAAAATTAAATTAAATATTTTTATAATTTAATGACTAAAATGAGATAAGTTATATATTTTAAATATTAAAATAATAATTTATTTTTTTCTTTATCGTTATTTGAATTTTGAAATCATTTTGTGAATAATTTAAATATACCATGGCTCAAACCTTATAAAATTATTTTTAATTCGTTGAGTCATAATTGGTTATTTAACTATATATTTTGTTTTTTAACTAATTTTCCCTATCTTGGAAAAAAAAAAAAACTTTGGGCTTGAGAAGAATTTGGATTGTCGTCTAAGAAAATAAAATGATGATATGATATGAGGAGAGAAATGAGTAAGGATCCTCCGAAACACTTGTAAAGTGGGAGGGGATAGATTGTTTTGTTTGTGTATTTTCTCTTTTTTATCTACTACTTTACATCTCTCCCACTTTACCTATAAAATATTTTTAGAGGGGCTTTTGCTGAGAGAGGTCATAGATAAAAAAATTGATTGGGTGATAATCTTCATTCATATATAATGAACACATTGGATTATATATAAATATATATATATCTTTCTTTTTATATCATTAGTTTGTTATTCTCTTACCTAAAATGGTCTTAATTCAAATTAAAAATATGAGCATTTTGTAAATATATATATATTTAATATAAATGATAAATTCATCAAATTTTAAACTGATACGTTATACTAAAATAAGATCATAAATTGTAATTAAAATACATTTAATATAATGCAAAATACATATATATGTATTACCATGAGAAAATGTCACATCATTTGAATATTTAATGCTTTATAAGAACTAAAATATTTGTATCTACTTTTATTTTTATGTGCTCATAATTATCATACATTAAAAATTTTGATATTTAATATTATATAGTAAAACTTAAATATATGCATAGAAAAGTGCATATATACATTAAATATTACAATATCAAATAATAATTATATGTATATTAAATTTGATCTTGAGAATCTCATATTAATTATATATTGGTATTCATAGAAATAAATTATTTAAATTAAAAATTTTATAGTTTATAAAAAATGTCATTTAAAAATCATGTATAGCATGAGAGCGATATTAGTTATGTGATAAAGATAAAGTTAAGATATGTGATTAATTCATTTGAACAAAAAAAAATGATGACATTTGTTTTCATTTATTTTAATTTTAATTACGTTTTTTAAAAAATATATATTAAACGTGAATCTCTATATATACATATTTAGTATACTAACTTTTATTTTTTTTTATATATACACACCATAGGTCCTAGTAAGTCGATCACTCCAAAACACAAAATGTATTCTTTTAATTAAGTCCTCCAAAAATTAAACCTTTTAATTTAGTTTTCTAAATTTTTTCTTTCAAATCGAAATAGTCTATCTCTTCTATTTACCAATCGAAAAGTTTACCTCATAAATATAATTATGAGCACTCTTAATCAAAATAAATATTTATCATGAAAACTCTAAAATTAAGAAAATTTTCAATATGAAAAATTCTAGTATGCACTCATAACACAGTCATAAATCATCACGTTATTACTCTCCATTCCGTATTGATTGGGCTTTGACCATCTCTTGTATTGCAAATTTGTACAGTTCTTAGCATTCAGTTTTCTGATGATCTCCCCGTTAAATTATACTTTATTAAAAATGAAGGTATTTTAATTGGTAAAAAACTTTTAAAAATTTTATTTTTAAAAAACTAAATTAAGACACAAATCAGTCAAGAAGTAGATCATTAATTTACTCTCCACTAATTTTGAATTTTGATTATTGATACCATGTGTCGTCGTAATTTCTTTAAACTTTTGCAAATGAAGACAAGACGGCGGCGTAAATTCAAAGGCAATTGCCTTCTATTCCAACGCTTCATAAAACGGAGCTTTCAACACGAAGACATGGAGAACGAGAGTTACTACTGTTTCTCTGCCTATCGGGAGCCTCCGCTCGATCTGTGGATTTCGCTTCAGTTACTGTAAGTTTTTTCGTTATATACTGCTTTTTGACGATTTAATCAAATCAGAATCTAAAACGACTTTTGGGATCTTTTTGTTCCGATCAGAGATTCTGAGGGTCTCCAGGATTCAGTTCGCATTCTTGACTTCCTGATTTGGAAGCTTTAATCTCATATTTGATCATCCCCAGAATTCAGAGATTCTACGTTTTGTTGGTCAATGTTGAGAATTTTTCTTGAAAAATAGCATCACAAAGCTAAGAGGAAACTGGATTTATCGAAGACAATGAGAAGGAGGCTGGTATTGAAGCATTCAATCGCTCTGGTGGGTATGCTGGTGTGTGTTAGTTGCCTTTTGATTGTGATTGTTACAATTCTTAAGCTTCCAGAGGCAACAACTAGAAATAGTGAAATGGGGTTTTACCACCCAACATTCAAATCCAGAAAAGTGCCTCAGAATTTCAAGTTAGGGAAGTTTGGAGAAATGATGATTGAGATGTTGCCCCAAGATCTTGCCTTTACCGTGTTTCTTCCTTCAGAGGAAGCTTTCAAGCGAGATTTACGTTTGTCAGTGACTGACAGCTTGAGACCAGAGAAATTTAACGATACCTATGCAATTCTCACTCGAATATTAGGATTTTCAGCTGTCCCTCTTGCACTTTCTTCAGTTGATGTACCACTTCATGAGCTTGTGTCCCATGATTCTTTATCTGGCTTTCAATTATATATAGCAAAAGACGTGGATGGAATGTTGGTAGTGAACAGGATTCGATCAGAAATGGTAGATATTAGAAAGAGGCAGATTGTTTTGCATATTATGGAGGGGGCTATTATGGATGCTGATTTTGAGCAATCTGTTCTGTCTGATGATACTGAGGAGGATTGACTGTACACATTTTTGGATATGTACTGCAATCAATTGATCATGGTAAAACAAGAAAAAAATTATTGGCCAAAGGGTCTTGACCCTTGAGTTCAATTTATGTCGGTGATCCTATCATCTCAGAATTCAGAATAGCTAGCTTATACCTGTTATATTACATTACAGAAGTTCTCAATTGGTTGGTTTTATCTGCTTAGACCCAAAGGGTTTTGAGTTCGATTTGTGCTGGTGATCCTTTTGTGATGTATTGTTATTCACCATACTGAGTAAGGTTTTTGGCTGTAATGTTTCAGGCACAGTAGTCACTTTTTAAATATAATCAAATTTTGTTTCTCACAGTTAGCTGCTTTGTAATTTTTAGGTTGATATTGTCTATTGTTTTTCCTCTAGATTATCTGTCTACAGAAGACTTAAACATCTTTTATTCTTAAATATCAGATTGAAAGGGCAGTACAAAAGTCTTACTAAGTACTAACAAGATAAAAATAAAATAAGCATTAAAAGTAACTATGTTTCTTGTAAATGATCGTGGTGATGAAGCAGTAGCCACATTATCATCTCAAAATTATAAAAAGAAGTCCTGAACAATTGCCTGTGACTAAAATCATTGAGGTGAGGTATTTTATTATCACATTTATTCAGGTTTCAGAGTAATAGATGCATAAAACTATTTTATAAAAGCTCTGCACTCTTGATCTGAGTTTTTTTTTTTTTTTTAAAAAAAAGAGTTGTGTAGTATCATTACTCTATGAGTTCCACACTTGACATGATTCAATAATGATCTAAATTTGGAAAAGTCCTAATCAGATTAACAGCAATAATATGTGATAGAAGGATGAGCACATCCTAACAAGAGATAGTGAAGATCAGACCATTACCACTTATTTGTTGTTAAAATCTGGTTTTGAACTGAACTGAGGGAGGTGAATCAATAGAAAGCCAAAGAATCTGCAATTACAGAGCAAAAAAATGAGAAATGAACCAACAAATGGCACGGTATCTCATGGTTTATGGAAGCTCTCCATCAATAAGAAGATCAAGGTCAATACTTATTTCTGTAACCCTTGCCCTTATTTAATTATATACATTCTGATATTCTCTAGTCCTTTCTTGACTAATCTTATGAATTTTAGATCCGTATATCTCATCCCACTCCTAGAAGTAATTATTTGCATTCTGATTTTCTCTACCCCTTGCTTAATCTGCCTTTTTCCTGCATGCATGTGGTCAGCACCAGACCACTGTCTTCTTAATATCCAAGTCCATTCTTTTATAATTAAACAAAAATATTAATTTTTATTTATTATCTTTGAATAATGACAATGAATGACATTTAGGTACCATGTTCAGTTCAATTTTGTTCGTGTGCCTAAATGATTCTTGAGCTAACGAGACTCCCAAGCATATTATATCTAAGTGTAATCCAAGAGTATGCTAAGGCAGACAAAAACCAAGTTGAATGAGCAGGCAGAGAAGCTAAATGTCAGTAACAATATTGTTCTTTTAAAACTTCCATCCTCTACTCCTATTTATGCTAAACCTAACTTCACAAAGTAACAATAATGAATTTTTTTAAATAGCCTACTAGAAGATTCACATCCTGTTTACATGAAGCTCAAGCGCAAATCTAATGGTGGGTGTTCCAATTCCTCCCCCATTGTGTATGAAAACATAGTACTATGATCCCTGCATTCATTTGCTTGCATTCTCAGTTTCTCTGGTTCCGATTCACCAAAGGATTTCAACGGGAAGAGTTGAAGAGTCTCCATCACTCTCTCTGGCTCTGACACATGATTCATCTCTGCAAAATCTGGCAAAAGAATCACTTTTTAGGAAATGGGTCAAACTCAAGCATATAATTAGACCATCAGAAGCTAAAAAAAAGCTGACTGATGGTTTGTGTTATGACCGAATAGCAAGATATGAAATCTAATGCAGCCTTATTTATGAACTAGCTTATAGAGTACGAGTGTTCCAAAAGATCATATTAGATTGAAGAAGACTTTACGTGGTTTTTACATGTCAGATAGCTAAACTAGTACTTACTCCGCGAGGAAGACGAATCAATGAGAGAGCTTTGGCGACGAATATTAGTGAGATCCCTATCATGGAAGATTTTGCGACGCTTCTGTCTTTCCCTGGCCTTATGGTTCTGAAACCAGTAGAACACGTTCTTGCTCTCAATCTTTCCATAAAAGCTAAGCTGAGTGGAGATCGTTTGAATCTGATCAGTACTTGGAGTTCTGAGTCCAGACCTGAAGAGTTGAGTAAGAAGCTTCACCTGCTCTGTTGTGGGATTCCAACGCCCACACTTAGTCCCACTACTCCCACTATTGCCATTATTCCCATTATTACTACCATTTCCTGCTCTAATACAAAACCCTGACATCATCTCCTCCTGCATATTTCACTTCCTCTGATTATTCAACTTTAGCCTCTGAGCTTCTCTGAGTCCGTGTTTGTGTGTGTGAGTGGGCATGTATAAGTAAATATATACCATAACTGAATAATCTAATGCCAAAATCTTTGTCTCTTTTCTTCTTATCTTTCTTTTGTCTTTCTCTTGTCGGGTATCACAGATGATTAGTCCTACCTATCTGTTCATCATTTTCTGCCTGCTTTGGATTTAGGGAAAGCGAGATTGAACTATAAATATATGTTGAGCTGCTTTTTGTGCACAAAAAGGAACAGAAAGATAAAGACATGCACAAAAGCAGCCTGTGTTCATTGTTCAACGTTTGGATCACCCTTGATGTGTGTTGGGCAGAGTAATCAGATAAATGTAGTTCAATGAATTAAACCAAAGTTGGTGTTTAAAAAGCAGTTCAAAAGGAATATGTGAAAGTCAAAGTTGCACATTATCTGATATATGTTGGACGGTTGTGATTGCAGCAGGAGAATGTGAGAGAGTAGGGACAATGAGTTAGGTTGACTTTGGGTTCATGGAAGATATCTTCTTTTTAAGGTAAGTGGGAACATAAAGTAGGAGACAGAAAGGGAAGCCACTTGGCTTATCTTATGTTATCTGCTGATTGTCCTTCAAATAAGGGGCTCAAGCTCAACACGTTTTGTTTTGATTAGTGTGAATAATGGTCATGGGAATGAGGTAAAAGTAAAACCACATTTTGAGACTGAATTGTTCTTACAATTATCTTTCTGCCAAACAGTAATTTCTAGCTTGTGGGTTTTGAACTCACAATATAGCAATATAATATATGAAGTTATTTAGTAAAAAGTTGTTCATACTATTATAATATGAAGTAAGTACAAGGAGCACTTGGAGCAATTTCCAAGGATGTTATAGGATGACGAGTGTTATATTGTCTGTTCGTACTTGGCACAAAGGCTTGCCTCTTCTAACTTCAAGATGTTTTGGACTCAAGCTGTTAACTCAATTGTATAAGAAAAAACTTTTACTGAAAAAATTATACTCTTATTATGGAACATCTATCATTTGAAATTAGATAAGTAATCTAATAAATTTGTAGATATTGTGATTTTGAAAAAAAAAAAAAAAGAAAAGCTAAGATGCGTGCGGCAATGAAGCCTAATAGTCCAAATTTGAATAAAGGAGGCAGCTCCAGAATATCAGCTTTTTAAAAAATTATTGGTGACCACTGTCCATTAATTAATGAAGCAACCGATCAGGCAGCCTAACTTTGAAGCCATCCGAATCCTCCTATCAAACACACCCAAGAAGACAAATGAATTAATGATGCAATATATATAGTACTGGAAAAGCAAGAGAAGATGAAATATTATTAGATGAGCGAAGAGCTAGAGGAGTTGGATAAACCAGTGTATGAAACAAAAACATGTTAGATTTAAAATAATATAAAATATGACATGATAGGGTATAATATATATAACTTTTTTAATAGTAGTGATATTCTTTTTAAAAATACAAATGATTTTATTTTATATTTTAAATATTTTAAATGAGATTAAAATATATTATATTTTCAAACTTTGTATTAGTTGTGAAGTTTATTCTAAATCTTTACATTGTCTATTACATTAACAAAAATAATTATATCACAATCCACGTTAAATTTTTATTGATATGATAAATGAACTATATTAAAATTTTGAATAAAATTGACATCAATTATAAATTTTGAAAATAAAATTTACAAGGATTGAAAAAAACTTCTTTTTTTTTTCTTAAAATGAATGTCCAACTCTATATTCTCTTCCTCTCACTTTTATATCTTTTTTATTCTAACAAATCCTTCTAAAATCTTTACTTTTTTGTGGTCGAATTCCAAAATATTCACTAGAGTAACATTGAGGATAGACAGATAAATTCACTTAAAAAAAAAATACTTAACTGAAATTTTGGTTAACAACAAAGTTATTAGACTTTTTAAATATTGGCTCATGAAAGTTGTTTCAAATTTAACACTCTAATTTTGATTATTTTCTTGGATATATTTTCATAAGAAAGTTTTTTTTATCTATTGTAAGTTATTTTTTGTCTTCTTGTTTTTCTTTTTTGTTTTTTTTTCTTTCTTTTCGTAATAAATTTTTTTAGATAAACTGTTATAAAAAAACTAATATTTAATTGAAGCAAAGTTTTAAAAAAGTTTGAATCAAGAAATTTATCAGAGAAAACATACTAGTTATAGAGTAGAAAGAAAATAACCTAATTATTTTAAAGTGAGCAGAAAATGAAGACGAAGGTGGATTTTCAATTTAAGATATAGGATTTTGAGATTTAAACTGGTTAAATAAATATACAAAAAAAATTTTGTCCTCAAAGTTCGGTGACACTATCAACTTTATTTTCAAATTGTACAATTGTTGTCAATTACTTCTTAAATTCTAGTTTCGTTCATTTGTTATATCAATAAAATTTTCAAGTAAATTATCACATATTAAAATTTTATTCATATAATGAAAAATATTGTTTGAGATAAAATCGATAGTAATACAAAAGTTCGAAAACACAATTAATAAAAAATTATAAAAATACTTTTGTATTGTGACAATGTTAGTATAGAAAATGTATCAAATATATGAAATGCATAGAAAATGCGTAGAGAGAAAGTGAGAGATACGAGAAAGTACACAGGCGTGAAATCTAGGACGCTTCCACCGCTACTACTACTCCGTATGATCCGTGTCTTTTTCACTTTGTTGTCTCCCCCACCTTTGTCTCTTCCCTTGCTTTTTCTGGGAGTACCTAAGTTACCTATCCACCACTATCACCATGCGCGACAAAAAGCAAGTTAACCATTTCTTATTAACATTAAAATATAGTGAATCCACTCCCATTATTTTGTGCTTATTACATTAATACAGACAGACACAGATACACACATATAGCAGACTATGCAAAACATTCCGGAGAGCCAATCATAAGCAAGCAGGGCCCAACCACCACTTCTGCTCTCTCACTCCTTCATCTTTCATGTCATCACTTTACTTGCAGCATTCATTATTTAATCAAGAATTTGGCTCCGTATTCTATACTATCTAACCCTTTACTATAAGAAAATTAACATTATTCATATGTTGATGATATTTACCAAGTAAGCTTACACCTCATTTTCATTAATTGTAGTTGTATCGCAAATAGATATATATAAATAAGCAACATTGTTTGGCTGAATTCGCTCAAATTGTTTATGCAATACAGCCTCACCTAATAAGAATATGCATAAAAGCATGATAGAATAGTGTAAACTGCCTCTAACGCTGTGGACAAAATCCAAAATTAGTACTGAGGATCTGGTCCTGCAAATCCATGCCTCTCTTTCTGGCTTTTTACCTATCTATCTATCTATATAATTCTAAAAGAAGCTTCAATATCTATATATCTAACCCTAGCAATTCCAACGAGGGAAATTGCATGAAGCTATTAAATGAGAAGGTTGTTTTACAATGAGAATGAAGCAAAGTGTTTATAGATGGCCTTTTGGATTTGGCAATCAGTATCTTTAGTACAATCAGGCATCATTTTGCTTAACTCCACAACCCTTATAATTTTTTATAATTAAGTTGCAATTCATGAATTGCTTCACGTTTTGTACTGCAAGAATGACATGCCTTTAAACTAGCTTTGAAGAAGTCCAATAGGAGATAGTACATATCTATATTATAATAATTTTAGATTTTTTAGTTATTAGTTTTTAAAATTATATATTATATAATATAAAAAATAAAATAAATTATATGAAAAAAGGAGAGGAAAGAGAGAAAGTAAAAATAATAAAAAATTATAATGAATAAAAAACTAAATAATTTTTTATTATTTAATTAATTATTTTAAAATATATTAATTATTATTTTATATTATAGATCAAAAAATTAAAAAAAAAATGCACTTTTGTGCATTTATGCATGTTTGTGAAGGTTTCTTGACAGGTTCTAGCAAAAATATTCAGTGAAATGCATGAAGTAATCTAACAAAAGATGGTTAATCTAAACTTGAAGTTAATTTGTCCATGAAAATACTTATTCCTTTGTCATATCTAGACAAAAGGTTCCCATACAAACAAGCCTTGTATTAAATGAGTGACTTTGAGTTTTAACTAATGATCATTGATCCATATTACTTCTTTCAAGGGAAAAATATTTTTTCAGTTTCTAAAAGATAATGAACTAATGATAAAGTTCCTAAATCTTTATAATATATAAGTAAATCCTTGAACGATGTTAAATGTCAACCAATTGGTCATTTTTTATGAACCTTTAGTGGCGTTCAATGGAGAAAGAATAGACAGGTTAACTATTTAAGAATATTCAGATACTAAATCACTAATCAATCTTTCGGACACTATATATATGTTAGGATTCATTCTTTAAATCCGATTCAAATGGACGACAGTCAACAGGTGGTGAAATACATGGAAGATTATGAGTGTGACGGATAAAATAAATTTTGCTTAGGTAAATAAAAAATACAAATACTACTTTCAACTTTGATTTGCAGACACTTTAATTCCGAGATTTTTTTAGAAAAACAAAAATTTTAATCATATCCTTTTAAAATTTAAACCTTACAAGTTACAACCCTTCAGTTTCACTTCATTTTTGCGTTGGTCAACATGCTATTCAAATTAATGGAAATTCTAGACTACAATAATTAATGATCACGTGTCACGTTATATATTAAAATCCAAAATAACATCAACTTTAAGTAGATTATTGGCACATGAACAACATGGTTCGATTCGTAACTAAATTATTTTCAATTTTAAGGTTAAATGTTATTCCCAAAAATCAAATTGAAATTTATAAACCGTCACTAAATACCTTCTCGTTTCATTCGTTTTATGTACATTACTTTAATAAAAATTACAACTAAAAAATATCCTTTCTCCTTGCATGCGTAACAAGATTTCGATCAAACAAGACTCCCTGATCCCTAATTAAATCATGCTTAGTGTTTATAAAGTACATTGAACAGTTAACGACCCAATCAGTTAACAGGCTAAGACATTGCGGTCTCACGGTAGGATTGAGAAGATTTGGCTCAATTTCTTTCATAGATAAAAGATTACATTACGAGTGAACTTCTACAATGTAAATTGGATAAAATTATGATAAACCTATGAATAACAAAACTCACAAAAAAAACGAAAAAAAAAAAACAAAATAAATAAAGAACAAAATCGACATGTTCTAGCAAATAAGTAAAAGGAAAATTCCATCAGCAAACTTGCCTTGGATAATGGACTGACAAGAATCACAGAATCTGAGCAGCTGTGTTGAGTTTCTCGGCCAAGCTAAGCTGTGTCCTGGTAATACTTGATAAATATAGCAAGAGCAAATGATCCTGAAAGGAATAGAACACAATCAGTCAAACAAAACTATGACCAGCGAGCTGAGCTGTACCCATAAACCAACATAACAAAAGATCAGCTTCTGAAGCTGAAGGGGGTTTGTGTATTGTTTTGGGCAATGGCAAATGAACGAAATGGTTTTAATTCTAATATACCTGCAAGCTGTCATTCACAAGCTTATCAAAAGCTGAAGGGGGCAATTTCGGAAGGGAACCTACAGCATCTGATATAAATCTCCCAACGCTGTTGTCTGGAGCAACACGCTCTTCCTGAGATGAAAATGTATATAATTATTTTATTAAAAAAATAACAGAATATGTGACAATAATATTTATAGAAGACAATGTTAACATACCACAACATCATCAACGTATTTGTAGATGTCATCAATCAAGGCTAGTAGACGTTCCATTGATGTTTCCATCCCTTCTAAATCATTTGGGATTTTGTCAACAGTGGTTGCCTTCAGTGTATCAACTGCCATCACCAGGAACAAGAAGCAATCAAAATAAATTCATTCCAATTATTAAAAATAAAAAAACAAAATCTCTGGTTCCATTATAGTTAACTCAAAGGTAAGTAAGCTTAAACAACATGAGAACATTTCTGAGCTAAAAGTTAACAGTAAATAGGAATTAAATCACATGTTGGTGATGAACAAGGAGCAACAACCAATAAATAAATAAAGATCTTTTACGAATACAATTTAAACTTAGGAAAAATATAAGGCATGTAAAGTTGCTAATAAGGAGATATGTGTCACTGCCTCGAGCAACAATGTGTTAAGTATATATCAACCAATAACTGCACCTTAATCCATTTTCTTAATGGAAGTCAATAACTCGAATTATAACTGAAACATTGCGTATTCATTATTTGCAGGTATTGACATAAATAATGACTTAATAAGATGTACCACAAAATCAAAAAGGAAGACAAAAAAGAGGAAATAGTCAGATTCAGTGCTTGAGAAAATTTCAAGCATTCTTTTCCTTGGTCATCAACTAAGAACATTCCAAAATATTTCATATCAATAAAGATTTTCCTTCAGGCATACCATATTATAATATATCAGCCACTGAAGTAAAAGATGATGTTCTTCTAAACTAAAGTACTACTCCGTGCAGATGCATTCATGAATCAATGAGAGAAAGCATTAGGGACCTCCACATGAGAGAGAATGGGCAAGTGTTTATTAAGAAAACAGAAGGAGATGTATAAAGTTGTAGTCCAAACAAAACATACATCCAATTCGCTCGGCTTCAACCATGCGAAGATCCAGAGGAATTTCTTGAAATTGAGCAGCAATTTGCCGGTCTCCAAGAGATAAATTGTTTGATACATATGCTTTTATGGTTCCCTCTCCACTGGTGAATCCTGTATCAACCGTCAAATGTATAGGATTCGGTACTTCTCGAGAATAAAATTCATGGATTAATGCACTACCGCCAGTCACTCCAAGACCAGTTGAATACCTGCATAAATTAACCAAGTTAGCATTATTGTTTATCCCAAAAGATATAAGAATAAGATACTGACATAGATTAAAACAAATAGAGGATAAGGATGCCACAAAAGAAATAAGAAACAGATGAGATAAATAAGCTGAAAAAATGCTCTCTTTACCCCAAAAGATAGAAGATACTGATATAGATTAAAGAAGACAGAGGATAAGGATACCACAAAAGAAATAAGAAACAGAAGAGATAAATAAGCTGAAAAATGCTCTCTAATCCCTTTCCATAATAGACAGAGAAGTATGTCAAGAAATCAATACTATCTTATAAAAGTTGTGAATGAAAAATACAACTATGTGAAAAGTTCTTGTACTCCACTCCATACAAGTGGATTACATCCCCATAAAGAAAATTCACTTTCATAGAACATAGTCAGCATTTAAAACCTTAGCCAAAAGGATTTCAAAGACTTCTTGACACAAACTTCTAAGACCTCATTAGCTGCCTAGTAATTCAGAAATTCTTTGAAACTCTCCCATGAGGATACTATTATGTAGCACTTGATTCTTAAGAAATAAATACAAAATATTATGCAGTTTATAAACATTGAACTTACCACCCAACTATGACTTCCTTTGGATTCACTTTTTGGTGGGATATTAACATATTATGGTGGTACTCAATATCCAAAGCAACCTGTTAACATTAATATAAAAATTAGAAAGGAAAGATATTTAATTCAGAAGAACACAACCGTTGAAAGGAAAAGATTTTTAACAGGTCACATATAAAATTAATTACATAGTCAGCCAACACATGAATTATCCACTACCATCCACATTTTAAATCAAAACAAGCCTGTGAACACAAATATCTTATTTTCATTCACAAATATATAAAGTTTGGCCATCCTAATATCACAGATGAGAGATTCTTAGGTACAAAGAATGTACCAACTCATTTGTGCATAATATTCAACCAAGTCTTCTTACTTTACATTGATGGGCTCACATACTATGAAAAAGTAAGAAGAATTGGTTGAATATTAGAGGTTAATGCACAAATTACGTGGTACAATAAATGTATCTTAGAATTTTTCTCATGCAGATTCCTCATCTATCCTAAATGAAGAAACCTCATCAGTTTTGAAAAAATTAACTCACCACCAACCAATTCTTAGGGAGGGAACAAGCTGCCAATAAATATAACTCCTTTACAACTCATATTATAACATCTGACATTCTAATTTTATGACAAAATGGTCATTTTTGGATCATCCAAGAGAAGTGTTATACAGTCCAACTCCTCATCAAGTTATGATACATATGTAACATTTCACTTAAATTCAACAACAACAACAACAAAAAAAGCGTTTTCCCACGAAGAAAGATCGGCTATTTCATTTAAGTTCAACAAACTGGATAAATATTACAAATCCTATAGCATTCATATATTCACACTATCTTTAGTTAATATAAATAGATGACAATAGTACATAAGGAGCCAAAAGACAATTGGGCAGAAAAGCCTTTCAGAGCATCTATGAAGAATCGGTACTTCTAAACTCATGCTGTATCTGTGACTCGTTGGGTACTCTTTGGTACTCCAAAATATGTGTTATCTAGTAATTTTTTATAGAAAAAAAGGTTTGATTTCAGTGCTGATAATCTCCAACTTGGCCAATCCAGATATACCAAGTGCATATTAAATAAATTGTAAGTGTACCTACAAACTTTAACTCTTAATCTTAAATATATGAAATTAACTATTATTATCTCAACAATTATAAGAAAAACTAATACATACTTCCATATTATATCATGGCTGACTATATTAGAGTTATATGGATTTTAAGATCATATTGACAAACTTACATTACTATTTTGATCGATTATATATGATTGAAGGCTCATTATCTATTCTTATTGTTGCAACAATTATCATATATTATAAGATATTATTTATTTATTAAGCATATATTGTCATGACCATACCCTATATTTTGAAAACTTGAAATATCATATATTATAAGTGTACGCGTTTAGTCTCGTAATAACATTAGATGTTCAAATCAAGTGAGCATCCTCTTACAAGTTTAAAATGCCAGTGTATGCGTAAAATCTAACCAATGTAACAGAATTCACTCCAAGGGGCATAAATTAATAGAAGGACAGATCACGGGGAGCAATAGCTTAAAGCCCAGGCCAAGGAAAAGGAAACTGAAAATGGAACTTACGATGATTTCGTTTTGACTGGGGAAAATCAAACAGTAGATAATTACAGCTAGACATTCTGCTAATCTAAATAACACAAAATACGAAACGAGCAAAAACTTCGTTGTCCCAGATCTAAATATGGAACTAGCCTCTACAATTTCGTATAAAGGACCGCCAAATATCGGCGGCAAATAAATTTGAACTTCCAGCTTTCAACCAACAAGAAATCGAACAACAGAAAAACTCAAATCCAGGAATAACGAGTATTAACATTTAAAAGATTAGAAATAAACTATAAAATTGCCAATAATTACTACAAAAGGTTGATGTCAAATGTGCGGACCTGATCTAGGGACTCACTGTGGGGAACAGCATAGGAGTTGCGGATATAAACGGTTCCATCGGGCAAGACGGAGCCAAGTAGTGTTCCGATGACACGCTCCGCTTGGTCAGGACGTCGGACATAGCAGTCGCAGATGTTGAAGATAACCAGAGGGTGGACCTTCGCGGATAAGCTCTGCGAAGAGGCAGAGAACTGTAAAACCGTGCGCTCACTCGCCGCCATGCTGGGAGCTTCGACTCTGCAGGTTCACTACACCAAACAAGGCGTGCGAGGAAGAGAGCACAAGGACAACGAGATCGCTGGTGACACCGTCGATGCTAGGGTTTTAGACATGGGCTGAACGGGTACTTACAATTTCAATGAAATTGATGCCCAAAAAGTGAGACCCACAGGCCCAAATGAATGTTCATTTTTCTTTTTCTTCTTTTTTTTTTTCATTTTCTTTTCCTCCTTAAAAATAAATAGTTAGTACTTTTTTTCTATCTAGCAGCTATTTATTTCAAAAGTTATATTATCATTGTTATTTTAAATATATATGTAATATATAAAATCTTACAGAAGAAGAGAATGACATTACTAATTTTAATTCTTTACCTACCAATTACTTACATTGAATATGATTATGAGACTAGGAAGTGTTTTTCTCATAGTTTATAAATAATTTAATTTTACCAAGATGAGTTAAATTCTATTGTATTCGTAAGTATAGGTAATTAATTCTATTGATATTAATAATATAAGATTTGATAATGCCAATCAATGGAAAGCAACATTAAATAAAGGCAAATAATTCAGAAAGATGATTTAAACTTCTTTCTTCTATCGTATTAATAATTACTACCTAAAATATTATAAATATGAGGCTCTCCTGTGTATTCAAATACGCAATTACTCTATTACTTTATGCATACGCTTGATTTATAATTCTTTTGCTCACTTAAGTATTAAAAATACAGTCGGAGGGTCATCTTTTCTTCTAAATTCTTTGTTATGTGTAAGTCATTGTTTTCCGGCCGCTATTTCAAGACCAAAGTGAAATGTATTTCATTCATTCGAATTTAACAGGCAAAGTGAAATCATGCCGAGTTTCTTATGATATTTGAACTAAGTAAACCACGTATGAGACCACCAGTGGCTGAGCAACAGTTAATACCATTACTTCTTAATAACACGTCACATGTTAATATTTAAAATATAACTAAAGTAGTCCCCAAAAAAATACTAATTAATATTAATTAGTTCTTATATCAAAATTTTAACAATAACTTAACATCATATATCCAAGTAAACTTAAATCTAAAAAATTTATTCGTAACATTATAAAAGAATGTAGGAAATTATTAATACTAATTATTTTTAAGGACTATTTTATATATCTTCTAAATATTAATGTTATCACACCCACGATTCTATTAAGGATTAACAATAGGGACTAATTGATTGATTTTCAAGAACATCGAAGAATTAAATGGAATATTAATATTGATTGATTTACAATAAATATTCAATGGGTTGGATCAACCCACTCAAACCAAACCATTATTCCTTTTTGAATAAAATTTGGTACTTGAAGCCATTACATGGAGACTTTCTATTATAGTATTACAGATGATAGAATTAGAAAGCTTGAGAAGAGATTAAGCTCAAAACTATTACATGGAATCAAAGATATAATACTAAAATGGAAACAGACACTAAAAAGAACTTTTAATGGCCCGAGTGAAAAAAAGTAGGAGAAAACAATTGCCAAGATTTATTATATTAACACTCAACTCAAACCGCACTAATCCATTTAATTTTGATTTGGCTTAGTTCAGGTTTCCCAATTAAATTGCACCGAAATGAACCGAACCCAATTTGATTTCAATTAATTGGTTTAAGTGAAATCAAATATTTATCTTGAACCAACTGACCCATGTGCACAACCCACTAAAAGAAATACTTTTCCCTGTAATTGTTAAATCTAAACCAAACCAAAAAAAAGTGGAACAAATCACTATGTAAAAAAGGGTGACAAATCGTTTCACCTACATTTCTCCTAATAAGTGACAGTGAAATGAACTGTGGAATATGATGACACATTGAGACAGTAAGTCTAGACGTATCCCGTTAGATATAGCACCATATTCCTTATAAAGTTATGTTGCCCCATTGCCTGGTGAGAAATGTATCATTACTGAATACTAGTTTATCACTCGTTGTTAGAGTCAATATTTTGTAGTTTTTTCTTTCCATTTCAATTCATTTTCACTGATTTTAGTCAAGTATGAGTAGTTCTTATTGTATATTTTAATTCTCCAAGTCTATCTCAGGTTTGAACGTTTTTCTATAAATTTTAAGTGAAGTTAAAATAAGGAGTATCCATGTTTTAAATTATAAATCTGATGCAAAATTTTTACAGCTCAACTTTTTATTTTAAAATACACGTGCTTCTTTCTTCTGTAGCATTTTATGTGCATTTTGGGCAAAGAGAAGAGGGTTTCAAAGTAACATGTGACTGGGAAGTAAGCCTAAGACAGTTATACGGAAGGAGGATGCGATCCTTGATGAGATTTTCACCATTAGAGTGTTTTCATTTCCTTCTTCTTGGTTTTCATATGCTTCTTCATATTCTTCTTCGGCACTTTTTTTAGGACCTTAGAGAGAGAAAGAATGAACTAGAGGAGAGAGAGATAATGTTACAGTTTAAATTTCCATATTCGCTTGAGTTGAAGACTTATTTTGAGACTTCTTTGGATTCCTTCATGAGTATAAGTGACTAAGCTCTCGTCCCAACTAAGAGAATCTATTTTAGGACTAGCATTGAGCTTTGAGCTGTGAGATTAGGGATTTTAAATTTTTATTTTTTCTCCACAGTATTCTCTAATCTCATATTTGAATTTTTGGTATTTTCTTAATGTATAAATGATTTGGCCATTTATATATATGCTTGATAATTCTTAACTAATCAAACTCGATCTCTAAATTCATAATTTTTTGAATGAGTTGATATAAGCAACAATTGATATAAGGAAGATATATTCTTGAATTAAAGGATTAGATAATAGTATTTTTAAAATTTGAACTTCTTGAATTTACTATTCTGTATTAGTATTTTCTCTATAATTTTAATGTTGTTAGTTGAATTAATTTTAGGAACGTTTTCTAAATCTTAAACTAATTAGAGTACATTAATAAATCTTTCTTAATCCACTAAATAAAAGAGAATTATAGTGATTAATATAGTGTGATCATTATAACCGATATGCTATCAAAAAATATAATTAGTTGAATTGACTAGTAGCTTAATAAGGTTATAGATTATAAAGATTTTCGTTGAAATTTTATTATTGGTTTAAGTCTTCTTTTTTATTATTTTTGAGTACCAGGTGTCCACACTTTATATTTTTTTGCTTTGTTTTATTGTTTACTGGTTTACTCTAAGTCTTAGTTTACAATTTATTTCACTAAACTAATTGATTGATTTAATTTTAATTAATTTCAATCCTTTTCCAAACAATATCTTTTTATTTCTTGTTAATCTTTCTTGTGTCACTGATTGTTTGAAGAAAAAAAATCTCCCATGCTATGTACAAATTCACATTTAAGATAAATTTTATTTCTTTGTTTTGCTCATACTAAAATATGAAAATGAAGTTGTTAGTATAAATGTAGTGTATATATTATTCTAATGAAACATCACTTTGGTCTGCACTCTACAGTTTACACTTTGAGGTTCTACCATCTGCCATCCGAATCTTTTCTAATCAAATTGTGGCAAGCCTACATTTCATGGTGGGGCTAAATCAAGAATATAATTCTGTATCAACCTTTTTTTTTTGCAAAAATAAAAAATTCGATGTAATAAACTAATAATTATAAAAGTTCGAGATAATGTTTAAATTTCCATGTCATCACGAACCCATATTAAAAAAATAATAATGAGACTAGAATATTATCAGAAATCATTATTAATTGAGTTTGACACCTGGATGTGCATTATTGATGAAGCAAATGAGGAAAAAAGTGTGGACCAAAAGTTTGGTAGCATCAGCCACACTTAACGTAAAGCCTAATCTACCTAGCAATGGAATACTCTCGGAAAAAGAAGAAGATGACAAATTATTATTATTAATTTTCTTTTTTGAGTTTGACAAATTCACAATCACTGTCATACGTGGTGGCCCACACACATGGGGTTGGGCCTTCTTCCAAGTTTAAAAGCAGAGGAAAACTGGCCCATGACGCAACATGCAGTACCTAATAATAACTCGGCTTGATTTTACATCCTTTACATATTACAAATAAGTTGAAAAATAAAAACAGGATAAATACTAAAAATAAAACCCACAAACTCGGCTTGATTTTGATAAGCATATCATGATTGAAGATCATACACTGTGCGATCACATCACTTGGACTTGAAAGGAATGGCCCTGATTACCACGACGTGGTACAGAGCTGCTAGCGCTGCTCCAATGAATGGTCCCACCCAGAAAATCCACTGCAAAGATCGATCAAACGGTTGTCATTCAGCCACGCGTGCAACAAACAATAGAAGAAAGAAAAAGAAGAATCGAGATCAGAAAACGGAAAACTCACGTGCTCATCCCAGCCAAGGTCCTTGTTGAAGATGATGGCGGCTCCGAGACTGCGAGCTGGGTTGATGCCGGTTCCAGTGATGGGGATGGTGGCCAAGTGCACCAAAAACACAGCGAACCCAATTGGCAATGGTGCCAAAATCTGATCATTCATGATTTCATTCACATATAAGAAAAATTAATTCTTTATATTTATTTATTTTTTATAACTGAAAATTTTAATTTGTTAATCGCGTGGGTGGCTTACAGGGACGTGGGAGTCTCGGGCGCTACGCTTGGCATCGGTGGCTGAGAAGACGGTGTAGACAAGAACGAAGGTGCCAACAATCTCAGCGCCGAGGCCGTCGC
The DNA here is from genome assembly GCA_031216115.1 of Senna siamea. Lineage (NCBI taxonomy): Eukaryota > Viridiplantae > Streptophyta > Magnoliopsida > Fabales > Fabaceae > Senna > Senna siamea. The sequence goes on along the minus strand of CM062367.1, from coordinate 10,282,811 downwards.
CTTTGGTGTAACCGGGATGCACATAATTGGCACCGCCGCCTAAAGTGCCGTATAATCTCTTGCCCTCGAAACCCTTCACCACACCCGCACCACAGATCGCACCCAGGCACTGCATCACCATGTAGAAAACTGCCCTTGGGAGCGACAGTTTCCTCGCCAAAAACAACCCGAATGTCACTGCTGGGTTAATGTGACCACCTGCCAAAAGATCATACTGCCAAATGATATAGTTTCTATTTGAGATGATCAACGGCCCGTCTAACTCAGTCGGTAGAGCGCAAGGCTCTTAACCTTGTGGTCGTGGGTTCCAGCCCCACGGTGGGCGTTCTTGTTTTGATTTTTTTAAAGAGAAATAAATATATATATGTAGTTATGATTTTGAACCTGAGATGCCAGCAGTGCAGTAGACGAGGGCGAAGATCATGCCACCAAAAGCCCAAGCGATTCCTTGAATTCCAACGGTTTTGCACTTGCTATCGGCTCTGCTAACGCCCATCACTGTCAAGATGGTTATGTAGAGGAAGAGAAAAGTGGCAACGAACTCGGCTATCCCGGCTCTGTAGAAGGACCATGAGGTGAGCTCAGATAGCTCGATCAGCGGCGCCGGTGGTGGCTCCTGGTAGTCCTTGCCGTCGTCTTGGCTCTGAGCCGTGGTGCCGATCGGCTGCCGCTCCGGAAACTTGTTGGCTCCCAACGACACATCTTGCTCCTTTCCCTCCATTTTCTATGCTCGTGTCTTCGCTTCTCGAGGATTGCGGTGATGAGTGATGAGAGTGATGAAACCACGAGTAGTTCAGTTACGGATTTTATAATCACAATGAGAATGAAGTGGAGGAAGGAAGGACGAGAGGTGGTGGGGTCCACGGGGCGTAAAAAATTGAACTTAATTTCTTATCTTTTGGCCGTCCTATGGTTTTCTGGTTTATTCATGAATTTAATGGACAATGACTTAGTTGGCTTATTAGGATTGGTCCAAGAAATAATGGGGACTTTGCCAGCTGGCAGGATTCTAACCACTCATACGAGACCGACCATGTTCTGCACAGCACAGGAACAGGATTGATTGGATTGATTTCTTTCGGGTGAGTGAGCTGTTTTTTCTTCATTGCTACAAAATATCACGTTAAACTCGCGCCTATTACCGGGACACGTGTCGTCTACTTGTAGCATCATGCAAGGAGGCACAACAATAACGAAGCTACACGTAAGTGCCAAATTTTAGTAATAATGGATCGTCGTTAAAAATTCTGAACGTATTACCAGAGATAATGCAGTAAGTAATAAGAAGATGGGATATTCGTGTAGTATTATGAAATAATTGGCATACCAATCGTTCTAGGATAAAAATGAGCGTATTCAATAGAATATAATTCTTTTCAGTTATTATATATTCTCCACAATTATACATATAATGTTAAAATTATAGCTTAATTAAATAGCTAATCAACATCTTGAAAGCCAACTGTCAAAAGATTACACTTGTAATACTTGTGTCTGATGTCATGAATGAACCTTAATAATTAATATATGCCATGGAGATAATTAATTATAAATGCAAAGTCGTCTTTCATTATTAGAGAATCGGCTTCATACATAAATAAACTTCATTTTCTTAATCAATTTTGTTTACAAAACATTATTGAAACATTATCACCTATAAAAATTTACCTATGAGAAATCCAAAACATGATCGGAACAATATTGGCATCACCCAATATTAACTATCACTCTTAATTGTAATATTGAATAAGACAATGATTAAGTGTACAATTGTTTGCCAAAAAGGAAGGGGAATTTTCAAAAATATAATTGGGATGGATATATATGATTATATAAAATGATGTTACCTGATATGAAATAGTTTAATTGATTGATTATTATGAGTGACTTGTCTGGATAACAATAACAAAAAACAAAAGGCTCAACGGTTCAATATTGATATCACCAATTTGAATGAGGAGAATCTTTGTGCGTTCTCTTCGTCATTCTGTTCTGGCAAACATCACAAGGTGTCAAGGGGAGGCATGATTGTCCATGTCGGAGTTAGGTATCATGGCCCCGGCCCCCTGGCCCCTGCTCTTCCTTATAAGTATAATTATGATTAAATTAATAGTTTTGTTTCTAATTTTTTTAATTTAGTTCTTTAAATTTGTTTTCATCCGTATTAAAATGATATTTCTTTAAATATATATGAATCTAAGTGATTGTTAACTTATGATATAAATTGATTATAATTTAAATATATTTGATAATATATTCATATGTTATATAATTATTTTTTTATTAATAATTTAGATGTTAAATTGTGAGATAACATTAATTAAAAGTTTACAATTTTAAATTTTAAAAATAAAATTAAAAATGAATATTAAATTTGAGTACATAAAAAATAATTTTTTCATAAAAGTAATAATAAGTGAATGGAAAACTCAACAGTATAAGATTGAATATATATATATTATTTTTGATAGATATCTTTTAATTAAAGATAATGTTATTCAAATTATTGTTAGATATTAAATGAGATTACTTCTCGTAACAAAAATTTAAATTTAAATTTATTATATTATGATATATTAGTCTCTTTTACTAAATTTAATCTCAATGATATATATATATAAAGTTTTTTGTTTTAAAATTTAATAATAAATACTTAAAAATCAACCTAAATTTTCTCCTCCCTTTTTTTTTTTTTAAAAAAAAAAAACTATTGCAAATGATGCCCTGCTAGATTTCCTTTTGGGGAGGGGACTACAAACCCACTCACATTTTGTATCAAAATCTCATTGTCCCACAAAGGTGTGGATGCCCTGTTTTTGCTGAACTTGCTACCACCTGGTTCAGATAATAATGAGGTAAAATTAAAGACATAAAATAAAACGACAATTTTTACGAGGTGCAGTAACTTTTTAGGTTGGAATATTTGTTTGGTGCTTTTTTTCGTTTTTTAAAGGCGTTCCATGGTCTCCTGGGAGACGTCTCTTTCATTTTAGAGGCGATTCAGTTCAATTTTTGAATAAATGTGTGGATAAAACTTTAACAAAGAAAGTGGGAGATGAGGGGTCAATTCTCTCCCAAGATATATTAAATTAAAGTAATATAACATTCAAAGTTGCTGAACTAGTCATAGAAATTAACACTCTGTTAAGTTACGTATTAATAATTCACTACACACCGTCAGACAAACTGGAGCCACAGGTTTTTGTGGAAGGACGACTCTCATAGTCACAAAAATTATTAGAATATTAGTTTAAAAAATAATATAATTTAATTAATTGTGCAAAATTTAATTAATAGTAGTGTTCATTTGAGAATAATTTTCTAATTAACACACCCTTGGGCTGGAAGCCTGATCAAGAAACGTAATTGAGAACAACATCATATAACATATTAAATGTTTTTAATACATATATAAGTGTCATGCAATGTTTCTAGTTAATTTTAAATATTTTTAATACGTATTAAATTATATAACTGTTTTGTTGTCAAGAAGCAAAGAAGTATTCATATCCACGAGGAGAAAAGGCACAAGGCTACGTAATTAGAACATTATGCAAGACTCAGAAATTATACATAAAAACCCCAAAACTTGCTTCTAAAGGCAAATATAGAACTATAACAAAAGATCAAGATACCTCTTAACAAAATTAAGCTACATATTATAAAATATTTATTTAATGAAATGTTGAAAATTGTTAAAAAGATAAAGAATACTCTCTGACGTGATACTTTATTATTTTTTTAGATTAAAATATAATTGTCAATTTCTAGTAATGTTAAAAGAATATAATTTCATATGAACCTCTAACTATTGGATTTGTATTAGGACTCTTAGGCCGCTTGGGTTACGATTTTCGTAAGTCATATATGGCCATATCGATGAGTTTTCAATATTTAGCCTGGCCCACGCACTATAATGCGCTGAGGTGGGCCGGGCTGTACTGTGACTGTCTCAAATTTTTTAAGAAGGCAATTTGACCCACAACCCACGTAATTATTACTATAGGCATGGCATGTATAAATGAATATGGATTTTTTAAAAAACTTTTAAAATATAAAATAATTATAATTATAATTTTGAAATAATAAATAAAATAATAAAAAATTACTTAATTCAATCATCTCTTATAATTTTTATTATCTTTATTTTTTTTATATCCACATATAATATATATTTTTTATATTATAAAATATATTATTTTATGAGATTATTGACAAAAAATATATAAAATTATTATAACATAGATATTGTTAATCATACATAAAACGAGATAAAAAAAATTTATCATAATAAAAAAATTTCACCCTCAGCATAATATAAAAAATACAATTTTATTTTTATTAGAAAAGGCCCATATGCTGACTCAACTAGCCCAACTCAATTCAATTTTTAAAAACCTAAACAGTTTTTAAATGTATAGATTGTACATTTATGCTATCTAATTTATGTATTAATTAATAATATTTGTCTAATTTTTATTTCAATACAAAAGATACACTAACAAATAAAATAAAATAAATAATTAAATCTTATTAGCAAATATATAATTAAAGGAATACGGCATGTATATGTTGAGAGATGTTTTGGAGCAGGTTAAGTTGGTCCATAGAACTCGACTCTATAAAATAAATTTACTATTCTACTCTCAAAACTCAAGATATAAACCTCACTTTTTTCGGCTAAGAAATTCTCCTACTCTTCTCCTCCTTCAACCTCCCTTCCTCCTCTTTACTCACAATGGTTGACTTTATCGTCACAGTATACAATAGACAAGGGTGGAGGTAGAATTTTTTTATGGGGAGACTTTTTTTTTTTTATATTTTATAAATGCAACATATATATTATAATTATATGAAAGAATTAATATTTAACATGATAAAAAGTAATAAAAAGTGCACAAAAGGTAGTATATATATTCAATACTATCAAAACACAGTGTAATAGTAATAGAAGTGATAATATGTCAGTAAAATAACTATTGTTATTTAGGATAAGCACTAATTCTAAAATATTAAAATTTTTTTAGTATACAAAATGACGAAAGTAAAGTGAAATTTTACTTACTTATATACCTATCAGCCAAGAGTCCAAGAAAAATAGTCAGAAATTATTTCACAAACTCAAGATGCTAAAATTTATTCACTCACTGAACTGCTCACGAATCAGAATATTTGATAATAGCTGGATTCGTGCAGAATGATTGAGGCTCACGTTGGAGAGAATGAGAGAATGATATTTATGCTTTCAACCTGTACCGATACTTTGAAAACTACTACAATGGAAAGAGAACGAGGCTTACATTGAAGAGTTTGAGGATATATATAATACTAAAAGTTTAGCCCCTAAAATTATGATATTAGCGTGTGAACTTTAATATATATAAGTATTTTGTTACATTCTAAAATTGACAAGAATGTTATCTTTTGGTGTTCGTCAAATAAAATTGGCATTACATGGTAGTTCCAAAAAGTAAATTGCAGTTTTTCCTTAGTCATGTGTAGTCATTCTATTATCAAATATTTTTTTATTCAGAATTATCAAATAATTTTGATGACAAGAAAAATGATAAAATAGAAATGGCTTAAATGCATAGTAATTCGTTTTATTATGTAACATACTTCACTTAAACATAAAAAATATTGACTTGACTAATTACTACATATGTATTTGACCATTATTTTATTTCTGTAATTTTAATAAAATTTTAAAGCATTGATTTAAAAATAAATATTTATTAAAAAATTATGTCATGTTTTTAATAAAAGAAATGAATCTTATATTTTGAGGATTAAGAAAAAATGTATGTGCATTTTTATAATAAAAAAAAAGATTAGGTAACTCATTTGTATATATATAATTTTTAAAAAGTAAGAAATGAATCTTATATTTTGAGGATTAAGAAAAAAAATTGTTTGAATTTTTTTTTAAATGATTAGCTAAATGAGTTTTTTTTTTATTTGACATGGTGAAGGTTTATTTTTTTTTTATCATTTGCAGAAAAATGTTTTAGCAGCGGATATACACATTGCCATATTTCACAACAAATATTCTTATTGCCATAACTTTCATTTAAATCAATTTTTTAAAAAAATTCAAACTTAATTTTTTTTTTCACTAATCAACTTAAAAACTTTATTTATTTTAAAATAATTGATAGTTTGAAACTAGTTTTAAGAATATTTTTAATTATAAATTTTAAAATTTTAAATTGATTATACTTCACTAAATTAACTATAATTAAAATAATATATTTTGTATAAGATTAATTTTTTAATTATTAAATATTTAATTAACTATTATGGAATAGTAACTTTTTAAGAAATTATTTAACGGGATCAGTCTCTCACTTTATGATTTTTGTTAAATCGTAGCCGAAAGTGCTCAAAATGGTATTTCTTAATTGTAAGTGTAGAACCGCTAATTTTCAGTCTAGTCCAATGTTGATAACCATAAATATAATATACAGTGTATAATTCTAATGAAAATGTGAAATGGTTATAAAATTAAGTAGTGTAATTTTTATATATGTAATATGTAATTTATCTTAGCTTGATATAATGATCGTCAATCATTAAAATTGACGAATTTAAAATTAGGATAACATTAAAAACTTTAATAAACAATGTATACAAAAATTACTTCAAAAGATAAAAAAAAATTTTAAAAATTAATATTTTATAATGATTTATTCTACTAACTTTTTATCTACCAAAAATTTTCTCTTTTTGACTTTGCATTTGATAGCAACAATAACCCAAAGGGAAAGAAGGAAAGCTTGGCATTGGATTCATGAATGAATGAATGAATTTGACATCTACACAAATGTATGTTATTTTTTATTAATTTTAAATATACATATATTTCTTTTATTTTCTTGTAACTTTTCTTCTCATATCTTTGTAGATTATTTTCGCACACTTTTCTTTATAGGTTTATATAAATTATACGATGAATGGTTTGAAGACACAAAAATTTGAATTATATAATATAATATTTATATTATAACACTTTTGGAGTTTTTTGGTCATTATTATCATAAATTAATATAAAATATAAAATAAAATATGTAATATAAGAAAAGCAGAAAAAAATAAAAATAATAAAAAAATAATTAATTTTTTATTTAATTAATCATTTTAAAATTTAATAAATATTATTTTATATTGTATTATATTTTTTTTAAAATAACATATACATTTTTACGTACAAAGCCTCTAATAAATATGTAATTTGACAACAAAACATACAATCTTTATCAAAAGTTATTGATTGAAATATAAGGTACTTTATTCTTATTTTGAGTTTGAGTATTATGTATAAAAAAAATATTGACTAAATTAATACTATGGTCCTTTAACTTTATTTAAGTTTTAAATTGATCCCTTAACTTTGAAACATATTAAAATGGTCCTCCATCTTACATTTTGTTTCATAAAAATCGTCTTTTATAAATTTCTTAAGATTAAGTTATAATATCTTCCTTTAATTTTTTTTTAAATGCAAATGACCTCTTATTTCACAAATTATAATCAACATTTTATGTTATTGTCACATTTTTTATAAATTGAAACATTGGAATTCCTTGAATAAGGGATTTGTGGTGGGAGAGAATGCCATAAAGGAATTTTCATTGGGCGAAACTTGCAAGATTGTAAACAATTAAACATTGATTTTAGAATAGGAAAGAGTTCCACAAAATATTACAATATTCCTTTGCGTCAAAATAAAAGGGGGAAAGACACAATAAAAAGATGAGATCTGAATTTATTTAAAAATAATAGAAGAAATTAGATAAACCAATAATAAAATTTATACTCTTCTTAAATGCTATATTGTTTCGTATTAACTTTTTATAATAACTTAAGAAAAAAATATTGTAATTAAAAATAATTATTGAGATAGGTCATTATAATTTGTTATTAACCACACCTATAAAAGAGAATTTTTATAACAAAAGGTATAAGTTAAGGGATTTTTATAACATGAAATATAAGTTAAGGTACTATTTTAATACTTTTTAAACTTATGAAATTAATTTAAAATTTTAAATAAAGTTAAGGGATCATAATATTAATTTAATAAATAATTTTATTGGATGAACTTTATTCAAATTATGAAATTTTTACTATCTAGTAGTAATTCAAATTAAATTAATTAAAATTTAATAAATATTTATATAAAAGTGGTTTTAACAAAAAAGACATACAATTTTTACCCCAAAAAAAAAAATAGAATAATCGAGTTTCAATGGAATCGTATAATTACTTTAGAAATTAGGACGACAAAGAACAACAAAACGTCACTGGCTTGAACTCTTGGATTCTTCAAGCATCTAAACCATTCAATTTCAATGGTGTCACAATCGGTGTCATCGAATCTCCAAGTTTGGCACCTACAGGAGCAGATATTTCCGCAAGTGTTCTCTGTTTCAAATATAAATCCACATGTTCAGTCAAACATTTACCTCTCAATCAAACAAATATAATTAAATAATTGTAACCCATGTATGGTCGAAAAAATTGTTCATAAATAAAACTAGAATTAGAGTTATTTATTTTGAATTTATATATTTTATTTTTGACTTAATATATGACTCTATAAATGATTAGCGAGACCTCAAAATTTATATATAATTTTTGTTACTACATGTTTTGAGAGATTAAAGACACTACAATATAATAATATAGATAAAAGTTATAATTTATTATCAAATTTTCAATAGAAATATAATATGTAAGAAATTTAAAATAATGCTTTTAAACCTTTTTGAAATTGATTCAACTGATTAGATGAACGAGGGTTTAAATAAAAGATTACAAGATAATCACGTAATCATGAAACAATTTTTTATAAGAATATTTCAATAATAAAAAAAAGAACAAAAAAAATCTGATAAGGTTTAAAAAGATATATATTATAATTATAAGATATTTATATAATATAATATAAAAAATATGTGATATAAAAAAAATAAAATAAAAAAAATTACAATAGATAATAAAAAGTTAAAAAACTTATTACTATTTAACACATCATTTAAAAATTTAATAGTTATTATTTTATATTATATCTAAAAAATTGAAAAATAATACTATGTATCTTTGAACATGCAAAACTTTGAGTGTATATATACGTGACTAAATTTATATGTAATTTTTTTATTTTTGTTATTAAATTTTTTAATTAAAATAAAGTATATGAACATTTTTTGAAAAAGAATCAATTATGAGACATAAATAATATTAATCATGCATCAATATTTAATTAAAAAATTTAATAATAAAGATATAAAAATATATTTAAATTTTTTTATATCTATATTATAATAACTTATTAATTTTTTAGTTATTTATCTCATAAATTATATATATTATATAATATAAATTAAAATATATAATATAAAAAAATATAAAAATAGTGAAATTTATATTAAATAATAAAAAGGTAATTAATCTTTTATTATTGTAATATCTAATAAATATTATTTTATATTATATTTATAAAATTAAAAATATATATATTTATACATGTAAACTTCTGTTTAATATATATGTGTGTGTGTGTGTGTGTGTGTGTATTTATATTAGAGGCATTCCTCACAGTAGCCTGAATTCAAAGTTTTAGACTTAGACCAAATCAGAAACATATCTTAGTTCCAGAGTAATCTGATCAGACTCTCATCGAACGGTTCACAGTGATACACTCCACAGTTTCTCCGGCGTGTCCAACCATTTTGGCTTCCTTTCTGCTTCTGATCTGACTGATTCGGAAGATGACAAGTCGAAGAAGGATACTTAGCTTTCAGACGTGAACCTAAATACTGGGAACCTCATTCGCTTGTTCGTTTTCCCTCTTTCCACATCGCCGATTCGATTCAATACGCCTCCACCACACCGGAACACTACCCGCTCTGCTCTTCCAGCCGCATCGGCGGAACAACCGTTGGGCTGCGAAGGACCTGGATGGAGGACGGTTCGAGCCGTTGCTGAGACGGTTGGATCAGTCTCGGAGGGATCAGGTTGCTCAGGTGAGGTCCTTGCGAGGATATTTGTTTATATATAGGGGAAGCTGCACGCGGTGATGAGAGGGAGCTGCTGGTGGTTGAAATTGAATCGTCGGGCAGAGCAGAGGTTCCGGCAACTCTTGATCTCCGCCGTTAAATCAGTGAGGATCAAGCTTCTGCTCTGCTGTTGCATTGTGTTAACGGTGGTCGCGCTTACTTGCAGTGCTTCCGGGTTCAGGGTATGGACCAATGGGAGTCCTGTTTTGAGGAGCTACCCTGCTTCAAGGTTCGTAGGTTTTGATGCTATTGGACTTTTTGTTTTTGTATGAATTGGTAATTGCCTCGTATATACTTCATATGCTTGTTTTTGTAATTTCTATTTTGGGCGAACATATGAAACGAAAAAATATAAAATATAAAAGAAGAAGAAGAATAAGAAGAAGAAGAAGCTTGTTTTAACCACCGCTCCAAGTGTATTTTATTTAATTTTTAAGATCAGTTCAGTTTTAGGTAGACATGTTTGCGAAAAGATTTATGTGCATGAAACGCATAACGTTTTTAGTTTGCTTAGAGCGGCTTCTATTAAAGTTTTTTCTTCATTAAACTTGTGTTGATTTTACTTCATCTTTCTAGGCCAAAAATAAAAAAATAAAACAAAAAATAAAAGAGAGAAGGATAATGAATTAATGAAGGTAAAGTTATCAATTGATGACCTAAAGTAGATATTTGGTTGACTCTAATATGTTTTAATGTTCATACGCCTTATTTGGATCTATAAAAACGTTTTCCTTTTATAAAGGATGAAGGGAAATTGGGACTAAGCTTTAGTCTAATTTCTATTAAAGAGGGGGATATGGTCCAGTCACAGCCTATTTCTTTTCGGTATTATTGTTGCACATTGCTTATCTGCTCCTTCCTCTTTGGAAAAGGTTGGCTTTCTAAGACATCTTACCATTTGAGTTTTAAAAACCTAGTTTGTGGGTTTGGGTGATTTATATTAACAACCTAGTTTTTAACATTGGGTGTAGTGGGCATGGACTGGAAATTGTACCTTAGAACGAGAATAATGAGGCACCTATTCAGGGTCTAGCGTTCAAGTTAAAACTATTGGCTCTAATAGATTCTATGCAAATAATTCTGCACTTTGATTGCTCTACGGTATAATTGCTTTTGGAACTCTCTTAATTATATGTTACTGTCAGTGACTATCGTTTTGGTTATTAAGGACTCTGGAGTCCCCACCCATTTCCCTTTTCATCACTCACCTTGAAAAAAATGTGATAAACATAAGCTTCTCTTAATGTTCACTTACCTTCGGAGAGTTTAGCTTATATTGTTTGTAATAATAGGAAACTTAAATGTTATTTTATATTTATTTACAGGAAAGGATATTCTATTATAATGAACACATGGAAGAGATATGATCTCCTAAAGCAATCCATCAGGCACTATTCATCATGTCCTCGGCTAGAATCAATACATATTGTGTGGAGTGAACCCAATCCTCCTTCATCTTTCCTCTTAAAATTTTTACACCATGTAGTACATTCCAACTCCAAAGACGGGAGACATGTCAAATTGAAGTTTGACATCAACACAGAAGACAGTTTGAACAATAGATTTAAGGAAATTAAAGATTTGGAGACAGATGCTGTCTTTTCTATTGATGATGATGTCATATTTCCTTGCTCTTCAGTGGAATTTGCATTTGATGTCTGGCAAAGTGCACCAGATGCGATGGTGGGATTTGTTCCTCGTGCCCATTTGGTGGATTCATCGGTATGATTGTGTCTGTCATTTTACTTGTCTATTGGTTGTTGTCTCTGGTAATTTTGTCATATAATATTTCCTTTATGGCTATTCTTTTCAAGATACAAAATGGGAGAAATTAAATCACTAATTGAGCATGAACCAAGTGAAATCCTTTTTTATGTTATATGCGATGTTCCCTGTTCTCTGTGAGCAACTTGTACAGAAAAATGTTGGTATAGAAGTTGGGACCTCTAACTGGCGTAATAGGTATTTTACCTTTCAAGATGCTGTTTTTCAAAGCAGAAACCAAACTTACTTTTTATGGGACAAATAGGTTGGAGATAGATTTCAAAACTGAGCGTCTGAGCCTAATTTCAGGCATTCTAATGACAGAAATATAATATTGATTATAACTTACAAGGATTAAAGCAAGATAACTAGTTGCTTCTTATATTGACAGTTATCATAAACTGGGGAGCTTTTGTATCATTGTTGGGGAGGATTTGATTTTAAAGACAAGGAAAGTTGAACTTCTACTGTCAATGAAACATATCTCTTAATGTGGTGATCCTACTTTCAAGATTCAAGAAGCTGTTTTTTTTTTTTTTAATGGATGGATCAAGAAGCTGTTAGTTTTGTGTTTCATCTGTACTTTTTTATCTGAATTTTCATTTCAATTTAAATAAATATTTCAATTTTATGTTATTAATCCTTCAACCTGTAATGTCTGTTTTTATTTCTATTTTTCTCTTAATGATTTTTCTGAGATTATTCATGTGGCATGGAGCCCCTTTTTTTCTTGCATTGACCTCAAGTTATTCAATGTGCCAGCAGAAAGGTAGTGGTGGTAAATTTAGATATGGTGGATGGTGGTACGTATGGTGGACAGGCACATATAGCATGGTGCTCTCCAAGGCAGCATTCTTCCACAAAAAGTATTTCAGTCTCTACACATATGAGATGCCAGCGTCAATTAGAGAATATGTAACCAAGAATAGGTTCTTTCTCTTGACTAATAAATCACTTGATGTCTTCTTGTTTTGCAGACTTTAATCTTATAAAATAAGTAATTCCAATTTTTTTTCTTAATTGTTTGCTTAGATTTGAAATGATTTTATCAGGAACTGTGAAGATATTGCAATGTCTTTCCTCGTTGCAAATGCTACTGGTGCACCCCCAATATGGGTCAAAGGTAATTGCGACATCAGAAACACATCGTGTAATTGTCTATGAGATATTGTGAAGATATTCCAATGTCTTTTCCTTTTTTTTTTTTTTCAGAATTATGGCATTATATACTGGTTTTTTTTGGGTAAAGAAGCACTTTTTGGGCCAGAGGCATTGTTTTATCCTTTTTCTTCCTTTTTCTTAGAGTCAAGAAAATAAAAATGTAACATTCTGCTGAAGGCCAGAATGCGCTAACTTAAAGATAGGTGGAAACTATTTTTAATTTGTTCGAATATATGATACACAACATCTCGTACTAGAGAACCTAAAGAAGTCATTTTTTGTTGCTTCTCTCCATTATCTTAATTGTGCCATACATGTCATTTCTGAATCCTCGTATGATTAAAAACCAGTGTTAAACCTATGTTGGGGTTTTTTGTTTTTCAACCTACCTTTTTTTCTGGCTGTTTAGCAACAGAGCTCATCAAAGTTTGTAGTCAATTGTCTGTAATTATCTTTGTGATCACCAATAAAATGTGAAACTTCGAGTTGTGTCTCTCTGTGTGAGACTTATAAACACAAGATTGAGGAATGCTGCTATTTTCTAAATAACTGTATTACTATCATGCTAGTACTAATGCTCATGTGACTAATACGCGGTCATTTATGGGGTTTAAGATCCGCAATATTTAATTAGCTGAATGTAATGTGATAGTGCTTGACTTTAAATTCTACATCCATGCTGATATATAATTCATTATGTTGATACATCCCCTCTGTACATAGATACATGTGCATATCAACTTCGTTGTTGATCATGTCATTGTTACAAATTTGCAGGTAGAATATTTGAGATAGGATCAACTGGAATCAGTAGCTTGGGAGGTCACAGTGAAAGGAGAACAGAATGCGTTAACAGATTCGCTTCAGAGTATGGGCGGATGCCCTTGGTGACTACTTCAGTGAAGGCTGTTGACAGCCGCGACGCCTGGTTTTGGTGATGCTGTTGAGTGTCTTTGCAGTTTTAGAAATTCCACGATCCTGAATTAGCTAGCTAGTCGAGTTTTCTGATTTTTGTTAGTTCTATAGCTTTATAATATTTAATCCTTATACCCAATTCATGCATTTTGGTGGGAAAGCTAGTTTAGCAGATTCCTTTGATTGATTTATTGTATTAACTTTAATACGAGGCTGCTACCATCTTGGGGGCGTTTTGCCTCCATATTAAGAATTAATCGTAGAATTATGGAATATTACACCCTTAGCTAAGAAACTCCTTCATAAATTCTCATATTCTAATGGACTGCCTTTTATTTTTATGGAAAAGGTTATTAGCTTTAAACTTCTATAAGTAGGACGTCTCACTTGACCATTCTTTTCTACATGTCCTGTTGATTAGCTGAGTTGTTTGTAAATTACTTTAATTTGGTTCGTACTTAATTTATTTAATAAATAAATAAATTTAATTAATATATTAAATTTATTTAATTAAATAAATTAAATTTAAATATTTCATATTCAGTTTGTAAATAATTTTTTTAATAATAAAATAATATTTTATATAATATATATTATATTTTTAAATTTTAAATATTATAGATTGTAATCATATATAATTTTTGTAAAAAAAATATTAGTTGAATATAAAAATTAATGGATAATTAAAAATTATGATATATAAATTTATGTAATATATATATATATATATATAGTATTGTACTTGTTTATTAAGTGAGGTGAGTTTAATCATGATTTTTTTTTATTGAAATTTGACTTGACTTGTGTTATTTATAATATTTTTTTTTTCTTGTAACAGAAGATATTCACGACTAGAAAAGGTTTTTTTTTATTAAAAAAAACAAGATAAAGAACATAGGTTAAGTTAGATAGACATTGAGTTCACATCAATCCTTAAAATGGATGTTGATGTGATGCTGGTGATGCCATATTTCCCAACTTATAATCACAAATATTACAGCAAGTGAAGTGGGATGTAAAAGTGGAGAATGTCATAACAAAAAAACAACAAAAAAAGTCTCTTGTCTGATAGATTAGGCGACAGGGCCGAAGTTGTGGGGATTTTCCAAGGAGGGAAAGCAAGTTCCTTGGCCACCAGTGTGCCAAATGAAATTGGCATACTTGGACATGTAATGAGTGTTGCCAGGTGCTGCATCCATTGCTTCCAGGTATTTATCTTCTGCTTCCCCTTCATCCTTTCTTACTAACCACAGGAAGTCCGCATATCTACTCAATGTCTCTGGATCTTCTGGATTCTCCCTCACTGAGCTCCTGAAGTATTCCTCTGCCCTGCAATTTCACATCCAATTTTTTCAGAGAAAAAACAAATAATTAGTCATACTGCACTTTCTAGACTCAAATGGGCAAGGAACTAGACGAACAAGAGAAATTTCTTAACAAGAAATATATTTAAGGTTAAATTACTCACTCAATTTTTAGTTAGATCACCTTATAATTTAAAATTCTTAAATCATGTGAGGTCTAGGAATATATATAAGTTTATTCTTGCAATTAAAAAATTATTTTTAAAATTTAGATCAAAATTTTAAATCACATAATAATAATTTGTTTAAAGAATTACTTAGCGTTGGTTTTGTGAATTTTTGTTATAATTATATTAAATTGTGTTGAGCCTGACTAGTTTATGTCAACTTATACTCACTCATCAACGTCGCGATAAACAAGGTAGCGGAATTGTGCATAGTTTGAAAGCAGAAGTGGGTTATGCGGTTCCCAATTCATATACTCTTTGTAACACATCTCTGTTCTTTCATATTCCTCGTACGTATCTCCTTCAAGCTCCACACTCACTGGTGCCACAAGCTGTTTAACTGTCTCACTGTCCAAAGCCTCACTCCTGAATTCTTCTTGCAATCTATAAGCTTCCTCCACAATCGACTTCCACAACTTGTCATCGTCGTTATCAACTTCCCATGATTCTTCCTGCTTCTTGTCAGCCAACATTCGAGCCTCTGTGATCAAAGGAATGGCTGCAAGAACTGTGTTACTTTTCATGGAGAATACAGTGAAGTTTGCTAGGAGGACCATGGTATAGACCATCAGACTTGGTGTTTTCCACAGAATCTTCTGGAAGAGCCACACGAAGGAAGCATCCACATCGCTTCGGAGCTTTGTTATAAGACCCTGTTTGTCCTCACAGTATAGGTTTTCTCTTATCTGCAGCGTGTAATTTTGAAGCTCGTGGATGATGAACACCATGGAAGAGAAGCTCTTCTTCACAGAACAGTAAGTGAACTCTCTCGCTTCTATTAAATTCTTCTGCCATTGTAGCTTCTTCTGAATTATCCGAATTGAGAAAGGAATTCCCAAACAATTCACTTTCTTCACAAACTTGAGTCTCAGAATTTTCTCTCTTTCTGGCCAGCTCGGTGGCTCAGGCTTAACACCCAACACGTAAGGGTCCAAAACTTCAGGCTTCGTCATCAAAAATTGCTCCTTTGAACTCTTTTCTGAGGTATTAATCACTTCTCTGCTCTGGGTATTCTCAATCTCAGAGACTTCGTAAATTATATCTATGACACCCTCGTCATCTTGGTATGGGATATTCATTGTTTCTTCATCGAAACATTCCCCAGAATAAGCAGTGCAAGCAGGCTTTAGTGTTTGCAGCACTCTCGAACCCATGAAGCCATAAGAAGGAGATTGATAAATCAAGCGAAATGGCGCATGGTTTCTATCACTGAGATGTCTCAGTGACACAGAAGGGATTGCAGAAGGTGGCTTCTTGTGGGGATGACACACAGAATATTGAGGGGTTATGAGCAATGAACTCTGCAAACACTTGGGATTCTGATACACCGTCAAACCCATATCTGAGAAATTGCGATTTCCAGCTAAAGAATCAAATATTCATTATGGAAATCCAAGTGGGAAATTAGTCACAAACCCATGAAGCCCCTGCAAGATGGTGTTATAAAAACCTTTCTTTTCTCATGGCCAGACTCCAATCAGATCTCAAGGAAGATCAAAACTTTCTGCAAATTTAACGTACCCTGAAATGGAGAAGGAATGAAACAGTATAAAAAGATCAGAAAATGAAGAATAAAAATTAATAAAAAGGTACATACAAGGCATAAGCTGTGGGATGTGATTTGTGTTCCATTTTCAGGCGACTGAAAGAGCTGAAAAGCTCCATCGCGATGAGGAAACAATGCGATAATTCAATGACTCTTGCTTCTTGGTTTATTAAAATTCAAGAGTGTTCTAAAAAAAGACATTTTTCGGGGTGGTACGAGGGTGTAGCTGAGCAAAAGAGTGAATGGATAACACGTGGGGCCTCATGAGAAGAGGAGGAGATGAACGTGGCAGCAGGAAAGTGTCAATGTTTTGGCAACATTAATGTAATGTTTTTTAATTTGTTCTTTTATAAATTTTTTTCTTTAATTTAAATCTTCATAATTTGAGCTATTAATAATTTAGCCTTTTAGTTTGTATGATATTTAAATAAATAATCATTTTAATATTTAATATTAATTAAATAACATTAAATGTTAACTATAATTTATTTTTAATTATTTAAAATATTATATTTAGTCATTAATATTAAACATTATCAATTAATATTAAATATTATTTAATTAAAAAAATTAAATTATAATTAATATTTAATATTATACTATTAGTATTAAACGTTTAAATTATTTAAATTATTACTTATATAAATAATATTTAAAACTAAATTAATAATAAATTAAATTACAAAAATTATGAAAGATGAAATTAGAAAAATCATCGTCTATAATTGGAGAGGCGGAAAATTGGATTCGGTAGTCACTGTACTTTCTTACTTCCTAGTCATATCATATGATTCATACGTTGGCTAATTCCTCTGGGATTTGAGAAGTTCAAGGTTTGCTTAATATGCGAAAGGAGAAAGATAGGAAAACCAAGTGTATGATGTCATCTTTGTTGCGTTAGTTAGATACATATATCATACAGATGTACGTGTTTTTCTAATCAAATGGAAAATTTTTTGGGTCAATTTACAAACTAATTTTTGTTTACTTAGATGCATGTCTTTTATTTTTAACTTTTTGCTTTTAAGATATATAAATACTTGTCTTTTTAGGAGTGCTCTTGTTTAAATTTGTCATTAGCATTTCAAGACATCTAGGAAAAAAAAAAAAAAGAAGCAAAGAGGTTTAAATTTCAAAACACACCACCCAATAAATTTACAAGGCTCAAAGCCCATTAAATCGAAAGTTCTATCTCTTGTATACTTTTTTTCGTTGTATTTTTGTAAAATTATGATGTAAATATTTTAGAGATTAAACTGGTATTTAAAAGATATATTACCTCTATTTTCTTAGATAATCTTAGGTTCTTTTTTATCTTAGAATCGTGGATTTGTGTAGTTTTTATAGATTTTGAATAATTTGTATTTTTTATTATAGTTTTTTACAATAAAAAAATAAAAAATTTACCTGAATATATTAAGAATTAAATTTTCTTCTCTCTATCTTGTTTATATTACAGAAAATACAGTAATTTGTAATAATAGAAGATCCAAACCCATTTTTATATTAGTATACTTGGCTTAGTCTTTTGTCAATATTGGCATTATGTGCCTTCATGATAAATTCTTATCATTTTTATGTGAATGCCCCCGAAAAAAGGCAACAAATTTGACTCCAAAGAAGTTGATGGAAAAAAAAAAGAAGAAAGAATACAGAAAATTATGTTTGAATATAAAATTGTTGTTAAATAAATTAATAAAAACTGTAAGAACGTTGAAATTGTCCCATCTAAGACATTCTACTGCCAATTTTGACCAGTTTGACAGCCAACATTGATTAGATTAGTTTTTATAAGAAAAATATTTAAAAAATTTGAGTCGGTGAAATTATATATGAATTCTTGTGAAAATATATTACGTAAAGTTTAACAAAAAATATTTTTATAAATTTAAAATTTGAAAGACATTTTAAATTTTTTATTTTATAACTAGTATTATTTTTATAGTTTTTTTTTTTAAATAAACTCTTTAATCATATAAATATGATCATTTAACAATAGTTAAACCTTAAATTAATAAAATATTATAGTCATTTAAGTCATACCACTTGAAAATAAATATGAATAAAATTTTAATTTTACATGAAAAATATATTTTTAAAAGTTTAAAAATTTAAAAATAAAAACTAATTTTAAAAACTAGAAATAAGAAATGAAAATGAAAAATATTTTCATAACGAAGCACACCCTTTTTTTTTTAATAAAAACTAAATTTTAATACTTAAAAAAATACTTTTATGTAATAATATATTTTTTAATCTTTAAAAACTAACAAAAATCATCATATAAATCTCTGAATTATGTATGATTGACAAACATGTTGATATAACATGCTAATTGCTAATCAATTAGCTTCTTGGCAGCTGAGCTTGTGTATCAATTCTTTTCACATCTCTTCCACATGAACTATTATTATTTAATAAAAAATATGGACAAGTAAAAAAATATTCTAATTGACCCTTAAAATATTTTTAAAAAAATATATTAATTGATTCCAAACTATTTAAAAGATATATATACTCTAAAGTTAGTCTTCCAAAATACAATAATACATACCAAATGATCAATATAAGAAGTTCATTGGATATCTTTATTGATTAATTGATTTGAGATGAAATTCCATCATATTAAAAGGTCATAGACCAATATTGTCCTCATGTTAGCTTGGTAATTAAGTTGCCTAATGCCTACTAATAGTTCTGTGAGTTTAGGAAGTTTTTTGCGTTGTTATGTAATGAGAAAAATACTCATAAAATGTTTCACTTTCCTGGAATGCCTGATTTCATATTGGGTTTGAATGATAAAATTAAGTTGTTTATGTGATCTCTTGTTATATTATTGCATAAATTGATATTTCCCCCTTTTTTTTTTGGTATGTTGTATTTGAAAGATACCAACGCATGAAGCTTTATTTCAAATCAATAAAAAGTACTAACTATTTAGTGTATACTGTTGTATATTTATGGATTAATCAATATTGATTTTTTTATTTTTTAAAATAATTTAAGCACTAAGTATTATATTTCTTTTAAAATTTTCAACGACTAGTTAATATTTTTTTTAAGAATGATAATAACTTATATGGTAATCAATGTGATGATGATATGAAAAAAGCATATTTAAAATGTGTAATATCATGTTATATCAACGTTTAAAAGATTTTAAAAATTATTTTTTATTTAATTAATTTTATATTTATTTTTCACTTTATATAATAAATTTATATTATTTTCTCATGATTGAAATTGTTTTTGACCCAAACTAAGAAAAGAAAAAATTGCCGCTTTCTCGGAACTTTCTGCTCAATCCACTTTGTTCCCGTTCATTTTTTAAATACTTGGATTCTTCTCACTTCATTTATTGCCACCACGTTGGTCTTATCTATTTTTGATCCATAGCTCTGTCACAGAATATACTTCAAACCCAAAATGAGCAGCAACACAAAAAATTGTCCAATATTTTATAGACAAATAGTGATGACTGGTGACACCTGACAGTAACGTACCCTATATAACAAAATTAATTTAATCCAAAATATATATATAAAAGAATATATAAATATTTTTCAATATTTTCTGTGTTTTAAAAAACCGCGTACGAATCAATCTATTTAAATTACCAAAATTACCCCTCCCCTTCTTCTTCTAGCACCGTGTCCCTCTAACACTAGCAGCGTGTTCATTCTCCCAAAAATACCCCAGAAACGTCTTGGCAGCATCCAAACTCGGAAAATACGTTGGCTCTAAGAATATCTGACTCAGCGAGTCACCCGAGTCAGACCTTGACCCAACTCGGTTCCCACTCGCCTCTAAGCTTCCCATCACCACCACCAGCACCTGCTTGTACGTGTAGAAGAACCTCTTCATCGCCACCTCTATCCCCTGCATCGCTTGCAGCAATCGAACCTTCTCCAACTCTCTCTTCTCCACGTACAGCCTCATCGCCGCCTCCTGTATCCTCGGTCCCCCCATGGGGTCCACCTCCACCTCCAGGATCTCCGGCACCTTGTGCTTCAGATCCTTGCACTCCTTCGTCACCTTCACCAGCTCCTTCGACCGGAAGCACAACGCCGTCGTGTTCCCCGCCGCTTTCATCGCCAGCTCCCTCTTCAGCCGGAGGAAGTCGTCGGGGTCCATCAGAAGGTGCAGATCTTCGATGTCGGCCAGGAGCTTCCAGATCCGCTCCACGCAATAGCAGTCTTGTGCTGCCTCCTCGAACCTCTTGCTTCTGATTCTCTCGGTAATTCTATCGAGCAGCTGGTGCGCGACGTGGACCCACGACTCGATAATCTGATGCGTGGTGTATACCGTCCGATTCTCGTGGTTCTCCACTTGATCGTCGTTGGGCGCTTTGTTCAGGGAATGAATCTCGCTCGGCTTGCACACGGCGTCATACCGGAGAATCGGTTTTCCGGCGAGATTCGCTTCTCCTAAACCCAACGTGTAGGGACATCTACTCATTAGCGATTCCACGGAGCAGAGGATCCTCTTCGCTATGTCCTTAGATTTGTACCATGTCGCCAATCGCGGAAGCAAGCTGGCCTCACTGTAACTCACGCTCTCCCCGTTTCTGACGTCAGCTGTCGGAACCGTGCCGCGGCTGGTCGGGTCATCTTCATCGTCCTCGCAGAGGACGGCAATGATCTCGATCTCGGCGACGGCGAGGGACTCGACACGGCGGAGCCATTGGCGGCGGTTGGCGTAGGGTCTGGGATCCAAGAGAACGGTGGAGAGGAAGCGGAAGGTGAACTCGAGAGCGTGGAAGGCAGGTTTGAAGATGGACTCACTGTTCCAATTGGGGAAGTGGTTGGAGGTCCATAGCTTCCTGAGGTGAGGGAGACGAAGATAGTTGTCGTAGGCAGAGCAAGCAGGAGAAGACGAAGCTGAAATATCAGTGGATTGAAACGGCACCGTTAGAGGAGGAAGAAGCGAGACACGTGGTTTATCGGAGGGAGAAAGCTTGGTAGGCATATCGGAGCTGACCATGTTAGATTTCCAATCCATATCGACCATTTTCGGAGGTAAGAGGAAAGAAAAATAGAAAAAGTGGAAATTTTGAATTGAAGACTGAAGAGATAGGGATATTTATAATGAGAAGTTAGAATAACATGATGGGTCGTGAAATTTTGAACAAAATATAAAGCCAAGACGTGTGGACTGGGATGTTAAGAATGAGAAATTTGAAACCAGGGATCGATTTGAATGTGATATTTATTAGTTATTATATTATAGAAAAAATAGTCGAAAAATAATAATTGAAAAAAAAAAGCAAGAAGCTTATCCAAAACACCACACATGGAAGGGAAGGTACAAGGAAGTGTGTTGGAATATGAATGAATGAATGAGTGGTGGAATCGATCAAGTTGAAAGCAATTCTCGTGTTTCATTCATCCTCTTGATTTCCAACTGCACCAACTGTCCTTTTTCTTTATTTTTATTATAAATTGGGTTCATGTAGCATTTTTAATTTAAATATTAAATGAACTTTATGTATTTAGGTGTAATTCATATTCTTTTATTCCCAATGAGATAAAATTTATGCCTCTTTTATAAAATATATATTTTATAATATTTTAAAATTTTTTATAGTTATTATCTTATTTAAAATAATTTTATTTAAGATATTATCATATATTAAATTTAAACACCTCTCATAATTAAAATTTAAATATTAATTTGAATCTAATAACTATATCTTTTAATGTCTTTAATTAAAATGTCAATCAATCTATTGATTTTTCAAAATAAATAAATGAAATCTTGTTCATTATTGCGGACAGAAGATTTAAGATTATATTAATAAGCCAGTGGATTATATTGATTTTATCATTTTTGAAAAGGACAATTCAGTATAAAAAAAAATTAAATCATTTTTATAACGCAACGGAAGCATTTTATTTTATTTTTTGTTTTCTGCCAACTTTATTATCAGTTGCTTCTTTTCAACAACATATTTGGATAATACATACTAGCTAGCTTCTTTAATTTATATCAACTGCTATTACCAATTCAAGAAATGTACTCTTTAATTGTAAAATAAATAAATATACTAATAATATCACCATTACATATATAATAAACCTGCAAATTATTCTACTTGATTCGGTCCCACAAAAAAAAAAAACCAAGTAAATGAACTAGTTCTTAATATTTGGCATCTCAAAACCTAAATCACATATATGGTGTTCAATTATTCCTTAATCTCTTTATTCCTTTTATTTATTTGTTAGGCTGATATTGCTAGCTGTTAACCAAATTCATATGAAATAAATTTATTATCTAACTACTTAAACTCATCATTAAATATCATACCTAAAACCTTATATCCAAAAGAATTTAGGCATAGTCTATATATAATATAGAAAAAAAAAAAAGCAGTTATAGAGGGAATGTAGGAGAGAGAGGATGGTTCCAGAGAGTTTCATTTCATTTCATTTGATTCTTTTAATTGGTCCAAAAAAGTAATAATTTTTGTGATGCCATGAGTCTTACATATGGTAGGGAATGGTCATAACACAAGCCGCCCAATGGACAAGTATGCACGTTGAATTCATGAATATTTACAAATGATGCCACAGAGGTGACCGGTTTTGAAAAGATAAGTGTTAGTCAACGTTTTGTTTGAAAAGGACAGCACCACATCGTTCCGCATCTGCATCCGCTGATTGGTATTGTCAGTGTGTCGGCTTTTTCTAATCCACCCACGCATACAACTACTAGAACAACTACAATTCGGTGCGCTCTGAATTTTATTTTATTTTATTTTTTAACACAGATTGTGATTTGTGAAGCTTAACTTTTTAAAAGTCTTCTACGGAAACTTCTAAAAAAATCAATTTTTTGATTTTAAATATTTTAAAATTTTGTAAAATATTTTTTATTAACGTACATATAAATTTTAAGATAATTTAATGATATTATTATTTAAACTTCTCAATGGTATAATTAATGTTTGAATTCTTGTTAACAAAATGTGTATATTTAATATTTTATAGTATTTTAAATAAAATTATTTTAATAAAAAATTACATGTAAGAGTAAAAAAAATTATAATGTAACTAATAGATTTGGGTTCTTTTGTGAATATACATGTGTAATAAGAAGAAAAAATTATATTTTAAAATTTACATCTTATAATTTAATTTTATATGAAAATTTTGTTTTATTTTTTTTAATTTTAATTGTGTTCCTTATTTAAACCCAAACTCTCGCGCATGGATTGAAACACATATTTCACTTTTTAAAAAAATTGCTTAGAGTTATGGTCTGAAAATTATTTTGAGAATAAAGCGGAGTAGGGAGAATTGAATTTCTAAAAAAGAAATACTATTCAACTCTTTGCACGTACAATAAATAAACGGATGGTAAATGGAGAATTGAGTGACATTTTTCAAATTAAAGACTTGATAAGTATATTTTAATTAAATTTTAAAGGCTTGCTTGGAAGGATAATTTAAGAGTGGTGTGAGATGAAGGTGGGTGATTTAGAAGTCTTAATCTTTGGTTACATGTTTAATAAATAAATGATGTGTGGTATGTTATGATGTTTTGTAAATCATCATAAATCATTCAATAACTTAAATTTTAAATTTTTTCAAATTAAAAAATTTGGGATAATTTGTAAATTTTAACACTTTAAACTACTAATTTTGTTAATTATATTATAATATTCAATTAATAAAGAGTGATTTATTCTGAATTATTTTTTAAAAATTTTCAATCAATTGAGTGGTTTGTATAATCCACTCCACCCTAGTCCATTAATAATTATCACACTCTATTCTTTTTTAAAACTTTCAACCAAGTCTTAAGTAAGCATAATTTATTCCAAAAGTTATGATTATAGTTAATTAATGGAGCGCGTATGTATATATAAGAACATCTCATATTACCCAAATCAAATTTTCTACTTCAATGTTTAGTAAATTTAAAATAATAATTAAATAGATCATCGAGGATAAAAACATTTCAGAATTATTAGCTTTATATGGCTTTTAAATATCAGAGTGTTAGTAGAGAATAGATGGATTGGAAATCCATATTCCAACCCATCTCATGGTATTTCTAAAGACGTATTTTGGCATCCTCTTTTTTTTTTTCTTTTCGAATATAAAATTTATGTAAGTGAAGGATGCCTCAATCTAGAGTTTGAAAAAGCTCTCATATTCAAAGAACACTTCAAAACAAAAAAAAAGATAATTTACTAATAAAAAAGTTACTTAAACTCGAATTCAAATTATAAATTTGTTATAGACAAAAAACAACCTTGTTAATATTAATTTTAGCACCCTACCAACAAGTCCTAAAATTTTAAAAGCACATTGTTCTTGAAGGAGCAATAAAATTTAAGAAATTGACTTTTTAAAAAAAATTAATTAATTTATCACAAAAAAATTTAATAATCTCAAGACATACATCTATTTAGACAATTAAAAAAAAGTTCAATGTAATAATGGAATAAATAGTCCCATAAAATTACAGGTTTTGAGCTACTCTCAGTAGTTTAGGTTTTTTATAATATCCATTCTTAATGACCAATTGACCAAGGTCGCTGCGCTAGCACTTCGATCGGTTGAACAACACCACCAATTGATTGATCCACCGCTTCTCATTCTGTTTATTACTAATTATTTTCATATAAAAATCGTTATCATACACATGTAATCTGTCATTTTTACCATAATTTCATATAAATCTAGTATGGTCCCCCACTATTTCTCCACCTCTATATATACCTCCCTCTCCCATGCATATGTATTGATTTTTTAAATTACTATAATGTTATACTAATTTACAGAAGATTAATTTGATCGTTAAAAATTACAGTAGAGACATTTTTTCTCTTCTTAATCCTCACATTACAGGTGCTTCGTAGTTAGTATCCAGACATTTAGACATTTATGAATTTTATAAATTCTGAAAAAAAATATTTATAGATTATAGGATATTCATCTTAGGCTTTCAATTCCTTCAATTTTTTACATAACAATTCCATTGAAGCCTATATAATATTACTTTATGATTAAAAAACGGAAATGAGATAATATTCTTTAGTAAAAGATGTTCTTTTTAAACTTTTTGACGTAATTCTTCTGTGTGCATGCATGTTATTTTGGTGCGTTTGCATAAGAAGAATAATGATTAGGAAATGCCCAATTTTGAGAATAAGAAAATGAATCTTTGGAAGTAAAATATCCTAGTAGGGAAAGCATATTGTGTTTGGTCCATACATACATATAAAGTTTAATAAATCATGAACTATACGACTCTATAATGTCAAAGATTAATTATTCTTTGAGTATAAATGTTGTTTTGTAGTGGAACAAATGCCATTGAGTTAAATTGAAGTGAAAGAACTCCAAAACGTGGCAATTAAATTAACCGCGTCATTGGACATAATTGAGGTTTGGGACCCCACAAAACAATAACAACATTAATGGTCTAAAGAGGAGGGAGGAAGGAATTCCAGCAATACGTTGTGTTACAGAATTTATTGCTTTGAAGCATTGCCAGTTGTTCGGGGGCTTTACAGTTGGATTCCAATTCACACAACTTGGATGTATATAGTGCAAATCTCAATTGAATTAATTCTTGAATAAAGTTAACTAAATTATCTTTGATAGTTTTTACTTTAAAAATTAAGTTTAATTTTCTTGATATTTAATATAAAATTGTAATAATGTCTTTTTATTAATAAAATCAATTTTTTATATAATATGTATATTTATTTCAAAGTTATAATATGCATATTCAATTTAATTGTCTTCATTAATAATGTTATATTAAAAATAAAATTTTATTTTTATACTATAAAAAATTTATTTTTATACTATAAAAAATTTATTTTTATTGATAAAAAATAAATTAGAGAAAATTTGGGTATAATTTTTTAAAATTAAAATAGTACTAAGTATAATTTAGTCAAACTTTAAAAAATGGTCTACTTGAATGTTGTTTTTAAATATAGTTGTTTATTTTTAAAAACAAAAAATAAAAGAATTTATTTGACTGTGCTGTTTTAATTAATTAAAATAAAAAATAAAATATGTAGATGTAAAGCATGCACCAGAAGTTGAATCAAACATATTAATTAAAGTTAATGGATTGAAATAAAGAAATATTTTGTATACAAAGGTGGTTTCCTATTAGAACGGCATACTTCTAAAGTTCATATAGTATGTGTGATCTTGAATTTTCTGTAATTTAAAATTGATGCGTTGAGATAAAAATAAAAAATTTACAATAATAAAAAATTATTATAAATAAATTAAAAATTAAATTATTTTTATTTTTATCTTTTTCTTATCATAAAAATATAGATTAATTTTAAATTACATATCATCCAAACTCAATATGTGTATTGTAAGTTTGTAATCCATTTTGAGGGAGGGACAGAGAGAGAATGACATCCCGATAGAGAAGGTTCCGTTCGAATCTGAAGTTCTTATCTTAATCTCATCTTTCTCATTTCTTTCTGC
Organism: Senna siamea; assembly: GCA_031216115.1. Classification (NCBI taxonomy): domain Eukaryota; kingdom Viridiplantae; phylum Streptophyta; class Magnoliopsida; order Fabales; family Fabaceae; genus Senna; species Senna siamea. The sequence continues at coordinate 10,255,358 of CM062367.1, read as the reverse complement.
TTTCTCTCTCTCTTTTTATCTTTTGCCGATGGCTTTGTCATACACTCACACTTATCCCACTCCTTTCTAATCCAAAAAATTTGTACATGTATATATTATGTTATTTTATTTGTATATTTCATTCATAAAATTTAATTAAAGTTTTGAATTAATTAGTCCCTAGTTTGAAATTTGTCAAAATATATTTTTAAATTTTGAATTTATCTTATAAAATCCTTTTTATTATTTCATTCCTGCAGATGTTAATCCTCTAATGGAAAAATACAAAAAATAGTTTTTATGAGAAAATTTGAAATTTAAAGAACCATTTTAGCACATTTTAAATTTAAAGGACTAATTTAAAACTTTAATTAAAAATAAAGGATTAAAATATCAATTTAACCTAAAATTTAATCGTTCATTTTTATTTTATTTATAGTTAATTACACTTCCCATATCTTGAAATTATAATTCATTTTTATGTTTAAAAAAATTACACTCTTCTTTTTTAAAAGATAAGAAAAAATTATAATTTCACATATTTTGATCAAAATATTCTTATATTTATTATTTATATAATTAAATATATATTTGACTAATATAAAAATTAATTTTTTAATTTAAAATAAGATATGATAATTTTATTATTTTTAAATTTAAATAAATAAGAAAATAATAATTTTAAAAATATATTTTTTAGTAAATTATATTTTTAAAAAAATTAATAATGGTATTAAAAATATATTAGTTAAAATTAGTGAAATTAAAATTTTTTAATTTTTTAAAAAATAAAAATAAAAAAATTTAAAATAAAAAATATAATTTATTATTTTATTTAATATGTAAACTCTTTAATTTCTAATCTTTATTGGTGCAATTGTAGTCAACTCCTCGTTGTTCTAAATTGTAAACCTGCCACGGTACTGTACTACCCTCGACGACACTTGTCAACAAAATCATGCGCTGTCGGAAAAACCATGGCAGCACAGCTTAGAGACGAGGGTTGGCCAACCACACCGTCCGATTCCGCCACGTGTCATGTATAGTTTGATGGTAAACGTTATTTGGCTTGCACGTTTACCTTAAGTGCCAGATTTTTTTATGTCATATGAGATGGAGAAAAATTAGTAGTTGTTAATTTGATCTTGTATACATAGATTATTTTTATTAATTTAATTTTTAAATATAAAAATATTTTTAATATTATTTTTTATTTAAAATTGATATATAATTTTTTATTTGATTAAATATTAAAATATAATTTAATTGATGATATAATTATCTTCTATATAAAATAAAATATCTTGATAAATCAAATTTTTTTACTTAAATACATAAATTTTTTAATTAATTGTATATCTAATAATAATTTAAAAATTAAGATTAATTTTTATATTAAAAATATTTTTAACTAATTACATATATAAATTTTTTTAACATAACATAGATGATCTATCACTTATAAATTTTATCTTAACAAAAAAAAAAATTTAGTCAATATTTTATTAAGTAAAATATTAAAATTTAAATAAAAGAATAAAATTAAAAATATTTTTATTTTTAAATAATTAAATTAACAAAAATAATTGTTAAAAGATTAAATTAAAAATTATTCTACCCTTTAATAATTAAAATAAACTTTTACTCTATAAGAATTGTATTGTACACAAACTTAATTATTAATATTTGCTTATGTTTACATATATTTCTTAAATGCATCTTAGAAAAGGAAATATTTTTCTTTATGATTTTAGCAATGAGAAGTGATGGGCGTACGGTGTTGTTGATAGGAAACATGAAGCATGTTTTGTGGCGGACAAGGTGGAACTGAATAGATATGATCGTTAATTAATTATTTTTGAAAAAATTATTTAGTTTAATTTTAATTTGAGTGTGTGGTGAATACTGAATAATGAGAAGAGTGGGGGATAAGGTTGATGGGATAACTGAAGTGATAAAATCAGAAAAAGGATTAGCACTATCAGCATTATCCACTTATAAATGTGTGTGAGCATTGAGCACCATAACGTTTTACACATTTTTACAGATTTTTATAGATATCCCACAATCTGTTAGCTGTTTGGGAATTCAACACGCAAACGTAACACCACAAACCAACGTCAATCAATTAAGTAATTAACAATAATTAAAAAAATTAGGCTAAAACCAATTTTTTATCATGTAACTTTGTATAAACCTTTAATTTTTCTTTTTATATTTATTAATTAATGTAATTTTTACTTTATCAAAAATTGTCAATTACATATGAACTTTAAGTGAAATTTTTTTAGTCAAAATATAATTAAAATTTAGATGCATGAGACCAAAATGCGAACGGATCCCATCTTTGCCTGGACAAAGATGTCGTCTTTGTCGTCGGACGATCCAGACCGTCCGTCAAATCCAGTCATTTCCCTCACGCCACGTCACTTTTTTTTTTCTTTTTGGTGTAGTCGAAACGCACCGTTTTGTAATTGAATCAGAGAAAAAATAAAACCATCGTTCTCATCAACTCTGGATCCAGTGCTGTGCAACAAATCCCTTCTCTGTCTCATCTGGAGTTGGTTTTGAGGTGTGACTGTCGCAGATTGAAGAGGATGAATCGCCATTCATCGCGTCGTTCTTTCTGAGGTTTGTCCGTCACATGGTCATCGTTTGTTGTTCAATGAGTGCTGTAACATTTTGTTTTGCTTTGTTCTATGAAAATGAGCGTCCGTTGTAACATTTTTGCGGTTCAACAGTCGCCTCTCTCGTGCTGGACAGCTTCCGAGATTTTCCTTCCTTCCCTCTTTTTATGGTTGCCTTATGCTTCACGCCACGGTACCCGCGCTGCTTTTCTTTCCCGTTTTTGTCCGTCCAGCAAAACGCGCGTTCCAGAATCAGGAGGTAAAATTTTTTTATCGAAATGCACCGTTTTGCTCAGTCAAACGGTGCGTTTCGACAAATTAAACAAAAATGGGCCACAGTAGCGAAACGCACCGTTTTACTTAACAAAACGGTGTGTTTCGACTACACCGAAAATTAAAAAAAAAGCGACGTGGCGCAAGGGAAACGGCTAGATTTGACGGACGGTCCGAATCATCCGGACAGCAGCGGGCAGCATGCTGTCTAGACAACATGGGATCCGTTCGCGACCAAAATGATTCAATTTTTTTTTTTTGGTAATTTTTCAATTGACTACTCAAAATCCAAAAATTATGAACAAAAGAATTTTAAAACCATTTGAAAACTACCTTAATGATCGTTTTGGTTTTATTTAAGTTTTTTTACTAATTTAATTATATTTTAATAAAAATAATTTTATATAAGTTTTATATATAATTGATGACTCTATTGTTAACAGTATATACAAATGCAATTTAGTCAGAGCAAAAAAGTACATCAATTAATTAAGATAAAAAGTAAAATTAAAACTAAAAAAATAATTAAGAAAAAAAAAGGAACCATCATGTAAAATTAAGGGTCTATTTTTTTAATTAAAATTTTATGCAAATAACACATTCGCTTATAGAATTTAGAAAAGATAAATCAGATGCCTCTTCAAGGCATCTCTATTTATGGGTTTAGATTTTCTGTATTTAAAAAGTTATGCAATTCTCTATATTAATAGAACAATAAAAAAAAATATTTAATTTTTAATTTATTCAAAATATGTCTTTATCACTATAATTTTTTTATATAGTTTTTTAAATGTTAAAAAGAATACCCTATTTTTTAAATTCAGGCAATCTAAAATCCTACATTTATATATCAATCATAATGAACATGAAGAAATCATGATTCATGCTTTCGTCCCGCATGGGCAATGCTCGCATCTTTCTGCCTTAAGAATTAACAGTTTGTCACGTAATTTATTTCATAAATCAAATGAGACAATTCTGTGGTATGCTTTAGATTCAATTGACTGAATTAAGCGTTGGAAATGCAAAATGAAACAAAAAATGAACTGGGAAGTGAGAAAAAATCTCATCACTTTTTTTTTTGAAACTGAATAATTCTCATTAAGAAAATTAACTATGCAATACATCAGATCTGTATAAAGAAATAACAGGTCCAGGGAAATAATCAAACCAGCAGGATGGGGAATAACCATGTACCTTGTTGCAATCCCTATGGACATGAGACAGACTAAAGGAAGAAAAACAATGCTATAAAATACGACAGTCAGCCACAATAGCATCCAGCAAAGATGTATCTGAATCACTCCTGAAGGCATTTAACACTTGAAGACAGTCAGTTTCCACTTCTATACTGTCAATGCAACGTTGGATAGCTACCTGAAGTCCCATCCTAACCGCGAGAGCCTCAGCAATTGCAGGATCAGCAGGAGCTTGAATAAGAATAGCCTCTATCATAAGAAAACTACCTTGATCATCTCTAATTGACATTCCTAGACTCCATTCTGAACCTGAAATATTTGCAGCATCTGTGTTTGGCTTGAAACATGATCTCACAGGCTTTTTCCAATAGAACCTTTCTCGGATGCTAAGCTGTGCTTGATTAGAAAATTGTGTTTTAAACTCCATTAGCAAGGCTGCTGCCTTATCTGCTGCAACTTTCGGTGGGCAGGTTTTGTTCTAAAACAGCAGATTATTTCTCTGGCCCCATATAACCCAACGCACCATTGCTATCCATTCCAGTACTACCATATCTTCTTTCAATAGTCTGTCTTCTAGCCAATCATAAAACTCAGCATCTGATTGTAGAGTTGGAACATAACCCAAAGCGGATGAGCCCAGACTGCTTTTGACCGCCTTTGGATCCGCTGCCATTACCTTTGCTGGCGTTAGCCTGCCATTACTTTTAGCAGCGGTTTTTTGCGTTGCTAAAGTGTTTTTAAATATTATTGCAACGAAAAGTATTGCTGCTATAAATTTTGTTTAAATAATTAATTATAACAGCAATAATTTTCGTTGTAATAATATTTAGCAACGAAAAAACCGCCGCTAAAAGTAATGGCAGGCTAATGGCAGCAAAAGTAATGGCAGCGAATCCGAACTGTGTTATGTGGAAAGCATCTTGGAGAATCACTTATAATGGAAATTCCTCTCTGTATAAGATTACATCTAGTAGGAAGGATATGATTGCAGATTTTCCGTACAAAAATTTTCAGCTTTGGTGGAGCTTCCACAGCACCTTCTAAAAATTACTACCTCTCGAGCAAGAAGAATTTGCCCCTACAGATCTTTCCCTTATGAAGTGATAAGCTGATCTAACAGTAAAATTTGAGTGCTTCTCTAGTGATCATGTAAATTTATCACACACCGGGTACAATGGAATAGGTATGGACATGATTAGGCTTGATTCAGCAATGGAAAAAGTTGATTGTAGGAAATCTACCCTCCACAAATGAGTAACAGGATCAATTAAGTCTGCAACGATCGACACAGATTCTGCCATTTCAACCAGTGAATTTTCCTCCCATGATTATTCTTACCCACCAATATTGAGCTATCATAGATTCCATTTGTTGGCAACGCAAATCCAGAATCTTGAAGCAACTCATGACATAAATTGGCATTGCTTGAGCAATTGATTTGATTAGAACCTCTTTTCCGGCTTGAGATAAGCATTTCTCTTTCCACCCTTTGGAGTTTCTTCCATAGACGGTCTTGTAATTTGGAAAAGACAAGTCAGTTTGGATTTTCCAATAACAGTAAGAAGACCCAAATATTTTTCATGACTTTCAACAACCTTTATACTCATCCTATCTTGGATAATTTTTTACTTCCTGTAAGCATATTTCAACTAAATGAAAGTTCAGTTTTATCCAAATTAATCGGCTGACAAGAAGCAAGCTCGTATGTGTGAATAATTGAGAGAATACTAGATACTGCAACGTTGTTAGCACAGGAAAAGATGATGCCATCATTAGCAAAGAATAGACGTGTAATTAAAGGAGCACCCCTTCCAATTTTATTACCATATAATTTTCCTTCATTCACATGCCTTTATCAAAAAGGCATAAGAAAACCTGTGCACATATTATAAATAAATATGGAGAAAGGGGGTCACCGTGCCTTAAACTCTCTAAGGATAGAACTTTTGCCTAGACTGACCAGTTATAAGGAGAGAGTAAGAGACTGATGTCACACATTTCATGATCAGATTTAAGAAAAAATTCTTAGTCATCAAGACTCTATGCATAAACCTCCATTCCACCCTATCATAAGCTTTGGACATGTCTAACTTTAAAGCCATATACCCTTTATTTTCCTTTTTCTTTTTCAAATAGTGAAACATTTCAAAAGCAACTTATGCATTTTTAGTAATCAATCGATGAGGATCAAATGCACTTTTTGACTCACTTATAATGAAAGGAAGAATAAGCTTCAAGCGATTAGCTATTACCTTAGTAACAAGCTTCATTAGAGTGTTGCACAAGTCAATAGGCTGAAAATCCTTACCATATGTCGGGCTTCCAATCTTTGGAATTAACGCAATGAAGGTACAGTGGGGTCTTTTCCATTATTAAGGATATCCAGAATAAAAACGCAAACATCATGTCAATCACCTCCCAATATTGCTGAAAAAACAGTGCTGGCTTATCATCAGGACCCGAGGCCTTAGTGGGATGCATACTATCCAAAGCCCGTTGTATATCTTCCCTTGTATAAGGGGTAGATAAGAGGATTTGTTGATCATTACTAATCCTGAGATTTAAATTTTCACATACAGATTCAACATTTGCAATATTATCCACAGTGAAAATGCCCTGAAAATAATTCATCAATGTCAACCCAATATCTTTCTCCCCATATTGCCAAATTCCTTCCTCATTTTTAACCCTTCTAATGGCATTACTCCTTATTTGACTATTTGCCCGATGGAAAAATTTAGTATTTTTGTCTCCATCCTTAATCCAAAAGGCACGAGAACGCTGTCGCCACATAACCTATTCCATAGCAAGCAATTTATCAAGTTCTTCTAAAGTATCTTTCACACATTTTAAAATTTGTTTGGATTGAGGGAAACTCTCAAGCATTTCGATACTGCGTTCAAGACGTACAATCTGCTTTCTAACACTGGTAGTATCATGTAATCTCAGACACTTCAACTGTGTAGCAATATTTTCAAGTCTAGCAAGGATCGAGTCATTACCTGGCCAAGTGTCTTGTATATCAAACCTGAAAATCCTTTGACTTGTGGTATTTGAGCCTAGAGGATAAGCTTCAAAATTCAAAATGATTGCACTATGGTCAGCAGAGTAACGTTGCATATGTTGGACTTCAAAATAAGGATACATCATTTGTCACTATTCGGAAGCCACAATTCTGTCCAAACGTTCCTGAATATTTGCTTCATCACCTCGATCGTTGCTCCATGCGAAAGGATAGCCCCTAAAGCCCATATTTGATAGATTACAGAAATCAAGTACATGCCAAAAGCTTACATACTTGAAAACGAATTCGGATTGCCTCCTTTCTTTCTTTTTCGTTAAGTATCTCATTATAATCTCCAATACAAAGCCATGGGAGGTCAGAACATTCTTTAACATTCTAAGCAAACTATCATGTTTTGTGCTTATTTCCTCAGGGAATCCATAAATGCCAGAGCCGCCATTGTCTATTAAGCTCAATATCAAATACTTTCAGCATCAATATGATTGGAGGAGAAAGATTTAATTGAGATTTACATTGTCAGACAAGAAAAGACACAAACCTCCCGCTCTATTATGTCCTGTGCCTCTACAGTCGGCTGCCAATGAATGATCATATCAAGGCCGTCTCTTAGTTCTCTCCATCTTAGACTTGCCTTTTCTTTCCAAATGGAATAAAAGGCTAAGAACTTGTGCTTGTACAAGCTTATAAAGATCATGAATTGCAGATGACATGACCTTGTTTATTAGAGATTTATTTAAATTTAATAAATAAAAAGTACATATAAATCTTTAATAAAATAAATTTATTATTTGGTCTAGAAGTTATAGAGATAAATTTAAGTAACAATTTTAAGTGAGAGGTCTAGATAATTTTAAACCAAATAATACAAATTTTCATGCATAAAAATATCAAATTCCCAAGCACAGACTAGGCAAAGCAAAAGGATATATCGTAACTAGAAATTCAAAGATTACAAACTAGTCTCAAAAAGAACAAAGTATTAAATGTCACCTCTGATGAGAGAAAAGCTACTTTATCAAACCAACAAATCAAATACAACATTAAGTTCAACTTCTCTTAAGAAAATCATAACTAATCAAACAAGCTAAAACCCATGTCGTCATCAGATTCCTCAGCTGGCTCTTCCTTCTTTTCCTCCTCCTTGGCAGCAGCAGCTGAAGCAGCACCTGAATCAGCAACAGGAGCAGCGACTGCAGCAACAGCAAACTTACTAGGGTCCTGTAGTTAAAAAATGACAACAATTAGTAAGTTAAGAATGGAAAAATTGAAAGAATGTATAAATATTTGAGTCAGAACTGTCAACAATACAAGAGAAACTACCTTTAGGTACTCCTTAACCTTCTCTGCCTCAGGGTAAGAATATTCAGTGGCAACTGCAACAGATAAAACGTTTTTGTAGGCATTGAGGAACATATGTGGTGCAGCTGCAAGGGTTGGGTATGAGATGGCCAAAGAAAATGATGTCATCACAGAGACACCAGCAGCAAACTTCTCAACGAGGTCATCCTCAGTCAGATCAAGAACCTCTGGGCTAAACACTGAACCATTGTCATAAACAGACAGGACCACAAGACCATATGAGAAGGGCCTTATCCCCAGTTTCGCAAGCAATGCAGCTTCAGAGGAGCCGACCTTGTCACCCTTCCTAATGAGTTCCACAGGCGTGATAATTTCCACAGTACCCTTGTTAATCTTGGTTGGGATATTGAGCACCTGAAATGCAAAAGGTATCAACACACTAATCTCAACAACTTAAAAATCAAGATTTTCCAGACCAAGATTGCTAACCTGGAAGAAAGATGTCTGGGAGGGGTCAAGCCCTGTGTTGCCTGGAGGAACAACGACATCAATTGGGGCAACCAAACCAACACGGGCAGGAGCTCCAACCTGTTCAGACAAAGACTTTAGTTATTGGATAAATATAAGAAACAAGAATAGCCAACAAAAAAGATTTAATGTTTTTTTTGGGGAAAACAGCAAAATTAACAGCTTACAAAATATATGAATGGATAAAAAGTTGCAATAATTAATTAAGGAAAATAAAGTCAGCAAAAACCCAATATAAGTGTAAAGTGGTTCTAAGATATTGTAAAATGCGGGAGCAGTACATTGTAAATAAGGACTATATGAAGCAACAAAGCAACGCAAAATCTTGGATGACATCCCTTGGGAAAAAATACGCTAGGTCTATTCGTATTTATTGGCGTAGCAACATTAACAAAAAACATCAGAAAGTAAACTTTACAAATTCTTGGACGAAAATGTACAATTATCAAAAGTAAATCCATGCCCAAGGGCGCAACGAAAGAAAGACACAATACACTAAATTATCTGCACATGTTTAATAATGATTTTGTTTAATAATCTTCAGCGAAGATTGCTAAGTGGTCATCATACTGCAGTCAACTTGTCAGAGATAAATGAAAGTATCACAACTAACTAGTGTCAGCAAAACGCATCAGCCTTATATTTATATAAACACTAAAATCACAGAAAAATGTATATTAGTCACTTCACCTTGTACTTGGCAACCTCTTCGCTAACCTCCTTCAGATCTCCTTTAGTGAAAATTAGTCCCACATTGCCCTAAGTCAGTGAATGAATTATTAGGAATACTTCATATAAATAAAACCAAAAAATAGCTAAACTTGTTATCATACTCTTAGTTATTCCATTTATAGACTCATTTAATAGAACAACAAAGCGTTAAGGATTTAGAACAACACAGCTAAACTAGACGACCAGTCCAACCCCACAATGATTCTCGCACAAGAGCTAACAAGAGAATACTCACCACAAGGAGAGGGATAAGGTTGAGAAAGGCCTGGTTGCCGGTCTTCTCAGCATGCATCCTAACAGAACGCTTCATCATGGTGTTCTTGCCCATGAGCACCACGGAGTCACCACGCAGACCTTTTCTGATGTTCTGAAGTTGGTTGGATCCAACGTTGTCAGCAGCCACCACCAGGATCTGGGTGTACTCCTCCAGAAGCTGGCACAATTTAGCATCGTAAGCGATCTTCTTGTCAGCCTTCGTGGGTTTCACCGCCATTACTGATGCTTGTATCTTCTAGTTTCAGATGTATAAAAAGAGAAGTTGATGGTGTGTTAGAGAAGCAAAATCGAGGGCCAAGACGATGCAGTGGCTCTGTCAAGGCGGACAGCGGAATATCGCCGTCTCTTTAACCCCTCTTTGACGTTTGAGAAGGAAGAGAATAGTAGTTGTTGCAGGCAGTGTAAATGGGATAGAAGAAGACTATATAGTGGCACAAGCGCAGAGAAAGGGAGGCAAATTAGGGTTTTGCAGTGACCTAGATCTGATGGTTAATATTTAATTATTTGTAGAAATCGGACGGATATTAGAGTTTGAAATTTTAGCGGGCGCCCTCTAATGGGCTAATTTGGGCCTATTTGATTGGGCTTAATTTATCTGGTTTATGATATTGGTCTTTGAAATTGATAGCGTTTATTGGATTATCGATTGATCTATCAAGAAAAGCAATGTCTTTTAAAACCCCAAAAAAAGCCCAGGCTGTAGTTCAGGATTTGGAGTCGTTCAATTAATTAAGATTTAATTTATGTTTAAATTACAATCTACTTTTTTTTTTCAGTCTCAATTTTCTCGGCACTTAATAGTTTTGTTTATCTTTCTTTAAATATAAAAAAAGGTACTATTTTTTAAATTTAAAAGGTCTGAACTTACTCTAAATGAATTAAAAATTAAATGTTTAAAAAATAATACATTTATTTACATTTAGAAAAAAATAAAAATAAAAGACTTATATTAATAAAAATTCACTTTAAATGAATTAATAATCATATTTTTTAAAAAATATAAAAAAATATATCATTTTTAAATTTAGAGAATTCAAACCTATTATTATTATTAGTAATAGGGAAACAAGAAGGTGTTAATTTAGATGAATGTATGTTATCGAAATGGTGGTGACACACAAGCTAAAAAAAAGTTGTTCGTTTTTTCTTGTTAAAGTTTTTATTTCTTTGGTACGTACATGGTAATGACGTTGTAGTGTTCTTCATAGACCTTACACTAATTTATATACTCAAGATGAGATGAGGCTGCTATGCTATGCTTTTACGTAATGGGAATCCACTAAGTTATTTGCTGCAGCTATTGCTATAGAGGAATCTGCTATTTTTTCCTTCTCTATTTCGTTAGAGGAATCTCTCACTTTCACTGGTATATAATTAAGAAAACAAATGACCAAACAGGATTGCCAAAGTTAAGTCAGACTCATACACAGACGTGTACGCTTTTTTTATTCTTAGAATATAATATAAAATCATAATTATTTTAATTTTTAAAAATAATAAATTAAATAATAAAAAGTTATCTAATTTATTTATCTTTTATTATTTTTTATTATATTTATTTTCTCTCTTTTATAAAATATTTTATATTATAAAATATATCATTTTATGAGACTACTTAACAAAAGAGTTTCAAAGTCATTAATAATGTAATTAAAAAATATTTTAATTTTAATTATTTAATTTAATCTAATAATTAAAAAAAATTTCTCTCATCTCTCATATAAATAGAGTACTAGTATTCTCACTTAATATGCTATATTATATATATATATATATATATATATATTAGTATCCTATAAGTTTAAAGTTAACATTTAAATGATTTATGGTTTAAACTATTAGTATATTGGTCGTTGTGGTTTTATTTTGTTAGTTTTTTTAATTAAAAAATGATATGTACAAGTAATGTAATCCCAAATTTGGTCAAATTCTCCAATTGTTTATGAAATTAGATATGTCAATTGATTATGAGAAGAATGTTGTTCTTTATTGTGAATAGAATTGAAGATTTCAGGGGATGTTTGAAATTTTGGACAAAATCGACTAGAGGCAAAATTAGAGAAAATTGTTGCCTTTCGTGTCTATTTCAAGAATGAAGGTTTGAATTTATGAGGTACAAAGCAGTTAAAAAAATAATAATTAGAAAGCTCTTAATAGGAAAAAAGTAAAGTATTGTAGAAAAATTGTAAGTAAAAAAAAAGAGTTTAAAGTTTAGTAAATATAACATGTTTGTATTGAGCTCAGGAGTTCAAGAAGTATCAAAAAGCATTGTGCAAACTTTATCTCCTCTTTCTCTCTATTACCAAAAAGTTCCTTCAAACATTTAATAGGGGTCTATTTATAATAGAAGATAGGAGTGGCCAGTTACTGACTGATAGGCCATGTCTTAAAAAGGCAAATAATTATATGCATGATGATAGGGTTAAGTAGTGGTCTAAAGTTAAGATGAGTGAATGATCGTGGATGATTTAACACGTGGGAGATATGTAAATAGTATCAGTTATTGATGATATGCTTAGTGATAGGATGAGGAGTAGTTAATACTACAGGGTTGATTTCTCTAGGAAGCTAAGGAGTAGTTGGTAGCACTAACTTACCTAAAGGAAGAGGTTTGAACTCAATAAAATAATAATTAATTTATCAAGTATTAAACTTATATCTAACTTATTTGGAGTGATCGTACTTAAGCATAAAGAATTTTTACTTCAATCTTACAAAACCACTCCCTAAAACTATTCCTGGGAAAAGGAGGATGATAATCACTCTTTCACGGTATCTCTAACTTTGTCTAAATTAGGTGATGTAGGTGGCACTTAGCCTATACTAAACCTACTATGAGAGTATGGCTTTCTCGTGAAGTCGAAGTAACCTTGTTGTGATTCTTCTTAAGTCAGCATTGTGCTGACTTAAGGGAGAAGATAACCTTATCGCGTTCTTCGCTTTCTCATACTTCTTAAGAAAGAGAGTGAGGTATCTTAATTTACTGTTCAAAGGATAAATCTATTGAACACCTTGAAATACCTTGCTTAAAAGAGAATTTATCACTAAGGATTACAATAGGACGAGATATCAAAAATTATGTGATATTGGAAAGTCTAAGGCAAGGGACTTTGTATTAAGTTATGGTATCACATAGATAAATAAAATAAAGCCTTATTTATATTTATTGTCCAAAGAACATATTTTATGGAATAAGAGAAATAGATATACTTTCTCTTTTTAAGTGGGGTGTCTCTATTATTTAGGTAGAGATACTACTTCTTAGATTAAAGTGCTTACTATTAAAGGGAGGAGTAACCTCCTCTTAGGAAAAGGAGTCGTTGGCTCCTCCTAGGGAGATTAGTCATCATTTTCTCTTAGAGAGAGGAGCTATCACCTCTTCTCAGGAAAAGAAGCATTACCTCTTCTCAGGAAAAGAGGCATTACCTCTTCTTAGGAATATAAGTCACAACCTCTTAGGATGAGAAATCACCTACTCTTAAGATGAGGACTCTCTTCCTATTATGATGAGGAGTCTTCTCCTATTAAGATGAAGAGTCTCCTCTTATTAAGATGAGAGAAATTACTTTTATTTTTAATAATATAATTACAAAAAAAATTATTGAATTTAAATAAATAAATAAATATTATTCACAAATAAACTAATAAAATAAAACTCGGGAACAATGTCAAATTTGAAATTTTGATTGACCCATGAAAGAATCATTATATAGGAAATATGAAATTTTAGAGATTTTATAAAGAAATAAAAAATTTATGGGATTATAGAGATCCTACCTCTCGGCAAATTTTTCTGAAATGTTGTATTGTATTAAGGAATTTTATAGATAAATTAGAAATTTAGGATAAGATTGGAATTAAATTAGGAATTTTGTTTATGGGTAAAATTTAAGAGATATTATGTTGTATTTAAAATTTAGAATTTCAATTGGCCAAAGTAGCCTTTTGGATCTTCAAATGTATGGGAAATTAAGAATTTCATAAGAAAATTAGGAATTTAAGACAAATTTTAATGAATTTTGTCTGATAGGTAATGGAATAAAACCATAGGTCACAGGGTACTTGAATGCCAACTCTTTAACCATAGTAGTGTGTTTCATTTCACATGTATTATTGCTACTATCTTAATGGTTTTCTAAAGGGTTAGTGGCTTAGTGATGATAAGTAAGAGCTAAAATTTTGGATATAGGGGCCTTTTATAACTTAAATCATTAGAAGAAAGAGAGAAAATGAAAATCTATTAACTATAGGGATGTAATTGTAAATGAACTAAGTTTTTAATAAATAATTTAAATTTGATTTGTCAAAAATTTGAATTAAATTTGAATTATTTATTAAATAAAAAAATTTAATTAATATTTTAAACTTATTTAATTAAAATGAATTGAACATAAAGTTTAGTTTATTAAATTTGCGAGTCACAAACAATTCAGTTAGTAATAAAATATTATTTTATATAATATATATTATCTTTTTAAAATTTTAAATAATATATATTAGATAAAAATTGATAATTTTTTTATTTAATTTAACTTTTATATATGTGCATAAATATATATTATATTTATAATATTATTTATAAAATATTTGAATTTAACTCATCTATTAAATAAGTGAATTTTAATCATAAATTTTTATTCATTTTAAAGTTTAAGTTTGTATTTAAACTCTTCTAATCATAAATAAATCAATTTGATCAAGTTAATATTTGATTTAGCAACGAAGCTTGTCTTGTAATCTTGTACTATTAGAGATGGATCTCCTAAAACTTGTGGACTTTGGAGCTACCATGATACCTATATTAAGATTGATGGGCTTCCTTAATGGGTTAATCCAAAGGTCTATTGTGATTCTTCCCCTTCTCAACATCACATTTCGGTGACAATTTCACTAGTCAATGAAATCACCATTTTCTTATTTTGGCTTTTATTTTTGCCCTTTCCATGCCTAACTTCTCTCCCAACTCTTGCCTATTGTGAGTCATCTATTCTATTATGTCTCCTGCCTATTACCATTATCATTTACTTTGAAGATATTAGTCAACAGTCTTTAGGTCACTTCATTTATATGTGAGTTAGTATTTATTTAATTTTTATTATTTCAAAAAAAAATTCAAATGCATTTTTTGTGTTATCTTATTTGTGTACTGACCAGTAAAATTTTATAAAAAAAATTATTTTATATATAATATGAACTCTAATTTAAAATAAAAAATTAAATATTATTAGTCAGCACATAAATGAAATAATGTAATAAATGCACCTAAAAACCTCTTCTTATTGCAAACTAAAGGGCTTACATTATATGTAAAATAAAACTTTTTTATAGAATTTTATTTGTAAATACATAAATAATCATCCTTATTTTCTCTTCTTTAATGATTCAAAATCTTCCTTCTCTCTAAGGTTTGAGTTTTATTTATTAATAGAGTTATTAATATTAAAAAAAAAGATGGTTTAATTTTTTTTCAAAATTATGTTAAATTAAAATAAAATTTTAAATTTTAAATAAAAATTAAAAATTTTAAGATTAAAATAAAACTTGAACAAAATTTTTAGGAAAAAGTTAATAAAAGGGAAAATTTTCCTTGTTCGGATAATTAATAGAATATCATCCTTCCTTCTCTTTATGAGGGTCCCAGTGTTCCTACTTATTATTATTAATTTTTTATGTACATATGCTAGACTTTTGTGACCGTTACCTAATTAAAGGGTTTTGGACTTTTGGTTTCAATACCAATTGTAGACACATTGAAAAAAGTATGACAAGGTTAGGCCATTAGGCCTTGCCTTCATGGTTCACAATTCACATTCCCAAAATATTTGGATATTCATATAACGAAATCTCTTTTTTGGTCTTCCCTATAAGAATTTTAAAAGATTTTTTTTTAAAACAATTTATGATATTTTTAAATTACATTAAATTTAAGAATAATTTTTGTTATACTAACAACATTAAAATAATTTTTTTTAATAAATGCAATTTTTAAAAATTCGATAAACAAAGTCATTTCTACCTTAATTAATATTTGGTTGATAGAATTACACAAAACTTTAATATTAGGGTTTGGGTTTTTATCATTCTCCTTTCTTTCTACAAGGCTTGGTGTTTCTGTGTAATAACATAAATATTTCACTATTTTATTTTTTAAATATAATATTATAAGAACTACATAACTGGTTTTTATTGGAAAACTTATATATAAAAAACTGTACCCAACCCTAGTCTATAAACTTTTTGTCATCAATAATGTAATCTCTAAATGATTTTACAAATTTTAATTGAGGCAATATCAAGACTAAAATGATATATTTTTTAGAACATTATTAAGACTAAGGGTATAGTTGAGAAGGCAAAAAAACTGAGGAGAATATGGTAATTTTATTCCTTTTCTGGGAGTCCAATTTTTGAAAGAAAACACAATGAGAGATTTTAGAGTATTCCTCCTTAATTTTTTTTTCCTTCAATATTTGTAATTATTTTAAATTAGAGTATTTTGGAAGAACTTTGCTTCAAGTACTATTATATATATTAATTAATATTAAAAATATTATACACATATGTCTATATGCATATTTAATATATATTTCTCAAGCATACACACACACACACACAAATAAGTAAAATTTATTTTAATTGAATTATTTATGTAAATCATAAAATTGAACCAAAATAACGTTTAAAAAAATGCTTTAAATGTTTTATAATTCAAAGAGTAAAATAATAAAGTTATACCATAATTATTTATTTGACCATTTATTTTTTTCTTTTTTTTTTCAAATATCTAAATAAGAAACAAAGAAATGAAGAATTAACATTCGTCTTCTTTTCCTTTTCTTCTCTTTCAATCTCTTCCCTTCCCTTCTCCCTCTCCCTCTCAAATTCCTAAAATAACCCTAAATTGATGATGGCAAAACTCTCAATGACCAATATCATAATGTATTCTAGCAATAATAGTGTAAAGTATTAAATTTAAGAAATAAATTTTTTTTTTCTTCTGAAGTTTTCTTATCTCTGCCACATCAAGCATTTTTAGACTAATGGATTATTTAACATGATATCAAGATCTTATTCAAATATTAAGTATAGTCACTTACCTACAAGTACACTTTTTTTTTAAATCACTACAAGTGAAGTTTGCCTAAGGCCAAAAATTAACCCCAAAAGAAAAAGAAAAAGAAATTGTTTATAGATATTCCAAATATGAAGAAATAAGGCTCCAGTAAGGTGATAGATATATATGATAGAAGAATAGAGTAATAGCTAGGAAGCAGAATATGAGAGGGAAAAAAATGATAGTGTTAGTGTGTATGATAGATTTGGTGAAGGGTGGCCATCAATTACACCTAAGAATACCCATTCTTTGGAATCTTCCACCAAGGCCTACGCAACCATAGCCTTCAACTAATGCTTCAAAGTGATGCATTATATACATCTTAGATCCTCCACTCCTACAACAACAATATCACACACATGCAACACCAACCTTTCACCTCTTATTCTGCCCTAACTAGCTAGTAAAGGTTGCTATATATATCAATTTTGTATTAATATAAATTGAGTAAATTACATTACTTTTTTTTACTATGATATTAAGAATTTTATATTAAAATTTAATATAAACTTAATTGCATTAATTATTATTTTAAAAATAAAATCATAGTCTTCTTTTGTAAAAAAAATTATCTTTATTGATAAAAATAAGTATAAATTTTTAAATAAATATAATTTAGTTAAAATAAATAAAAAGTTGATATAATTAACTCATATATTTATATTATAATAATTTTAGATTCTTTTGATTAATAATCTCACAAAATAATAAATTTTATAATATAACATATGCAATGTAACAACATAAGAGATCAAAAAAAATAAAATAATGAAACATTATAACAGATGAGTAGATTAAATAATTTTTTATTATTTTAAAATTATAATAATTATTATTTTATATTATAATTTAAAAATAAAAAAAATGAACCTTTATACATGTGAAACCTTCATACATATTAATGATTTTAGATCAAATGAAGTTAATTTTTCAAAAGTTGATACTTTTTGTAGCATTGCATCATTTTCATTGAGGGTTGGGAATTCACTTTTAGTGGTGGAATTGAGCAAGTGCGAATGACGATATTTGGTACTTGTTAAGCACGTATGACTGTGTTTTGTGTGTATTTGATGTTCTTTTTCCTGCTTTGTCTTCCATGTGCATATCAATTTTGATGTAACGTTTCCTTGATTCAATAATGTCACACCAACAAAATATATATAGGACCAATTATATATAAATATGTAATGTTTTGTGGCTATTGGAAAAAGGTTACCATGTGAGGTTTACCCGTTAGAGCCTAAGTGAATAGTGATTAATTAGTTTCTTTCATATTCATTACTTTAACAAAAGTGGGTATGAATCATGATGACAATCATTTTCTTAATTAAGAGACGTTAAGGTGAAATCGAAGCAAATATGATCAGTTTGTTGATAACTTAAAAAGGCCAAAACAATAGCGTCAGACTGGTACATATATGCAAGTTGAATTGTCTTTGAGACTCTACTAATTAAATTAACGATAACAAAATTGTTTAATTGGTCTAACTAATTAATAAAGTTTCATTGTGATAGTTATATCAATTTCAGAATTGAAACTTCTTAACTCATTTATAATTATACTATTGTCCCCTAATGATGAATATTAAATAGAAATTGAGTATTTTATAAATCATTTTTTAATGAATACTTCTCTTGTAAATTACATTTCGCTGATCTTTCCAATTTATTTTTTTAAATAAAGATAAATTTTTAATTAGTATGATATTGTAAATTTGTTTTTAACATAATAATAAAGACAATTAAATTAATTAATATTAAATTGTAGCATGAGATTTTTAATATAAGAAAAAAAGTTAAGAAATTTAATTATTTTGGAAAGACACATAGTTTTTAGAAAAGTAGCTTTATCTATAAAAAGTAAATAAATCGAGTGAGAGATTTCGACAACATTATATCAAATGTTAGCTAAGGATTTGAATATAATTTCAGAAGTAAGAGATGAATCAATTGTAATTTAACCATCTCAAGGGAGGTTTGTGTATTATTCTTGAAATTTGATTAAATTACATTTGATTGTCCTTGACAGTCGATATAATATAACAAAACCCTCATTTATTTTTTATTAATAAATTTAATTCAGTCATCTATATTATATATTAAGAATTTTATATTAAAGTTTAAAACTTATTTAATTTCTTTCACTTTTACACTAAAAAAATTTACAGACTCGTGTTAAGTAAAAAATAAATAAGAGAAATGTCATGTGTAATGAAAAGTAATATACTCTGCTGGAAATTCTAAACCATAAACTTAATTTGTACATTGTGTGGGCACAGAGATATCTCCTTTATAAGATATTGAGTGGCTTTTGTATCGAAAATGAGAAATGTACATAATCAAAGTTCCATGCCTAGCATTCATAGTTTTTGGCCCTACTTTCATAATGAATTCACTGCAAGTTTGGCCATAAAGACTTTTGAGCTTGGCTTTATCATTGATGATATGAATGCTAAAACTATACATATATATAATTTAATTATGATTGTAGCTCTTAATTTCTTTTGTTTTAGACGTATGATTATTTGAACTCTTAAACTAAATAAAAAAATTAGGGACTAGATGAGAGACCATAAGTGTGTATGTATGATAAAACATATATATTTGACCACAACAGTAATTTCAATAACTGGACTCTATAAGTAAAGAGAGTTTACAAAATAAAAAAAATTAAAAGTCATAAGAGAATTAAAATATTTTTTCGTACACTCTGACACTTAAATTAATATAAAAAATAAAAAAATTATTAAAAGTGTGCTTTAAGAATCTTTATACAATAATTTTGAGAGTCTTCTAAAGGAAATATCAAAATTTATCAATCGGCCTCATTTGAGTTTATCAGTATATTTTGGTATTTTGATTAAGTGTTACCTTTGTTTATATATATATATATATATGGGTACCCCAAAATTGCCTCTAATTTAATCATCATAGCATGGACCCTCCTGTCTTCGTTATGGTGTCGTCTGACACAAAGTTATTATAAATATTTTTTATATGAAATAATAATATGATAATATTTAAATATATTATTTAAATATATAATTAATTTTATATTTATCTTTTTATTTATATAATATAATTATATTATTTTTTATATGAAAAAATTTAACTCCTAAAGTTATACACATAATAAGGATTTGAATTTTTTTATTTATTAAAAAATTAATAGCTTCAATTGTAAATTTATATTTTTTTCCAATTTTTTTAAGAGATTAACTATATCAATCTATAAGTTGTTTTTGCTTCTGCTGGATGTATTGGTTGCTGTTTCATATTTGGTTTTTAATAAAATGTCTCCTTTCTGGCGAAAAAAAATTCTATAAGAGAAAAAATATAAAATATAAAAAGCTTAATCCTTACAGTGAACTCTCTTATTTATCGTTCTTTTGTTTTTTTTAATCTTTTTCTTATTGTACTGTATGCATCAACTTTTATATTAATTAATTAATTAATTGTATAACCGAGAGAGCTAGATAAAAATAAAAATAATAAAGTATAGTGTGATTCATCTCCCAAATCATCAAGACTTGTCATTTCGATATGATTAGAAACGTAAGGATGCTTCTGAAGGGTCTTCATCCAAATGTGAAAAACATTTCCAGAGTGTATTTTCACTATTTTCTTAATCTAAATTTAATTTAATTTTTTAAGAAAATGTGTTTAAATTAAAGAGAATGAACAAAAATAAAAAATAATTTATTCAAATATAAATAAAAATATAGAAATATTATAATTTCCTTTCTCTTATTCCATTTTTAATTCAAATATATTTTAAAATTTTTAAATTTTAAATATAGTTTTTATTTTTTAATCATAATTTTAACTTTTAATTAAGTTCTAAATTCCAGCAAATGACAAAAATCCCAGTCGGCGTCTTGATTTGAATGTGCACCATGCGTATATCTTTAGCTTGCAACTTTTTTTTTTCCTTTAATTGACATAAAGAAAAGATAGGAGTTGAAATTTTTCTTTTTAATTACATTTCACCTAACTTGCTTCATTATGGGTGCTGATCGAAGAGGGAGAATAATTTATATTATGTATATATTATATTATATGATTTTTAACTTTCATCTTTTTATCTCTTAAATTATATAAAAGAGTCAAAAGTTATGAATAACCAAAAGAGCAAATAATTAGTTAATGTTCTAC
This sequence comes from Senna siamea, assembly GCA_031216115.1. Classification (NCBI taxonomy): domain Eukaryota; kingdom Viridiplantae; phylum Streptophyta; class Magnoliopsida; order Fabales; family Fabaceae; genus Senna; species Senna siamea. Next base: position 10,234,151 of record CM062367.1, on the reverse strand, counting down.
CTATATTTAAAATTAAATTTTTACAAAAATTAACTTATATTCACTAGTTATATTATATATTTTTTTAAGAATATTTTGATATTTTTTAATTTTAATAGATCTTATAAATGTATATTATTAAAATTGAAAGAGATTTGAATTTTGAACATTTTTCAGTAGAAGAACAAATAATTTTTATCCTAAAATAAAATCCCCTTTCATGATAGGTTGGAGCTTTTCCTCTTCTTTTAATTAGAGAAGCCTTTTTAACCTTTGCTACATGGTATAGGCTCTTTATATGTGTGTGTGTGTGCAGCACTTTCATTAGAAAAGAAGAAGAATTAAAATGGTTTAACTAGAGAAGTTAATAATAATAAGTAGTGTTGCATTAGCTCATCAGATTCTCTTTATCAATTAATGGTGATTGGAGCTGCATGCCTAGAGATGCACAAATAGTGCTGCATTTGGGTAGATTTGATAGGCTTAAATATATACAATGTAAATTATTGAGATATAATATAAAGTATATAAAACTCAATTATATTAAATTAAGGATAAAACTTAAGTCGTACAAGAATATTGAATTTTTAATCTATATTTTATATATTTGATTTTTAATACATTTAAGGTAAATTTTTATTAGTATAAGTATCACATTGATGATAATTCACTTTGAATAGATTAGGTTTTAAATATATAAGAGTGAATTATACTCTCTTATATTTTTAAGCATTATACTTCCCTCTTTTTGGAGATAAAAAAAATTATATTTTTACTTATTTTGATCAAATTATTTTTATACTTATTATTTATATAATTAAATATGTATTTGAATAATATACAAATATTTTTTAACTTCAAATAAAATAATTTATTATTTTTAACTCAAAATAAATATAATAAAATATTATACTTTTTAAAAATATGTTCTATAATAAATTATAATATTTTTAGAAGAATAATAATGTCATTGAGGGTATTTTACTCAAAGTGAGTTAAATTGTAAAAATTTTAATCTTTCAAGAGAGGGGAGTGTTATTATGACATCTCTAAAAAAAAAAAAGAGTATCATTTATTCGATATATAAAAAGAGTACTAAAATTTTTTTGTTAAATTAATTTAAAGAGCAATGCAAATAATATAGGAGGAAATTAATTAGAGTAAAATATACTAGCTTTCCTTCTATTTTAAAAATTTACATTCTTTTTTTTTTAAGATTAAAAAATCTACAATTTTATTAATTTTGATTAAAATACCCTTAATGGTAATATTAATTTTTTAAGTATAATTTATTAAAATATATATTTTTAAAATGTATTATTGCATTATTATTTATTTGTAGTTAAATATAATAAAGTTATTTTATTTTAAATATAAAAAAATAAATTTTTATATTAGTCAAATATATATTTAATTATATAAATAATAAACATAAAAGTATTTTGATCAAAATAGATAAAATTTTAAGTCTTTTATTTCTCAAATGAAGAAAGTATAAGTTTTTAAAATAGCAACAATAAAAGTTTAATTTCAAAATTTAAGAAAAAGGAGAAAATAAGAAGAAAAAAAAGGAGACAAGGAGCATATTAGGGAAAAGTCAGGAAAGCAGTGCGTGAGCAATAAGGAAGGGTCCCTCCATCCACTAACTCTAAGCATGTTAATTTAGATAAATGAGATATGGAAAGCTAATATTAATATTGGTGATATTGATATTTGATAGAGATCAAAATCAACCAAGAAAAACTTCGAATGCTATTATGCTAGCTACCTCCTATACCTTTTTGACTCACAAAGGAGTGGTTTACCAAATTCTCTTACTATCAACGTTGTTTTGTCAATGCTGTGTTATTCTTTTAGAGTTTTTTTTTTCTTCTAATTTGTATGTGTTATTCTTAATTAATTAATTGCCTTTTCTTTTCAGGGTGTTGTTTTTAATTAAAAACTTTCTCTGAGTAACTCACCCATTAAAGTTACAAATTTTCTCTTTATTTTTTAATTCCGAGTAATTGTATTAAGTCAAGTTGTTCTTAATTCAATATGTTTATTTATGTAGCTTCATCAGAGATGAATCATTTATATTAGAAGTCAAATGATTCTTTGAATTTATTTTTTAAAAATGAATTTTTTTAACAAAAAAAAGAGACAACATGACCTATTTGGTTGAATTAAAATATTTAAAAATATATTTGTAATTAATATATATTTATAATTATAATATAATCTTTTATATTAATTAAATTAATAAATTAAAATGATATACCATATATATAATAATTATAATATACAAAGGTAAAATTTTAATTTAAAATGTCAAGATAGTACTTTTCAAGATCTTCATATTATATGGTATTATAAAAATTAATTACTCATGATTTTCAATACCTTTAATGATTTAAAATCATTTGCCATTAAGTCATATTCTCATTTTGCTATCTATATAATAGTTTTGTTATCGTTATAATAATTAGCACTGTTAAATATTAGATGACAATATATATTTGGAAGGATGGTAAAAGGCATCATTTTCTCTCATTTCCTCGTAAGCTGGGATCTTTGTGCGGTTCCTCACATTTTTTTTAACACAGTATTAATGCTTTCCAACTTTCTATTTCTTCCAACCTAACACTTCACCCATTCTGACAGATTTTACAATCATTGTTTATTTCTCCCTTCTTTAATAAAGTATTATATTAAATAAGTAATTTAGTTTTTGAAAAAATAGGTTTTTTTTTTTTTTACTTTTTAGTTTTTCTATACAAATCAGTGTCACAAAGATGGTAGCTCATTTATTCACAAAAAAGTAAAAATAAAATTGTAGCACATTATAGTAGTATTTATATTGTAGTATATATATATATATATATTTCTCTTTAATTTCAAATTTTATATTAATTAAAAATCAAATAAATATCTCTCACAAAAAATTAAAAAAATATGTCAATTTTTGGAGCAACCAATTGAATAAAAAGCAAAGTCAAGATCATTTTTTTTCTTTCCCATCAATATTTTTTTCAATTCAACTGCCTTGGTAAAGTAAAAAAATTAAAAAATATTTCAATTTCTCAACAAATTAATAGTGTTAATGTCAAAGGTCAAAAATACAAAAATTTAGTACTGTCTTAAAAAACGTTTTTAATAATGTATTGAGGAGGATTTTTTTTAATAAAAAATAATTATGAGAAAAAAAAAAGAATTGACATGCTCACTATTAGTACTGAGTTAATCTCTTAAAAAAATTTAAATAGAATAAGGTATGTTTGAATTTAATCACTATTAGTACTGAGTTAATCAATATTAGTACCCACTATTTTATTTTTAAAAATAAAAGTGTAGAAAAATTTATTTAAATTATAGTTTTTAACTGAAAATAAAAAACAAAATAATTAAAAATTTTCTGAATTCTCAAAGGGATTGACTATGAAGAAGTAGAGTTTCTAAAGCTGGAACTTTCATTAGCCGTTAATAATTAAAAAAATATGTTCTAATTTCTGTAGCATAATTTTTTTTAAAATATCAGACCAATCAAAATTTGAATTTATACTTTTAATGAAAGTATCCTCATAAAAAAAATTGACAGACACCACCATTAGTGTTAAGTTAATCTCTTAATAAAATGAAATAGAATGATTAAAACTGTAAGAAATATATTTCTCAAATATCATTAATGATAGACATTACTGTACCAAGAACAACTAAAATTGTAAAATATTAAATTCTGTCTAAATTATTATGAAACTGACCAACCACAAACGAAAAGCAAAACATTAACATGAGAGAGAGAGAGAGAGAGAGAGAGAGAGAGAGAGAACGGTGGAAGTAGGTTATAAGAGAAGCAGCCAGTTTAAGCTTTGAACGTGAAAGAATAATACAGAGACACGCAGATACTTCAAACAGGTTTTTGTGTGCTTTGGCCTTTGGACATTGATTTCTTGGTGGAGTCACGGCACGCCCAGTTCATTGATTCAAACTCAAACTGCAACCTCCTTCACTCTCTCTCATTCTCACACTCACTCTCTCTCAGGTGTACGTTTTGTCAGATCTCGATGCTCTCAATCCTCCATCTCAAGCACCCAATTATTTTAATGCAAAACACTAACTGTTTCTTCCTCACTGGGTTTCCTTCTTTCCATAATAGTACCCTCTGAGTCTGACCCTCCCATCCCATTTCTGATTTCTGCCTCTCCTTCTTGTACGCTTCCTGCATTTAAGACCTTAACTGAATTGCTTAAAACCAGGGAAACTACATCAAGGTGTATTTAACGCACTTGCAGTTTTGAGGTTCAAACTGAACAAAGCCGGAATAGCAGCCCAATAAGGTGGCGCTGCTGCTCTGCTGCTATTTCTTTTTCATTTTTTATTCTTCTTTTTCCCCTTATTTCAGAAGGGGAAACGAGTTTATGCTTATGCACTCTGTTTTGGAAGGAGTTACAAGAAAGCTAACTCTTTAAAGCTCTCTGCTTTCTTGTGTTTTTCTCCGTTATAAATTCTGAATCTGGAATTCTCGTTGCATTACCATCATTGACCAAGGTTATGTACTTTTCTCTTTTAGTTTAGAGCGAAATCTCTCTCGCTCTTGTGTCAATTTCTCTTGACTTCCATTTTTTTAGTGTCTGATTTCTCTGTATGTGTTTCCAGATCGTTGTAATCTGAGAGCAATGTTGCCCCAGAAACAAGCCGAAGAAGCCATCATACCCAGCATGAATCAGAAGTCTGAGCGTGATGATAGGGAGGAGGAAGAGAAAGAGGATGGCTCTGTTTTTAGTCTCAAAAGCTTTCTCTGGCATGGCGGGTCTGTCTATGATGCCTGGTTCAGCTGCGCCTCGAATCAGGTATCATTAACATGTTACCTATGATTCCACAAATGAATAAATGCCCAAGTACCAAAATTTTAAGGTGGTTCATTTCTGGGTTTTTGTGCTCTCGCAGGTTGCTCAAGTTCTGTTGACACTGCCATATTCTTTCTCTCAGCTGGGGATGCTTTCGGGCATTATATTCCAAGTGTTCTATGGTCTGCTTGGAAGCTGGACTGCTTATTTAATAAGCATACTGTACATCGAGTACAGAAGCCGTAAAGAGAAAGAGAATGTCAACTTCAAAAACCATGTGATTCAGGTCCAAACTAAATAAAAATTCTCAAAAATTTTACTCTTTGATCCAAACCCAGAACCATTTTACTCTGAATATATGTTTACAACAGTCTTTTCTTGGTTTAATTTTAATCTGGACAGTGGTTCGAAGTCTTGGATGGCTTACTGGGTCCATATTGGAAAGCTGTCGGTTTAGCCTTTAACTGTACTTTTCTCCTCCTTGGTTCTGTTATCCAGCTTATAGCTTGTGCAAGGTCTCTCTCTCTCTCTCTCTTTTAATCAATACCTACAGTTTCAATTCCCTTTGTTCTTAGATAATTACTTTAAAAAAAGGGGTCTTGGGTATTTATGTATTTTGCAGTAACATATATTACATAAATGACAAATTGGACAAGAGGACATGGACTTACATTTTCGGAGCTTGCTGTGCCACCACAGTGTTCATACCCTCATTCCATAACTACAGGATATGGTCCTTCCTTGGCCTTGGTATGACCACTTACACTGCTTGGTATTTGACCATCGCAGCCCTTGTTCATGGCCAAGTAAGCAACGGTGCTGATTTTCCCTATTGACTTTTCTTTCCTCCACAGCCGTTTGATCTTGGAACCCTGTTTTGCAGGTTGAAAATGTGAAGCACTCGGGCCCAAACAAGCTGGTTTTGTATTTCACAGGCGCCACTAACATACTCTACACTTTCGGTGGGCACGCCGTCACAGTGTGAGCCCTTCTTTTTAAGCTTTTGCTCATTCAGTTATAGACAAAAACAATCATGATAGTGTTCTTTATTGTCTTGGACTAACATTATTCTAAGGGATTGATAAACTCATGAAAGGAATTCATTGCACTATATGGCCCTCCCCTTGCAAATGCAGCTTTTGCCTGCCTGAATTTCTAATGGGGAAGAGGGACTTTGGAAATAAGACAAATACTCAATCCACCACTTTTTGAAACACCCCATTAGTGGTCTGTCTTGGCTTCCAGTTATACTCTGTCATTGGCAATAAAAAATTTCAGACTTGAAAAGATTTTGCTTTTCCTGCAAGACACCCTCCCTCACTATGGTAGATAGATTCCTTTCTGTTTAACTTTGCCAATCATCTTTTACTGCCAGTCTGCCAGATAAGTAAGAGAATTTCTCATACAGCTCAACAGTGAGTCTGAGAATTTTGGGGGGGCCATGGATTATGGCACTAGTATAATGCAGTCCTTGCTCATTTACACTAAAAACTTCTTGGGTAGTTTTGATTTATAAAAAATAATACACTAAACTAATTATTGAGTTTGGTTTCTATACTAAAAATTTTCATGGGATATGCTTATTACAGGGAAATCATGCATGCAATGTGGAAGCCTCAGAAATTCAAATACATCTATCTTATAGCCACTCTCTATGTGTTCACCCTCACCCTGCCATCTGCATCTGCTGTCTACTGGGCCTTCGGCGACCAGCTCCTCGACCACTCCAACGCCTTCTCGCTTCTTCCTCACACCGGCTGGCGTGACACCGGCGTCATTCTCATGCTCATTCATCAGGTCGGATCCATGCAGTTTCCCTTCCCTCACAACGCATGCCAACTGCTTGATAAAATGACAAGAAGAAAGAAAAAAAAAAATAAAATTCATTATTTGTTAGTCACAAGGAACAAGTATATTTGCTTACTTATAGACATTTCAAACATTGATGGTATTTCTACTTAATTGGGCAGTTCATAACATTTGGGTTTGCTTGCACACCATTGTATTTCGTGTGGGAGAAAGTGATAGGAATGCATGACACAAAGAGCATATGTTTGAGGGCTTTGGCGAGACTACCTGTGGTGATACCTATATGGTTCCTGGCCATTATTTTCCCATTCTTTGGACCCATTAACTCTGCTGTGGGGGCACTTCTGGTCAGCTTCACCGTCTACATCATACCCTCTCTGGCCCATATGCTCACTTTCAGGTCTGCTTCCGCACGACAGGTAAATCAAATGCTCCAATCTCTCCACATCTTATCTTTCCCTTCCCTTCCCTTCCCTTCCCTTCTATTCTACCTCATGGCTCATGTGCATCTCATACAACTGCTTTCACTCACTCCACCGTGATTTTCTCTGCTCCTCACAAATATTTTACTTCACAAAGACAAGTCTCTATTCAGATTTGGGACATGTTTGTTTGACTCGCCTGCAAATTGCAAGTTTACCCCATAAATTATTTAGGTTGAATTATTCTTTTGCTTTCTCTGTTACTTTCGCTTAATTTTTAATTTGATTCTTGTGCTTAAAATATCACAATGGCATATTTATAAGGTTTAACAAGAAGGAATAAATATGAAGTTTTAAAATTGTAGGAAACAATTACAAAATTTTAAGGTTTTAGGGACTAAAGTGAAACTTAAGACAAGACTAAACCAGAAATAGTTGAATTTTCAATGTTGAGTATTTTGTCACATTCTAAGAATAGCAACTGGTGCCATTGTTTTAGGTGCTCTGTTTTGTGTCTGACCAAAGTGCTAAATCCTTAAAAAACTCAGATTGGCATGAAGAGGAAAACACGAGTGTCCAATTATGCATTGGAAGACAGAAGATTAAGCTTACTAGATGTAAGAAAGAGAGCATGTAAAGAGACTAACGAACTAAATTTGTGGTTTGTATATGTGGTGGGATATGATGCCAGCTTTATGATTGAACTTGGAAGTGACTTCCAATGTCATAGGCAGTATCAGTCCCTGCCCCACCACTTATAATAACAATTATTCAAATTTGAAAATTTATGAGACAAGAAGAAGTTGGTGTCATTTCTTTGTCATTCAGTTATAAGCTATAGTCATATATAGCAATGACCTGGGCCAGGCCAACTCAACATTGTCAAGTGAGCCTACTGAAAGATCAAACCTAGTGATGATACCATTGATGATTGAACTGTTCATTGACATGTTATGGTCTTCTTCTTCCTTGTGCTTTTATGCAGAATGCAGCAGAAAAACTTCCCTTTTTCATCCCAAACTGGACAATGATGTATTTGGTGAACGCATTTGTGGTGGTGTGGGTTCTGGTGATAGGGTTTGGATTTGGAGGATGGGCTAGCATGAGTAATTTCATCAAACAGGTTGATACATTTGGACTTTTTGCCAAGTGCTATCAGTGCCCTCCTAAACTGTCTCCTTCTAATCACACAACACATCACTGAAGTCAAACCTCTCTTTTGTGTGCTGCTCTGGTTTTTCTTTATCGTTTTTCTCTTGTCTAATTCTAATCTACATATACAGATCTCTCTCTCTCTCTCTCTCTCTCTCTATATATATATATATATATATATATCGACATTGTTGTGACTGCTTGATGTTCCCTTATGGAGCAAGACTATATATTATTATTATTTTGGTTAATGATGAACATCATTTTAGCTAGCATAGGGATTGATGTTTGGCATATATGTAGGATATCAAGTGAAGCCTGCGAGTTTCTAATTATGTCTTTGATTTTTTATTTTTAATAGACCCTATAATCATTATTATGCCTAATCAGATTCTACTCTATAGCTAATATTAAGTAATAGTTGTGTGCTTCACTTTTAAAGTGGACCCTTTGGGTTTTTTCTAATTGCTGGTGCTATGGATATTTCAATAAAAATTGATTTGGCTTCCATTTCATTGATAAACAACAATATTCATTGGGGCGTTGATGAATGTGGTGTAGTGTGGAATCTGCATCGCATGGCTGGCACATCGGGTCAAACCATGCCTTTCCTCAAGCTTATCACGTGACCACATAAACTGATAACTTTATTGTCATCATTATCAAGTTAAAGAGACTCTCTCTCTCTCTCTCTCTCTCTCTCTCTCTCTCTCTCTCTCTATTTTATCTATAAAGGTGAGAGATATTTTAAAAACTACAAGAGATAGATACTTTATATTAGAAGTACCATCATTTCAGGTAAAAAATAATATGATAATATTATATATATATATAAAATATAATAAGTATATGATTAAATTACTTATAGGCTCTTTATAATTTTTGTTTAATTTTTTAATTATGTTTTTATAATTTAAAATTTTGTCATTGAATTCTTATAATTTAATAAATTTTTAAATTAGTTTATAAAGTTAAATATTTGTTAAATTTTAATGATATGCTAATTATATATTTATCTTAATATTATAAATTTATTTAATTTAAGTCAATCAATTCATATTACTTAACATAAATTATATTTTATTTTATATATGTAAATTATTTTTATATTTTTATATTTTTATTTATTTTTTTATTTTTTGTTAACATAAATTATACATATGTAAAGTATTAATATATTATATATGGATAACATTAATAAAATTTAATATAATTTTAACAAAATTTGACAATAAAGATTAATTTAAAAATTTGTTAAATTATAAAGACTTAATTATAAAATTTTAAACTATAAGCTTAATTAAAAATTAAGTAAAATTATAAGAATTACAAGAATAATTTAACATATATATATATATCATATTTTTATAGTATGTATTATATAAACGAGACATATTATTTAAATAACATATATAGTATTTATTTCTTTTATCACGTAATAATATCACGTTAACTCCAAATTCATCACATTTTAGTAAGTATTTTCATCATTGATTTGGTCTATTTACTTGAGATCTTAAACTAAACACTAGACTAGCATTTATTACAAGCTTAATTAATATTCTCGCATTCACTTGAAGCTATTATTAACGTGACTTTTTGCTACTTAGGTTGAGTTCTATAATATATTAATTCGTCCAAAATTTTTGACGCAAATGACATTCTTTTGAACAAAAGTACCAAAGAATCTAAATCTAAGACTTGTAATTCATTGTTTTTTGTAAAAAAAGAATTGATTAGTCAAAATGGAATTGGATCAAGTATTTAAAGAGTATCTTGGAAAGGTTTGTGAGTTTGGTGGGTAATATTTGAAGGTTAGGGGTATTAATAGCTGAGAAAGTGAGTCATTTTGAGTTTGGTGTTTGTAGCTTTCACCTTTAACTTTAAATCCTGAGACCTCTCAAGTTCTGCCATTTTAGCGTATAAAGTTGTAAACTGTGATATGTTGGGGGAAATATGTAGTATAGTATCCTATGGTGGTCCTTGAATCAAAGGCAAAACAGAAAAATGCTCAATTATATTATATGACAGTGACACACTTTTTTGTCCCCATAAGCAAAAGAAAAAGGTGTATCCTATTCCCATATGCTTCATTCACTCACTCTGCTTCGCGTTAATAATTTCTTTCTACCTCTTTTTTTAGTCACCTTATTGAATTATAGGCACTCGTATAACCTTTTTGACATTGCTTAATTTTAAAAAAAAGAAATTTATTTTTTAAAAAAATTGTAAGTTTTTTCTTGGTTTTGTAATATTTGACAACTTTTTATACTTATTTTTAAGTTGTAGCAAAAATAGATTTTTTTTTCATAAAAAAAATACTCTTATTCTAAAATGTTAATTACCATATCGCCCCTTCTCTCTCTCTCTCTCTCTCTCTTGTCTACAATCTCATTTTTGCCGTTACTCATTTCTTCTCTACTATTATACGCTTATTTTGATATATTTATTATAATTTTATTTTTTATTTTAACTAATTAAAAAATATAAGCTTAATTAAAATTTACCATAATAAATATTTAAAATAATTTATTTATTAAAAATTAATTTTTTAAATATTTTCTCAACATAATAATATTGATTAAAATGCTTATTAAGTAATTTTATAAAAAACAAAATTGATTGTTTTTAGAGTTCTTTTATGAAATTCCATTCAAAAAATCATTTCAAAATAAGTAAGGGTTTACAGAAATCCCAAACAAATCCTTAGACATCAGACCAAAATAAAGCGAAGTACACAATGTAATAAAACTAGAATTGAGCCTATTGAATATTGAATATTTTAGATTATTTCAATATGCTTTAATTATCTGGCCCCAAAAGATTAATTAAAAAAATAAATAATTTTGTAATTTTTATAATTTCCTTTATGTTTCAAACAATATATATATAATTTTTAAATTTTCAAATTTTGGTTCAATTTCATCTTCAGAGTTCATAGTTGTTATCTTTCTAACTCAGTTTCAATGGCAAAGAGAAAATTACGTTTCACTAAATCTAAAGAAAAATAACTTTTTTAAATAAATTTATTCTTGAACTCTTTAATAAAAACATAACATATAATTTTTTTCTTTTAAAAAGACCCAATCAAATAGTGCTGAATTACAAAAATATTTATTTATCATATTATAATTGAATATAATAAAAATATAAAAAATGTAAAAGTTTATTTCATATTTAAATTAATGGGTCGGAAATTGGTAGGCTCCATGTTGGACCCGGAAGAAGGTACTTTTTTCTTTGGGATCATAAGTCAATTATTGAAGCCCCAAAGTTCCTTCTCCCCAAAAAATATAAAACCTATAAAATCTTTTATCTTTTGGGTAAAATTAACCAAAATACTTAGTTATAAATTGTAATGAAGGAAAATATGAGACGGCAACAATAAAGAATAATAAAAAGGAAGAACACCCAAATCAATAAGCAAATCTTGCTTCATTATTTATTTTTTGGTATTTCAAACTAACGGTCTTTACAATGATAACACCAAAGAAAAGAGGAAACTACATATTTGATTGATATTTCAGGAAAAAGAAGATGATTTCTGCAACATACACTCAGCAATTGGACCTAAACTTTCAAAACTCCATGATTGGCGTCATGGCTAAAATGTTTATTGCATTATCATATTCTGGTAACGTCTCTGTCAATCTATCAATCTCATTCAATGTTCTCTCTATGTGCGCTTCTTGCACCAAAATCTTCATTCGTAAATTCGTAATCTCATGCTCGAGCATGAGTTTTTTGAACTTGTAATTCATTTCCTCACTCCTCAACTTCTCGATATTCAATTCCTCTTGCTTCCGCTTGCCTATCGCTTCCATTACTACAATCAACTTCTTCCTGATTCGAAGCACGCTGTACCCCATTCCCTGCAAATCTGCCACTGTATTCCACAGCTCGTGAGCCCTAACAAGAATATCCTCCTTGTTTAGCTCATTCATTTGCTTCACTGTCTCTAAAAATATTTCATCCCACGCAGCCGCCAACTTCTGCCGCGTCAATTCTGAGTATCCTCCATGCAGGCGATAATAAAGAATCTGTGGAATACCGCTCAGAATTTTCGAAATCGGTACTATAGCCAAACGCGAATCTTGTTTATGCTTCACTTTACCAGTACTGTCAGAGCTCACGATTTGGACCATGTCTTCTGAATTGAAAACATTGCGAAATGCCCTTAGTGAAAGAGAAGAAAAAAAAAGAACGAAAGAAAGGGAGAGATCTAGTGAATGAAGGGTTAATTACCAGGCGAGATTGAAGGAGGAATGCTTCTTAAAGGCGTAGGCGAATGGAAATCCACGGGATCGAGATTTTGTTCGATTCGTGATTCCTGATGCTCCTCTTGGCCACTATCAGAGGTCACAACTTGGACTGTCTCGTCTGAAATGAAAACATAGAAAAGAAAATGAATGAAGAAATTAAACAAGTTTATTCAAGATTAAAGAAAGAGAGTGGATGAATGAATTGAGGCTTACCTGCAGGGGGAAGGTCGGGAGATTCATGAGAAGGAAGGATTGAAGGGAGGACAGCGTTAGGAGAGTTAAGGCGAAGGAGGGAAGTTGCACAAGATCTCTCCATGGTGCGTCTTCTGGGACGGGAAGGATCCTTAATTAGTTGCGGCATATCGAAGACGGGACGAGGACGAGGACGAAGAGAAGACGAAGACGAAGACGAAGACGAAGACGAGCACAAGCAGCTTCAGGTTTCTTTGTGTTGAAGACGACTTGGTTTCTTTCCTATATATACACATTTTCAAAAACAAATAACGGTTTTTTGTATCTCAAGAATCAAGATTATTTAAAGAATAAAGGCTATATTTTTCTTTTTTGAATTTGCGTCAACAAAACCTAAGTTTCTATATAGTGATTTAATTGATTTTACGTAGCCTAAACTGTATTCAAAGATATATATTCGGACCCCCTAATTATTTATATTTATATTATAATAATTTTAGATTATTTTAATTTAGTTTCAAAAAATAATATATATAAAAAATATTTAAAAAATTTAAAATAAAATATATAATGAATATTAACTATGTATGAAAGTATTTATTAATATATATATATATATATAAAACTAGGATATATATATCCAATATCAAATATTATATCTCTTTGTTTATATTCACATATATAAATTATTTGAAACTAATATTTATACATTTTTAATATATATTATTTTATTATTTGTACCCAATTTAATATTTATATTAGCAAGATATTAATTATATATATATATATAAAATATTAATTAGTAAATCGACCAATTTTTATAATATTGATCAAGATAATACTGAGCTTAAAATTATATATATTAAATATATACAAATAATATAAAGAAAAGAAAGTTAAAGCATGTGTAAAATGTGATAGAATAATTAATTAAAATAAAATTTCACTCATTTTTTATTATAATATAATTGTAAATTAAAAATTATCATTTAAAATAAATTTTAAAAAAGTTAAATATACACTAATTCAAACTCAACCTAACCCCAATTTCGCTTACCCTTATCCTAATTAGCATTTTCTGATTGTTAATACCTAGGAATTACATGTTGATCATCCATCTTAACAGCTTGTGTTTTAATTTAAGATATATCAAGAATGAATTTTAAGATAAATTAGAATTCTTGGTATTTGAGATTAATTAGAATTGTAGTTTGTTTAGGATTGGACTCGTGGTATTCGATATAAATAGGCAATAGATTAGCGAACTCCAGTAAGCACGAAATTGGAGAGAGAAACGAAGATCTGAATTCAAAATTTATTTCTACGTGACTTGTGAAACAATATATTGCTGAATTGGGAAGGTTCCACAAAATCAGAGGATTAATTGAAGACGAATTGAAGAAGGTGGTGTTGAATCTCTCAATCACACTCCCATTCAAGGTTTTCAGTTTTCACTGCGAGTGCGAGGGATCTGCAAGAAGAAACGACAACGTTACAACATCCATCAATGGCTAGGCATAAAAGAATAAAGGTTTTCATTCTCACTTTTCGCTGCTGGACGATATTTATACTTTAAATTTCTTGAATTTTAGTTTATCGTCTCTAGGTCTGACGACTTCTTCCTTCTCTTGTTTGCGGGAAAATTGTCAGGTGGGATTGTTGCGTATTGACGCTGCTCTGGATGCGCTCTGTCCCATGGGCTTCTCCAGATATTTGGTGCGTAGAACCGTCAACAAGCTCCTTAAGGTGAGGTTTGGCTTTAGAGTTAATTTAGACCCACATATATATCTGATAATGGGTTTGTGATCGTATACGAAGAGATAAACTATAAACGATTGTGTTTCAGACCTATGGTGGAACTCAAGGATGGGCATTCATTGAAGAAGCATCTTACAGGGTGGTTATCGAAGCAATCCTTGACGAACAAGAGTCAAAAGAGAAGGCTGAGCTGGAAAAGACTAAGCCAAAGTTGTTCGATCCTTCTCCATACAAGGTGATTTTTACTCAGTTTTAATAAGTGGATTTTATTGTTTGTAAATATTTGATAACTATGCTATATATATATATATATTCTTTAATGACATTGTTAGTGTTTCCACCCCTTTTTATGTATATGATTCACTTTCTTCTATGCTATGGTTTTGATGTAAGGTAAAGTCTCTACATTTCAGCAGTTTCTATGCCTTATGAGACTTGTACAAATTTAAATGCAGCCTTGAACTGAACCTTTTAAGTGTAGTTTTGATCCTCAAATATGTTATGTGAGTGAGGCGTGTTGTCTTCTAATGAAGTTACACGAGAATATTCGAAAAGTTTAAGATTCAAAAGAAAATATTTTAAGTTGAATTTATCTAAACACAATGATATATATACTAGATAAGAATAAACATGTTAGTTGTGACCTAATCATGAAGTTTTTTAAGAACTCAAGTTTATCATATGGATGGATGTGACTCTTGCCCTGCCTTTTTATCTGCTCACTCCATATATTTCCAGCTTTTTTGTTTTCTGTTTGTGCTGTTTTTAAAGTAGAATGCTCATTTTAGCTTTACACAAGTGATTAGTTTTATTGCTATCTCTGCAATTTCATGCTCCTTTCTAACTTGATTAAGATGTCTTATTGTGTTTATTATGTTTTAAATATGATTTACATTGAATTGATGTTCATACATTGTGCAATTCATTTTTATCTTGTAAAATTGGTTGCCCATATTTAATATAGTCAAGATTGTGATTATAAATCCCTACTGTTCCTCATCTCACTGGCATTTAATTTTTCTAGGATATGAAATCAGAGGTTGAGTCTGTAGTAGAATCTAACTGCCCTGATGCACAATCCTTTCAAGATGATTCTCAATGGATTAACCACTCCCCATCGTCAGATTTCAGTGGATACTCAAATACTTCACCGAGTAACGTCACTGAGGAAGTCTACTCTGAGTCTCAGCACATACACCATGAGGCAGCGATGGGTAGTTCATATTGGCCCACTCAAGACACCTTTAAGCACGGGTTTTCCCCAGACAGGTGCAGAGGAGTAATTGGTGCTGATGTTGAATCTCCAGGAATGTGTTCAAGACCAGCAATGGGATCCCACATCATCTTCAAGAAGCGTAAACCCTGTCGCGGGTGGATTAGCGATGATGGGAGCAGTGAGCAAGATTTAGTGTATCTAACGCCATCCCCACAAATAGTTCAGAGATTCAGAGATTTTTAGATAAAATATTAAGTCTATAAAAAACTATGTTAGTAATAAAAAGATATATAAATTTGTTTTATGTAGTTTTCAGTTGTATTCAAATTCTAACCTGCTTGTATAGCTGTTTACAACTTTTTTAGGTAAGCTTTTCTTGTTTGCTACTATGCATGCTTGGTAATTAGTTAGTATATGTTGATGAAGAGACCAAAACAATATTTGAACCTTCTGCCTCTTGTAAATGCTAATAAATAGACAGTTTTATATTATTAGTATAACAAGGTGTAATGCTTCTCAATGCAAGTCACAAAGTAGTGTTGCTTTTTCACCCAAACCTTAATTTAAGAAAGGCTTGCCTATTTTAAGATTTTTCATCAATAGCCATTTAGTGTCAGTAATTGAGTACCCAGTATTTGTCATTCAATAAAAAGAATTTATAATTATATCAACTTACATAAATATTCAATTAAACCATCATTTCACAACAAATAAATCTCATACAATTGTCACATATTAAAATTAAATAAAATAATAATAATTTCAATAAGTTCACAAATACAACAAAATCTTACATTAAACAAAGAAAATAAGTCTTGTCCTATAGACTGAAATATGTTTAAAATTGAAGGTTTCATCTAGCATATTCAAAATATAGAATTGAAAATGACACTTCACTTTGGGTGGATTTACTTTTTGGTCTATTGGATAAATCTTCCTTATTTTCAAGTAATTTATATTTTATATTATATATGTATAAGAAATTATTTTAGATAATGTTTATTATTTGATATCAAATATGGAATAGTCCAGCTTTTCATGCATATATATCAAAGAGATGTTAATTAAGTATTCCATAATCCATTCTAATATTTGCATTCACGTAATATCCTATTAGTATTTTTTTTTTCTATTTGTATCATATCTTTTATCCAACAAATATTAGATATTGTTTTAGACAAATCTGAGATATTATAAGTACATAAAATGCGCCTGACCATTGCTCCCTAAATAATATATCCTAAATATATTACTAATCAATTAATTATATCACAATCATACCATATTCTTAAATTTTGAATATACAGGAAAATTTGTCCCAATTAAATTGCAAGTTTTTTGTCATCACTATTAATTGATTACAAAGCACAGTTCACGAGAAAGCTTTTGTCCCACGTTTACACGGTATCTTGTTTTTCAGAAAAGACAATGAAAAATTATGAATTGGGAGAAAACTCGCTTTATTTATGGATATGCTTAAAATGTTAGGAGTATGACATGCATAAATGTGCATGTAGAAATGGCAACGAGGCTAGGGTGTTAGCAGGGTGCGCCTCTTCGCTTTTCGTTCGTGCGTTATTTTTATTCTTCACACAAGGGAAAAAAATTTTCTCATCTTCATTCTTCCCAGGGATTCAAGATTTGCAAGGGTCTTTGTGAAAATTTAAAATGTAAATAATAATATAAATTTTTTATTAAAATAGTCAATTTTATTAAGATAATAAAAAAGTCTATATTTATGATCCTAAATGGAATAGTTCCTACAAAGATCACCAAACATAAAAAGTTGTCATTCTTATGTGCACGCTTTTTTTTCTTTAATTTTTGAAATATAATATAAATTAACTTTTATTAATTAATCTATAAATATATAAAGTTAATACTTTTTGAAAGAGGAAATGGCCTTTGCAAGAAAAGAAAATTGCTTGCCCATTGAGTAAATGACACGTACTCGTGACGCCGTACCCCAAGAAATGAAACGAGTTCAGCATGATCAGGAAGTGGTAGTCGATATGGCATATGCTTGAGAGTGTGCACAGCGTGCTCCCATCTTGGTTACGTTCATTCATTACAGAATCTGTCCGTTTAGCTTCTTCTCGTGCTTGTTTGTTTTCCTGAAAGGAGAGAACAATGAATCGATGAAATTTTTAATCTCGGTGCCTTTGGAAAGAAGCAAAAAGCCTTCAATTTCATCCCCGCAAGTACCATTTTGTACTCAACAAGAAGGACAAGGAGCAAGGCTTAAAAGCTATGACCTCAAGATCAAGGGGACGACACAGAAAGGTTCTCCATTTCTCACTTTATCGCTTCTTCTCGCCTGTTTTTCCTCCTCTAGGAACATCACTTCTCCCATTTTTCTGAAACTTTTGCCATTGTTTCTGGCTTTTCCCTTTTTGCTTCAAATGGGTTCTCAACTTCACACTGTTTGCGTGTCTGTTTAACTTTTTTTTTTGGTTCTTTCTAGTGTTTTGTTGAATTTCTGTTCTGCTTTTTCCCCGAATAATTTTGTGCAAATTTTCATTTCTGTAATGTTTCCGTCCTCTTATTTTCCTCCTCGAAAATACAATTTCTCTTTCAACTTTCTCGCATTTTTATTTATCTGCAGAACAATACATCCGGTACTACACGAATGGATGGCGCTCTTGAAGCAATGCTTCCATTTGGATTCGATGAAGCGCTAGTTCGACGAACGGTTAACGAGCTTTTAGATGTTGGTCTTCTCTTTCGGTGCTTAATAATAGCTTATCAAATATTAAAAAGAAATTGTTATTTTCCCTACTTTGTTTTACTCACAGTCTGGGTTTCTCCAGGTTTATGAAGGAAGCCAAGGATGGCGCTTTATTGAAGAGTCTTCGTACACTCTCCTAATCGAAACCATGCTTGGCAAACAACAAATTTCTTCAGAAGAGAAGGTGAATAATGATATTGTTTCACGTAATAGCTTATTACTTTTTCTTTTGGTTCTGTTTATTTACTTATTTTCTCCAAAGCAGCTGTTGTAGTTTCATTTGACATTTATCTTGTTGGTTTATATTCCTTTCGCAAAATTCTTTGCTTGGTTGCTAAGAAATGGTGCTGAGAAAAGAAAAAGCTAAAGGACATCTTCAGATTTCATTTTTATTTTTGAGGCTTGCCTTGCGTGTTAGCACCCTCTTAAAGACAAAACTTACCCCTTTGTTTACAAAAATCTGTCAAGTTCTTTTTACTTATATATGGTTGGCTGGGTTATTATTTGGTTGTGGCTTAGTATGGATTTTGTGGTTTACAAAGGTGAACGTGAATATAACATACGTTCCACATTGTTATTTTTGTAATTAGCTCTCACCTCTATACCATAACCCAACTTTCCATATCAGCACTCATCACTATAGAATTTTTCATGATTCCCTTCATCTTTCTAAATATTTTTTCTGTCACTTTATTCTTAAGCTTCCTTCGAGCTCGCTAGCACACAAATGGGTAACAAATGGTCATTGTGGTTGGGGAACTGTTTATGGTGAATCCAATTTATGGCATTCACATTGTAATTATAGAATAAGATATATCTGCAATTATTCATACATATTAAGTAGATTGGAACACTTAGAAGAGGCATTTGTGAACAACAGTTGGCTCAATTGGCAAGGTCGAGCTGAGTTGACACAAAGGTCTTGGGTTTGATTCTTGCTGGTGATCCTGTTGGAAGGCATCCATGAATTGTGGTGCATCCTGCCTTAGAGTTGGAAGAAACTATCTAACTGGCAAATTTTGTCAATGAGGAAAAAAAAAAGGCATTTGTTTCTCAATTTACTTCTGTATTTAGTTCTCCTATTATTCTGATAGTTACAATCGTTTGAAATATCTAAAGGATATCATATAAATATTTCCCATGTTTGAGCCAGAGCTCATAAATATCTTAAACTTTCATCCTTTATGGTGAGTTGCAGTATAATGTCAAGCACTATAAATAGTTAACCTAATTGCATTTTTTTAAAACAGGTGCCTAGGTTTCCAATAACATAGTTTGCTTTTGTAAGATAGTTATAGTCATAAGTGAAAAAGTTTTTCATATATAATATATTATGGAGGAGTTCTCTTTTCTCCCGCCTTGGAATTTTGATTAGAAACCTAGAACTTGAGAAGGCAGAAGACCACCATTACAAGTCGTCCTTGTAAAACTCGTCTCTCAAGTTCTCTGCACCCTTGGCTTTTGCTTGTTAGTTATTATACTTACCAAATATTAAATCTCTTCAGTGGATGTTAACTGTCAACAAAATCTAATAATGGTGGCCACAACACTCTTAAAAGAAGTGTGCCCCTTTGTGGTGATTTGCTAGGAGTTACTGATTGTTCCTACACGGACTTCTAAATGCCATGACATCATATGCTTTGTGTTTAAATTTTCAGAAATTTTCTTGGTTGTGCTAAGGAGGCTAATGGTTTGGTGGGCGAGGAGACCCCACTTTAACGTATTAATCAGCATTATGCCTATAGTAGTAATGCGCACAAACAATTATATCATATTTGTACCATAGATTTGGAGGGCCTTCTGAGAATTATCCAAGACACACTTAGCTTTGGAGGGTCCACTGGTAATGATCTAAGACACATTATTTTTGCAAAATTTGCTCGTAAGTACAACAAAACACTTTGCACACAAGTTTATTTCCAAAAGGCCTGTGTAAGTAAGATACACATGACAGGTTTATGTCTTTTTTCATTGCATGAAGCTCAACAAAACCTTTTTCTCTCACATGTTTTATTGAATGGGTGATACTTAAGTGCCTAAAAATACTCCAGAAAACCCTAATGATGAACACTTTTTATCCCTAGATATGCAAACCCGAACGACTAAATTTTGTGAATATTTATAGGATCTGAATTTTCTACCCATATAGACTTAGATGCTTACAAATATCTAGAAAGAAGCCTCAACTTAAACCTAGTTTTTATCTCAACACTCAAACAAATAAATTTTGTGAATAGTTATAGGATATTAATATTTCACCTATCTTTATAAACATCACATATATTATCTAACTAGTTAAATTCACATTATTTAATACTTTAAATAAATAAAATTACAAAACAAAACTACACATTTTTTTTTAAAGGAATCCTATTGCACAGTTGGGTGCATCTCCTTGAGCATCATCACCCTTATCTAATCTACACTTGCTTGTCAGAAAAGGAAACACTTTTATGAATTAGTAGCCATCTCATTTTTTCTCTGTAACTTAGGCGATAAGTATTTTTCATCTCCACCAATCATATACATGGTCAGCATATCATTCAACCACAGAGAAAACTCCATAGAAACTATCAGTTCTTTCTTCCTCTTCCCATTCGATTTCTCCTCCTTTCTTGCCAAAGGCACAAGTAGCACATAAGAATCCTCCTTTCCTGGAAACACCGATCAAGCACTGTTGTCTCATAATTTTTTAACTTCAAATTACCTATCAATTTAAGTGTTGCCAGAAAAACTTCTGCTGAACGAAAGGTTGCCGGGGCTATGCACTTGTTACACTTAAGCTGTACTGCTGTAGAAGCAGACAAAATATGTCCTCCTAAAGTCTGGCCATGAATCCCTGTCTGAATTTTATTTTTTCATGATTTGTTATTTGGTTAGTATTAATTGCGTTCCATTTTGGCCTGCAATATTATTTGTACACATTTGACATCCTTAAATGATTGATGTCCTATAGATGATAGTGTACTGGAACTAGAATTCAAATGTGCTTAGTGGTGTACTGGTGCTCGGCAAGCTTCTGAGGTTGCATCTCTTGCAGTCTCCTCTTCTTCTCCCCCCTGTTTCTGTTAACTGTATGTCCTTCATAATGATAATTGTTTGTCAAGTGTAGTTATGATGAAATTATATGTTTTGGAAGATTTCACTTTGTTTGGACAGCATCCTAGGTTGTTGTTAATCTATCATATCTTTCAAAAAAGAAAAAGAATGTGACTTTGCAGGATAATGCAAGAAGGGAAGGAGACACTGAGACATCAGCTGCTACTCTTACAACTGCAATTTCTGAAGCTAGCTCCTCTACTCTGTTGCCTCGGGAATCCTTATTGCGGACTTGTGATGGTTTGAACTCTCTGCAGACCAATGATCCTCAAGACTTTGCTTCACTTGGTAATCTAGAATTTCATTATTAAACTTCCGTCTTTTATCTATTCATCTCATATTTAATTTTTTACCGGGTTAGCTAGAGTATCAGTTTCCTGAACATAAGTTCCTAATACAAAGCCAGTCATACCTTCTCTTTTAAGTTGGACTCATCCAGAAATCTCTCTTCATTAAACATGCACTTTATTGATGACTCATTAGGTGCTGTTTGATCTGTTTTATTAAAGGACAACACTTAAGTGAAAATTTAGGTGTTTGCTTTCAGATTTTTTAATAAACACATGACACATGAATATTTTTTACTACTCAACAGTCAGCACCATATAATTGGCGTTTCCAAAGAAGTTTCTCCACATGGTAACAAGTATCTTAGGAATTTTATTGAGAATTTGTTCTTTATTAAACTAAAATGTCCATGCTAAAATTCCTTCTGAAGTTCCAATCATCTTAGCCTCTTTAAATTCAGATGCTAGATATGTTTGCTGCTTAAATCATCTGAGAAGAAAAGGAAAGGAAAAGGCTGTCCATTCCTAAAAAGTTGAAAAATTTTCTTAGCTATTTGTTTGTTAATTTCCTAACATTTTATTAGTTTGGTTCCCAGATGGTACGGATCAGACTCAGAAAACTAAAAGAGAAGGCATCAGGGTGGAGCCAGAAGATCAGAAAAAGCTTGTGGATGATGCCATTGGAAACAACAACAGAGAGCTGAGGGCAAAGCATGTTGAGAGAACTTCAGCGAGGCCTACTGTGATTCAATCATCACAACTGCATGAGAATCCTCCGGTCCGCCGGCGTAAACCTTGCTATGGATGGATTAGTGATACTGATGAGGATCTTATCCATCTCCCACTGCCACCTATACCTGAAGAGATACAGAAGCTGCTTGAACAAAGTATTATGCAGAGAAGGCGCCAGAGCAGGTGGGATGAGAAGCCAAGTGACACGACAACTTAACCCTTTTTCCCTCTCTCTTCATTCTTAACTAGGATGCTTCTGTATAGACATCCAATTCCAAGTATGTCAGAAGGGTTTCACTAACATGTGTACATGTTTTAAGATTGACTTGATTTGCAAATTTTGTAGAGTGGATCTACTTAAAAATCTCCTCTCTTGCAACGACTATGGGCCTAAATGGCGGATATGCAAAGCCATGATATGATGCTTAGGGGATTTTCCAAGTCAATGGAGTCAAATTTTGTTAATGTGACATTGAAGATGACTTGAGCTGATTTTCAGACAGCAGTTTAATTTAAGGATAAATGTGGCAAAACAAGATGATATATCTTTGTATCAATTTTACTGTTTGGTCTTATATCTAGACAGCGAAGGAAAAGGAAGGGACGGTAGACTCTGATTTGAGGACTGTTTTAAGATGTCGATTGGAAATTATTTAATTGTATCAGTTTATTTATTCATTTATCCAAATTTGTATATTTATGCTCTTCTATGCCATCTGAGATCTCATGCTATGGTAGGAATTAGATTTAAAACCCTAACTTTTCATAAATCAATTGTCTTTTGAAATTTGTAGATGATTATAAAGTATTATTATTACAAATTCTGATATTCTTACACAATTACTCAAATTGCAAGATAATTATCTAAATCTCAGAACGGTTGTACAGGTTACCACTATCAGAGCTCTCTAATGATAATGATAATATTAATAACTGTTAAGTCAGCGTTATTTCATCCGAAAAGAGCAACATCTTTTCAAGATTTTATTTAAAATAGAATTAAATAGAAGGGAAAATCTAGTGCATTAATCCACATCTCAACACGTGGCAATTATTGATTGGTTCGCTGAAATTCGCCGCTCTACGTCCTGGAAACAGGAGGAAAATATCATCGCGCTCGCGCGGGCATTGAAGGAAGCAAAAACGGATAATTGGTTTGGGTCGTCCTCGTCCCTGATAACCCCTTCCACTGTAAGACATTGCAACTTGAATTTCTCAACAAAATTTCAAATATTAAATGGCGATAGGGTTTTTCATCTGAATTATACCTCTCTTTGCATTCAAAGAAGGAAGCCGAACAATGAACGTTTCTGCAACTTTTCGCGGCAATCTCGTTCCCCTATCTCAGTGTAGTTCTTGCTATGATCTTCGTTTTCACCCATACTTGCCTCCTTCCAGTTGTTTCCGGCATGAACGGTATCCGTGGAGTGGTTTGAAGGTTGTCCAGAATCGACGGTAAGGATTTTGTTCTCTTGTGCTGGTTTTGATGATGGTCAGGGAATTCTGCTTCGCGATTTACTCATATAGCTTCAAATGATGATTTGGTTTTAAACTAAGACCGTGTGGAAAGAGGGAGATTGCTTGTAGAGTTACTGAGCCACATTCTCAACCAGATGGTGACAACGAGGAGGTACTTCGACTTTACTGCTACTACCTCTATTTGAATTTCCTTTTCGTTCTGATTTAAATTCATGATCATGGGATTTTCAGTTATGCTTTAGTTAATAGAGCAAAATAAAAGAGAACTCTGAACATGTAGCCGGGAGGGTCGTCAACTTTTATGTGAGATGTGGACCTTTTAATTTCATAACTCTTTACTTGACAAGGGACATTTCATGAATTTTCCTAGGAGAAAGAACATAAAAATGAAGAAACGCCATCTTTGGCAGATTCCTTTGAGCAAATTAACCCTCAGCCTTTAGATGGAGAAGAATTGAACAGATTTGATGATGAAAATCAAGTTCAAAATGATGTTCAGGTAAATTTTGGCCTATTTATATATGTTTTGAGTTTTGATGCACATATTCTGGTTAGGACTGGATACATTACCCTAGTTCTTTTTCTTTTATCAGCAAATTTTATTGAATGTCAGCAGTTTGTTCACCGTGGATGTAAAGTCCTTTACAAGCTATTTGATTAAAGTCGCACGAATTCTGTCATCCATTGATGGTATACATTTGTTTTAGTTATACAATTTTTGAGAGTACCCCTTGCTGGATTGCTGAAAATAATAAGTATGAGGAGTAGCCATGTTACTCATAAGGGCTCCTAATAACTGCTTGCATTTTTTTTGTTTTGTTTTTTACTTTGTGTCCCTAATAGATTCACATTTGTTTTGGATAAACCCAATCCTTAAAATGGAACCTGATTTTGTTAGTCTGATGTAGCATTAGTTACTGCTTGCCTTGGTAATTAAACCTTGAGGCTTATTGTCTATTAGATTATAATTAAGAAATCACCCACTAAAGAAATATTATTTTTCCAAAATTTTGTTTCCTTCATAAGCTCTATTTTAGTTTCAGATATCTTTTTTAAAAGAAGGAAAAGAGAAATTATTTCATTTGGATTTATGGAGAATTATGCACTAATTTTCTTATCTTGTATTCTTTGGGATTTTATGTAACAGAATGTGGATAACATGGAAGTTGCAAGTGGATCACCTCTTCCAGGTGCGAAGGTGATTACATCTTGCAATCCGTCTTTCCTGCTTTAGAAGAGGCTTGCTCCTTTTCTTATTCTTCTCTATTTCTGTTATTCATGTCTTCTAAACAGCCACAGCAACTGGATGAAGCAATAAAAATTCCAAAGGAAACTATTGAAGTTCTTAAGAGCCAAGTTTTTGGTTTTGATACCTTTTTTGTAACAAGCCAAGATCCGTATGAGGTGAGCACTATTTTCTCTCTTTTCTCACTGAGCTTTAACACACTAAACAAATAGTCAACAACATTTGAAATAAGGTTTTGTATTCTGCAAGAGTTTATTTACGGACATCAACATTTACTTTTAGCTTCATTTTCATATTACAGATGAATGTTTGGAGTAAATTTTTCAAAAATAACGTCTTTGCAGAGAAGTCAATTTACATACTATATCAAATTAAACATGATGCCATGTCATATATGCAAAAATGTCTTGTCGTAAGAACTTTGGTTTCACCTGCTTCTTTGCTAGGGCGGAGTATTGTTCAAAGGAAACCTACGAGGGCAGGCTGCTAAAAGTTATGAAAAGATATCAAATAGAATGAAAGTATGTATATCTGTATTTTGTATTTCTTTCTTGTTTTTGTGGATTTGTGATACTGGTGTGCTAAATTCAACACCTGAACCCAATCCATGTGAATTTTATTATAGGATAAGTTTGGTGATGAATACAAGCTGTTTCTTCTGATCAATCCTGAGGATGATAAACCAGTAGCTGTTGTAGTTCCACGAGCGACCTTACAACCAGAGACAACTGGTACGTGTGAAGCAGAAAAATTTGTTAATAAAGCTTTTTTCTTGGCCCAAAAAATTTGCTGATGAAGTTCATGATTGGCACTTATGGATTTGCTTTTCTCTTCAGCTGTACCTGAGTGGTTTGCTGCTGGAGCTTTTGGACTGGTTACAGTGTTTACCTTACTGCTTCGCAATGTTCCTGCATTGCAATCTAATTTATTGTTAGTGTTTTTACTTTTCCTTAACCCTTTTGCTTCAAAATTTAACAGAAGTGGCTCATGTAATGTCAATTTAGTTTTTTGCGCATGATTTACGTATTAATTACTGTAATTTGTATATTTTAATCTTTTTTATTACTATATAAAGAGATATCTTGTGATATATCTAAAAAACTTCATTTTGAATTTGAAGAAGTTTCATTGTTAAATTAGTCCTGCATTTTTTGTTTCACTGACAGTTATTTTATGAATGCTCCAGATCAACTTTTGACAATCTCAACTTGTTAGAGGATGGCCTACCTGGAGCCCTTGTTACTGCACTTGTTCTGGGGATACACGAACTTGGCCACTTTTTGGTTGCCAAAAGTACTGGGGTTAAGCTTGGGGTGCCATACTTTGTTCCTAGCTGGCAGGTTGTATATTAGAAGTTTTTATGTTCTGGTACAAATGATGCTCTCTATATTTTTTCTTTTTGCAAATAATATTGAGGATGTATAAAACAGTAATTTTTTTATTGTTTTGTTTCTTATTTATTTATTTATTTAATCTTCTTTGTTGTATGTCACTAGAAGCAGTCCATCTTTGTTTTAATGGCGATTAATCTGATAGCTAAATTATATTGCCATCTTGGAATTGCTTGTGTTGCTTTCCTTCAAAATCAATCTTAACATCTGACTTGCACGACCAAGTTCTCTTGGATCCTCAAAAGTGGAAAAACGAAGAAATAAGACAAATCATTTAAAATATTCAGGAGTAGTCTATAATCTATATGATGGTATTTTAGGAGGGGTCTAATATGGTTTTTTTTTTCTTAATTTGTGCTGCCTAAATTGTTATGGAATGATGTTAATTATCTGGAAGATTCTTCTAGTGCATTACAAACGATTTTTCATATTATTGAAAGACAAAAAATTAGGTGCAATTTTTATATATTTGTTATTAAGTTCTCAAATAAGAAAATGACGTGTATGACTTTTATAATTCATCACCCTGTAATTAGGTCTTTTTATGTTTTTTCTATGTTCTATTTTAATTGGAGAATCTCATAGTAAAATATAAGTCTGGATATTCTGATGAGTGATTTGGTGGCAGATAGGCTCTTTTGGCGCTATTACAAGGATAAGAAACATAGTGCCCAACCGTGAAGTTCTCCTCAAAGTTGCAGCTTCAGGACCAATAGCTGGGTTTGCCTTAGGTCTGGTGCTTCTGCTATTAGGTTTTGTCCTACCTCCCACTGATGGTATTGGTGTTGTTGTCGATGCTTCTGTATTTCATGAATCATTTCTTGCCGGTGGCATTGGTAAGATCCTCACATTAGATATGTGCAATAATTTACATTGAATCATGCATGCATTTATTTGTAGTTATCTATAATAAAAAGTTAAATTTCTTCTCCTTATTCGTGGTATGTACTGATCATATGGTTTAAGAAAGGAATATGTAGTGAATCTAGTGACCTTTCTTTAATTCTTCAGCTAAGCTGCTTCTTGGCAACGTGCTCAAGGAAGGAACTCCACTTTCTGTCAACCCTCTTGTGATTTGGGCTTGGGCAGGTCTCCTTATTAATGCCATCAATAGCATCCCTGCAGGAGAACTTGACGGAGGGAGAATTTCTTTTGCCATCTGGGGAAGAAAGGTATCCTATTCCTATATACAGTAATATTAGGAACCAGAAAACAGTTACAAGTAGTGAAACTCAGTATTCCCGCTAAGAGGAGCCAACATTTTCAATAAATAACTGACAGCATATTTTGTTTCCTTCCTTTATTTCCTCTTATGTTAAAAATACTGACGTGAGAGTCGATTTCACAGGCTTCATCCCGCTTCACTGCAGTTTCGATTGTGCTTCTTGGACTATCATCTCTGTTAAACGACGTGGCATTTTACTGGGTAGTTCTGATATTCTTCTTACAAAGAGGTCCAATTGCTCCTCTCTCTGAGGAAATAACGGATCCTGATCAGAAGTATGTTGCTCTAGGGGTGACAGTTTTGCTATTAGGCTTGTTGGTTTGCTTGCCATACCCTTTTCCATTTACAGATGAAGTTCCCACAGGTTTCTAGCAATAACGGCCACTTGAACTCTGGCAGTAGCTTAATTTTTTGAGAGTACATGGTAGGATTTGTCAATGAATCAGGTTCCTAGCTACGATAGGTAGAACATCAGAATCATAGCTTTTTAGCCCCCCATATCTCTGTTTTGTAATTATTATATGGCAAAAATACTTTTATAGTTGTGAAAGTTTGGGTAAATGTTAATTTCGTATCTATTTTTTTTACTGTCATTTTTGGCTTAAAGTTTTATCAAAGTTGATTTTGTGTCATTTATTATATTAATGGAATCTGTTCATTTGGTATTCCACGTAAACTTATAAACGATCTTTTTATGAACTCTCAAACAGAAAGAATCCCGAAAATTAATGGGGTTTGGTCATAACAAAGTTTTCTTTCAATACAAGTTTAGTTATTTAAATAATAATTTTATTTGTTTTAATGAAAATATCTTGATAGATTTTATTTTTTGTATTTACCTCTCTCCAACATTAAGCTGAAGTTCATTTGCCTATTATTTTTGGTTTTATCAGAGAATCCTAAACTGACATTTGTACGTGACAATAGCACCAACCAAATAGGAGGCAATATCAATTCAGGTTCATTCCATAGGAAATCCTATTAATTCAATTCAAGTTTCTAGTAACAGAGAGACAGAGAACCACTGAGTCGTATGCGTAAAACGCTGCCTCCACCATCTAAATTTACAGACAACCCCATCATCCTTCATGTCAGTCACTGCCGCCTCATTCCGGCATCAATCACTGGCGTTTCAGAGGGTATCCCATCGAACATCTCTCCCAACAAAAATTTGAGAATCATGTTGAGAAGGTACCTAAATATATAATTTAAAATGTGTGGTGTCACATGTTGAATATGGTTGTCTCACATATATTTAATAGTTAAGACAAACAACAGAAAAAATATGTTATTTAATAACGGAATAAAAATTAATTGAAAACTTAATTGTGAGGCCAAGACTGTCGACATAGAGTATGAGGAGAGCCTAGGTGGGGGAGATTCCCAAATATGAAGTCCAAGTTCCTTATCTAAACTTAAGTTTAGCAAACATTTATGTCTGCGCCTTTGTTTGCTTCCCTAAGGGTGACTTAATTGTCTTGATCTCCTACTTGGTTGTAATCAATGACCTTGTTGAGACAATCATGTTTGTAATGGTTTATTTTCAACTTCTTCTCGTATATAATTTAATACTTGAACAAGTGAACACCAAATTAATACTTCATCATAAGCTCCTTTGAACAGATACATTTTTTTAATTTTATATGTCAATTAATATGCACTGGAAATAATACATAATCATGCAAACCTTATATCTCCTTTGGGCAAATTGATTATCAAACACATACTCTCGATCACATGCTTCATCTAATCTCGAAATTATTAAACACACTCAAATTTTTGACAATTTTGATGGTAATAGCCGCAACAATTTACAAATAACAAAACTTGCACTTTATAACTTTTCTAATCAATGTGATACATCACCAAGCTTGACTTAAAATTTTCATATATCTGATGATCCTCATGTGAACTTACTTTGGTAGCCAAATAGTACTCAAGTATTGTCCATATATAATGTCTTTATTTTTATTGTTTTAAAAATAATATTTTACACCTTTAGCTTTATATTTTTATGTCTGTTTCCTTATTTTTAGTTTGTTATAAATAATATGATTACCACAAATTAATTTAGGTTAAATTATTCTTGTAATCCCTATATTTTTATTTAATTTTTAATTGAGTCTCTATAGTCTAAAAATTTGTATATAATGAAGTTCTTATAGTTCAACAAAATTTTAAATTAAACTTTGTTGTCAATTTTTTTTGTTGAAACTATATTAAATTTTGTTAATGTTATTAAAATATAAAATCTTATCAGTCTAAACATGTATAGTCCATTGATTTATGTTAACAAAGAAAGGAGAAAAAATAATTTAAATATATAAAATAAAATATAATTTATTTTAAATAATATAAGTAAATTAACTTGAATTAAATAAATTTATAATGTTAAGATTGTATATATATAATTAACATATTATTAAAATTTAACAAAATATTGACAAAAAGTTAAATTTAGGAACTAGATTAAAAATTTGTTAAACGTGAGACTCATTATAAATTTTTAAACTATAGACACTTAATTAAAAGTTTAATAAAATTATAAGGGTTACCAGATTAATTTAACTATTAATTTATAATAAATTAAAATATTGTTATACATGAGACTGCAAAAATATATATGTTGAAAAAAAAGTGCACTGAGAAGAAAAATAACAGTAACTTTTATTATTATGTCGTTGGAACACTCGCCCTGAGCAAATACACAATTTGTTATATTATTTTTAAATACTAGAGTTCTATCTAATTATTTATGTTTTTATCATCAAGTGTTTTAGTTAAAATAAAATATATAAAAAATTTTAAAAATAACACTCGTGAGAAGAAAAATGAAATATTTAAAAGAAAAAATGGTTTATTGAAACTTGAGAATATGAAACCAGATTTTACCAAACAAAAATAGAAGAAAGTTTAGTGAAACTCCAATTATTCAAATGACTTCAATTGTAAATCATACTAAGGTAAACATAGCTTTAAAATTGACTCATTAGCAAGGTCTGATTTTTCCCTAATAGTTGACTTAATAGCTAGCAAGTTTATTGTCTTCATCACAGAAATTAAGACCCTATCGTACATTTTGGGAAGAAATCTTAACGTCTTGTCCCATGCTCCTACTCCATGATTTGTCTTGTATTTTTCAATAATACTATCAAAATTGCACTCATATTTTGTTATTTGTATCTTATGAGATATTTGGTATTTATTAAATATTAAATATTTTTTAAAATAAATATTATTAACTATTCATAATTCTTATATGTATTGTCATTCTTAAATTTAACTACTGAGTGTTTCATTTGCTTTTGAACATATAAATACTAATCAAGTTGCAAGGTTTATAATGCAACTAATTAGTGATATTTGAAAAAACAAATAGTAATAACTAAGTATAAATCAATAAATAATTTCTTATGTCAGTAAATAACGGATGATCTATATTAAGGATTTGTGGATCTAATTAATGCACAATTAAGAGGTTGATATTTAATAACATTTAAAAATTAAATAATAAATTATAACGATTCAAAAACTAAATGATATATCCATTTATGTTTCAAAAACTTGGAATCAATTACTTTTCGTTATCTTCAGCTAAAATACAGCACAGCTTGACTGGCTGACAGTATTCTTTGTTACCAAATTAATTAATTAATAAATGATAAAATCATAAGGCAAGAGCAAGACACCTTACAGTGATAGATCTCATATTCTTTCTTATTAATTACTAAATTAATAAAAGAAAAAAAAAGGTTGAAAATGTCAAAAAAGGTTGAAAATGTCAAATTACAGTTGGCGTTCAACAAATACCTAACACCGTATGCCAAATTTCTTCCCCATGACCAAAATGATACGTGACATTAATGATATGATGTGACTGGTCTTCTGCTCGCCATATAGGTTAACAAACCTAGTTGCCAATTGATATAATTTCCAGCCTTGATTGTTAATATTTTTTTTCCAGTGATCTTATAATATTAATATTATTATTTATGTCATCGTACAATTATAATTAAGATTATAAAATAATATTTTTAAAATAAAAAAATGTAACTTAAATTATGAACTTTTAAAAATTAACTTATTAAGTAACAATTTTTAATAACTTAGATATCATTTTATACCAAAATTGACTTTATTAATTATCATGCATCTTCAACTAGTGGTCTTCATGTGACTTTTGTAAGCACGTTTCTTGACTTGGGTTTGGTTTTGCCTTGAAAAAAGTACTTCTTTTATAGTTAAAAAATATTTCTCATAACAATTAAACATATTTGAATTAATTTTAAAAAAAAACAAAAGATAAAATTTTTTTAGAAATTATATTTTTTTTTAACTTTTCTAAAAAAAACATACTTTTATTCATGAAGCACAACTTCAAAAATATATTTTAACATAATTTTAGAAAAACTTATTCTTTATCAAGTATTTTTAAGATAAATTTCATTTACTTTTATAAAGGGAATAAAAATTATACTCTTCTCTATTTTATTTTAAAATATAAGAATTATATTTTTATTTATATTAGTCAAATACATATTTAATAAATTATATCAACTTCTTTTAAGATTTGACTAAATTATACTTATCATTCCTCTAATTTCAAAAATTACACTTACTTCTCATATCATTTTATGTCAACAAAGATAATTTTTTATACAGAATAACTTAAAAGATTGTAATTTTATTTGTAATATAATAATAAATTAAATTAAATTTATACTCAAACATGATATAATTTACTCTATTTAATTATATAAATAATAAAATAATATTTTGGTCAAAATAAATAAAATTATACAATTTTTTAATCTCTCATAAAAATAAATGTAATTTTTCAAAACTAAAAGAATAAAAATATAATTTTAATATCTCTCAAAAAATAAAAATATAATTTATTCTATTTTTTTAAAAATATAATATTCATATATCTCTCTCTTTATTGTTAAATTTGTTCATAATAAGTAATTTTTTACGTATTAAATACAAATAAATATTTTTAATATAAAGTAATTTTTATTATTGTATCTAAATCTAAAATAAATTTTATTTTTGTTATCTATTTTAAAAAATTCAAAAAAAAATTCGTTTTTTCAAAGTCTATCCAAACTGTCCGACTTTGGTAAGCAAATATTAGCCAAGCCTTTATGTTCTTAGTCATGGTCTACGCAATTCTTATACGTTAACAATTGGTGGTCCTCATGTGACTCTTGCAAATTGCTAGCAAACTGGGTTCGTTTGGATGCTTAATAGAGTTTGAGAAAAAAATGTCTTGAGAGAAAAGTAATTAATGTTTAAAAAATTTAATTAAAATCTAATTTTATCAGTATCTAAAAATAATTTTTGTTTGAAATATTTATTAAAAAAAGTATTTTTAATTGTCAAATTATCAAAAAGGCATGTTGACATTTTTGTATGATTAATATTATTTAAATAGATAAATATTTATAAATATTTATTAAATTTAATTTTTTTTAATAAAATATAAAATTTTAATTAATTTATTATTTAAATTAATAAATTTATTAATTAAATAAATTATTTTTGTTAATTAAATAAATTACTTTGTTAATTAAAGAATATAATGTAAAAATAAAATTTTAATAAGAATATTATCTTAAAATATTTAATTTTTAGTTTCTATTTTTAACTAAACTAAAAGTTCTAATTTATAACTTATACTCCAGAGTTAAAAAATTATTTCTATTACCACCTAAACAAACTCTTAAAAGTTTTTCCAACCAGTTCAATTTTAAAATAAGTAATTTTAGAAAAAATAAACAGCATCTCCCTCTCTAAAAGCAATCCCAAATACTATAGCCAAATATTAGCAAATATTGTGTCTGTATATAATGTCTTTATTTTTATTGTTTTAAAAATAATATTTTACACCTTAAGCTTTATATTTTTATACTTGTTTGTTTATTTTTAGACTAAAAATTAATTTAAGTTAAATTACTCTTATAGTCCCTATACTTTTACTCAAATTTTAATTAGATCTCTATAATTTAAAATTTTATAATTTAAGTCCTATAATTTAACAAATTTTTAAATTAGTCTTTGTTGTCAACTTTTTTTTTAATTTATATGAACTTTTTTAATATTAACAAGATATAATATCTTATCATTCTAAATATGTATGATTTATGTTAATTTAAAAGAAAAAAATAATGATGCAAAAATAACTTGAATATATGAAATTAGTTGCTTAGCATAAATAAAAGTCCATGCGATTTTTCTTTAATTTTTAAAATATAATATAAAATAATCATTATTATAGTTTTGAAATCATAAATTAAATAATAATACATTATTTAATCTATTCATCTCTTGTAATTTTTTATTTTTATTTTATCTCTCTCATATCTTTATATTATATATTTTATTTTATATTTTATACGATAAAATATATTATTTTATGACATAACTAACTCAAAAGGTTTAGAGCTAATATAAATAAAATGAAATTTATATATATTAGGTAATATAAATAAATTAATTTAAATTAAATAAATTCATAATATACATTAAGATTGTATGCAATTAATATATTATTAAAATTTAACAAAATATTGACAAGAAGTTAAGCTTAAAAACTAAATTAAAATTTTTTTAAATTATAAAAATTTAATTATAAAATTTTAAATTAAAGAGATCTAATTAAAAATTGAATAAAATTATAAGAATGATACAAATAATTTAACTATTAATTTATAATAAAATAATGTTACTATAAAAATCTGTATGCTGAGAAAAAAGTGCACTGATCGAAGAAAAATAACACTAAGTTTTATTACTATTTCGTTGGAACTTGGAACACTCATCTTTAGCATATACAATTTGTTATTAAAAAATATAAATGTAATTTTTATATTTTTATTATTAAATTTTTTAATAATATATATAATTTATTTTTTGATTAAATTTTTTTATTAAAAAAATTAATAATAAAAATATAAATAAATATACAAATCTACTACTTTCTTATATTGTTCTTAACCCTTAAATACGAGTGAGAGAAAATAATAAAAGTTTATAAAAACTTTTCTGAAAATACAAGTTGATAACGTAAATTGAATTACACAAGAATGGGTCAATTAAGTCAACGACAGGACAAAAGGCGTTTAATATGACCCAGCGCCACAATATGTCCGAGTTTTTCAGTACGTGGCTTCATCTTCCATCTCTGTTCAGTCTTCACCATAACCAAAAATGATTCCCTACAACATTGCCATTATCAATTTTCTGCTTCTTTGCGTAGCTTCTGAAACGCCAACTATAGCTGCCAAGGCCATGGGTCCAGACACTGATAGACTGGCTTTGCTTGCTTTGAAGGACAAGATAACACATGGCATTCCTGAAGCTTTGCCTTCATGGAACCATTCCGTCCATTTTTGTAAATGGCAGGGTGTTTCATGCAGTGCACGTCACATGGGAGTCTCTGCTTTGAATTTGGCAAATCAAAACTTGGGAGGCACTCTTGCACCTGCAATAGGTAATTTAACATTCCTTAAACTTGTAAATCTTTCCTACAATGGATTGCATGGTGAAATTCCCAAAGAAATTGGCCGTCTCAAACGGTTGCAGTATATCAATTTAGCCCGTAATAATCTTGGGGGAGAGATCCCTATAGAGTTGGCTAATTGTTCAAAACTCCAGGGAATTGTTTTTAATTACAATAACCTGACTGGTAAAGTTCCCTTTTGGTTTGGGTCTTTGCTGCAACTTACTCAATTGTCACTTGCGGCTAATACGTTATTTGGTACTATCCCACCCTCCTTGGGAAATCTTTCGTTAGTAGAGGACATGGCTCTTGGACAAAATAATTTGGAAGGAACTATACCTCAAACTCTAGGTGGATTGTTAAATTTGGAAGGGCTCTTTCTAGCTTTAAATAACTTGTCTGGCACAATCCCACCTTCATGTTATAATCTTTCCAAAATTCAATATATTGAATTGTCAGAAAACCACTTGTTAGGAAGTATTCCAACAAATATAGACCTTGCTTTCCCCAATCTTCAATACTTTTCAGCTGGAGTTAACTTGTTAACTGGAACTATTCCACCTTCATTATCCAACATCTCTCAATTGCAAATATTTGATATAGTTGGAAATACTTTTAATGGGCCAATTCCTACCTCTTTGGGAAACCTGAAGAACCTTCGTGAATTATTGATTGACTTGAACGATTTTGGGAGTGGAGGAGGTCATGATTTGGATTTCCTTCCATCATTAACCAATTGTAGTCAACTACAATTGTTGTCTATGCAAAAAAATGGATTTGGTGGCATGCTGCCAGATTCAATTGGAAACTTTTCTCGGCAGCTTCATACCCTTCTTATGGGACACAATCAAATCTCTGGAAGCATTCCTGAAGAGATTGGGCAACTAGTTGGCTTAACCTTTCTTGATATGGGAGTGAACTTATTTCAAGGTACAATTCCAGTTACAATTGGGAAACTAAAAAGTCTTGGAAGATTGTACTTTGAATCAAACCAGTTATCTGGAAATATTCCGGATACCCTTGGAAATCTTACTATGTTGTTTGATCTTGATTTGGCCAACAATAGTCTTCAAGGAAGCATTCCAGTTACCCTCAAACATTGCACAAATATGCAGAATGTATACCTTTGTCTGAACAACTTAAGTGGTAATATACCCCATCAAACATTTGGTCAACAAGAAGGCTTAATACTTCTTAACTTATCTAGCAATTCATTGACTGGTCCCCTTCCATCAGATTTTGGTAACCTAAAGCACCTAGTGGAACTATATCTCAGTGAAAACAAGTTGTCTGGTGATATTCCAACAGAACTAGGGCAATGTCCAGGGTTATCAGTGTTGAATATGGGTGGAAACTTTTTTCAAGGAAGTATTCCCTCATCCTTCAAATTTTTAAAATCCCTTGAAAGCTTAGATCTTTCTAGGAATAACTTGTCAGGCACAATCCCAAGTGAATTAGGAGATCTTCCAGTATTGAAGACATTAAATTTGTCTTTTAATAATCTCCATGGTAAGGTTCCAAGAGGAGGAGTATTTGATAACTTTTCTGCGATTTCACTCACAAGAAATGAGGATCTTTGTGGTGGGATACCTCAATTAGAGTTGCCTGCATGCCCAGATAAGCCCAAGAAGCATTTTAAAACCACAGTTGTAGTACTCATAATTGTGATAAGCATTGTCGTTATCTGTTCAGCAGTTTTCGTCAGTATTTATTTGATTAGAAAGCCAAAAAAGTTATCTTCCTCCTCATCTTCTTTGCAAAATAAGCACTTGAGAGTTTCTTATAAGGAGTTACATGATGCAACCGACGGATTTTCTTCATCCAATTTGGTTGGCATTGGAAGCTTTGGTTCTGTATACAAGGGAACTCTTCACCACTTTGAAAGACCTATTGTTGTAAAGGTACTGAATCTTCAAACACGTGGGGCATCAAAGAGTTTTGTCAATGAATGCAAAGCTCTAAGTTCAGTTCGACATCGAAATCTTCTGAAGATCCTAACTTCTTGTTCAAGTATTGATTACAAAGGTTTTGATTTTAAGGCTCTAGTTTTTGAGTTCATGCCTAATGGAAGTTTGGAGAATTGGTTGTCAAGTGATGAACAATGTGAATCTGGAAATCTATATCTGAGTTTTACACAAAGATTGGATATTGCCATTGACGTTGCTCACGCCTTGGATTATCTTCACCATGATTTTGAGGAAGCTATTGTTCATTGTGACATTAAGCCAAGTAATGTTCTTCTTGATGATGACTTGGTGGCCCACTTGGGAGACTTCGGGTTAGCTAAGCTCGTTCATGGGGTTACAGACTATTCTTGTAGAGATCAAACTACTTCCTCGACAATTAAAGGAACCATTGGGTATATTCCTCCAGGTAAAATTCTTTTTTTCTTGTAAAACTCATGTTTTTCCTTTTTATTCCCCTCTAAGATTATTTAAATAATAGTTTTTAAGTACTTCATATTGTCTAAAGAATTGGTGTTAAAACAGAGTATGGAGCTGGTGGCCCAGTTACAACCAAAGGGGATATCTACAGCTATGGGGTTCTTGTGTTGGAGATGCTCACTGGGAAGAAGCCGACAGATAGCATGTTTAATGAAGATATGAGCTTGCACAAGTTTTGCAAGTTGGCATTGCCAGAAGGAGTTGATGAGATTGTGGATTCAAGTTTGCTTGTCCAACTTGATAGAAACCAAAGGGAAGTTATGCAGAATCCAAATATGGAATTCAAAATTCGAGAGTCCTTTGTGAGCTTTGCTAGGATTGGAGTTACATGTTCTGCAGAATTGCCTAGTGAACGAATGGGAATAAAAGATGTTCTAGTGGAGTTGCTTGCAATTAAAAAGAGATTGTCCCCACAAGGTACCAACCTTGTCATACGAAAGTAGATACAATCATCTGGACAGGATCTGTTTGGTATGTTCTATTTGTCATATTAATTATGTGCCTAGGTAGTAGCTAGCTATGCAATATCTGGCTTTTGAAGGTAATCGTTGACGAGAGCGGATCCTTTGTATTTACTCCCTCTGTAGTGCGCTTGCATTTAGACGAAACGACGCCGTTTTGTTCGCTTCCCTTTTTTTTGTTTTCGGCGCCATAAAACGACGCCATTTCATTAAGTGAAACGGCGCATTTTGTCACCTGGAACGCACTTCGTCGCCTTTTTTTTAATATATTTTCTGCACCAAGAACGACACCGTTTTATGTAGTTCAGAAGGCAAAAAAAAAAAAAAATGAAGACGCAGGTGGTTGAACAGAATCAAGCTACTCGTCTTTTATCCTTCCATGGATTCTGATTTGTGGACTCCCGCCTCGCGGCTGCTAACGCCAGTATGCGCGGCTTCAGCATCTTCTTCCAGGAGACAACGACAATGGCACAGACGGCTACGATGCAGACACCATTCGAATGACGACAATGTTAATGACAGCAAACAGGAGCTTCAAAACACAACGTCAGTGATGGCAGTGGATGCTGATGAAGATGAAGCAACTCGCGCAGGAATTTGGCACAGACACCGATGACGCCCAGAACCACTGCCAACGATGCAGAGAATCGGTGCAGGAGGCAAAAACAGGAGCTTCAAAACGCAACGTCAATGATGGCAACCGAATGCGGACTCTGACGAAGATGAAGCAACTCACGCAGGAATTTTGCACACACGGTGACGACGCATAGAACCACCGCCGAAGACGCAGAGAACCAGTGCAGGAGCCACAATCCCGAGCTGCAACACTAACGGGAACCGAACGCGCACGATGAAGAAGAAGATGAAGCTTACACGGGAAATTTCATTTCCAAACGCACCGTTTTGTGCTTTTGTGGTTTTTTTTTTTTTTTGCTCGTCGCTGAGGCTAAACGCACCGTTTTGGTTTAGGTCCAAAATAGTGCGTTCCAGGCGACAAAACGCGTCGTTTCACTTAACAAAACGGTGTCGTTTTATGGCGCCAAAAAAAAAAAAGAGAAGCGAACGAAACAACATCGTTTCGTCTAAATGCAGGTGCACTACAGAGAGAGTAAATACAGAGGATCTGCTAGCATCGTTGACACGTTCTTTCTTCTGTGTTCAATGTTTAGTAGTGAGAATGATTTGACTTTATTTTAGTCATAATTTTTATATTAAAAATGACTTACTCTAGTTATTTTTTTTGATGACAATTGCATGATTTAGATTTAAATTTAAATAATTTTTTATTGGTGGATTATCCATAAGTGCTATAAGTATTTTTTAAGTTTGAAGATTTACTATGATCTTGGATTAGGACGAGATATCCTCACCTAAATTTTTTATGTATTGAAAAAAAAAAAGCTTTGATGTATAATGCTAACCAAGATAATCAAATTCAAAATTTTAAATATTTTTTTAAAATAATAAACTCAATATGTAAATTTGTAGAAGTTTACGTATATTATTAAATAATTATAAAAATATTTTTTTTATCATAATTAATATTCAATTAAAATAAATTTTAAATAACATAAATTTAAATACATAAATACTTAATATAAGTTTATTTAAATAATAAACTTTAATATATAAATACTTAAATATAATGGATTAATCCAAATCAAACATTATTCATAGTTTTATATATAATTGATAATATATACATAATCAAATAAAAAAATAATAATAAACATTCAAAATCTTTAAAAGTTCTGTCTTGATAATCTCTAGCATCAGCTTTCAATCAAATTAGGTGTCTTTGGATGATGAGTTTTTTATGTGTTCGGTCAAGTTATGGACGAAATTTCTTAAAGACAAACATGCATTTATGAAACAATAAAAACACACACAAATAAGCTTCTTTCATGGTGCAAAAAACAGAAAAAAGAAGTGAACTTATTGCTAAAATCACGAGTTTACTAATTTTAACTGAGTTTATTCGAGTTTATTAAATTTCCAATTTTGTTGTGATTTAACATGTTTTTATTATGTAAATTTACAAAATGTGCAATTTTACAATTTTAAACTTAATTTTAACAACTATGATGCTAACACCATTTGTCAAGTTCGAAAAATTAATTAATTTGTTCATGTAAATTAAAATAAAAAAGTTGAATAAATATTAGTAATTAATATATAAATGAAATAGTAAAATATATAAATTTTAGAATCTTTGTTCAAGTTCTTCCCATCACTTCACGATAACCAAATCGATCCCTCTGCATGCTAGGTACATTGTGAATTTTATAAGAAAAGAATGTGAATTTAAGTAGAAGCAATCTAGTATATTATTATTAATTTTTTTGTTTTTTATTTTTATTAATTGATGTAATTTTTTTGCTATTTCAACTATGCTCTAACAGAAATAATTATTCATGAATTTCATATATGACTCTATGATGTATATAAACAACATTTGGTTACAAAAAAAATTACATCAATAAATAAAAATAAGGGACAAAATTAAAATAAAAAAAAAATTAAAATTTTATACAAAATTAAAGGATAAAAACTAAAAAGTTAACTTTGGCCTAAATTTTATTTATAATTAAATACATAAAAATTAATCATAAAAATTCATAAGTGTTATACGAACTTTATTTTAATTATATCTTATACATACTTAATGAAAAATTAATTTTTAAAAATTAAGTTACATGATTGTCTTTTTTTTTATTAAAAAAAGTAAAAATACACAACATTGGACTTTCGGATATATTCTTTTTTTAATATATTCAAAATTATTTTATTTTATATCAATTTTATAAAAGTATATCACTTTTTTTTGTATTACTAAAAATTCTTTAATACTAATAGCAAATTCTATTTGAAATTTACCTCAATTTGATCTCACTAAGAGTAAATTTATCTCATGCACTTTTAAAATATATTTTAAAATTTTTAAACATATTAAGTTTTCTGGGATAACATCACATGTTGATAACATTAACGTGTTACACTTTAAGTGAGAGCATAACACAACTATGTAAAATTATTTAATTTTAATATACGTCACTTAAAACAAAGACAACACACGATGAGATAATATAACATATATCTTATACAAGTAGGTGACAAGAGCAGGATAAGTTTTAAAAAAATTACTTGAAGTTTATCTTAACTTCCTCTATTTGATTTTAAAATTATTTCTATACAAAAAAATTGATATATATATATATATAAATATATCATCAATATTATATTTTTAAAAAAAATTAAATTGAATATCATAAATAATTAAAAACATAAAAAAATTCAATCATATTTTATTATGTAAAAAAATATAATTAACATTAAATAATTTACATTAACAAAAAACAAATGTATATTCTTTAAAAAATATATTGGTAAAAAAAAATTGCAACAGATAAATATATATTTAAAAAAAAATAAATAAAATACAATAGACAAACAAATATTTATCTAAATATTTAATATTTTTATTTTTTCAGATTTTTTATATTATATTTTTCTTAACAACTAAAATAGTACACTTAGATGTAAGAAATAAAAATTAAATTTACCTAACACCAAATTTTATTTAATAAAAAATAATTGAATTTTTTTATGTTTTAATTATTTATGATATTTATTTTAATTTTTCAAAAAAAATTATAATGTTGATGATATATTTTTTTTTATATATTTACTATTTTTTATATAGAAATAATTTAAAATCAAATAGAGGAATTTAAAATCAACTTCAAGAAATTTTTTTTAAAA
The DNA here is from genome assembly GCA_031216115.1 of Senna siamea. Classification (NCBI taxonomy): domain Eukaryota; kingdom Viridiplantae; phylum Streptophyta; class Magnoliopsida; order Fabales; family Fabaceae; genus Senna; species Senna siamea. Next base: position 10,192,177 of record CM062367.1, on the reverse strand, counting down.
AAATTTATTCAGCTTGTGTTACTTGCTTATATAAGATATATGTTATTTTTCTACATCACCTTTATTTTAAGCGACACACATTGAAATTTAATATTTTTTCACATGTTACGTTCCATCTGATAGCATAACACATTAATAATATCAATATGTGACTCTATCCCAAAAAGCATAATAAGCTTAAAAAGTTTTAAAATAAATTTTAAAAGTTCAAAAGGCAAATTGGCTTTTAAAAAGAGGAAATTTGAGTTACAATCCGTTTTTAATAAAAGTAAATTTTTAATCAATTATTTTGATGAGCAATTCACTCTTAGTGAAAGCAAATTAAAGTGAATTTCAAATAAAATTTTTCAATAGTATTAACAAATTTATAGTGTCATAAAAAAAATAGTATATTTTTGTAAATTTAATATAAAATAGAATAATTTTCAATATATTAAAAAAAAAGAAAATATATTCTTGAACAAGCCCACAACATTGCCTCATTTAAATAAAGCATGTTGAGTTGAAGTCCATGGATAAAGAAGGCCACTTCTATGTATGTTAACCTCCACAAGAAAATGTTTTAGGTATACCTGTCGTGCCATTTTATTTATATATTTATCTGTAACATTTAATTTAATTTATTTTATTTTATATATTATATGAGTATTTTAATTTAAAATAAAAAATTAGTTAAATATTATTGATCTATACATAAATAAAATGACAAAATATATAAATTAAGAGTATTTGCTCTCAAAAGCTGACAAGTTACTTTTTTTTTTTTTACTCAAAACTTCAAGATTTGCATGAAAAAAAAAGATATATATTAGTTTTCGGAAGGTAAGATAGATATATATTAAGGATGGGTTAATATCACGGCCATGGTAAAGATGGGCCAACGTGAAAGCCCATTCTCCTCCGTTTGGGCTTAACTGGGGCTTCCTGAACCTTCCCCTTCGAAGTAAATTTTTATTCTAATTCTCTTGCCCTAATCAACGTTAGCGTTAGGGTGTTTGGCGGAGTTCAATTTCCGTCTTTCAACCCAACGGGAAAAGAGACGCTGTACTACGACAATCCAGCATTTCTGCAATTCTTTCAGCTTGAAAGATGCTGCCTCGGCTCACAAAATTGAAGCATCTATTACATTCCTTCGATTCTTCTTCTTCTTCTTCTTCGAGCCACCAACTCATTCAAAGATGCTCTGTGAGCAGAACAGCGAAAGGTAAAGCGAAGATCAAAGCAGGGCAGACATTGAAGAGGTCCAAGATCACTACGAAGAAAGGCGCTGAAGAATCCCGAGGAGCAGGCGGAGGCAGAGGCTCACGCGAGAGACAAGAGCGTGAAATGCTGTACGAGCAGTGCCTCAATGCTCCGACTCCTGTAAGGTACCTCACGGAAAAGCAAAGGGCACGCGAAGCCGAACGAGAGAAAATGGGTCTGATAAGTAAGGATCGGCAACGAGAGATCGACATGATGAAGAAGAACAATTCGAAGTACAAGGTTTCGGAGACACCCACGATAATTGGAACTCCTGGGTTGGATTTGATAACGTTGGGTTTGGTTGATGAAGACAAGTTACCCAAGTATGAGTTGACGGTGGAAGATGGGAGGAGGCTTGCGAAGGAGTACAGTAGGGTGTTGATGAGGAAGCATAGAGCGAGACAAGCGGCGGAATCAACGTTGTTGAGTTTGAAGAAAGAGGCAATTGAGGCATTGCCTGATCATTTGAAGGAGGCTGCGTTGGTACCTGACTTGACCCCATTTCCTGCAAATCGTTTTATGGCCACTCTCACTCCTCCTATTGAGGGATACATTGAGAAAGTCAGAGAAGCAGCAATGAAGAGCAGTGGCAATGAGAAGATCAGATGATCAAAGGTTATTACTATTGGTGTTTAGCTTTTCTTGATTCTTTTCTCTCTCAAACTATTACCGCAGATTTTCTAGTATCCTATAGTTAAATATAGGTTTCCCTTCACAATTAAATAAGGAGTGAAACTTAATCTGAATGCAAGTATTATAACTTAATCTGCTTATGTAATTAGCTTTTTTTGTGGGATGATTTAAAAAATCTGATAAAAATACGCTAGATAATAACCTTTACAGTATACTAGTTTGAAGTGACCGTTAAGTTCAGCAAGGATGCTTTTCCAAATGCTTAGACGGTTTTGAAATCTCTTGCCTTAAGATCTTCAATTCAATTACATTGAATCTTCAAGACTTAATGTTGTTGACCCTACATAAAAGTGATCTTGGGTGAGAGACCAAGAGCTTCTACGTAATGAAAGGGTTTAACTTCGAAAATGGGGACTTGGCCAAAACAAAACTTTGGCAAGGGAAAAGGTTGGCTGCTTCCCCTTCTAAATACTAGACACCTGTCCACCTTTAGTGTCCTCTATAAAGGTGTAGAGAGTTGGAGGTTAAATCTTAGTGACTTAAACAGTGTTAAGCAATCTTCAATATAACTTTCTGGTATTTTGAATTGTTATTTAGTTTTGTTACCATTTACTAGAATTCTAGGCGTATTTCTTCTGCTTTTCTCTTGAAAAGTTTGGCCTGTTTATGCTTATCTTTGTTAAAGTTTCTTCGTCCTGGTTCTTGAGGCTGAATATTAGATTCATGCCACATTGCTTCTGAAAACTTATTACGGAAATGTTGCATGAATCAAAATGATCTCTTCTTTCACAAAATTGTTCACATCATGTCAGTTTTATGATTAGACATTCCATTAACACAGCATCTTGATTCTGCCAAAACCTCTTAACTCCACCTGATGCTACTTTCTTGTCTATTTTTAAGCAAATGATGTATCTAGCAAATTATCATTTATTGGCATATTCTTTAAATATTGAGAGTTTGTTCTTGGATCCCTTTTGTACATTTACCTTGTTCTCCACTCCCAAATTTTACCTTCAAATATATAAGGTTCTGTTATTATGCTTCCATTGGTTAATTGCAGCCAGCTTCAGAATTGAAAAAATTGATTTGTGTGCCAATAATGAACTTTATATATCCACCAGTTAGATAATACTAACCTGTTTGCAAGCCATCCATGCTTTCACTCTTTGTTATTATGCTTTCTCACATGCTGTGCCTCTTGGGTTATTAAATCTCTTTTTATGTTTTTCCTCTCTTTTTTCCTGTTCAATATATCCTTTCACATTTTCAGAACATTGCTTTAAAGTGTCAATTGGCTTGCCTTCTTTTTCTATTTCTTATGCAATCAGCAGTTGCATTCGGAATATGATTTATGTATGTTGTGCTGTGCACATTGTCACGGTGATTTACTGGGCGTTAAGGGAATTCTGCGGATTGGAACTTGACTATTGTCTAATGGGTCTTGTTTCTGTCATTTCTTACTCATCCCAAAATATTTATTGTGATGTCTTCATTTTGTGTCAGTTTTTATTTGGTAGAAGTACGACTAAAGTTAAGAGCTTCATTATTAGATATTATTGAATGCTTAAAACCTTGATACATTAAATTTGGTGCAGATGGAGCTTTTAGGAAACTTTGGTCAAAAGCTTGAACAATGGAATTGAAGCAAGTGTTTAGGTATTGGAAGTGAAATGTAGCTTCAAAAGCTGGTGTAATAACTTTGGTCAACTATGTGAGTGTTAATTGGTAATTTTTGGTTTCATATAGTTTTGGATGAGCTTGATTTTGGTTGATGTGGTCCGGAAATTTTCTGTAGGTGACCAGTTTGCTCAATTCATACTCAAATTTGTTTGAAACCCATATCGTCAGACTTTTAAGTGAGATGGCATACATAATAAGCTTGGTTTATTGATAGCTTGGAAGTGAGTGGACCTAATTTACCAAGTTTTATAACTGCTGTATTCCCCCTCCCAAATCCCTGGATTGGTATTATCTAAAACTCTAATGTATTCTGTACTACTAAATAATTAAAAAAAAAGATAGCTTGGAAGGGATGAGATTGTTTAAAGGTTAAAACTTAAGTAAAATTTTTTAGGTGTTCGCTGTTAGTTTTTTTCAGTAACAACATAATATATGGAAAAATTCTCTCAACAGAATTTTTTAGTAAAATATACACATCAATTTTTTTTGGGGAGAAATTGATATGAAAGATTTAAGTTCTGTCCTTGTTTAGGTATGCGTGGAGTTGCCTTATGAATCCATTGAGACTTTAAACCTTGCAGTTCAGATGACCCCAAATAGAAGGGTGAGGTGGAATTCCTTTGCATATATATCTTATCTGCCTGGGTGAAAGTTCATTAACCATAAAAGTTATTATTTTTAATTTTTTTTTAAAAAATTTAGACATTAAATGCTCCATTAATAACCAATTAGAAAAAATTTTAACTAGTATTTTGAGTAAAACCCTTAACAAATATATGATCCTTGGGATACGGCCTTTCTAGTTTCTCAAACAATTGAAAATTTATTTAAAAGATATAGATTCAAACAAATAAGAAAGATTAACCGTGTGTTTGGCACCAAAAGTTCTTTACCTGTTAAAAAAAGTATTTATTGAACCAAAAATATAGCCATCTCTACATTGAAACGCAAGCAATTTTAAACTGTAGGGAAATTAGGATGAATAGTGTTTACTTAGCACAGGGAGAAATTATATTCCTCACAATTTCCCATTGGAATTCCTTTCAAGTCTACTCACAATTATATAGATCAAATAGAATCTTACATTCTTAATTTTTTTCTAGTTTTATCTTTAATAAAATCCTGTTCAAAAGGATGATTAACAAAATCCTGTTTCAAGTCTACGCCCTATCATGATGCCCTTATATTTTAAATAAAGCAAGTCAAGTGGATCTGCATCGTATAAATATATAGATATAACAATTAATACGCATTACTTTATATATGTAAATGTATATAATATATATTCACGATATGAATAATTCATCAATGATCCTTTTTTCAATAAACTTTCATGACTGATGGTCCTTTGAGTCAATGAAAAAAGTCATTTTATAATATATCGAAGATATTTTTTCTTAAATCACGATATGAATAATTCGTTAATGATGCTTTTTTTAGTATCATATAAATAAATAAATAAATAAATATATATATATATATATATATATATATATATATATATACACACACAGACACACGCGCGCACACACACGATGTGTCCTTTTCCAAGTCAATATAAAATTACAAAAAGTAAGGCACGAGCAGGACTCGCTAGAAAAAATTTTAGTGTATATATTGTATTATGACATTCATGTACTAAATAATAATATTTATTTAATTTTTTATTTTTTAAATTAAAAAATTTATATGATAAATAAAATAAAAATAAATAATTAAATTTGATTAGTTAATATATAAACAAAGTGGTGCAGTTAAAAAATTTTGGACCTACTAACTTTATTTTCACTATGATTTACCAATCTATTTATATTTATATAATATAATAAATATTAAATTTATTTTCTTAATAATTTATATTATTAATAAAAGATCTGAATATTATCTTAAGTAACTTTGTGTATAATAACAAAAAGGCCGAATTTCACTATCACAGCTGGCTTTCGTTTCAACACAATATGTGAATGTGATATCTCCAGTTCTTCACTGTGAAAAATAATTAAAATGATGTGGAATCTTTTCATAATATTATTTTGATTTCTAAGACAGTAGTGAAATAATAGGTGGAATTATAATGCTACTCATAAAAGGTGCATTGGATAATTAAGGAAAATTTCAAACTGAGTACTGCTCCAATAATGGAATTAGGGGTTACTCACGAGTTGCTATTTTCCAAGAAAAACATCCCCAAGGATAAGTTATCTTTCTTTTTTGGGATAGTCAAGTTATAGGTTGAGGTCGTAATCTAATAATAAAGGGAAAAAATGGTGAAAATATAGGGCCATACATGAACAACTTGCACTAGCCCACCGAAACTAGTTCAGTGGACGTCACAGCATTGGCTGAGTCCGTTATATTATATTGATGATTATTTCTAATTGTCAAATGATGTATCATATGGCACTAAAAACTGTCTCCCAAGGAATAAGTACCTACTTTTCCACACCCACTGTTTACTCATTGTACAATAAGGTTGGTGCAAGATGAGATTCCTAGATTTATATTGGTCTCCTACACAAGGATGGCGCTGCCAAGTTAGACTTTTTAATTAGCTTTAGGCACATGAATGTGCAGCAATGGAGTTCTATATAATGCTAACACCGTATGTCCTACTTTCATGACTATAGATGTGGCATCGTCTTCGATCTCTCTTCTCCATAACCAAAATGATTCCCTACATTGCCATCATCAATTTTCTGCTTCTCTGCATAGCTTCTTCACAAATGCTAACTATAGCTGTCAACCCCATGGGTCCAGACACTGATAGACTAGCTTTGGTCTCTTTGAAGGACAAGCTAACCAATGGCATTTCTGATGCTCTACCTTCATGGAACCACTCTGTCCATTTCTGTAAATGGCAGGGTGTTTCATGCAATCCACACCACATGAGAGTCTCTGCTGTGCATTTAACAAATCAAAACTTGGGAGGCACTCTTGCACCTGCAATAGGTAACTTAACCTTCCTTAAATTACTCAATCTTTCCTATGTTGGATTGCATGGTCAAATTCCCAGAGAAATAGGCCATCTCAAACGCCTACAAATTCTCATTTTATCACATAATAATCTTCAGGGAGAGGTTCCCATAGAGTTGGCTAACTGTTCAAAACTCCAAGTACTTAGCTTTGATCACAATAAATTGACTGGCAAAGTACCCTTTTGGTTTGGATCTATGATACGTCTTACTATGTTGCATCTTGCTGTCAATAAATTCCTTGGTACTATTCCACCTTCCTTGGGAAATCTTTCGTCAATGGAGGACTTAGCTCTTGCATATAATAGTCTAGAAGGAAGTATACCTCAAACTGTAGGAAGGTTGTCAAATTTGAAACTTTTCAATCTAGGGAGTAATAATTTGTCTGGTACCATCCCTCTTTCACTTTACAATCTTTCCAATGTAGAACAACTTGATTTGTCAGAAAACTACTTCATAGGATCTCTTCCATCAAATTTAGACCTTGCTTTCCCCAAACTTGAAGGGTTTTATTGTGCCAAAAACAAGTTCACTGGCGTTGTTCCGCCTTCCATATCCAACATGTCTCAATTGCAAATATTTAACGTAGTTGGAAATAGTTTTAGTGGGCCTCTTCCTACTACTTTGGGAAGCTTGCAGAACCTTCGTTATTTCAACATTGATTATAATAAATTTGGGAGTAGAGAAGATGCTGACTTGGATTTCATTTTGTCATTAACCAATTGTAGTCAATTTCGAGAGTTGACTATGCAACAAAATGAATTTGGTGGTGTACTGCCAAATTCAATTGGGAACTTCTCATCAAGTCTTGAACTTCTTGATGTAGGATTCAACTTGATCTCTGGAAGCATACCTCAAGAGATTGGGCAACTAGTTGGCCTAACCTTTCTTGCTATGGGAGTGAACTTCCTTAAAGGCACAATTCCAAATTCAATTGGGAAACTTAGAAATCTTGGATCGTTGACATTGGAATTTAACCAATTGTCTGGAAATATTCCTGATGTCTTTGACAATCTTACTATGTTGTTTGATCTTTATTTGGACAACAATAATTTTCAAGGAAGCATTCCAGTTACCCTCAAACATAGGAAAAATATGCAGGCTTTGTACCTTAGTCAAAACAACTTGGGAGGTGATATACCTAGTCAAACACTTGGTCAGCTAGAAAGCCTGATATTTCTTGACATATCCTACAATTCCTTGACTGGTGTACTTCCATCAGACTTTGGTAACCTGAATCACCTAGTGGTTTTAGATCTTAATGAAAACAAGTTTTTTGGTGAAATCCCAATGCAACTTGGGAAATGTATAGATTTAACAGAACTTAATATGGGTGGAAACTTCTTCCAAGGTAGCATTCCCTTGTCCTTTGGTTCTTTAAAATCTCTTGAGAGCTTAGATCTTTCTAGAAATAACTTGTCAGGCACAATCCCACCTGAACTAAAACATCTTCCAATATTGAAGGTCTTAAACCTTTCTTTTAATCATCTCCACGGTGAGGTTCCAAGCGGAGGAGTATTTGATAACTTCTCTGCACTTTCACTTACAAGAAATGAGGATCTTTGTGGTGGGATACCTCAATTAGAGTTGCCTGCATGCCCAGATAAGCCCAAGAAGCATTTTAAAACCACAGTTGTAGTACTCATAATTGTGATAAGCATTGTTGTTATCTGTTCAGCAGTTTTCGTCAGTATTTATTTGATTAGAAAGCCAAAAAAGTTATCTTCCTCCTCATCTTCTTTGCAAAATAAGCACTTGAGAGTTTCTTATAAGGAGTTACATGATGCAACCGACGGATTTTCTTCATCCAATTTGGTTGGCATTGGAAGCTTTGGTTCTGTATACAAGGGAACTCTTCACCACTTTGAAAGACCTATTGTTGTAAAGGTACTGAATCTTCAAACACGTGGGGCATCAAAGAGTTTTGTCAATGAATGCAAAGCTCTAAGTTCAGTTCGACATCGAAATCTTCTGAAGATCCTAACTTCTTGTTCAAGTATTGATTACAAAGGTGTTGATTTTAAGGCTCTAGTTTTTGAGTTCATGCCTAATGGAAGTTTGGAGAATTGGTTGTCAAGTGATGAACAATGTGAATCTGGAAATCTATATCTGAGTTTTACACAAAGATTGGATATTGCCATTGACGTTGCTCACGCCTTGGATTATCTTCACCATGATTTTGAGGAAGCTATTGTTCATTGTGACATTAAGCCAAGTAATGTTCTTCTTGATGATGACTTGGTGGCCCACTTGGGAGACTTCGGGTTAGCTAAGCTCGTTCATGGGGTTACAGACTATTCTTGTAGAGATCAAACTACTTCCTCGACAATTAAAGGAACCATTGGGTATATTCCTCCAGGTAAAATTCATTTTTTCTTGTAAAACTCATGTTTTTCCTTTTTATTCCCCTCTAAGATTATTTAAATAATAGTTTTTAAGTACTTCATATTGTCTAAAGAATTGGTGTTAAAACAGAGTATGGAGCTGGTGGCCCAGTTACAACCAAAGGGGATATCTACAGCTATGGGGTTCTTGTGTTGGAGATGCTCACTGGGAAGAAGCCGACAGATAGCATGTTTAATGAAGATATGAGCTTGCACAAGTTTTGCAAGTTGGCATTGCCAGAAGGAGTTGATGAGATTGTGGATTCAAGTTTGCTTGTCCAACTTGATAGAAACCAAAGGGAAGTTATGCAGAATCCAAATATGGAATTCAAAATTCGAGAGTCCTTTGTGAGCTTTGCTAGGATTGGAGTTACATGTTCTGCAGAATTGCCTAGTGAACGAATGGGAATAAAAGATGTTCTAGTGGAGTTGCTTGCAATTAAAAAGAGATTGTCCCCACAAGGTACCAACCTTGTCATACGAAATTAGCTGCATTATTTATGTAGACAAGCTCTTATCAAGAGTTTTGCTTCTCTCTCTCTCTCTCTCTCTCTCTCTCTCTCTCTATATATATATATATATATATAGATATCCACTTGGCATATTTAGTAGTTGTAAATCTATCAAGGGTATAGGTAGGCAAAATCTAGCTTTTGAAAGTTACTGTTCATGTATTCCTCCTTTTGTGTGTTGGTATTGAGAAAGGCTTAGTTTATCACTTGAATCATTAGTAAATTACATTCTAAATTTCTCACAAATATTAAAATTATTATTTTTTTGTTTTAAAAATTTACACTTCTTTCCTTTAAGGATAAGAAAATAACTAAACTTATATAAAGTTATTTATATATTTGTTATTATATTCTTTCATCAAAATAAAGCATATAAATTTTTTTTAAAAAAAACTAATCATAAAAAAAATAAATTATATAAATTATAAACATGTTAGTTTTTAATTAGAGAATCTAATAACAATAATATAAAAATTACACCTAATTTTTTTATAAAAAAAACCTACAATTTTATTCTTCTTTGATGAGAATATCTTTATATATATATATATATATACACACACACAATTAATTTTATTTTTTTAACTTAATCAATTATATTGACGTAATAATTTTTAAAATATATTTTTAATAAATTAAAATTTTTTTTTAAAAAAATTAATATTAGCATTAAGAATATTTTGATTCAAATTGGTCAAATTATAAGTTTTTAAATGTTATAATGAAAGGAAATGTAATTTTAAAATCTTTCAAAGTCATTCTAAATTATTTTGTAATGTTGCTTAACAAGAGTGTCATATTTAATATTGTAAATCCTTGTTTGAAGTTGTATAGAAAAATGAAATACTTATAACTTTAACCAATTATTTATTGGTATAACATAAATAATTTCATATGAATTTTGTATATTATTATATTGTTACTAATATATGACATTTGATCAAAGAAAAATTATATCAAATTTTTGTTAAAAAAATTTTACTTTTATTATAGAACTTTTGGTAGATCGAGTTAAATTAGTTAAAGTCTAATAAATTTTTAAATATTGGTTTCGACCAAAAACAAAAAATAACATTAATTAATAAGATTAAAAGATAAAATTAAAAAAAATAAAGGACAAAATAAATATCTAGTACAAATTACAAAGTTAAAGGATAAAAATTTATTTATGATTTTTTAAATATATAAAAAAATTTATTTTTATATTTTCAAATTAATAATTTAAAAATATTTTAATAAACATATTTAAAAAATTGTTTAAAAAATGCTTTTTTTCTTCAATTTTCATAGACAAAAATGGTTTCTCAAACCATACTCGAATGAAAATGGAACATTTAACCAGCGTTCTTTCCAAAAAGCTTTTTTGATAAGATGCAATTCTTGGATCAGAGCAGGCAAGTCCCAATTCTGAAGCTAATTCCGAACCCTTATGCATACCTCTGTTTGAGTATGCCTCCTTCCTCTTTCTGCTCCTGTATCCTCTCTATTATTTTTTTCATCTTCTGTTCTCTCTGGGCAAGAATTGGATCAACAATGTGCACTATATTTTGGGGTATAGCTGTTTTAATGTAGTTAGGAATATTGAAATCATCTTTGAACATTTCATGAGTGGGTCTTTTTTCGTTGATCAACTCCAACAAGAACCCAAAGCTATATGCGTCTCCCTCCTTTGAATCCTCACCTTCCATTCCGTACTTTGCATTTCATGCGTAGGAAGAGGAATTATTATATTTTTTTACCTAATCCATCTGAACAGGAGATGGATTGGGTAATTATTATTTTTTAATTCTATTGAGTTTTGGGGCGAATTTCACTGAGTCGGTGGCAATTGCTGCCTATGCTATGCCATTGTACTGGTTCATAGGAAGAGGAAAACATATATATTACGCCAGGTCGCACGGAAAGCAAGTTGTGTTTGCAAAAGGTCTATGATTCTGCTCATTTGTGTTTGTTTAAGTCTTCATAGTCTTGTACTCTCACTCAACTGTTAACAAGCTCATGCATTCTAATGCTAATGGTAAAAAAAATGATGCTAAATTAGTGAAATTTCAACATTAACTTTCTTGTAAGTGTTTCAAAGAATAGAAAAACTCCATAAATAAATAATGAAGAAGAAAACAACTAATTGGTGATGGACTGATGGTTAAAACAGTATTTATTTCAATATTGGCTTCGTTTACAATAATGATAGGGTCTACTGAATAGGCATAAAAAAACCATGTATAATTAGGCATGACAAGCCATGAGGATATTAGAAGAATTCTGAATATTCCTAACAAAGTTATATGTAGGTTTTGGGGTGCATTAGAAGGCTCTATTAAATGCCACACTTTTGGTTTTGGTACAAGAATCATTATATGACTGAAGCTTTTATAGAAGATACGACCAAAACAAACAAGAATAATTCATTTGGAGATGCAGAAGTAGCAATGTAGAATATTATAGAAAAGCATAACTTTATAGTTTCCACATTAATTCAATTCTTGAGAAGCATGATATCAAACCAACATTTGATTTTATTTCTAGTTAACCTTGTTCTAGGACTTCTAATTTGATCTCTTTCCTCTACCAAGAAAATCATTTTTGACCATTTGCAGTTGCTGCACTACATCTCCCATATCCATTCTTTCTTTTGGAGATTCCTCTGCACATGCAATTCCAATTTTGAAAACTAGAAGCAAGCAATGCTGAACATCAGCTTTTATCTTGCTACGCCTCTCATCCATCTCAGTGTTTATCTCATTTTCATGAGCATTCACACGGTTATTATCTTCTTCTGTATGTGTTTGGTGCAATGTTGGTTCCACATATTGTACAAGATCACCCATCAAAGCATGTTTTGCAAATGTATGAAGGTTCAAATCACCTTTGAACATATTGTCAGTGGGTCGTCTTCCTGTGAACATCTCTAGCATCAAGATACCAAAGCTATAGACATCTCCTTTAGTTGACACTTCAGCTCCCATTCCATACTCTGCAAATATTTTTTAGTCACTTGACAAATTGATATATGTATAGAGAGATAAGCAATTTCAAATCCTCTCTTGAAAGTAATACAAAATTTTCACCTGGTGCTGCATAGCCAATGGTTCCCTTTATCCCAATTGAACTGATTTGGATTTGCGGCATATTATTGGTAGCAGAGAGTAGTCTTGCCAAACCAAAATCACCCACATGAGCAACCATCTCTTTGTCAAGAAGAACATTGCTTGGCTTTAAATCACAGTGAACAATAGGCGATTCACACTCATTATGAAGATAATACAACGCAGAAGCCACATCTATCGCTATATTTAGTCTCTGAAGAAAGTTCAACATTCTCGATCCATTCTCACAATCAATATCTGAATGCAACCACTGATCTAAGCTTCCATTTTCCATGAAATCAAAAACTAAAGCCTTGAACTCATTGCCATTGTAATCTGTGCTTGAGCAACAAGTTAAGATATTCACAAGATTTCAATGTCGAACATTTCTTAATGCATTACTTTCAGCTATGAAACTCTTGGAAGCTCCTTTCTTTTGAAGTTTGAGAACTTTAATTGCAACTTCTCTGTCTGAATTGAGATTTCCTCTGTATACTAGCCCAAAACTACCAGAGCCTATCAAGTAACTGGGAGAGAACCCCTCAGTAGCTTGATGGAGTCTTCTATAAGAAACATTTGGGAGATGCTCAAATGTGGATTGAGTAAGGCATGATTTTGTCTTGGATTTGAACACCCACAAAACAGTAAGAAGGGATGACAACAAGAGGAGACTTACAATTACAGAAGTAATTATAATTGTCAACTTTGAAGAATGGTGTTTACCACTTTTTATGGTTGGACATGGTGGTAGTTGAAGTTCCATTACACCCCCACAAAGGAAACCATTTCCACTAACTGATATGGCACTTGCATTGCTGAAAACCCCTTTTACTGGCACCTCCCCTTCTAGATTATTGAATGAAAGATTTAAATTCATTGAAGGAGGTAACTTCACCATATCCTTTGGAATCTCTCCTGACAAGTTGTTTTTTGAAAGATCTAAAACCAGTAAACCCCTTAAGGAACTCAAGGAGGAAGGTATTTTCCCTTGAAAGAAATTCCCTTGTAAGTAAAGGGATTCTAGGCTTATGCAACCCCCAATTTCTGAAGGAATTTCACCAGAAAGATGGTTTTCTGAGAGGTCCAGTGCCTCAACATTATGCAAATTGCCTATTTCATGGGGTAAGCTACCAGTAAGATAGTTCCCAGACAAACTTAGTAAAACTGATATGGAAGAAAGACTGATGACTTCAAGGGTTATATCTCCACTAAGCTTATTCTCGGAAAAATCCAATATTTGAATGTTTTTACAATCACCAATACTTGATGGAATTCTCCCTTCTAAATTGTTTTCATTTATAAAGATTTGAAACAATTTTGAAAGGTTACCTAGGGAGAATGGAATTTGACCAGACAGTTGGTTACTACTAAGATCTAATATACCCATCTCCCTCATGTTTCCTAAAGAAGAGGGAATATTTCCCGTTAAGAGGTTATGAGACATGGTCAACACAGATAAACTCATGAGATTCCCAATTCCTTCAGGTATGTTTCCAGATATCATATTATCATCAAAACTAATCCTGTTGAGTTTGGTTGAAAGGTTAGCAATAGAGTTTGGTAGATGACCACCAAAATTGTTTGAACTGAAACCTAGTTTCTCAAGTTTGCTGCAGTTTGTCAAAGATTTTAAGAAATCAAGGTCACTAGTTGAATTATTTCCTAGATTATTGTCAACTAGAGCTAGATATCGCAGGTTACCAAACTTCCCCAAATTTGTAGGAACTTTTCCAACAAAGTTGTTCCCAAAAAAATCAAGGACCTGAAGCTGAGAAATATTTGACAACGAAACTGGGATGAGCCCAGAGAATTGGTTCTGAGAAAGGCCAAGTAGTTCAAGTTTTGGAAAACAATCATCTATGTTGTCTGGGAGAACTCCTTCCAATTGGTTAGAAGTCACTGAAATTCTCGTCAGAGTTGATAGATTGTAAATGGATGAAGGTATCTTACCAGAGAGCTTATTGCCTGCAATATTTAAGATAGATAACACGCCCTTCAAGCCACCTATTTCATCTGGAATATTACCCTCCATGCTATTTGCATATGCAACAAAGGTTTGCAATGATGAGAGATTACCAATGGTGGGTGGGATACCTCCTGTGAGATTGTTCCTGGAAACGTCGAGAACGACCAGATTTATCAAGGAACCAATCTCGGAAGGAATTCCTCCGGTAAGTCTATTCCCACCAAGGAAGATGCTCTTAAGCCTTGAACACCTGGTTAAGTTGATGGGCATTTCTCCTTCAAATGTGTTATTTTCAAGCATAAGCCTTTCCAGCCGAAACAAATGCCCAAGTTGAGAAGGAATTTTGCTACTGAAATTGTTATTTTGAAGATTGAGGACTCTAAGGAAGCTCAAATTACCAATGTAAGGTGATATTGAACCCTGCAATTCATGCCCTTGAAGATCTAAGGCAATGACTCTTGGATGGCGTGTGCCACAGGTAATCCCACGCCAGTTGCAGAAATGAAAGGATTGGTTCCAAGAGCTTAAAACTCCATGTGGGTCTTTATCTATTGACCCTTTAACTTCGAGCAGTGCCAACCTCTCTGTTTCATTTGTTAAAACAGCAGAAACAGAGGCTGCAGGCAGTAGGCAAAGTAAAGTAACAGAAAAGAAATGAATCAAATGCATATTTGAAGATGATGAGAATGACTTGAAGCTTATGTTAAGCAATATGTATATATAACTTGGTTTAAATATTGTCAGGAAAATGTAGGAAAGTTGCAGGCATTATTGGGTTGAAGGAGCAAATTATTGCTACAGTTCGTTTACTAGTGCTTGCAGACAAATACAATGGTGAGAACGGAAGTAAACTAAAAACGACACTCAGTTGAGTTGATGCTGAAGTAGGAATTTTCGGAATCTGTGGAATACAAGACATGGTATTGGTGGGCCACAGACATTGTTTATCATTTAATTTCTTTATATAAATATTTTAAAATAAAATGAAAATATTTAATAGGTATACGATGACCCAGACCTACGTGTCAAAATTCAACTTGATTGCCATAACAATGTCGCCATTTCTGACCAAAATATAATATGCAGTGAATCCACATGTTTGAGATTGTAATGGGAAGCGGAAAGGAAGGTACAGCTCTCCAACCCGTGAGGCCATGGCTCATAAGTTTAGTGCAGAGCCAAGAACAATAGAGGCACAGGTCAGCTCGTGAATCCACGTGAGAAATGTAAGACTTATTGAAAGGATATATATACTACACTCATAAAGTGGCATAAATACAAACAAACATAAACTTATCTATAGAAAAGCATTGAGAAAATCTTTGGATTTTAATTTCCACAACTGATAAGAGTCCAACCAGATCAATCGATAATTATTTGATCATGCAGCCCGATTTGGCCTTAAGAATTGGATAACTTGTTGAATCAGATTGATTCAATCAAAATTGGATGAAAAGATTTTTTTTTTTTTTTTGAAGATGTTATTAAAAATTGACAAGAAAACTTTTGTTCTACAACAATAAAAGTTCTCTAAAAAAAGTTGTAAAGGTTAAATATTTATAGAGAATTGAAGAGTAGTATTATTCTGAAAGATAATCAAACTTCTTTTATATTTTATTTTGTTGTAATTTTAATTAAATGAGTTATTAATTTTTCTTACAATGTTAAAATCTGTCTGGTTAGTATTGTATAAAAAATTTGAGTACGGTTAACTTTTTATGATTTTAAACAATTGACTTGCATAATAAATTTTTATTACTTATTATATTTAATAATTACAAGTGAAAATATAATTTTTATAAAATAAAATATATTATTAATATTAAAAATAAATTATACTAACAATTTAGTCCTATAATTATTAATATTTTAATTTTTAAAAATATTGAATAAATAAATTAATTATTAAGTTTGAAACACTATATACATTAGTCCATTCATTAGATATCGTTAAAAATATTTGACAAATAAAGTAAAGTGTATAGTATTTTAAACTTTTAAAAATTAATTTATATAGTCATTAAATATTTTACTTAAGTAATTAATGTTTTACTTAGATAATTAACATTTTATATCATCACATTTATTAAATATTTTTAACGACGTCTGATGGAAGGACTAACATATATAATATTTTAAATTTTTAAAAATTAATTTATATAGTCAATATCTTTTATAAATTAAACTGTCAATAAGCATATCTTTTATTAAATTATCAATATAATCTTAAAAATATTCAATTATTATCTAACAGACGTTTCGATTTTGATTAAGAGTCTGATTTCCATGTCCGACTTTACTTGGAATCTTCTAATAATCCCAATTTGATTTCCACGCACGTACTGGGTTGAGTGGTTGAAGCTGAAGCGGGAATTTTCCAAGTCTATGGAAATGGGATACAACCCACAGAATTGGTGTTAACAAATTTTTTTAAAAAATAATAATATAAAATAATTATTATGATAATTTTAAAATAATAATTAAAAAATAATTTAATCTATTCATCTCTTATAATTTTTTAATATCTTTATTTTCTTTCTCTCATATCTTCACATCTTATAAAATAAAGTATATTATTTTATAAGATCATTGACTAAAAAGGTCTAAAAATAATAAATTAAATAATAATTAAGAAGTAATTTAATTTACTCATCTCTTATAATTTTTTATTATTTTTATTATTTTTTATATTTTCACATTTTAAATAAAATATATTATTTTGTAAAACTGTTAACAGATCTAAAATTATTATACCATAGATTTATGAGATCATTCAATACATTTATAGATTACTTGGTGCACGTGCATCATTAAAATATTGTCATATATTTTTTTAAAAAAAATTTCTCATAAAATACACACATATATAATAAAACTTCACAATGTTTTTCTTTTAAAAGGAAATTAATAATTTAGTTTACAAAAAATCATTTTTATCCTCGTTTTGGTCATTCAAAGTTAAAAGTTTTTTAATTTAGTCCCTCAATAACTTTATATAAATTAAAGCAGTCCCTCATATTAAGTAGAGTCACAATCGCTTAACGACGTAGTTAACTTCACAAAAATAGGAGCCTACATGATCGTTTATGATTTAAATTTGTCAAAGTATCTTTTTTCCCCTATCAATATCATTTCGCTTGATTTCTATCATCTTGTTGGACCAATCAGGCTTTGAGAATTGTGAGAGTTTTGACACTGCTGTGAGTGTAAGGTTGTATTGATAGAGTGGAAAAAGATAATTACCCAACAATTAAGGTTTAATATTAAAGTCTCTATTATTGTTATTTCTTCTCTTTATTTTCAGCATATTCTCTCACTTTATTTTTTGGACAGTTATCATATTCACTCACTCAATTATTAATAAGTTCATACATTCTAACGCTAATGGTTGAAAACAGTGATGCTAAATTAGTGAAATTTCAACACATACTTTACTGCAAGTGTCTCATAAAGAATAATTAAAAAAAAAAAAACTCAAGAAACGGATAAAGAAGAAGAAAGCAACTAAAGGGTGATGGTTATTGTAGTGTTGACATCAATTTTGATATATGTTTGATTTGGTCAAAAAAATATTATATATAATCGATAAAAAGACTTTATTTTTGTTGTTTGTTGTTATATCAATAGGCATGAGATGATCTTGAGAATACTAGAAGAAACAGAGGCCGCAGGCAGTAGGCAAAGTAAAGTGATAGAAAAGAAAAGAATCAAATGCATATTTGGGTTGCTTTAGAAGGGGAGAATTTGATGAAGATGATGAGAATGACTTGAAGCTTATGTTAAGCAATATGTATATATAACTTGGTTTAAATATTGTCAGGAAAATGTAGGAAAGTTGCAGGCATTATTGGGTTGAAGGAACAAATTATTGCTACAGTTCGTTTACTACTGCTTGCAGACAAATACAATCGTGCGAACGGAAGTAAACTAAAAACGACACTCAGTTGAGTTGATGCTGAAGTAGGAATTTTCGGAATCTGTGGAATACAAGACATGGTATTGGTGGGCCACAGACATTGTTTATCATTTAATTTCTTTATAAAAACATTTTAAAATAAAATGAAAATATTTAATAGGAATACGATGACCCAGTCCTAGGCATCAAAATTCAACTTGATTGCCATAACAATGTCGCCATTTCTGACCAAAATATAACATGCAGTGAATCCACATGTTTTTGAGATTGTAATGGGAAGCGGAAAGGAAGGTACAGCTCTCCAATCCGTGAGGCCGTGGCTCATAAGTTTAGTGCAGAGCCAAGAACAATAAAGGCACAGGTCAGCTCGTGAATCCACGTGAGAAATGTAAGACTCATTGAGCTAAGGATACATATACTACGCTCATAAAGTGGCATAAATACAAACATAAGCTTATCTATAGAAAAGGATTGAAAAAAATCTTTGGATTTTAATTTCTACGGCTGATAAGAGTCAAACCAGATCAATCGATAATCATTTGATCATGCAGTCCGGTTTGGCCTCAAGAATTGGATAACTTGTTTAATCAGATTGATTCAATCAAAACTGGATCGGAAGATTTTTTTTTTTTTTAACATGTTATTAAAAATTGACAAGAAAACTTTAGTTCTACAACAATAAAAGTTCTGTAAAAAAAAGTTGTAAAGGCTAAATATTTACAGAGAATTGAAGAGCTGTATTATTCTCAAGACCATCAAACTTCTTTTATATTTTATTTTGTTGTAATTTTAATTAAATGTGTTATTAATTTTTTTAACAGTGTTAAAATCTGTCTGGTTAGTATTGTATAAAAAATTTAAGTGTGGTTAATTTGTTATGATTTTAAACACTTGACTTGTATAATAAATTTTTATTACTTATTATATTTAATAATTACAAGTGAAAATATAATTTTTATAATATAAAATATATTATTAATATTAAAAATAGGACACATTAACAATTTAGTCCTGCGCTTACTGATATTTTAAATTTTAAAAAATATTAACTACATAAATTAATTTTTAAATTTAAAATATTATACACATTAGTATTTTCATTAAATATGTCAAAAATATTTTATGAAAGAACTAACGTATATAATATTTTATATTTTTAAAAATTTATTTATATAATTATTAAATATTTCACTTAAGTAATTAACGCTCTACTTAAATAGCTAATGTTTTATATCATCACATCCATTAAATTTTTTAACATATGATAAAATAATTAAGGTATATAATGATTTAAATTTTTAAAAAATAATTTATATAATCAATATATTTTATAGACTAAAGTTTCAATAAACGTATTTTTTTTTAGAAAAAAATCAAATTATCAATATAATCTCAAAAATATTTAATTATTATCTGACAGACGTTTCGATTTTGATTAAGAGTCTGATTTCCATGTCCGACTTTACTTGGAAGCTTCTAATAATCCTAATTTGATTTCCACGCACGTACTGGGCTGAGTGGTTGAAGCTGAAGCAGGAATTTTTCGAGTCTATGGAAATGGAATACAACCCACAGAATTGGTGTCAAAAAATTTTAAAGTTAATGAATGATAGGTAATAAACAATCAACTTATCTTTCCAATATATAAAAACTAGAGGCTTTGCAGGTGTGCATGTTTTTTTTTATTTTTAAAATATAATATAAAATAATTATTATTATAATTTTAAAACAGTAAGTGAGAAGTAATTTAATTTATTCATCTCTTGTAATTTTTTAGTATCTTATTTTTTCTCTCATATTTTCACATCTTATAAAATAAAATATATTATTTTATAAAATTATTGACCAAAAAAATTTAAAATTATTTTTTAAAATAATAAATCAAATAATAGTTAAAAGTAATTTAATCTTTTCATCTTTTATAACTTTTTATTATCTTTATTTCTCTCTTTCATATCTTTACATTTTATATTTTATTTTATAAAATATATTATTTTATAACACTAGACAAAAAAATTTAAAATTATTATAATATAAATTCATGAGATCTTTCAATATATTTATAGATTACTTGGTGCACGTGCATCATTAAAACATTGTCATATATATTTTTAAAAAAATTTATCATAAAATACACACATATATAATAAAACTTCACAATGTTTTTTTTAAAGTAAATTAATAATTTAGTCTATAAAAAATTATTTTTATCCTTGTTTTGGTCATTCAAAGTTAAAAATTTTCTAATTTAGTCCCTCAATCGCTTTATATAAATTAAAGCAGTCCCTCATATTAAGTAGAGTCACAATCACTTAACAGGGCAGTTAACTTCACAAAAATAGGAGCCTACATGATCGTTAAGTATGATTTAAATTTGTCAAAGTATCTTTCTTCCCCTATCAACACCATTTCACTTGATTTCTATCATCTTGTTGGACCAATCAGGCTTTGAGAATTGTGAGAGTTTTGACACTGCTGTGAATGTAAGGTTGTACTGATAGAGTGGAAAAAGAAAATTACCCAACAATTAAGATTTAATATTAAAGTCTTCTATTATTGTTATTTCTTCTCTTTATTTTCAGCATATTCTCTCACTTTTTTTTTTTGGACAGTTATCATATTCTCTCACTCAATTATTAATAAGTTCATGCCTTCTAATGCTAATGGTTGAAAACAATGATGCTAAATTAGTGAAATTTCAACAAATGCTTTACTGTAAGTGTCTCATAAAGAATAATTAAAAAAAAAAAAACTCAAGAAACGGATAAAGAAGAAGAAAGCGACTAAAGGGTGATGGTTATCATAGTCTTGATATCAATATTGATATATGTTTGATTAGGACAAAAAAATATTATATATCATTAGACATAATTCATAAAATGTTAGATAAGTTATGTTAGGGTAACTTGATTTATATAATCGATAAACTTTGTTTTTGTTGTCTGTTGTTATATCATTAGGCATGAAATGACCTGAGAATACTAGAAGAATTCTAAGATAAGATATCTTCAGAAATTATTCCAAAGTTTGCCTAACAAAGTTTTATGCTATTGGCACAAGGATCATTATATGACTTTTAAGCTTTCGTAGAAGATACAACAAAACCAAACAAGAATGAGTTATTTGGAGATGCAAAAGTAGCACTAAAGCTATCACAGAGACAACTCCATATAGATTCTACAACAATTCATTCAAGTCTTGAGAAGCGCAGTATCTAGTCAATATTTGATTATTTTCTGCCTCCGATCTATTCTCCTTCCTCTACCAAGAAAATCGTTTCTGACCATTTGCAGTTCCTTGACTACATCTCCCATATCCATTCTCTCTCTTGGAGATTCCTCTGCACATGCAATTCCAATTTTGAAAACTTGAAGGATGCAATGTTGAACATCAGCTTTCATCTGCCCACACCGCTCATCCATCTCGGTGTTTATCTCATTTTCATGAACATTCACTTGGTTATTATCTTCTTTTGCATCTGTTTGGTGCAATGTTGGGTCCACATATTGTACAAGATCACCCATCAAAGCATGTTTTGCAAATGTATGAAGGTTCAAATCACCTTTGAACATATTGTCAGTGGGTCGTCTTCCTGTGAACATCTCTAGCATCAAGATACCAAAGCTATAGACATCTCCTTTAGTTGACACTTCAGCTCCCATTCCATACTCTGCAATTTTTTTCAGTCACTTGACAAATTGATATATGTATAGAAAGATAAGCAATTTCAAATCCTCTCTTGAAAGTAATATAAAATTTTCACCTGGTGCAGCATAGCCAATGGTTCCCTTTATCCCAATTGAACTGATTTGGATTTGCGGCATATTATTGGTAGCAGAGAGTAGTCTTGCCAAACCAAAATCACCCACATGAGCAACCATCTCTTTGTCAAGAAGAACATTGCTTGGCTTTAAATCACAGTGAACAATAGGCGATTCACACTCGTTATGAAGATAATGCAACGCAGAAGCCACATCTATCGCTATATTTAGTCTCTGAAGAAAGTTCAACATTCTTGATCCATTCTCACAATCAATATCTGAATGCAACCACTGATCTAAGCTTCCATTTTCCATGAAATCGAAAACTACAGCCTTAAACTCATTGCCATTGTAATCTGTGCTTGAGCAACAAGTTAAGATACTCACGAGATTTCGATGTCGAACATTTCTTAATGCATTACATTCAGCTATGAAACTCTTGGAAGCTCCTTTCTTTTGAAGTTTGAGAACTTTAATTGCAACTTCTCTGTCTGAATTGAGATTTCCTCTGTATACTAGCCCAAAACTACCAGAGCCTATCAAGTAACTGGGAGAGAACCCCTCAGTAGCTTGATGGAGTCTTCTATAAGAAACATTTGGGAGATGCTCAAATGTGGATTGAGTAAGGCATGATTTTGTCTTGGATTTGAACACCCACAAAACAGTAAGAAGGGATGACAACAAGAGGAGACTTACAATTACAGAAGTAATTATAATTGTCAACTTTGAAGAATGGTGTTTACCACTTTTTTTGGTTGGACATGGTGGTAGTTGAAGTTCCATTACACCCCCACAAAGGAAACCATTTCCACTAACTGATATGGCACTTGCATTGCTGAAAACCCCTTTTACTGGCACCTCACCTTCTAGATTGTTGAATGAAAGATTTAAATTCATTGAAGGAGGTAACTTCACCAAATCCTTTGGAATCTCTCCTGACAAGTTGTTTTTTGAAAGATCCAAAACCAGTAAACCCCTTAAGGAACTCAAGGAGGAAGGTATTTTCCCGTGAAAGAAATTCTCTTGCAAGTAAAGGAATTCTAGGCTTTGGCAACCCCCGATAGCTGAAGGAATTTCACCAGAAAGACGGTTTTTTGAAAGGTCTAGTGCATCGATGTTATGCAGATTGCCTATTTCTTGTGGTAAGCTACCAGTAAACCAGTTGCTAGACAAATTTAGTAACTTTGACAAGGAAGAAAGACCAAAGACTTGAAGGGGTATATTTCCACTTAGCTGATTCTCTGAAACATCCCATATAAGCAAATTTTTGCAATTACCAATACTAGATGGAATTCTCCCTTCTAAATTGTTATGATTTAAGTAGAGTTCAACCAATTTAGAAAGATTGCCTATGGTGAATGGAATGTGACCAGACAAGCTATTACTACTAAGATCTAATATACCCATCTTCCTCAAGTTTCCAAAAGAAGAAGGAATATTGCCTCTTATAAGGTTATAAGTCATGGTTAGTGTAGATAAACTCACAAGATTCCCAATTCCCTCAGGTATGTTTCCAATAATGTTATTAGAATGCAATTCAAGCCAACTGAGTTTGGTTGAAAGATTAGCTATAGAGTTTGGTAGACGACCTCCAAAGTTGTTCGATTCTAAGTCAAGTATCTCGAGTATGCTACAGTTTGTCAAAGATGTTAAGAAATCAAGGTCGCTAGTTGAATTGCTTCCCAAATGATTTTTAGCTAGACCTAGCCACCACAAGTTGCCTAACTTCCCTAGATTCACAGGAACATTTCCCACAAAGTTGTTATCAAACAAATCAAGCACTCGAAGCCGGGAAATATTCGAAAATGAAACTGGGATTTGCCCAAAGAAGTTGTTCCCACCATAGGTAATTGCTTCAAGTTTTGGAAAACAATCACCTATGTTGTTTGGAATAACTCCTTCCAAATTGTTGGATGCTACTGAAAATTTCACAATAGATGATAGATTGTAAAGGGACAAAGGTATCTTACCATAGAACTTATTGAGTTCAATTAACAAAAATGATAAGCTTTTCAAGCCACCAATTTCTCCTGGAATGCTGCCCTCCAAGTTATTCCCTGCTGCTGCAAAACCTTGCAATGATGAGAGATTACCTAAAGAAGGTGGGATATTTCCTGTCAAATTGTTGCTAGAAACACTCAATTTTTCAAGATTTATCAAGGATTCAATCTCAAAAGGAATTGCTCCAGTAAGTTGGTTCCAACTTAGGTAAAGGGACCTCAATCTTAAACACCTGGTCAAGTTCAAAGGGATTTCTCCTTCCAATGTGTTATTATTAAGCATAAGCGATTGCAGGCGAAACAAATGGCCTATTTCTGATGGAATTTTTCCATGGAAGGTGTTGTTTCGGAGGTCGAGGAATTTAAGAAAACTCAAATTACCAATGTAAGGGGATATTGAGCCCCTCAAGTTATGGCCCTGAAGATCTAAGGCAATGACTCTAGGGTGGCGAGTGCTGCAAGTAACACCATGCCATTTGCAGAAATGAAGAGATTGGTTCCAAGAGCTTAAAACTCCTAGTGGATCTTTTTGTATTGACTCTTTAACTTTGAGTAGTGCCAACATATCTGTTTCATTTGTAAAAACAGCAGAAACAGATGTGGGTTTGGGTTGTGGCCATAGTAAAGTGACAGCGAAAACAAGAATCAAATGCAGGTGTTGAGGAAGTTTTTGGTAAGTAAGAGCCATAATGGGTTGATCTTAAGTAACAAGATAAGTATCTCTTTGAGTTGTGGTAAGCAATATATATGCATATATATATATATATATATATATATAAAACTTGGTTTAAATACTGTGAGGAGAAGCTATGACAATTTCTTACAATGACAAGATCTTAATTTCAATTTCTTTGAAAGTGTTGATGACTTGTCTTTTATTGGACATAAGACAATTGGTTGAGTTATTTGGGAACTGAGTCACACCATTTAATTGCAATATTAAACAAGTAGTGGCTTGAATACACAAATGGATGAAAATATGAAGAGAGCAGATTGAGTAAGCAAGGGAAAGGATGGGAGTAAAATAAAAACCAAGTTGACACTGAAGTGGGAAGTTTCTAATAGTTAGGATGTTTATCCTTTCTTAATTTAAATATTTGAATTATATTATAATATATAAAATGAAAATATTTATATTTCCTATTCATAAAATCCTCCCAAATATATAAGTAGGCCACTATACCTCAATTAATGAATGACCCAGACTTTAAAACCCCAATTTAAGAGTCTTTGAGCCTTTTTTTATTGTTTTATGTTGTGAAACTAATTTTAATATTTTGAATAATTGATTTGTTTTAAGATGATATGTTAAATTTGTATCTATTTAAGATTTCGACTCAACTATTTTTATATACAAGAACTTGACACTTTACTGCATAGTTTTTAAAAGTTTTTTTTCTTCTTGAACTCTTTCTTAACACTAAAATATTTTAAGCCTTATAAAGATATAAGTATGTTTTATATTTATCAAATTCTGTGCATCAAAAAATATTAGTTCATATATAATTCGTTACTAGTTTTAAAATAATTACAGACAATTAAAGAAGGAATGAAGCTAAATCTAAAAAAATTATATTATGTGCTATATAAGAATGAAGTTTATGTTAATCAACCATACAGTGTCATAACATTATCATTTTGAAAATAATTTTAACGTCATCTTCATCGATCTCATGCTTTGCTGGTAGTGCATTGAACTGCACTACACTCACATATTCCAATGCTAGTGGCAGAAAGAACGATGCTAAATCTGTGAAATTTCAACATCAAATTCCACTGAAGTAGCTTTCTTCATCAAGTCAAGCCACGAGGTGTAGAAAGTCTTCCATTCTGCTTTTTAGTGCTTGTTCAAGTCTTTGTGGGCTAATACCCATCCCATTATGAACATGATCATACATGATGATGCTAATGGGTCCCAAAAAATGATGCTAAATTAATGAAATTTCTGAAGGAACTTTTTTTGTAATATTTCTAAAGGAAATAAATATAAATATACATCATTTTTTTTTAATAACAATCTACTATACATGAACACGCGTTAAAAATAATGTGTACAAAAAGAGAGCAACTACTGCAAATTTGGTATATATTCTTTTTTATTGATTAGTTTCAGTGGAGCAACTAATTATATATATTAGGTTAATGCAGGATTATCTATCTTTCATATATATATATATATATATATATATCCAATGGTCAATCTTACCTATTATACATAGGAAATTTACAAAGCCTACTATTATATAAATTAATTATTTCAAATTTATTATAAAAGGCAACATATATTATTATTATTATTATTATTATAGTATAAATATGTAAAACATTAATAATGTTATTTTTGAAAAATTGTCAAAAATTCAAAAGATGTAACAAAATATATCTATTAGGTATGATGACCAAATACTTCTGCCTTCAATTGTACATTTCTTTGCGGTGAGAGAAATAACAAAAAAAAAAAAAGTGAATTCATAACTTATTTAAAGTGGGTTATTATTAGTATAAGTTATTTAAATTTTTTTATCTCTTTCTTATTGTAAAAATTCAAAATCGCTGCTAATGTGTATCATATGGCTCAACATTTTAATATCTTTTAAAAAATGCATACTAGAGCCAGTGGCCCTTTTAAAATTCTATAAAAATTGGGTCCTAATACGTATTAAATTCATTCTCCAAAGGAGAATTCTTTTCAAAGGGGTTGAATGATGCAAATGCCTCCTTTTATTTGCTAATTGTGGTTTTCAATTTTGGAATTAGGGTTTATAATTTTCAGAATTATTTTTTTATTTAATTATAAATTTAAATAAAACAGTTTAGGTCTGTGGCTTCTTTTAGTATATTCGGTCCAGCGTAATGTTACTCTATTTTTGCTGGCTATTAGTTGTCATTTATACACTTTTTTTAATTGATAATAATAATCAGATATATTTTAATGACTTTAAAAATATTTTTTATATTTCTACTTTATATCAATTTTGATTTCATTCTTAAAATTTTTTTGATCAATTTATTCTTAAATTTTTAAAATGCAATCTATTTCTATATTACTGTTAATCGATCAATTTAATTTTAATTGCAATTGATGTAAAGTTCGGCATCATAGAAATATCACTACATTTCTATACCACTGTTAATATTGATTAGTGACAGTGTTCTACCGAATAAGGAGCCTCATTTCCTCAATGAGTTAATGTGCCATTCTGTTTCACATAAACGGCCAATTGAACAAGAGATTAGTACATGTATATGCTTAATATTTAATTAATTTTTTATTTTATATTAACGAGCTCATATATTATTAAAAAATAAAAAATATAATTAAATATAATTAACTCATACACAAATAAAAAATAATACAATATATATATATATAAGATAGTATTTAGATAAAATAATATAAGGAAAAATAAATATTTGAAGATATTTTAATTATCTCAGTACAAAATTCTTTGTTTAGATTAAAAAAGAATATAATTTAAAATTTTATGATAATTTAATCAAGTGATTTAAAAAAATTTAAAATTTCATTTAACTAAATAAAATTTCAAAATTTCCTTCTAGCTTATTTTTAAAATGTTAATTATTTGTATCATTTTTAATATATATATATATATATATATAAATACACATATGTATATACACTAACATGAACATATATATATATATATATATTTATACACACACACATGTATATAATTATATATATATTTATTTATGTTTACACATATATACACACATGTATGCATGTATACATACATACATACATATATATGTATATGTATATAAATATGCACATACTTGCACATACATATGTATAAATACATATACACATACATATATATATAAACACATACACATTTGTGTGTACAGACAAACATATTAATATATATATATATATTTGCATATTTAAATATATACATATATATACTAACGTATATACAAATATTTTCTCACATATGCATAAATAAATATATGTTATATATATAATTATTAGTTATAAATATTATGGTTATCAAAAAAATATTTAAAATACAAAAAATTTAAATTATAATAATTAAAATTTCTTACATTTTAAATTCTATGAAATTTAAAATTCTATCATCCAAACACAAGAATTTTTTCAATTCATCACAAAGGCCAACGGTTCTGAGTTAAAGACATAAGCAGTATGCTTTAAGACTGTTCAGCATAAGATGAGCCAAAATCAAGTGAAGCCTAACCCACAATAAGGAGATGATTTTGTGTGGATTCAACCTCTTACTAGGCTTATTAATCAGCATTAACCACATTTAGTTTAGTTAAGAAATTGATAAATAACATAATAAGCTAAACCTACATCCAAAAAAACACCGCCAAACACTCCCAAGATTGTAATCTCACCCACTTTGTCAGGCATTTACTTACACTAACAGAATTATGTATCATGTTATTTACACATCAAGTCCAAATTACTTCCTATTATATATGATATTTTATTATTAAAAATTACTCATATTATTCGATACTTTATAAATCAATGATAAAAAAAGAGTAGGGATAACAAAGAGTGTGCAAATACCATTTCTAATATATTTTTATGGGGGGTCCATGGAGTCATGGTTCCCCATAATTTGATCAACCTACATATGATAGACAACAAACCTCAGCTCGTTTCAAAAATGAGTATTACCGTTGCATAATATAACGGATCCACCTAATGTCAGAAATACTTTCCATCACACAAGTTTACATGATCATCACTTCCAATAAACTTTACATCAGATTATCAGAATAAGCATGGTTAACTCCATATCCAGAATCCAGTTTGGCTGGAATTCAGGATAAGAACGTGGTACCTAAATCCTAATTATATTTCAGCAGAGAGCTATCCAATGTGAACTGTTTACCTGCCTCGCGCACTGGCAGGAGATTGACCACCTCTCTCGCTTCCAATTTCATCATCTACTTCACTACTATCTAAACAGAGTCCATTGTTGTTTACACTCACTTCAGAACTAGCATTGCTGCTTGTGGCATGAGGAGAGCCTGAAACACTAACTGTCCGGCCACGTTGAGACCCTGACCGCACACTATACATAGAAGATGCAGGAATATTTGTCATTAATGGCCGTAAATTGCCCGGAATGCTTCGTCTTATATCCTGTTCAAGGCAAACCAGTAAGAAAAATGGTAAGTCAAGAACTTCATTCAACTTTATTTATTCCAAAAAAATAATAATAATAGATTGATAAGATGCATGAGATAAACAACAATAGTCTGCACATAACAAGTTTAGTCTCAATTGGCAGAAGAATATGGAGAAATTCTGCCATAGAATAAAAGGAAGATGCATACCATATGCCTGATAGCCATATCCAGGGATTTCTTTGAGAGTGTCCTTCCAAAACCTGAGCTGTCAGGAGATGATGACTTGCCAGACAGATTACTGTGAGGAGAAATTTTGTCATCCAGCCTTGGTGGTATTAGTTTTCGCATATTTATCACCCTCTCAACCATTTTGGTGCCAATTACAACAGGACTGACATTGTCATTCACTTTGGAATGTCCACGACTGACTGCCGGCATAGAGCTTCCACTGGTATGAACAATGCCATTGGAGGATCGTCCTCTTGAAGGAGAGCATGACTGCCTCCTGGGTCTTCCACTAGAAGCAGGTTCAACAGATGAAGATCGAGATATGGGTGCTCCAGGCCTGCCCCTAGTTGCTGACAGTGGCCTTTCAGGTAGTGTTGTCCTCAAATTGGGTGGAGCATCAAGTGAAAAACCAGGCATCTCAGATGGCTTCCATGGTCTTGGTCTCACTGTTGGTGAAGTGCCATGTGATGGTACTGGCTGCTTTGATGTCAAGGGAGCTGGCTGCCTTGATGTCATGGGAGTTGGCTGCCTTGATTTCACAGGAGTTGGCTGCCTCGATGTCACAGAAGCTGGTGGCCTTGACATCATAGGAGCTGGCTTGGAAATAGAAGTCTTAGCTGAAGGAGCACTGGGTGCACTTGATGGTGTTGATGGTCGCCTAGTTGGAGTGGATGCTCTTGATGTGGGCCGGGATGGAGGTAAGGTAGGCCTGGAAGTTGGTGTTGAAGACCTTGCAGTAGACCTTGACAAAGGTGTAGAGGATCTTGATGGAACTGTCGGTTTACCTGCAGGGACTGTGGTCTTGGAGGTAGAAACTGCAGCCTTAGTGGAAGAAACCATGGGCTTAGTTGCAGTTACAGTTGTCCTAGTTGAAGGTAAGGTTGCCCGAGAAGTAGGTGTTGAAGGTCTCGATGATTTTGAAGCTGTGGTCAATGTAGGGCGTCCAGTAGGAGTTGCAGGTCTTGATCCTGGACCCCCTGATGAGGACGGCCGCCGTGTACCACTGCTTGAAGAGCTCAGCCCCGGGGAGGAAGCCGGTTGTTTAGATACTATGTTGCTCCTTCCAGTAGGCTCTGACTGTGGATTTGCTAACTACAGCCACAAGGTAGCAATTATAAGAAAATGACTTTCTGATTATAAGAATAGAAATTCAAAATTCTACAGTTATATGGAGTATATTTAAATCTACCAACAAGGAACATCACCATTGTAACTATAAGAAGTAATTATCACAAATTTACAGCTATTTTATGAATCTCAATAGGGTCCTTTCATAGACACTCCATGTGAATTAGTTATCCCTGAGTCAGGTATCAGTAACTAAAGATATGTAAAGTCAGGTTACAGAATGTTTTTACTTGTTAAGTAAATCATATATATGTTTTTACTTAAGTTCATCATGCATAATGCAAGAATGGTATTGCTCACATAAGGAAATGTTTCCTCAATCCAAGAATTCATAAGGAATGTAACTGTACAACTATAAAATTTAAACCAGGCACAAAAGAGGTACAACTGCCAAATACCACAACAATTACATGGTGTTCCTTTAGTAAAAGTGCTTACTCTCGATTTTAATGCTGTGGGACGTGTGGTTGGAGTACCAAGCTGACTCATTACAGTCTTTCGTGTTTCCATCTCCAAAGAAGGAAAAAGAGGAGTCCCCGGAGGAGTTAGAAGCCTGAAAAGATAAGAAATTTACTAAGAACAATTTTGAAAAACAATCATTTAAGCTGCTTTGCATAACTAATATACATTATCAAGAGTCAAGACTATGTCCAATTATATACATAGTAAGTGGGCCCCACAAATTGCATTAGCTTAAATAACGAGAATCCATATGTGAATTATTTAAAATGTTAATGAATTTGTTTTTTGGTAGGTCAGCACAAGCCTACATGAAATTTATTTTATCTAATTTAGTTCTCCATTTCTAGTCTGCAAATTTCATTAAAAAATTAATAAGAACTCCTGTTAAGATATCCGGTATTCTGCCTATAATTATAGAATGACAACTTATCCGGTATTCTGCCTATAATTATAGAATTCCTATTGTACTATTGTGTGTAGCTTAAAGATATCCATATCTTTGCATTATTTTTGTATTTATATATTAATGGCCTGTGATCCAAAGAATTTCTCTAAGGCTTTTGGAAATCAGTCTCTTTAATGGAAGTTGCCACCAATTTAAGCCCTCTCAAACAATATGGACGATCAAAGAGAGGTATGCCATCAAATGTTTCCTGATGGAAGAGAGAAATCACAAGAACAGGTCTAGAAATATATGGAATGACAAGTAGTCTGACTGGAAATGGAAGCAGAAACAGATAACATTAACATTACAATCAGTGAAACAACGCATATCTATGGAATTAATGGATCCTAACCATTAGACTGACTAGAAAAATGAAGAAGAATCCAAAAAAGAAAACTAGATGCTCAACACAGCATGAAGGCTAAAAATATGAATGCTTTAATTCAGGTGACGACAACTGTTTCTTCAGTTATTCTATGTACTACTATATCAACCGCAGAATGTGAACCTTTCACTGGAATATATTCTTAATGAACTACTTCCTACAATCGTTCATCCATCAGAAAGGGAAAAAACTCAATCCCCATTATGGTACAAAGTACAATAACTACTAGCAAAATTATGAAGAAAATGGTTGGAAGAAGTACTAGATAGATACCACATTACCAGTCATAATCATTTTTATCACTGTCCGAATTGAGAAAATCATCAGTACCAGTCTTACGTGCAGGAGCTGGCGTAGATGCAGAAATATTAAATATGGGTGAAGTACCCTGGTTGGAGCCTGCAATATGAAAGAGACCAAATGACAAAGAGAAAATTACTAAGGCACCATATGTTGAGACAACAATACCTAGCATTTTGCAGTTTTTAAAACTAAAACAGCGAATAACAGTAACTAACAAAAGCATATTCACATAATAATCTCAGTTAAAATCTCCATGCCAAAATAAAAGCTTTCGAACATAGATACCTAATGGACCTAATGGTGCATCGAACTCCTCAGAGCTGTGCAGCAGAAGATCACTCCGTTCCTTCTCGCGCTTTTTCATCTCGAGGAACAATGCAAGTTCTTCGTCCTTCTCCTTCATGACCGAAGACCTCAAACCCCCCACTTGCTGCTGCCTCTGCTTGAAAGCAGCTTGCATTTGCGATTCCTGAGCTCTGAAACTACGATTCATTCTCCAAAACCCAAACTCCACCAATGGACTAACACTCACGGATCGTATAAACCAACCAAAGAAAATCCAAAAGCCACCCTAAGGAAAAGAACCTGACAGACTTCGTTTCTCGTTCACCCCACCAACTGTCGTTTTCTAAACCAAATGCACTTTCGCCATCAGCCCCATCAACTCCTCTAACCCAAAACAAACACAATTAGATCTCAGAACCGAACCTCGTCTACGCCACGAATTTCGAAGTTACAATTTAGCAAACAACAGCCCGACAGTTCTTCACTACTAAGTTCAAATCAACCCTCCGCACAATACCTGAATCTTGCACCAAGTTCAAATCTTTGTCCAAAAAACAAAACGCACGCAGCTCAAATCGAACACCATTGCCGCAGAAAAAAACAAAAGGAGCTAAAGCAGAAGGAGATGGAGCCAAAGTAGAGAGTTATGCTTCGCAGAAACCACCATTATGGAGTAACGAAGCTCGAGGCCGAGTAGTAAACGAGAAGGAAAGAGATCGGAAACGGGGAGTTTCACGGTTAAGGGAAGGAGGAGTGAAAGAGTCCAAGTGGCAGTGAATGGTAAAATGAGTGATACTTGAAGTGCGAATTGGAGAAGATGGAGGAAGCGACGCCGTACAGCTGGTATCGTTTCTCTCACTTCAACTCCACGAATCAATCTTCCGCCTTCGGATGGGTGGATAATCACGATAATGCCCTCATTTTATATTCCTCTTTTTGAATTTCGCAACGGTGATTTTGCAGTGGTGCCCCCAAGGTTTGCTCAATTTCTTTTTTGTCCTATTTAGACATTTCGTTTTCAAATTTTCGTCCTTGCATGATTTGTTTCATCATCATTCATAAGTGTTCTAATAAATATAATTGGTGTCATTATTAACTTTTTCTAATTTTGAGTGCTTACTTTTATTTCAAGATAGCTTTTTGGTAAGTATGTGTCTTATTGTATAGAAAGTTTTGATGAGGCCAAGTTCAAACCAGGTTTCAAAATTTAGGTTATTTATTATATTTTGATTAAGGAAATAGAAATCTAATATAGAGCAAACTATGATATGATTAATGGGACAAAAACCAACTTCTATGTTAATATCTTACAATAATAGATGTTTACCAAAACAGCATTACAATAATAAATTGGAGGCCTATTAAATTGTTAGGCTATTCAAAACATCTTTCTATTATGAGGCCTAAGCCGCAGAAGTAGGAAAATGGCAGGGCTACTAGGAATTAAACCCTTAAGTTTAAGCTCATCTCAATTGTAACGACAAAAACTAGTTAGAGTGAGCCATAAAATTATGACAAACTCTCATTTTTAGTTACACATATTAACATGCTAAATAAATAAAAAATTTATAGGTATTTTTTATTTAAAATAATCATATTTAAAATATTGTCAAACATTAAATAAAAATTTATAATATTTTGTTATTATTAAAATGAGTGATAACTCATAGATTAACCCTTTTAATCTATCAAACAAAAATACTTGTTTAGAGGGAAAAAAAAGGGCCTTTTTAACTTACAATAATGAACTAAGGTAGGTAAGCCCACCAAAAAAATTTAAAAATTAAAATTTAATATAAATTAATTTAAAATAAATGTAAATATGTGGAATTATGATAATTTTGTGTCAATACAATATTTTATTCCAACGAAAGAATTATTTAATGAACAAATTTAATAAAAAAAAATCTATTTAAAGTGAAGATAATACTAACTTTTAAAATAAATACACTAATTTAGACGTGTTATCATAATAAAGTTAATTATTTTTATTTATTTCATAAATTGTAAAAAGATTAGTAATAATTTTTTTATTTAAATGTAATTTAACCATGTTTAAAGACATTGACTAACAAATTAATTTGTTTAGCTTGTGTGTTTTGACTTTTAAATCTAACCTCTTTTTTTTTTTTTTTTTGCATGAGAGGAAATCAGTACAATTATAAGAGGTTAACCACGAACCACCCATTTGGAAATTTCTATAGAGAAACATTCAAAGGAAATTGTGGGTCCTAAAAGTGTTGAAGCTTGACATGTTGGTTCACGGCAACAGTCCTCCAGATGTGTTTCACAAGGGTGCTTATCTGTTGGTTGATATCTTGTCCTGTTAGCAGAGACTTAAGCAAACTCGCACGCATATGTTAAGTGATATGTCTTGTTGGTTAGAGCTCTGCAAGGTGACTAAGGTGTCTTTGAGTCCTCTTAGGGCTTGACATCTTCTATTAGAGCTATGAAAGGGAAAAGGCTATTGTCCTTTGCAATGTGGGATATAAAAAGGTTCCTTTTATTATCCCCTTTGAATTTTTCGCCAGCTGCACCAGATGTTTCCTTGGTTTAAATTGAGCTACAAATGGTTTGGCTCCGTCTTCCTTCTTCGGACTTGAATATCATGAGGATCCCAGGTAGAATCAATTCTTCCTATCTCTCTAGCCTGTGTGAGGTTTTGTCTGAGGTGCTTCCATTGAATGAGACTTCTTTCTCCATTAATTTGAAATATGAAAGGTGGCAAACGGGGATGCCTGAAAGCACTGACTGGATTAGAGTGGCTCCGGCGACTTGAGAAAGTAAGTCGCTTTTCTAGGCACTCCACTGTAATTTTAAACAACTTTCTTTCCCTGGGGTTTATGTCAATGAAACTGCCCAGATATTTTTGGAGTTTCTAAACTTATTTATTAAATGAGATGTCCCCCCTCAGTCTACGAAGGAGCAATCTGTATTATTTGTTATCAAATATTGTAATAAAATATTATTAGTGTTTGAGATGAAATTCAACTCAAATATTTAAAATAAGACATTATCTCTTCTTATTAAATGAATTAATTTTTTCAAAAATGTAACAAAATTATATTAAAAAATTTAATAGAATTAGACTTTGTAAAAAAAAAAATCTACATTTTATTTTTGTTGAATAAATTTTACAGAAAAGATTTAAACTCGATCCAATTATATAAAGTAACATTGTAATCACTAAACAATTTATCAAATATATACATTTGAAGTGCTCTGACATATTAAAAAAAATGTAAATGCATAATCAAAATATGGTGTACCAAACCATCACCTCCATTGCCCTATTCTAAGATGTGGGGTTAGTATTTATTTTAATTGTTTACTAATAAGAAAAGGCTAATCGATGTAAATGGGTAATTTCAATTAAAACAAAGATAAAAAATCTTTTACATCTGTAGTTTGTAAAAATTTGCATGAAAAGGAATATAAAGACATTATAAACGGTTTGAATTTTTTCCCAAAAAAACTAAAATTAATTTTAATTTTTTAAATAATCATTTATGATGTTTTAAATTAGTCTATATATTTTATCAATTACAAAGAAATAGAGTAAATATTTTAAAAATAATTAATAACAACATCACATGCCATTTTTTAGTTTAAATTAAATAAATAATCTGAATATAAAATAAAAAAATGCAAACTCGTTACCTGTTAACAGCTTAATGAACAAAAATAATAATATAATTTTAAAAATTCAATTTTTAATTAACTATTAACTATTAATTTTAACTACATATGTATTAATTTTTTATTTTATTCATTAAATTACTAACAAATAATAAATTCATAAATAGTTTACATAAACTCATGAGGTTTAATTTTATAGTTAATAGAGATATTGCGTTCATATTGGCACTTTGGCAGGTGGCAACTTGCGAGTAGTGACGTATTGCCTTTTTTTTTTTTTTGGTAATAAGAGACATATTGGGTATTTCAGTATTTGTTTATTCATAAAATAAACAAAAAACGCAGAAGCTTGAGCCTCGGACCGAAGACTCTGGCAAATTGCTGGAGAAGAAAGAAAGGAAGAAAGGAATACATATTCACTTCATTACTTTGCAATTTGAATCACATACTTTGCTTCTCCTTATGAATAATCTGTTTAAGAATTGAGCTGCGAAACAAGAACTTGGACATGGCGGGCAGGACGAGGAGCGAGGCGAGCGGCAGTCGTAACAGCAGAACGGAAAGCGTTGTGGTCGATTGTCGAAGGCGTCGAAGCCCTTGCGGTTATTGTAGATCCCCTGGTCTCACCAGCATCTCTCATGGTCAGTTTCTTCCAATTTTGTGATCTTTTTCATTTTTGAAAATTTTCCTCTTTTAACTTAATATGTTTCATTCTATCGGTTATTGAATTATCGGGTTTTTCAGACTGAGTTTTTCATTTTTGTTATTGATATTATTGATTGGATTCGGTATGCTTTGCTCAACCGATTTGATGTGTTTTGTAATAGTTCAGTCGCCCAAACTAAAAGAGTGTGTCATTCTGATGGGAAGAGTTAGTTTATGGAAAATTATTAACTTGATGAATATCAAGATGGTTTCTTTTGACATTTCTTTTGGAAAGGCTTCGGATTTAACTCAGGACGCAAATGCATCGCCTTAAAGTTTAGGGTAAATTTGAATTTTAAAGGTTACACTTGTAACACCTATGGTTCTTGATTTCACTAGTTACAAGGATTATCTGGGGAGCTTCCAAATTCAAGTTTGGTTAATCATTCAAAACTATGTGAGCATAGTACTGCGGGGTGAGAGAACTGTGTATGCAGCATTGCAGCCAAATACCGGGTTTGGTTTTCTTGGTAACCTGTGGTTCAGTTTATATGATTAGTGGAGGAAAGCAATATAAATGTAGGGGTGCTGGGATGTTCGTGAGTTTTTCAGTTAAGTTGGCATTAAGAGCTAAAACTACCTTAACTTCTCTATCAATTAAGCTAAGATGGATTGAGCCTAAAATAAAATGAACCTGACAGTCAATTTTATTATTGTCTAGAAGATTTAGGGTCTTAATTTGAGAGGTGAGAGGAGTCACTAACCATACTTAGATCAAAATCAACAGTCAAGATTAAAACCCCTTGTTAATGCAATAGGAGGATATGGAACTGGAATGTGTGAAAACCACTGGATAACTAATTATTAATGTGTAATAGCAAATATATTGCATATATTTGTTCTCTATGTTCTGTCATTCTCCCTATAATGTAATTATTTCCCCTTTTGACAAAAGGTTGTAAATGTAACCTGTCAATTTTCTAAATTGGTTTACTTTTTGTTTTTCTTTTGCTGCAGGCTTGTGGGCACATAGCCTTACAGTGAATGACTACCAAGGTTGGTGCTGTTGGAATTCTACGCTTTTACATAGAAACATGTAAAAGGGCCCTTTTTTGTTCTTGATACTCTTTACAGTTCTCTGCTACACGTTGATGTAACTTACAATTACCTAGGCTTAGATTATCTACTTCTCATATATCAGAGCCCAGTTTGGTCCTATATGCTGTGGCTATGTGATTTTTTTCTTTTTTGAACTTAAGCTAAAATGAATGATGTTATTTTGAATTATTAAAGTATACTTGGCAGTTCATAATGTTTCAATTTTTTCTCATTCAGCTGATAATTAAAAAAGCAAAACAAAAGACATGCTTTAATTTAAAGTTCTGAATCAATTTGCTTGTATGAATTTTATTTAAGGTAATTCAATTCTGTTTTCTCTTTCACTTTTGGTAGATCTTCTTGATCGGGGTTGGAGAAGATCTGGATGTTTTCTGTACAAACCAGAGATGGAAAGGACATGCTGTCCCTCTTATACAATTCGACTGAAAGCAAGTGACTTTGTTCCTTCTAAAGAGCAACTTCGTGTATCTAAACGGATGCAAAGGTACCCTCCTTTCATGCCAAGCTACTTATACCTTGCAATATTGAACTGATGACATTAAAACTGTTACTGTTTTCTGGTCAATTTAGTTGAACTGCTAATGAAGCATGTTTATGGGCATGACTGGGGAGTTCAACCTATTGTTTTAATTAAATAAGAAAATTTGTGTTCGTTTTCTCCTTTTTTGTTTCTGTTTTCTGAAGTACATCATTATTTTACACTTTAAGATGCAGCTTCTCTCCTTCCTATTTTCATCCATTTAAGTGGTATTTTTTAAGGTGTCTGAGTGCATTGAATATTATCCTTTCAGAGCAATTTATTTCATCTGATATTTCTACCCTATAAACATCTTGAGGCTGTTTTATTTGGTCTCAACTTTACCCTATTAATTTGACGTGCCTAGGTTTTTAGATGGCACTTTGGATGTCAAAAAAGTGGATGTCTTGGGTGACCCAACTACTTCGTCTAATGGCTCCAAAAGCTCCGTCCAACATGAGTTCTTAAGCCCCACATCAGAAGAATCTGTCTGTGCTAGCAATAAAGAGCAAAATGAGGTTGAGAAAACTATGCTCTGTTTGTCAGATCAAATTGATAATGAAGTTCGTAAGTTCACTGAGAAGGGCGAATTTCCCTCTGGCATTGAGTTACCAAAAGCTTCAGTTAAAAAAGTTTCACAAGGGAAAAGGAAGTTACTAATTAATGGATCAGAAGAACTGTTGTACAGTAGCAATATAGCATTCCAAATTGCAGCTTCTATAAAGCGAGCACAATCAGGTGACAAAAATGTCCGACAGTCAAAATCGTCCAGAGATTGTGGAGAGGAGAAAGAATTATCACCTAAAATTATTGCCGAAAAGCTGGCAATATCTTTAGATCAGGTGGTAAAAAATTCTGATATGTCTATAAGAGCTTGCAATGGACATATCAATTTCTATTCTTCTACCAAGCAAGTTTCCTTGAGTGGAGGTGTTCAAAATGCTGCAGCTCCTAAAAAATCTGGGATGAAGTGTGGGAGTGGAGTAAATTGTTTGAGTAACCATCAACATTGTCAGGTGAAAAGCAGGAAGCTTGAGCTTCATCTGAAAAGATCCAGTTTTGATCCAGAAGAATATGCGTTGTATAGACGATATCAGCTCAAAGTACATAATGATAATCCAGAGCATGTCACAGAGAACTCATATCGGAGGTTTCTGGTTGACACTCCATTGCTATATGTTTCTTCCATTGGTGATGGCACAGTTCCTCCTTGTGGTTTTGGCTCCTTTCATCAACAATATTTAGTAGATGGCCAGTTAGTGGCAGTTGGTGTCATAGATATCCTCCCAAAATGTTTGTCAAGTAAATATTTGTTCTGGGATCCTGACTTTGCCTTTCTATCACTAGGCAAGTATTCAGCACTTCAAGAAATAGATTGGGTGAAAGAAAGCCAAGTTCACTGTCCTAGTCTTCAGTACTATTATCTTGGCTACTACATTCATTCTTGCAGCAAGATGAGATACAAAGCTGCATATCAACCTTCAGAACTTCTATGTCCTCTTCGTTATCAGTAAGTGATTCCATTCCAACCCACTCAACCAATATGCTGCTTCGTTATGCAGTTAGTTCCTTCATGAATTTTTGTAGCAGTTACCATCGTTGTTTGGTTGCTTTTGAATGTTTCCACCACACTTTGTTATCGGTTCGCACTGCAATCAATGATCCTTTGGAGTTTTGTCACACATTGTGTTATTTATAGATCATGTAAATGACCATAATGTACATTCATTGGTTTTCCAAACTGTAGATTTGTTAAATAGATAATTATAGATGCTTTTCTGGAGGATTCTGATCACTTTTTGCCAGCGTTTTTTATTACGTTAAGATGAGACTGACAACCAATGCATGATCTACAGGTGGGTTCCATTTGACATTGCAAAGCCTTTGCTTGACAGAAAGCCATATGTTGTTTTATCAGATTCTTCCATTTTACAAAATGGAGAGTCATCCCTACTTCAACCTACTGAAGATGCTATGGAAAGGCAACTTGACATTGGCCAAGAAGATGCAAACGATGTTCCAATGGAAGAAGATGAAGAAATGGTTGAGTCTGAATTGGAAAGCTCTGACGATGAGCCAGACATAGAAACTACTTCATATAGTGATGTCAGCAAAGTTTTACTTGGATTAAAAGGGTCTCGTTTGAGATACAAGGTATTACTACTGAAATCTCAGGTGCATAAATACTCTGAATATTTGCCTTCCTTTCTTTCTAGAGTCCAACCATCCTTAAAAACATTAGAGATGGAAAATTGTAGAATATGTAGTAATTACTTATTACCTCTCGTCAAGTTGTCAGTTGTGTTACTCTTAGATGTCATGTAGAACTTCTTCTGTATCAGTTAATATCTTTCATAACTAACCCAATATTAGGTATGATATCTTTACAAAATAATCATATGAATTGCTCAGTACGTTGAACAACCACTGCTTGGTTTGTCTCTTTCTCCTTAAACCTCCTCTTATGTCTGATTTTTTAACATCCCACATGTTTTGTATCTGAAGGATCTGCGAGGTGCCTTCGGTCCAGATGAGCAGAGTTACTTGGAATCCCAGTTGCAGAGATACACGAGGGTAGTGGGTCCAGAGTTATCTGAGCGAATGGTCTATTCACTGGGATGATTTTAAAAAACGGCCTTAGAATCAATAGACTCTACTGCAGATATCACAGGAAGAAAAAAAAAACTCAGCAAAAAAAAAAGTGCATGTATGGCAGTTGGAGCTGAATTTGGTGCCTGATCATCTCTTGGAATGGTTTTGACTCCAAAAAATGATCAATTGTGGGAATTTTTTATTGTTAATTTATGGATTCCTTTATCTTAAATGTCTTGCCTGTGTTTCTAATATCATCACACTTTAGCATGTATGTTAATGCATTCTTTGATGACTCATTTCTTTACCAGCAAAATGGAATGCAAACTTGGTTCTGAATTTTTACATTTATTGGTCTTCGGTTTTAGTTGTAGCCTTTAGATTCTTGCAAGCTTCGTTCCAAGTCTCCTCAATCAACTTGTCAGTTATGAACACAAAGGTATAGGATTTACCCATGGCTATCTCTAAATTGAGCTGTTGGATTGATTCAATCAAGTAGTAGTAGGAACGGATTCAAGTTTGATTCAGTTCTTCAGAAACATCATAGGTTCTTTACGAATGGGATGTCTTATACCTTAAATTAAAGGCAAAATTCTCAGCCATAACCATGAGAGGTATAATATGTTCTAAAGGTGTCTTAAATCTGTCCATGGTTCTTACTATTCGCTGAAGTCAATATTTAGAGAGAAATCCAAACTCCCGAGGCACCGAAAGTGAAACAAAATACAGCCTTAAACATAACTTCGAAAAATAAAAAATTTGCCACTTTCTTATACATGGGGTAAAATATCATATTTTCCTTTATTTATTGCAACAGTTGTAGAAAATTTATGAAACAGACTCAGTCATTCACGTGAGACTTCCTTTTATCTATCAGCGTTCTGTTTGAAGTGAAATATGAAGATCAATCGGAAATAAATAGCGTAAATATCTGGCCTTTCTTCTTGAATATAGCAGCTACTAAGAAGTTTCTTGCACAATCAACAATGAGTTCCGAAGTTTGAGATCAACCTCCCTCATTACTATTAGTATTGGTCTACTGCCTCCCTGCTTTTCTTTTTTCCCAATATAATTGGAAAAAGTAGAGTTTGGTCGCTAATAGTTGGCAGATCCAGGAAATAATTTGCAGTAAGTGTTAGATGGGTTAGTCTTAACTAAATTAAGCTTGACCAGTTTATATCTTTCCTACAGTGCTTTACTTCACTATATCCCATTCACAAGTCATATTGTGCATGTTACAAAGTTTTTCAATAAAAATATAACATGTGAAAAAAACATTTTTGATACATTTAATCATGTGATGCTAAACTATATAAAAATATATATCCATTTATTAAATTTTTATTGAAAAATCTTAATGAAAAAGCTTAAAATTTGTCTTTTAAGTTTTGTTCTTTCTATTTCCAACAATAAATGCTTGGCAAATGGTAAAAGCTACTGAAGATCAACGTTATTTATACCATTGCAAAAAATAAAAACAAGATGGATCAGGAGCTTGAAACA
This sequence comes from Senna siamea, assembly GCA_031216115.1. Lineage (NCBI taxonomy): Eukaryota > Viridiplantae > Streptophyta > Magnoliopsida > Fabales > Fabaceae > Senna > Senna siamea. Next base: position 10,149,644 of record CM062367.1, on the reverse strand, counting down.
TCAATTTCATATCAGAATCAACAATCAGAAGTATATCGATTTGAGACATCAACTGGTAACAGGCAAAATGCCTTTGTGAAGTTGCCCATATAAATCCGAATTCATTGAACAACAACACGGTTAAAGAATATACAATTGGCAATAGGAGATTTGGAGATAATTAAGTATCATCTGCATCACTTCCACCAACATGTGCTTCATGACTGACCCAATAATTGCTTCCATCAGGACCAGACACCTTGTACCTGCCCAATAATAAAACTCATCTAAAACACTACACACTCAACATACAAGATGACTTATATTAGCAATGTTTTCTCACACGGCATTTCTACTGACCGTTCAAGTACAGACTTTCCTTCCTTGTACTTCTGGCTTTTTTCATAGGCAGTCTCCTGAAAGAAACCATCAGAGTAACTCAATGCTAGATAAAAACAGGCAAAACCATGAGTCAGAGTCCGTGACTTTTGAAGCACTGCCTCCTAATCTTACATATTTCCACCCCACAATTGATCCACAACCCACACAGAAAATGTCAGCCACAGTATGCAACCCAGTCATCATCAATCTCTCTTCTTTTTCTCCAACAGAAACGTTCACTCTGTCAAAGAATAAAAACATATGAACTAAATCCATGAACGAAACCAACAGCTATATATACTGCATCTATGGCTTTAAAGGTCCAAGAGGCAACAGCTAAATATACTTGTGTAGCTATAAACTGACATTTAGCTCAACATGTCTTTCAGTGATTTAAGATATACCAAAGGTAGTGAAGTTAAACAAGACTAATAGCAATTATGCACTGTTCTTGTTACATTGTTGTAATGCAAAGACAATTTGCAAATTCGATTGGCTAGCTGTAAATGAAAGAACAAGAGAAATCACCAATGGACATTCACAAGGCAAAGACGAAGAAAGTGCTATGTATCCTCCAGCAAGTTATTGGAAAAACCAGATAATTAATAAGATGTATTTTAAATTGTCTATAATCATTAATCAGCAGTAGAGAACAGAAGCAGGGATTCTCCTCTCCCTTTTTGGTTGGGTGACACAACAATCATTAGTGGCAGAATATGACATTGCCAAGCTTTACTGCTGCTGGTATAGATACAAGCATAATAAGAGGATGAATGTTCATTTCATTTGCTTAATGATCATCCAATGATAAGGAACTCAAAATCAAGAATAACTTACACCTTACTGAAGAGATAAGCTTTCCCATGTCTGCAGTGGAAAGACTGAATAAAACAGGCAAAATTTGTAGTCAGAACATTTGTTCTTAAAAAGTAGCATAGACACGTTCTAGCCATTGTACATTGAGTAGCCGCAAAGCAATGGGGAAAAGAAGAACAAAATTTTCTCAGGAAAATAAAATGGGAAAAATGGATCAGACTTAGAAGGAACAGCTCTCCAGTTCTAAGGAGATGAGGCAAGATATTAACAGACTCTTATTAAGTATTAAAATGGAATTGAGTAAACATCAACAACTGTCCATTATATACGGTGTACGTGAAACCCAAATAAAAATCCATGTATCATCACCTACTTTGGTTCTTTTTTGCTAACTGAGAAATGCCCCGGTAATTACCTTAGCTACTCACATTATAGAGAACAAATCATCAAACAGATAGATTAACAAAACTACAACAGAAATCTACCAAAAATATCACAAAACCAGAGAAAAATGTATTCACTAATTAGAAGATGCCAAGCGATCAAACCTTGGATACGATGTCTTCACAAAGAGCAAGATGGATCCGGCAGTGTTTGCAGCTATAGATCTTCCCCTCGAGATTGACCACAAACAACCTCCCCATGACTTCAATCTCGACCCAGAAAATAACTCGATGAAATTTCTATGCAATATGTAAAGGTGAAGGACGATTTAGATGAAGGGTTGTAGTGAAAATCAATGAAGAACCCAATTGATTAGAGAGCACGCAAAGATCGAAGGCGAGGAATCTACGATGGAGGAAGACATGAATTAAACAGAGGGAAGAAGAGCGGAGATGCGCAAGAGAAAGAGGAAGAGAATTGATGAATGTTACCTCCTCGCTTCCTCTACACTACACAGTTAGCTACGAATGTGGACGGAGATGGCATCACATTTATCGCTTTTTCTTTATGTTAAAGCAGAATCTGACAAGACGTCCATATTGCGGTTTATTTTATTTCCCTTTCTTTCAATTATTTTATTTATGCAAAAGTAGTTGCTTTGCTTACATGATAAATAAAGTATTTTTTTATAATAAAAAAATAATAATAATTAAAAAAAATTAATTTTTAATCTATTCATAATAAATTTTTATTACTACGAATTTTTTATTTTTATTTTTTTATTATAAAAAAATATATTAATTTTAAACAATAAAAAATTTAAAATTCATTCTCTCTCTTTGAAATATTTATATAATATTAATATATATAGATATATATATTTATATATTTATATACTTTTCATAGAGAATTAAGGCATTGGAATTCAAAAAGTTTATAACTTTATATTGTAGCTTATAAATTAAAGTTATAATGATACATCTTGGTTTTATGTCAAAATTATAAAATTTAATGTTTATTTTTAATATATTCATAATATTTTAATCATTAAGATTTATTGTCTTATTTGTGAAATAAATAAAATAAATTAAGTCAGTATGTAAATCAGCTTTTATTATTTCTAAAAGATAATCCATAAACTTATTATATTTAGCATTTATTAGATAGACAAGGTAAGAAACATTTAATCCTTTTCTAACCAAAAATTTTAAGACTATTTGTACATATTTTATGTGTAAAAATTTATATTTTTTGTTTATGAACATTAATAAATTTTTTAGATAATAGAAAAAGATCTTTTATATCATAATCAATGTTGATGGTTTCTTTAGTAGTTTTGATTACAAAATCAAAAACTTTAAAGAATATACCATCAACTTTGTAAAGATCATTTAAACAATTGAGATGGTCCAATCATCCAGATTTTGATTTATATCTTTACCATGGATTTCTTAGCATTTTATACCTATTAGCTTCATGAATTTAGATTTGTCAAAACCCAGATTTCATATCAAATTTGGAAAATAATCTTGTCATATGTAGGTGATTGAAAATATCTTTTTTATTATTTGAAATAAGATACTTAATCCAATTGAGAGCTTGATTTAGTAACTCGTAATTGATCACAAGCTTTGGAGTGTCACTTTCTAATTCTTTACTTTTATTAACATAAAAGGTAGAAGAAGACTAAAGACTTTGACTTTTTCTAATTAATTTTTTGTTTAAGAGATCCTTAATTTTCCTTTAGGCAATATTTTAGGAATTTTTGGTTCATTTGAATTGGTTTGAATTTTGTAAGAATATTTTTGTCCTCAAAATCATTATCGTAAGCAAAACTAATTACATGACTTTTTCTTTTCCATAAGGTTTTTGGAAGGCCTAAACAAATATATTTTTTTAATTCGAACCAAAAGAGTTTGAATTTAAGGTTTGTCTATTAAGTTTCTATAACTTTATAAAAAACCGTTTTTTTTTTAGAAAATTAATTTAGTTTTCTCTGTATTGAATTGTATTTAAAAATTTTGTAAAAGAGGGATTAGAGAATTTTTTTAAAAAATTCTTATTGAAATGTTTAGTTTTAATTTCCTTTTTTAAAATGCTAAAAGATATAATTTATTCAATAAATGAAAATTCAAGAATTACTTCATTTGATAAATTTTTTACCAAAATGAATAGAGTAAAAATTATTAAATCATCATTTTTAACAATAGCATTTGATAATTTATAATTTATATTCAATTTTGAACCATTATCAGCATTAAGTGATTCAATAATTTTTCAAAAAATTTGGTAGGAATAAGCTATTCACGAATACAGTTTAAAGTTACACTGGTATAAAAAAAAAGTAGTTGTTTCTAAAAAAAATTATTTTAAATAATAATTTTGATTGAAATATACCACTTTTGAATTAAATGATTCAATAAGATCTTCTTCTTGATCTTCAATCATCAGTTATTTATTTTTTCAAAAATTTTTATTTTCTTTTTTTGAACTTGACTAATTATCAAAGAATTAAGATCTTGAATATTTCTCAATCCTTTGATATCATTTTTCTATATATAAATATATATATATATATATATATCTTTATTTATGTATGCCCATGTGATATCAAGGATGAAGCATGCTTAGTATAGAAAATAACACATATAATTTTTTATTTCATAAAAAATTTAAATTATTTTTTTAATGTTCATAATTTTACTTAATTTTTAATTAAGTTTTTATAATTTAAAAATTTGTAATTGGATCTTTATAGTTTAACCAAATTTTAAATTAGTCCTTATTGTCAAATTTTTATTAAAATTATATTAAATTTTGTTAATATTGTCAATATATAATATTTTAGTATTCTAAATATGTATTTTTTATGTCAATAAATATAAGAAAAAATAAATAGTAATATAAAAATAATTTACATATATGGAGTAAAATATAATTTATGTTAACTAATATAAGTAGATTAACTTAAATTAAATAAATTTATAATGTCAAGATAATATATAATTTGTATATCATTAAAATTTAAGAAAATTTTGATAAAAATTTAGATTTATGGACTAATTTAAAAATTTATTAAATTATAAGATTTAATTACAAATTTTTAAACTATATGAATCTAATTAACACTTGACTGAAACTATAGGAATTATATGAATAATTTAACCTCATCAAAATAATATTTAAGTTTCTCTTGGTAAATAAATAATTCGTTTCAAAATAAATTGGTTCCTTGGATTATTATGTTGCAATTACAATACTAACACTCTCGGATTGATTCATTTAAGCCATTAAATATATGGCATCAAAAAGAAAAGTTTGACCTATTTAAAAATATATCTAAACAAATCAAGAATATGTTGCTCATAAGATGATCTGTCAATAATAAAAAAAATTATAAATTAAAGTAAAATATAAATATATAAATTTATGATAATTTTATATATATTGATAACATTTTACTATTACCATTTGAAAAAATTAATTTAAAATGAAAATAATATTAATTTTTAAAATAAACATACTAATTTAAATATATTATTTTTATCATAATAAATTTAATTATCTTTTATTTGTTAAATGAATTTTAAAAATAAACAAATAAAAATTTTATTTTTTATTTTTATTAAAATATTATTTTAAAAATTAGAAAAAATATAACTCGTTGAACTCTTAGACTAAAGCGATTAAACTTAAATTTTAAAGTCTAAACTTGTAATTAAACAAGTGAATCTTGATCTGTTTTGATAATATTATACATTACATTTATTTTACACTATTTAAAATGTCTTTCCTGAGTTATGATTAGTTTATATTTTTAAATAAAAAGGAGATATAGATGCATTAGAGGTATAAGTAATTCTTTAAAATTTAAATAAAAAATCCCACCTTAATTTTGAAAAAATTACAAAGCTACCAAATTAGTATGAGTATATCTACACAAATCTCTTTCAAATTTTACTGAATAAATATGTTTTATATTTAATTTAAGAGAAAACTTTTTTTTTTGGCCAAAATTGAAGGAAAAACCTTTGAAAAACAAAAAATAAGCTAAGCTGGATGGCATTTCTTTGAAGTGCTTTACCTAATAAAATTAAAGATCCAAATAAGATCTATTTTGTTTTTTTTTTTTGTCAGAAAATCAGAATTCATTCATGATAAAAAAAAAATTGGAACCATACAATACAGGAATATTAGTAAACTTCATACATCATACAAAAAATACACAGGCCTACAATCCTAAAGATAAAATATGAGAAAACAAATAAAAATCTTAAATAACACACCTAAAAAGATTAAGAACTAAATCTTTTACATATATTCAAATGACATACAACGTTTTTGTTAATCTTAATTTTTTTCCTACAAATAAATAAAAGAACTCAGAGATATAAATCAAGAGGTAACACTCCCTCTTCTCTTTATGAGAAAACAATCTTCTCAGCATATTCTTCTTTTCAATGTTGATTTTGAAATCGTTGTATATCTTTAAAATATTTGTATAAAAAAAATTCATAAATAAAATTAGAAGAAAACTCTCATAAAAGAAAGAAAAAATATTTATTAATGAAAAGGAGAATCCTCCGTATAAGAATGAGAAAACAAAACTAACCAAAAAATTTGGAGTGGACGACACCCTAGCGTGAAGGAGCAAGAATGCGAAACCCTAGCGGAGTGTATGAGATGAGAAGGAACGGAGTTTAAAACTTTGAATTTTTTAAATAAGATCTATTTCTACACAATTAAATGTTGGTGTATTAAAAGTTGCCACATGTGTTCGGCTACAATGTGACCCATTTAGTAACAAGTAAAAAAAATTGTTTACTAACGAATGCTCTTAAAAGACTTATTAAAGTTTTATTTATTTTATTAATAAATTATTAAAAATATTTTTTAATATTAAAAATTATTATTATTGTTAATTTTTATAAATTTCAAATTATTAAATATTTTATTAAAATAAAATCTTAATTAGTACTCTAAAAATATTTGTTAACAGAATCCATAAAAAAATTCTTACAATGAAGGAATTCCATCTTCGGTGCTAAGACTTATTAATTTGAGATTCAAGACTTTCTCGAATTGCTATAAAAAAAAAACTGCATTAATTGAAGGCATTTGTCTCTCCAGTTCTTTTTGTATTATTTTCTACACATTCCATTATTTGTCTCTCTCCAATGTAAAGTAATTCAAAGGATCTCATCTCAACTAAACCATGTCTTCCACAATTTATAGACTTAGGCTTTGATGTATTTTTTTTCCTTGCTCATGAAAACTTTAAAACAAAGATGTATTTTTATCTCAAACTTTTTTTTAATGAAATAGCTAGTTTTCAAAATATATTTTCCCTCTACCAGATATGACAAATGAACTTATATAGAAACCTTTTTATTTTAACCCAAGAAAAAAAAAAGCCTCTTTACCCAAACTAAAATGACTTTTTATTGTGTAACTGTTTTCAGTTCAAGGGAGGTTAACTTTGGGCCAAGAAGGCCCTATGAATAGGCCCAAATATGTCTAGGACGCCAACCCATTTTCTGCTCTTTCCCCTTCATTTGACCCAAAAGAGAAAACTCTCCTTGCGCCACAAATAGTCAAATAGACATTTGATCATTCTAATTTTATAGAAGTTTAAATATCGTCTATCTAGTTTAAAAACCATTATATTATCAATTTATCATCATATTTTCTAATACATTTTAATTTTACCCCTTCATCACATGTCTAATTTTCTATTCAAAATTTGACACTAAAATATATTAAGCTGCTAATTTAGATAACACAGTTAACAGTGTCACATAAATAAATAATGTGTAAATCAATATTAATTTTGGAGTTAAACTTGACGAGGAGCAAAATATTATTGCAGGACAACTTTTTGTTTTCTAATTAAAGAAACCCAATTCAACTTCATATGAAACTAGATGGCCAAAAATACATTTGAACCTAACATAAAAAATAATTATACTTAATTTCCAAAACAAATTATCTCAGTTGTATTGTGTCTTTCCTATCCAATTTAACTTGGAATTAAAATCTTGAGGTGACACACCCTTGACCATGCAAGTTTGATATATATTGGATTCTTTATAGCTAAATGTGATCACAAATAAATCTATATTCTGTAAAAATCCTAATTTTAAAACTTCTACCTACATTGCTGATAAAGCCTACAATTGTTTTTCTTGCATCAAACAGATGGTAGGTCGCTGTACCACATCATCAGCAATACAGTATAATACAAAGAGTACATATAGTATTATACAAGAACATAGAGAGAAAGTATATACGTACATTTGATTGATTTACATAGTAGTTCTCATCTGGGCGTATCGAAACAATTCAGAAATTGAAGCATAGGTGAGTGACTTAATGGAAGAGGATGAGCTATGGAAGTTTCATTGGCAAGGTTATGTCACTTGTTAAAGGTAGCAAGAAAACTGATGGGGCCTTTTCCAGTTACAGCAGCTTGAATTGCAAAGATGAGGAAAACCACCATAGCTAACCGGGAATGCTTGATCTCTGCAAGTTGAAGTCTGGCCTTCTCTTCAGGGTCGTTGGCCAAGCCAAGGGGATCAAAGAACTTACCACCCGGGTATAACCTTTTTTCTGGGTCAAGTTCAGCGTTTCTTTGAAATTCAATGTAGCCTATCACTAACACCTCAATCCAGATCAATGTGGTCAATGAAAATGGAAGAGGAAGCCCAAGGTAGGATGATCCTTGCTCTAGTTCTACCTGATAATGGCAGTTATAAAGACAAGATATCAAGACCATAAGTTTTGGAAGTGAAAACCAAGTTTAATACTTGGTTACTACTTGAGCTTGATATATGTTGCTACCTACTGATCAACCTGAAGATGTGGAGACGACAAGGATACCAATCTGACTATAATCTTTAGTATGAAATTCATTTTGCAAATAATATTTGGTTTAATTGCTAGAGCCTAACACTTTTTTGACACTATCTTAAGATTAAATTTTGCGGTGATCTCTTTGTTATAACTTGAATAAGAGTTCGAAATATCTCAAACTGATTTCTCTTATGAAAAAATAATATGATATTATTATATGAAGAGAGACAAACACAAAATATGTACACAGATTTAGATCCTTTGTAGTTGAAAATTAGCGCATTATGAGTGTGGATTTTTTTTTTTTTAAACTATCTCTCTTCTACAGAGAATAAATACATAGAATCCAAAATTTATGTACCATACACTCATGATATTGATTTGTAAATAGGGCACACCAAATAAATAAATTTATATTCATCTCTTCTCTTTCCACACATGCCGGCGTCCTTAATCCCTTACACAAATTCGAAATATCTAATCAATATTGTAAAATTTTGTCTTCATCGTTGTTGTCCACAGAAGTCATTGTCATCTTCAGCACCGTCAGTGATATTCATACAATATGCAAGTGGACAACAACAAGCCACACTCAAGAAAAAAGCTGAACCAGGTGTATTAGTATTACCAACACGTACAAGGGGACCATGTTATATTGTAATTAGCTATACATTCCACAACCAAACACAAAGGATAAAAAAAATCAACATCCTCAGGAAATTTCATAATCTAATAAGTTAACATCATACACCCATTTACAAGTTTTAGCATTTGAAGTTCGACATAGACAGGTTGCCATCTATTATCTATATGACTATATGTTGTTGATGAAAGATTAAGAACACAGAAACCCATAACAGATACATCTGATCAGTGATCAGTGATCGGTGATCGGTGATCACCGACTGTATGATAATTTCCTTGTTTGAAAAAAGAAAATTATGGGATTTCACTTACTTTTCACACAGACATTTGAACAAACACAAAGCGTACCTTTCCAGCGTCCTGCCATGCGACCCCAGTGAGACCCTCAACGGCCAAGGCGCCGAGTGCTCCCAGCATTGCCCACCTTCCATGGATCAGCTCGCACTCGCGGAACCTCTGCAACCCGAACACCTCCGTGTACGGCTGGAACGGCGTCGGTTTAACCTCCGTGTTCTCCACTCTGGTTCCGATCACATCTCCGGCGACATTCTTCGCCAGATTCTGGTCCAGCGAGTCCAAATCGAACTGCAAGTACTCCGCCGGTTTCCCGAGCCCAAATGGGTCGAAGCCGCGGTCTCCCACCATGGTCCCGTCGAGCCATTCCGGTGGTTGGGCACCCGGGAACCACACGAGTCGATCTCCCTGGGGTTTGGGGGCGGCCTTTTTGGGCGGCGCCGGCTTCTTCTTGGTACCTAATCCGAGAAGGGCGTGGAATCTGCCGGAGTTAGAGGCGGGGTTGTTGTGGAGACGGGCCCCGAAGAAGTATGACGTGGCGGCGAACGCGGCAGTGGCGGCCATGGATGACAGTGTGGTGGAGCAGTGAGGTGTGAGGTGTGAGATTGGAGTGGAACAGGAAGAGGATCAGTTTAATTTAAAACAGTGAATTTTGTGATGGGTTGTGAGTGTCAGTGTTAGTGTGTGAGCCTGAGAGGCTTATCTCTGCCTTATCTGCATAGGTAGCCACGGATGGTTGATGACTGCTTCACCTTACTCTGTGGGTCCCAACGGCCAAAATTCTTTTACATTTTGACATTTTCTGGGTTTTCGTTGATTTTTTTTTTTTTTTAACTAAATTGAAGTCATACATCCATCTTTAATTCTCTTGTCTGAAATCAAAACTTTATTGATAATGTTCCCACAAACAAATTTGACCCTCATGACTTCTTAGCTTTAGAAAATATAGAGGAATTATTTACGGTTATTTATATTTTTATTATTAATTTTTTTAATTAAAATAAAATATAAAAAAATAATATGTTTAAATTATAAATATCTCAATTTTTAATTAAAAATTTGATAATAAAAATATAAAAATTACATTTAAATTTTTTTCTATACAAAATGCTTGCCCTTGGGAATGTGAAGAGGAGGATCAAAATCACCCTTTTATTAAATGTAATTTGGCGAGATCAATATGGTTTGCAAGCCATTTGACCACAAGGGTTCATCTAATTCAACCAAGTTGGATTAAATATTGGTTAGAAAGCCTGATCAACAGGATTGGGAATGATAATGTTCATACTCATAACTTCATATGTCAAGTTATATTAATATGCTTCTGTATATATAATCACAGAAGCCAAGATATTTTTCATCATGAAAAACCAAATTTAGATCACATTTTGAAAATGTTCTAAACATTTATGAAGATTTTCAGAAGACTCAAGAAGCTATGATTATATCTAACACCAGGATTCACGCTCAGAGCAATATAAAATATTAAAAGTTTTACATGCACGAATGTGAATGTATTTTTTTTAATTTTTAAAATATAATATAAAATAATTAATATATTTTTATAATAATAAATTAAATAATATAAAATTATTTAATTCATTCATTTCTTATAATTATTTTTTTTATATTTTATATCATAAAATATATCATTTTATAATATCATTTGTTAAAAAAAACTTAAAACTACTATAACATAAATGAAAAAGAAGATTTAACAAATATCAAGTACAAATGAAAAAAAAAACAAAATGAAAATCTTTTGTAGATTGTTCCCTGGAAGCTCGAACTCTAAGGTTCAAGCTCCCATTGGTTCATTCATCTAAAAATAAAAAGTTATATATTTTATTTTTGTCTCTCCCTTTTTTAAAAGGAGAGAGACAAAACTAAGGGGAACTCAAGTTCTTCGTGTCAATTCTTTTTTTTTTTCTTATGCTACACTTCAGAATCAGAATAAGTACCATTTCAAAATAGGATTAAGTACAATCCTGATCCTAATACATATTAGAGATACACTACAGTGTGCTCAAAGCTTGGGCTTCAACATTGTATCAGTAGCTCTAATGAAGAAAGGATATTACGAGGCCTTTTTCAATGCAAATGAGCTGGAGTATAACGTCAGAACTAAAGTTATAGATATCCAGAATGGAATCAGTACTTTTGATTTATTTTTTTTTTTTTACCATAGTAAACTACAATTAAGTAATTTTTTCTTTTATGTGAAAAAAAACTAACAAATTTGATATAAAATTCATCAAATTTTTTAATTGATACAAAATTTTTATTAAATTTTCAGTGCGCTTAACAACATAATTTGTAGTATCTTCGTAATTAAGTGAGTTGGTAGTCATTTAGCTAACGTTGAGTAACAAATTCATAATATGGTGGGTAATGTTTTTTCAATATATTATAACACCTATTAATAATGTCATATTATGTGCAATAACATAAATTTACATTGTAAAATACAAAATTAGAATGAAACAAAAATTCTTGCCTAAAAAGATCTCTGTTTATTTTTTCCAAATAGACTCTCTAGTATTTGAACCATGTAGTGTTGCTAAAGCTCCATTAAGAGAAAAAAAAAAAAAAACGAACAGAAACATAGAGGCAATTTAGTTCTATTTAGTTCGGTAGCATAAGAATTTTTTAGATATATATTGATTATTTATGTGATTTAGTTAAAAATTTATAATTAGCTTCTTCCCCTAGTATAAAAGATGAACTTTTCTGCCGTTTTGCTGTTTGAAACACTGATTTAATGTCGGATAATTTTTGAATTTGGATCGGATGAAAATTCAAGTCATTGGATCACTAATTTAATCTAATTTATTAAAAAAATTATTGAAGCAATAAAATAAATAAATTATAAATTTTTATTATAAATTTACATGCATTATTAAATACAAAATCAAATTATAGATAAACAATGTAGAGAAAATAACTCATTTACAATTCTTCATGTTACAAGTTTATTTTTTATAATTATAAAGTAAAATGATTACACTAATCTCTATCACAAAAAAAAAAGCTCACAAATTACATAAATTTAATATATAATTATGAAATTTCAAGAAAAAACAATAAAATGGTATATACTAATATATTTGAAAATAGCAATGTATACTTCACTTATACAAAAAAATTTTAGTTATAGTTTGCTTTTATTAAAAAAATACATGATTATTGTTAATAATTTATACATTTGATATATTAAATAAATTATAATGAATTACATTTTAAGAATGTTGTTTTATAGTGACAATACTCTATTGTATCTTTCTTAATATCCACAGTTTGAGCCCTTACATTGCATTTTTTAAATTTCACTAAAAAAATGAACCGAACCAGGCAGGCCAAAAACCCATCCAATTCATCCGGGCTGTAAGTGATCTGGGTCCAAAAACAATCCAAGGTTGTTTGAAGCCCATTATCAAAAATTTTAAAAACCTGATGAGAGAATGTGACTAACAATGAGTCCACGTATGAAGCCCATTTACCCTACATATTTCGTCCAATAAAGCCCACGAAGTTGACTTAAGAATATGGGCTTGCCGAACAGAATTTGACACCCATCATCGAATCAACTTCTTTAACCAAACCCAAACAACTATAGAAATCACGTCTTGTTCAAAGAAAATATTATTATCGTTTTAATGTGGGGACGAACACAGATATGTTTTAAAAATTATCCAAAAAAATTTAGTTTTGAATAAAATCTAACATATTTTTGCCATTGATTTTTCATAAATAAAATAAAGAAACCATGGCTAATTATCTAAAATTACAACTAATCTAACCCAATTTGATTAGAGTTCTATAAGAATGTTAGAATTCTTTCAACAAGAGTATTTACATAAATGAAAATCAAATTCAAAAAATTATTTAAAATAAAGAAAATAAATACCGACACAACTTCTAACAACGATGGCAATAAGAACAAATGAATTGTTATGTATAAACAGAAGTAATCATACTAATAATTGATTAGTTAGAGTGATAAATATCATAGTTAGATATAAATTAAAAATATACACAATTGGATTATGGATCACTATAAAAAAAAATTTACTAATTAATACCCTTAGAGCACTGATAAGAACATTAATTAAAGTTTTATCTAATTAATTGAAAGAATATTTAATGTTTCAAAATATATAAAAAGTCAATAAAAATAATAATTTTTAATATTTAAAAATTATATCAATCAATCAAATAAAGCTTTAACCAATATTCTAAGAATATTGATTAGCAAAAATTTTAAAAAGAAAAATAAATATTGTCCAATTATTAAAGAGTAACCACTTTCCAAACCCATTATGATACTCCTTTGCTCACACATTTCAATCAACTAATAGGCTGTAAAGAGAACAAGAAGAATAAAACAAAAGAGCTTAGCCCTAATATAATAGAAAGCTCTGAGACATGTAAACTTTTTAAATACGTGCCACCTAATTTTTAATAAAAATATAAGACAATAAATAACTGAACATTATACGATTGAGTGATTGACTTAGAAAGATTTTTTTTTCCATCGTGATTTCAGAATTCTACATATATAGGTTAAATCATCTTCCAAGGTGCACTCTCTAATATATTTAAAATTGAGTATCTCTCAAATAAGTGATTACATGAATACATGTAATAAGTGAATACTATATTTGTCCAAGAGCCTCATCTCAAGTAAAAATTCTTAACATTTTTATGTTCTATCTTTTCTCTGCTCTTTTTCTTACTTTTAAGTCTCAAGACTTATTCATTCTTTGCGATAAAATAAATATTTATTATTTTAATAATCAAACCAATTCTTTGGACAACAAAGATTTTTGCATACCATGCATGTTAATTTTATTAAAAATTTCGCCAAAAAGCAAAGACAAAACCCTATTTAAAAAATTATGTAATTTACCCCATCAAAAAGATCTTTCAATTTTTTAATTTGTACAAACTATTTTTTATTGATTTTTTTTCAACAAATGTCATAAAAAATTGTAAAATTTACTCTCTCAATCTAAAAATTTAACCACCGTTTTCCTCAAATTTTGAAGACGAAGGAACGCTGCTCAACCTTAAAATTAAAAAGCAAAAAAAATTACATTTTGAATCTGAACATTTTGATAATAAATATTTACAAACTATAAAAGTAGTAATTTTTTTTTTCTTTTTTGAAATGGAGGAAATGGTTGATGTGTGGAGGGGAGAGAAAGGCATGATGATGGACACGAGGTGGTGTTGGAGAATGTCACCCGAAAGGGAAGAATGTAGATGGCAGCATCATGAGAAAAGAAAAGGTTAATAGGGAAGAGCCACCCAAAGTGCCTACATTTGAACCACTCATGTGTGTTTGTGTGTGTATGTGCTACGAATCATCATTTAGAGGAATGATATAATTACGATGTCGAGTCGGTCAAATTATATACAAAATTGTTATACGTAAAAAATTAAAAATATTACAATTTTTAAAAATTAATTTTATAATTTTTTATTTTAAATGTATACACAATTTTTAATTATATTATTAATATATAATAAATTTATATAAATTTAAGTCCATCAAATCAAATCTCCCTTGTTTAACTCATTTGTTTAATTTTCCCTCAAACTCCATCCACAGTTGCCCACTTTAATCATTCCCAATTCTAGTTTCCACATATTGCTAATATAATCTTCCCTCATTAATTACTATAAGTTTTGCTAACCAAGAACACTAGCTAAATTTTTTTTAATTGATTGGTAAATGATTTAATTATTTAAAATTTATAAGAAGTTAATAAAAATAATAATTTTTTAATTAAATTATTTTTACGTTCCTTATAGTTTCATTTAATTTTTAATTTTATTTCTAAATTTAAATTTTTGTCTATTTTTGTTAAATTTTAATAATATACTAATTATATATCTTTTTAATATTATAAAATTATTTAATTCAAATTAATCTATTCATATTATTATTTGATATGTGTAAGTTATTTTTATATTATTATTTTTTAATTTATTAACATAAATCATATGTATTTAAAGCATTAAGTTATTATATATTAATAATATTAATATAATTTTAATAAAAATTTAATAATAAAACTATAAAAATTCAATTAAAAGTTAAATAAAATTATAGCCACCATCAACCAAATAGATAAAATTTAATCTAATTCTTTTAATTAATTTAGTTTGGTGCTCTTGCCCATATCCCTTTTTTGTTCCTTCATACGCGAAAATGTGGCTGCACGTGTGGTGGGACTCATTTGTTTCCACTCTTGCTTTTGCTTCATTAATTAGTTCAACTGATCTAGTAATTATCTCAACTAATACAAGCTGTCATTTCTATCCTCAAGTAATTAACCTTCCCATATAATTCTTAATCACATATTAATGCTTCATTTGTCATTACCCATTTTCAGTACTCTTAATCTTTTCGCACTTTTTAAGTCTTGATTGCTTAGCCCTATTAGAAACTTGTTTTTTTTTTCTTACATTTTTTATTAGTTATTATGGTCACGAGCATTCTCATTCTTAAATTTTATTTAAATTGAAAAGTAATTGTTGATACAAGCCGACATTAATATTGAACTTTGATTATTGTCTAATGCAGAATACATTATCGCTAGAAATTGTCTAGAATAAATTTATATGAATTTTATTTTCATATTAAAGGAAGATGTTGCATATTTATATTTTATCAATTGAATTAATTTCTCTAAGTGATCAACTTCTTCGCACTTTAAACTACACCTTCATCATTAATTATTGAATTGGAATACTCTTGACTTTTATTAACTTACAGAGATTAAATTCAAATTTTAGCAAAATTTCACAAAAAACTACACTAAAAATTTCCCTAACGTGATAAATTAATTAAGGTTAGTCTCACTGTAATAGACTAAGGTTAGCAAAATTTTATATAAAGAGATTAATTTTTTGTAATATAATAAATTAAAATTTAGATATTTATTAAAAATATGTTTATATTTAATAATCGACTGTCTCAAATATAATTATCTTTTATAAAAAATACCTAAAATAAATAAAAAAAATCCCTTAACAATTAGATCTACTTCTTACTAGTTAGGTAACCAATAATTTATGGTTTAGCAATAAGTAATTAGTTTGATGATAAACATTTTATTTTTTTAAAAAAATTAATACAAATCTTGTGTATGAAAACATCATTGTAATGAGAGCTTAATTTCTATTATAAAATCTTAACTAGTTTAAGTCAAATTAATTAAGATCAAATAAACCTAACTTTTAGTTTTAAAAAAATTTACAAAATTATAATTTAGTCTTAGAAACATCACAGTCTATTAATGAACCAAATGAATAGGCATATTAAACATTGACGGGTGCCATTAAACGCACTATTGGACACCTTGTCAACATACTCTTCCCTTTTTCCCTTTCTCTTTCTGTTCTCTCTCTAAGAAAGTAACCACTACTCTCTTCTGTATTCTTTATACTGGCTCTCCCCACCATGGAAGCTTTTAGCTTTCTCAAATACTGACAATTTGGTGCTGCTACTACTATTGCAGTACCTACCCCTCATACTCTCCCTCTCACTACTACATTCCTCCCCAACATCTTTCCAAGCAACAATGATCACAACGACAGGCCTTTCTTCAACTTAGAGTTTACGATGCCTGATGAGGAAGCCCATGATATGTGTCATTTCATTTGGTTCGTTAATAAATGATTAACCGCGACTAACGAGTTCACTTTCATTATCAGTCAGAAACTAAGGACGTACTATAATCTTTTAACGTCTGTTTAAGAATGAAGAAGAGAAGAAAATAAAAATTATTAAAAAAAAAAGAAATTATTAAAAAATAATTTTTTTATTTAAATTTTTAATTTTTTTAATTTAAAGTAATTAAAATTAATAAAAAATTAATAAGAGTTAACATAAAATTTTTTAATTATTTTTTTTAATTTTAAAAATTAAACAAAAAAAATTATTAAATTCTCTTCTATTCTCTTTTTTTTTTCTTTATTTTTTTTAAAGTCTATTTAAAAAAAAAGAAAAAAAGAAAAGAAATTAAAAGAAAAAAAAAGAAGAAAGAAAATATAAAGTGATGATTTATTTTTTTATTATTTAAATCTTCTAAAATTTTTTTTAATTTAAGTTAATTTAAAATTTTTTATTTTTTTTAAATTTAAAAAAATAAATAAATAATATTATATTATTTATTTATTTTTTTAAAATTCATCTCTCAAACATACTCTTAAGTACTAAATCATAATTTTAGAAATATTTAAAAAATCAAAAAATAAGTTTACTCGATTAAAAATTTAAAATTCAATTAACTTTTTTATACCAATAATAAAAAAAAGTTAAAAGAAAGAAAAGAAGTACTATTAAATAGATATTCATATTCTTCAAAGGAAGTACTATTGGATAGATGGAATGGCATATATTTACGTGAAAATTTAAGCAAAAGGGACATGGAATGCCAACCCTGGATGATTCCTTTTAAACCTCCTCTCTACAATTTTACTAACTTTTGTCTCCCTCTATTTTTCAAGAAATATGGCAAAAGAGGCGCTTATTTGATTTAAAATAAATAGTTAAATTATTCTTCTTATTCTTATTATAATTTTATTTAATTTTTAATTTAATCTTTGTAATTTAAAATTTTGTAATTAATTAATTCTTATAACTGAACAAGTTTTTAATTTACTTCTTACCATTAAATTTTTTATAAAATAATTCCTCACTCAAATAAAAAAATTTACTAATAGATAGAAGTGGACATAACTATTTACTTATATCTTAAAATTGTCTAAGTGATATTTTATTTTAAAATAAGTATAAATTTATATGTAATTATTTATATCTTTGTTATTAAATTTTTTAATTAAAATAAAAAAATTTAAAAAAATTAATCAAATGAGATATGATTTAGATAAATCATATACATATTAATTTTTAATTAAAAAATTTAATGACAAAAATATTAAAATTAAACCTAACTTTTTTATAATAACAATATTTTAATAAAAAATCCTTACTTAATATAAATGACACTCCTTTTTAGAGAAAAATTTTATCTAAACAACTTTCAATTATGAGCTGATAGCTATATAAGTTTCTATTTACTAATTGAAAAAGTTTGCTGAACACTGATAATTTTGATTGAGAAAAAAAATCTTAAATTAAGAGACTTTTTTTTAAATGAACAAATTCAAAAATAATATTTAAAGGTTAAATAATTAATTTACTTTTTAATTTATTTTAACCACGTTTCACTTTTTGCTTTTTGTTTTCAACTTTCCACCGTCTTTGTTGAGAAATAGAATTCATTGATAACCAACTTGACTGGCTGAAGCTTGAGAATTTGTAGAGTCGGTTAAAGAATGATTAGAGTAAGAGAAGAGGTTTTCATTGATTGCGATGTTGGATGAAACTAAGGATGTGGCAGTGAAGGACAAGAAAGGTGGAAATTTTGAGCAAGAGAATTATGTATAATTAATTATTGCATATGATTAATTAGAGACAAAGCAACCATATAGACTATACTGACTAATTAAAATTTAGAATAAATTAATAATTTTATAAATCTTACAAGTATTAATTTTTAATTAAAAAATATAATAATAAAAATATAAAAATTATACTTATTTTTTTTTAATTTTGGCAATAATGTCAATCAAAGTGATTGAATTACCACTATTCTATAAATCAAAGTTTTGAAGACAATGTATGTTGACACAAATAGTTTAAGATTTTGAAAAAAAAATTTGTTTTATCTATAGCCAAGGGTTCAAATTCTCGTAAAGTTATCTAAAATTTGTATGTTTAATAGTTAGTTAAATAACTTCAATTAATAAAAATTATTTACGCTTTAAATATGTGTAATAATTTTTTAAGTTAAATATTTATTAATTTTTTTAACATATCATTAGTGTCATATTTGATAATATTAAAAGTACCTTCTTTTTATTATTATTTTTTTGTACCTAAAAAAAGAAGTCTCGAAATGATTATCAGTGATTGTATGCAACTAGCTTGTACTGTTATTTTCCCCATTTCTCTATCAAATGTGACTTCCCCCTGAGCTTTTGGTAGCTGATTGGAGAATAGTGAAATTGGACCACAAAGATTAACATAAATTATGAGATTAATTTTTTATAAAGTGATAAATTAATTTTTAAATTTTTATTAAATGAATACTTATATTTAATTAAGGCCCATAATATGTCAAATAAAATTAATTTTAATATGAGAATATTTATGAAAAATAATAAATAAATAAATAATACCTAATAAAATTACATTTTATTCTTTACACAAAATTATTGATAAATAATAAATTAAAAGTTGTGTACTTTTTTAAACTCAAAAGATAGTAAATGTAGTTTAATTAAATTGTAGGATGTTTTGGTGTAATTTAGTTTAAACATTATGCAAACCAAAATCATGGCTTGTCATGTAATAATTATCACAGATTCAGTGTCTTTATTAGTGGCTTGGTGTATTAGCAAGTGTGGCAAAAGATGGTGTCTTACATGTTCAAACTAATTAAATTGAAGATGACTGTTTATATTTAGTGTTTACAGTATTTTAAATAATATTTTTTTAATAAGAAAATATTTATAAAAAATTAATTAAATTAAAAATCATATATGTATAAGGTTAATAAAAAAATTTTATTAAGAATTATATTTAAAAATACATACATTGCAATGATTTTTTTATATTCTTGATATAATAAACATAAAATATAGTCTAACCTTTAATTTGAAAAAAAAAAAAAAAAAGAGAAGAGGCATATACATAGAATGAAGAATCTATCGACCATCAGTAGATTGCCCTGTGCCACATCACGTGACATCATAAGTTCATTATGCCAAACTAATATTTTAAGAAGAAAAATAATAAAATAAAATTATATTTAATTATTTAATTTAGAAAATTATATTTACTTTTTTAATTTATTTGTATTAATAAACAAAAATTTTGTATACCAAAGAATAAAACTATAATTTTATTTTTAATATAATGATAAATTCAATTAAATTTCAATGTCAATAAGTTTTAGAAGAGGTTTTTTTTAGTAAAATAACAAAATTTTAAAATACTTGAAAGAAAAATATATGAAGTTGGGCATAATAAAAGTTAGAAGCACAATAAACAAAACTAAAGTACATAAATAAAAGTAAAATTACATTGGACATAGTAAAAATCTGGCGAATTTAAACTTCATACCAAATAAATATTTTTTAAGCGTTGAATTCAAGTGAAATTTATTAGACACCTTTTAAAAAATTGAAGAATAAATGAAAAATGTTTGTTTATTCCTTATAATTTTACTCAAATTTATTTTTAGTCTCATAAATTGATTTTTTTTCAATCTAATCTTCAAAGTTTGAAAAAAAAATTCAATATCATTTTATTCTTTAATATTGTCCTTAAATTTTGTTAAAAATATTATTATACCCTAAAAGTCTGAACATCTTTCAATCTAAAATACACATTCCCTAAGATATCAAGATCCAGTGGAAGGCCTATTTTTAATAAAAATTATTAAAAGTATCAAGTATAAATTTTAAGGTTAAAAAAGTGATAAAAATAATTTAATTAAAAATTGGTGTAATTTATTTTATTATATAAATTTAACAAAATTAATCGAATATACTCCAAACCTAAGTCAAGAAAGAGAGAGGAAAGTGAAAAACATTCAAACAAAGCATGTCAGGTGGCGTCTGAGAGTGTGTGCCCACTTTAGAGCCCATAAGGTAAAGCATTAAAAATTGAGATAAACATGAAACCAAAAATAATATTATATTATATTTCATGGAATGAGAAAGAGGAGGCACACGTGCAACCACTGACATACCCATTCGTGCGGAAAGCACAGAGAGTAGTACTGAGTGAATGTGTAGTCCACAACATTCCATTACTCGCATTACAACACTGGAAAGTTTACGGTGTGAGTGTCCAAAGTTATCGTGTCTCGTGTCACGTGACTCACCTCTCTCTCTCTCTCACACCTTCTTTGCCCTTTTTCTTCAATTCAATTTTCTTACGTCACCTTCTTCTCATGCCTCTTACTTTACTCCCTCAACTCCAACGACCTCCTTATCTTTTCACTCACTCCTAGTTTCACCCAATTTATTACTTCTGCAATTTCAAGGATTCTACGATTTTTTTTTTACAATAAAAAATGTACTAATTGTGTGATGATATACTTACTTTATTAATTTGTCATTCAATTTAAAAGACTTTAGTTAAAATTTTAAAAACAAATTATACTCCTTTTTCTTGACAAAATTTAATTCTTTTTATTTTATTTTAAAACTCACATTATTTTCTTTCTAATAAAAAAATTACATTCTTCTTTTATAAAAAATTAAAAATTTTTTATTTTTATTTATTTTAATTAAAATACTCATAATAATATTATTAAATTTTTAAAAATATATAATTTATTATTTTAAAAATTATTATTTAATTAATATTTATTTTGAGTTAAAAATAATAAAATCATTTTATTTTAAATTAAAAAATATTTTTTATATATATTAAATATTTATTTAGTTATATAAATAATAAATATACAAATATTTTAATTAAAATGAGTAAAATTTTATCTTATCTCTTAAGTATAAGATAAAATTTTAAATTTTTTATTTTTTAAAATATAATATTTTAAAATAAAAAATAATATTATTTTAAAATCTCTAAAAAAAATATAATTTATTAAAATTTTTAAGGTTAAAAAAAGTTGAATTATCCAAATAAAAAAAAGAGAAGTGTAACTAAACAACTTCAACGATATCTTTTAACAAAAAATATAAGTAATTAAATGGGATATGGTGTAACGATGGAATTCTTTTTTATATGGGCGGTGATAAAAAGAGGTCGACCTCACGGGACTCAAACTTCCAAAAAAAAATGATTAAAACTTTAAAAAAATATTAAAATCAGTCAAATTGAAGTGATGAGTTTGCTATTATTCATGGAGAAAATAAAAAAAATGGATAATGTGATATTAAATTATAAAAAAAAAACTAAATAATTGAAGTGACGAGTACTTAGTCAAATACTAGTTTAGCTTAGCAAGTTAAATGGGCTCTCAACATTTTGAATTAACCTTGTTAATTGTTAAGCAAAGAGCCGAGCTCAATACACACTATATCTCTTTGTAATTAACTTACAATATATTTAATAATTTGCCTACACTAAAACATCACCATTGTACAATTGTAGATTAAAATTCTTTAAAATTTTCAAAAAATTCTGCATAATATAAAATTAATGAGAAATAGATACAAAAATTAAGATTTATAAGCAATTTAGAAAATCTCATTTATTTTAGTGAATTCTATTTAAATTTATTTTATATATCTTTCACCTTTTAACTTTACCATATGAATTTCTTTAAAAAAAATTTAGGATCCCATTCCAACAATTACAAAACACTTATATATATGTCCTTGGTATTCCTTTGGTATCTATCAGGCTCAGTTAAAAGATTGAGAAAATTACCTTTCTATCCATCATCTCTGAATTATATAAGGCCTAAAATCTTTCAAGTATGATTTGTGCTCTCTAAAACTCTATTTCTACTTAATTGATTGACTTAGACATCAAAAAGTTGTCCTCTTTAACCTCACCAGAATCATTCAAACAACCATCATTTCTACAACTTCACTACAATAATTATTCTAAAAACACTCTACTCAATTACTAACTATTATTAAGATCCATATATAATAAAATTCAAACCACTTTTTTCTTTTAAAAAAAGTTATATAATAATTTTCTAATTTTAGTTTTTTTCAACATAAAATCTCAAATAAATGAAAGAAATAATATTAAAGAAATGTTAAAAATTAAAATTAATTATAAAATATAAACATAATTGTAAGTTTTAAATATTAAAATTGGTTTGGTGTAAAGGATGAGCTGTTAACTTTATCTAATTAATTTCTCTAATTTCATAATAGTTTAATCTTAATTTGTTCTTCTTGGTTCAATTTCAGCGCAGGATCCATACGCAAAAACAAATTATAACTTTATTCTTCTAAAAGAAGTGGCAGTCTCTCTTAATAAATAGCCAATTCATTGATTATTTTAATTAAAAAATCAGAAGAAGAAAATTAATGAATCTTGTGGTCTATTGTAAATTAGATTTATTTGAAATTGTATCAATGAATTTGATCAAATAATTAATAGTTTGGTCCTTACTAGCTAGTGGCTAATTTAATGTGATAAATGTAATAAGATGGCGTGGTCCTTCACAATTTAAAAACAGTGTATAGTATACAGTAGCATTTAAGCACCGCAAGACACAAATTGTAATAATCATCACCTTGAGAGTTGTCCTGTATATATATATACAAAGAGAAAAAGAAAAATAATTCCTGTATAGTGAGGGGGACCGTGACCCATTGTTTTCTCAGCAACCAAACAAGTCAAACAGGATGATAAATTTTTGAAAAGTACATGTCCTTCTACACAATTCTTTTATCTTCCTTTCATCTCTTTTGAGAGAGAAAAACAAAGTAATTAAATGACATAAAATTAGTGTCGGCAACTACAAACATAGGCCTCACAAAAATTTCAATAATTCAATATTTCAATATAGAATTAATGTGGCACTTAAAAAATGTATCACAAATGTGAAATGTCCTCATTATTATTGGGTATGGGCAAGGTCAAACTAAAAAAGACAACAAAATGAGACCCTATGAACAAGGTCACGTAATTAATTTCTCTGATATATAGCTTTCATGTTAACATTGATAAAGAATGTCATATACACACACACAAAACTCTAAACACGATTTTTAAACTACTATTAAAAACTCTCATTGAGATACGAAATAGATCAACTTGACTAATGATAAGTTGATAATTACTCATTTAATCTGGGAACAAAAATTGATGTAGAATAATATTGTATGTGTCCATGATGCTTTTTTCATGACTTACATAATAATTTAATTCATAGATAATTAGCTCGAATGGTATTAAAACAGAGGGTCATTGCCTTCAAGCCATTGGTTAAAAATACATAAAATATTTTTGAATTATGTAAAATATATTATTTTAATAAAAATAGATATTTTAATTAATAAAGACATAGTTGACTTGTAGTTTTTTCTTTGAATAAAATATTAGTTTTGAGTTTTAAGTATAAAAATAACTTTAAGAGAACTCAAAGTAAATTATTCATAGCTCACTAAACTTTTAAATATTAATAATTTTTTTAAATGAGTTATTATTTATCTTGGACAAAGGTCTAAATTCAATGTTTATAAAGTTTAGTGATTTATTAATGTGGGTTGGTATAAATGATTAAAGATTCAGAGAAAAAACTCTTATTTTACTTATAAGTGAGGGTTTGAATCTCCTTGAAATCATTCAAAATCTTATTTAATGGATATACTTCTCTAAAAAGATCTCTTAATACTCAAGAGAGTAGCTGCAAGTTTTTGATTATGTAAAATTATTTATAGTTTAGACCTATACAATAATTATTTGAGTTGAATCTATGTTAGTCTCTTCATTATACCATTAGCTAACACCCCTCCTGATAGTATTGGTTACTACCATGTTAGTCACAAAATAAAAAATAAAAAATAAAAAATAAAAAATTAGTGGTTTATGATCAATTAGGGCTTATCTTTTTAGTTTCGAGTTTAAGTTTTTATACCTTAGATTTTAGAAATTTTTAGTTTAGAATATAATTCAAATATTTAAATGTTTGAGTTTTAATATTTTAAGAGTAATAATATTGTCATATTTATTAATTCTTGACTTGTCATGTGATAAAATGTATACTAATTATTATTTAATTTTTAATATGTAAAATAAAAAATAATTATTATATTTTAAAATTATAAAATTAATTAATAAAAATTTATTTAACTTATTATTATTTTGTTATTTATTTTAAGTCTCCATTTTTTTACATTTTCTTTTCATTACATTTTTTGAAAAAATTATATTTTATTTTATATAAAATAATATATAATTTTAAAAATCAAGAAATAGAATATCTTAAAGTTATTATAAACATGCCAAAAATTTACGTTTGCGTTTTATATATATAAAAATATTTGTATTGAAAGAGTTATATTCTTATTATGAGATTTTAACTAAAATTAAATTAATCAAAATTTAATAAATTTTTGAATATTAATAATTTTAATCAAAAAATTATTATAATATAAATATAGATAATATGTGCATTTATTATAGTTAATTGATTTTTCAAAATATATATATTGATATCCTCCTAATTTAATGAAGAGTATTTAAGGGTTTCAGACTGTTAGTTAACTCTATATATATATATATATATATATATTTATATACACGCGCGCTAACTTATTATTAATTAGTGCATATTGAATAATCAAGATGCATATCCATGGTATATTTTACAATTAATAAATACTTTTTTCTCTCTCCTTGACTTTAAATATATGTACACACATATATACTTACCTGATATTTGTGTAATGTGAGTAAGATGTGGCGCCTATTTGGTGAGAATAGACTAATTAGTATATGGTGGTTAAGGAATAGCATATTATTGGTGTATGTATGGGCCCTAAGAGAATATGGACATAATTAATATGACATGCACTTAATCCCATATAGCAATTATATTGTTGCATAGCCAAGTACGGTCATCTCACACCAGGACCATATGTACACCTGATTATGACTTGTATGGATTACAATTTTTCTATGTGAAAATAACGAACCTTCAATATTTTGAATTAATTTTATTTATTTCTATATTTATCATTTAGAAGTTTGTTAATATTGCAGTAATGTGCACTTTTTTATTCAATTTATTCTAATTATTATTTATTTTTTAATTTTGTTAATCAATACATTAAAATATTAGTTAAGATTCTATCTGATTAATTGATATAATTTTTATATATTAAATATTATTATTTTTGTTATTTTTTATAAATTTTAAATTATTAAAATACTCTAAACAAATCAAAATAAACTATAATTAATGTCTTTAAAATGCTAGTTAACAAAATTTTTATTTAATTTTTTATTTTTTTAAATACAGAGGCCAATAATTGAGTCTAAAGTGAAGCAATAGATAAGTTAATATATCAGCTGAACCCCTAAAAGTGTATAAAATTTGTGCCATATATTAGTATTAATACTAATTACAATCATGTAATTAATATATATGTGAAAAAAAAAATTGAAAAATATTAATTAAGAGAGAGCGATAAAACTTAAAAGCAAAGACAAGCAGATTCTTCCTATATGCCGGCAGCATCGATTTGAGAGAACATCGTAATCTAATCTTATAATTCTGAAAACCTCATCAGAAACAAAACAAAATAGGATTTTGTCCAAAATCCCGCAAATCGTGGATGCAAATCTGTCCCTAAACCACAAACCTACCTATATTCCGATACTAATATCCATAAATGCGCCTTAATTACTACGAATCAATAATAATTAGTGCTTTTAATAGTAAAAGTGGGTTA
Organism: Senna siamea; assembly: GCA_031216115.1. NCBI lineage: Eukaryota > Viridiplantae > Streptophyta > Magnoliopsida > Fabales > Fabaceae > Senna > Senna siamea. The sequence goes on along the minus strand of CM062367.1, from coordinate 10,122,815 downwards.
TTTTTATATATACATGCCAAGCGTCTTCCAATTTTAAAAACCATAAATAATCATTAATTAATTTCTTATGAAAAAGAATGTTGGGGAAAGAGATAAGGTTTGTGTTTGTGGTTAGTTTTTTAATATATATATATTATTAAAAGCAATCGTTTGTTTAAAATACTCTCAGGTGCTGAATTTTTTTTAATAAAATTTTATACTTTGATTTGTTATTTATAAATAAATAATTAACTCATTCTAGTAGGCCCAATTTTTATTGGTGTGTATGAGAGAAGTCACATATACTTATATGATTCTTCTCTTTAATAAATTAGATTTTTTACTAAATTATATTACTTTTTTAAAAATTGATTAAATTATTATTATTATATATATTTCTTTATTTTTAGAAATTACACTCACGTTAATTATAATTTATTTTTCTGAATGAAAATAACTTTTTAGCTAAAATAAGACTATTTTTATTTTTCACGTAATAATAAATACCATTAAATTAATATTAAGTTTCAGCATGCATGACATTGTTAAAAAATTTTATTGTTTTAAAAATAAACTTTTATTTAAATATTGGTGTAATTAATTTTGTTTATATCTTACAATATTTTGCTTAATCAGTTCTAAAATGAATTGAAAATTTTTAATTAAATAAAATAATGTGAGTGTGAATTAATTAAAAATTTTGAAAATGGCAAAAAAGTTTTTGGGTAAAATTAAAAGTAAATTAAATGTGGGGGTTGCATATTGGAGATGATCATATGTCCCTTCCAAGGGACCATGTGGTGGGGAGCATGTAATTATCATCACTTCGGATATGGAAATTTGCAATTCTACACTTCATTATACCTCACACGTGCCTCACTGTATTGCAAAAGTTATCTTCTTAGAAGCTTCATTTGTGGGAGCTCACAAACCTTTTTCTTTTTTTCTTTTTTTCAATTTATAAATAAATTAGAGATCTATGAGGGTATCAACAAATAAAAAGAATATTTTGTTAACTAGTTATCTAAAAATTATTGGTTAAGATATTTTTATTAGTTAATAGAGCATTTAACAATTTAAAAATTTATAAAAAGTAATAATTTAAATATATAAAAATTTTATGAGATAACTAAAAAAGTTAATAAAAATTAAAAAAAAACACTCAATAGATAAGTTTCAAACATTAAACTCACTTGAATTTTATGTAGGGATACTGATGTCATGTCAACTATGACTCAAAACAGGAACAAGACACTAATAAAGGAAAATCCAAAACAAGTAGATAGAGGCTTCTTTAAACTTTTTTTTGTCCTTTAAAATTAATTTATAAAATTAGTTATGAAAATTTATATTAGTATTATTTTTATATATTTATACATAAGCTATTAATGAAAAAAATTATTTTTTATATTTTTATATTTTTAAAAAAATTAAAATTTATAATATATTTTAATTATTTTATATTTTTTGTAAAACACATATTCTATTTTTTTTATTTTCTTTCAAAAATAGTGAAAATGTTTTTTTCTATTTTTAAAAACTAAATATTTTTTAAAAACAGTAATCGAATAGGCCCTGGGCCTCTTTAATTGTATTTTTCAAAATTATTTTTAGTTTTTAAAAATAAAAAAAATAAATAGATGCCTATTTGAATAATTATTTTTGATAAAAAAATAAAATATATTTTTTAAAAGTAAAAATAAATAACAATTAAAAGATATTCTAAATTTTTATTTTCTAAAACATAAAAAAAAATTTATTAATAATATTTATATAAATACATAAAAATAATATTAATATATATTTTTAAAATTAATTTTATAAAATAATTTTAAAAATTAAAAATAAAATAACATTCAAACACATCTTTAATTTTCTCTTTAGTTAAATAAAAAAACAGGGAATTAGTCAATGTTTAGTTTGAAAGAATCAAAAAAATAATCTTTCAAAAAAGTAATACAAGATTAATTAACTTGAACATAAGAATCTAGGGGAGCTCGACTGCCATCTGTGAAAGAAATACGTTTTTAGCGGTGATTTTTTGCAACAAAATTATTGTCACTATAAATTAATTATTTAAACAAAAATTATAGTAATAATAATATTTGTTACAATAATATTAAAGCACACTTTACCAACAGATAAAATCGCTGCTAAAAATGCTAAACAGCCGCCTTTCAAAAATTACGGTAGAGGATCCAAAATCTAATCAAAGATCATTGACAATCTTTTGTAAGAACTCTCCTCGTTACATGATGTACGTGAATTAGACCCTATCTATTTTTCGATTCTCACATCTCAAGAGAACGAGTTTTGTTATACAAAAAAAAAAACTTAATAAATAATTTATTAAAATAGTAAATACTCTATTTCTCTTAAAAAAAATTTTGGTTCGAGTTATGTATATGTAAAAATTTTTATTGGGAGAGTTCTATCTTTATTATAAACTTCTGCTAATTTCAATCAAATTAATCAAAGTTTAGTAAATTTTTAAATATTGATAGTTTTGATAAAAAAATTACTTAAATTATGAAATGAAAATTTCTAATTAATTGTGTATTTTTATTTTTTTTAACAAATATTATATTAGAAATAATTTTTTTTAAATATTATCAAATATTAAATATAGATACATTTTTAATAAAAAATTTAAACTTTAATACATCACACTATAAATAATCAATCTTTTTGTTGGCTAAATTCAGCCTCATTAATTTTATTAGTTTATAGTAAATATTAGTTCAAAGTCCTTGAGTAATTTGCAAGCTTTTCAGTGGGTTTATAGCAAAATATGTTAGAATTTGGATTGTATACTATGTACATACATATTCATAAATATATTAGGACATGTAGACGTACATATATTGTAGATTAATTATCATATACATATTACTATTATAAAGTTTAAGGACCTATAAAGTAATATAATTTGATTTAATGGTTATTATAATAAATAATAATGTGTGGGAACTAATAAAAAGTGTAGAATACCTGAAGTGTAAATTACCGACTTATGATAGGTAATTTAGTAATTTGACACATAAGAACCTATATATAAAGGGTGTTGTCCCTGACTGATGTAACGTCCCTATCTAGTATTACCATTGGTTCAGATATAAATAGATAGGTTCGGTAAATTATCTTTATCCTTATTGAATTAAAATTTAAGCAGTTATACCGTTAAATTATATTAAGCGCATTAGTTTCAGAATTTTTGGCTCAGATTAAGAACTTACATGCACAGCGAAATAAAGAAATTATATACTACACATTGAAAATATAGACTTTTATGTAATTCAAATAGCACAAGTCTAACAATGTTCATTACATACTTTTAAACATGTCCCCTGATATATGAAGTACTTGTCTTTCGGAAGTCAGGAGACAACAGGTCTGTCACTCAGACTCTCGTACAAATTAAGGATATATCAGTCCTTCACATATCCGTTTTCCCTATATACCCCATATATATCTCATGTATACAGTCAAAATGAGTGTCATATTCTAAATTGAATATATTTAAGACCCAAAATGGGGGTTACCAAAAATCTTACTTAATCAAAAAGAGATGCTACCTCGCAACCGACTACGTGTCCGTATCTGATACATATTAGCACATAGATGAGAAACATAAGTTTTTCAGTAGCTTAACAATTCAGGGTTTAGAAATCAATTAATATGTATCAGGTTGCAAGTAGCAAAACATTTAATCTACATTCTTGATATAAAAACATAATGTTATTCATAAATGTAAACAGACAAGCATTACACGATAAATTTAGAGGGCAATAGAAAATCAGATGACCCTTTTTCAAGAGATACATATTACAGAATTAAACCAAATGTTTATGCATTAAATTCTTACTCTTAGCTTTATGAATTAATTACACGTTGTGGGGTGTTACGGGGCCACTAAACCATCTTTATGAGATCACTGTGAACACTAGGTCACGGGTATAAAGTATTTTCGACCACACCTCACTAGATCACTCGTGTGAAGCACCTTCGGCCACACCTCGTAATTTGTAGACACTCGGCCACTTATATGAAATCATGGTGAACACCAAGTTATGGGTATGGAACACCTTCGGTCACACCTCACTAGGTCACTCGTGTAGAACACCTTTGGTCACACCTCATAATTCGTGGACACTCGGTCACATATATAAAATCATGGTAAACACTAGGTCACAAGTATGGAGCACCTCCGACCACACCTCACCAAGTCACTCGTGTGGAGCACCTTCAGCCACACCTTATAATTCATGGATACTTGGCCACATTTCTTTTCATAATTGTACACCTTCCTATGTTTTCCCTTGTTAATGGCATTCCCTTGTTCTAGCGATACACAATGCCTCTTCGTCATATTGATTTATAACAATTTTTGCTGAAATTGATTTAATTCTCCATTCTTGGGTGATTATTTCTCAAAAGGAATTTTTCCTAATTTTTCAATGACAATTTTCCATAATTTTGGGCTAAGGGAAATGCAAGAGAATTTAGTGTTTGGCTATTTAAATTCCCTTTTTCCTAGTCTTTAAATATCTCCATTAACTTAGGATAGTTTAATAATACATTCCTTTTTTTTTTCGTCCTTAAATTATCACCATTAAATTGGGATAATTTAATAATGCATTTCTCTTTTTCTAGTGCTAAAATATCACCATTACATTTGGAATCATTTAATAATACATTTACATTTTTCTAATTCTTAAAATATCACCATTAAATTTGGGATTCTTTATTACCACATTTCCTTTCTTCTTCCCCTTTTGTTTTAGGTTCTAAGGTATCCCTAAAACACAATTAAACCTTGAGAAAAATTGACTTCACTAAGCAAATGGACATATCATCCCTTTCATTGGAATATGGTTACCTCACTTGCATTTACATGGTTATAGCAAGAGTTCACCCTTCCAATAATGCTAAAATATCTCTATCACTCCCATTATGGAGAAAATGATTTTCAAGGAACATGCATTCATTTCTATTATACTTAATCGTATTCCATCATGATAACATTATTAATTAACCTACATTTCCCACAACGACAACATTCATTTTATCATATACCCATATATCACTCTATCATGCAAATTTGGCCAGTAAAACATAATTAATATCAAGAATGTAAGAAGGCAACAATGTCCCATGAAAGCTTGTAGAAACATGATATATACATATGAAATCTTGGGACACTATTTTTAAGAATTGTCAGCCTACCTCTTGGTGCCTTAGATGGGCCTAGCTTATCATTTTCTTTGACTTTTCTTACACCCTTTGCTTCCTTTTCTTTGACTAAGTCTCTCCCCTTGCTTGCCGTGTGTGTGTCTCCTCTCTTGTGGCTATTCTTCTTTACTTTTCCTTGCTTCACGTGCTACTCTTTCCTTCATTTTCTCTTTCTCTCTTTTCTTTTCTACTTGCCGAGAGGGTGGGGCGTGTATATGCCCCAATGAGAGTCTAATTTTCCTTTTTCTTTATGTCTAGGTGGCATGTGCATTCATCCAAACTTTAAAGTAAAATTTTCCAATTCTTCCTTCTTTCCATTTGATCTTGCCATCCCCACAAAATTTTCCTTCCATTTCCTTTGTCTCTTGCTGCCACACGTGTTAGATGCACCACTTGCATCTCTTTGCTTTACCTATGGGACACGTCATTGAGAAGGAAAGAGGAAATCCAATGCAGCCGCCTTTTCCATCTCTTGTGTCGTGTATATGTGTCCATGAAATAGGGATTTAATCATTTCAAAAAGTGTTTTCAAGTACAACCCCTCCTTTCTTATTCCAAACTCCCATTCGGTTAATAGGGTACGTCAATGAGAAGGGGAAGGGAAGCACAACGTTTTGTTTTCCTTCCTTCACGTGAACCACGCTACATTCTTTCCTATTTCTTCATTCGACTATTCTTTAAGGAAGGATGGAGGATGACACGTCACCTTCATACCTAGGTGTTGTATACACATATATATATTTTTCTTCCCCCAATTGTAGCTTGCCGTGTGGGAGAAGAAATGTGTAGCCCATTCCTTCCTCATTTCCATTATTTTCTTCCTAATTCACGTGAGGTGGTTGCACTTCTCCTTTCCTTTATTTAGTGTTGTTTAATTGCTGCTCAAATTGTTCTTTCAAGTACAATTACTTCCTCCACACCCCTTGTCTTACTTCTTGGTCACATTAAGGGGAAAGGAGGAGGCAACCATGCTGCGTTTTCTTTTTCCTTTGTTATCTTCATTTTATGGATATATATGTATTAGTTTTAAATGTTATACTTGTCACACTCTCCCTTCTTTTCCAATTTGTACGTGTACCCACACATATACATATATATGTTTTTGGAATCCCTTATTCTTCATTCCTTTCCCTTGTATTAGCCATGTGAGTATATATATATATATTTAAAGTGAATAGATTCATATCCCTCATCCCTTGGACGTGCATGCATTCTTGAGTCCCCATGCTCCTAGTCGTGTGAGCATATATGTGTACGTGTATCTAGTTTGCTTTCCTCCTTGGAAATTAGGCTATGTGAAGGGAAGAAGAATTAAATTAAACACCTAAACTTGGCTAAAATGGAGAGGTAATCTAAATTAAATTTCTTATAATTTGAGAGCATATTTAATTTAAACACCAAAATCATGTAAAAAATTATATCCCAATAATTAAAGAACAGTAATTTAGGCTAATTGAAATCAGAGAATGTTAAAATTGAAGCATCCTGACACCAGAATTCATAAACACTCAGTTTCTTTCCTTCTAGTTTCTATCTACCTACAGGAAGCTCAAAAGATACTATCAGCCTGAAGACCGATATTCTTGATCCAGAAATTTTATGATAGATTCTAGTGTGCTTCCATTTCATTACTTTTGGATTTAAACAATTTGTAGAATTAATTAAATCCAACAAAATAGAGACTACAAACAAATAAGATCCACGCGCCTATAATTAAGGTCTCCCAGCAGCAACTTTAGGCCCATGCTGTGCTTCGAAGCATCATAGTCTACAACAAATGTTCATGAATTTTTATTCTTATTAAATATATTAGTGGACTTATGCATGCATAAAAATGCTATTTTGTTTTAAAAAATTACTTTTAAATATAGAAAGTTAAGTAATTTTGGCTTTTTTTTTTTAATAATTTCCTTCTCATAACTCCCCATTCTGTAGTATCTCATCTCTAATTAATTTACTAATAATTTAAAATAGCAAAGATACAAAAAGTTACAAGCTCATATATACACTACAAAAAATAAGGAAAATAGCGGCGCTTTAAGTGATCATTTAGTGGCGCTTCAAGCGCCGCTAAAACATATTCGTGGCGCTTCCACAAGCGCCGCTATTATGGGTGTCGGGACAACCTTTAGCGGCGCTTTTGTGCAGCCGCAGGAATTTGTGTCAGGATTTTAAATTACTGTGCTTATAAAGCGCCGCAATATTTTTGTGACGCTTTTAATCAGATTTTTTTTATTTATTTTGCGGCGCTTGGGAAGCGCCGTTATTAATTAGGTTGAATTTTTTTATGAATTTAGCGGCGCTTTTCTGTTTTTCATGTAAAAAATTTTTTAAAATAATAGCGTCACCTTTGAAGCGCCGCTATCTTTTTGGATGAATTAACTTTTTAAAAATAGTGTCGCCTTGAAGCGTCGCTATTTTTTTGGCAGAATTAAATTTGTAAAATAGTGGCACCTTCCAAGCGCTGCTATTTTTTTGATAGAATTAAATATTGATGAACACCTTTTAAACATTACTATTTTGGTCAAAAAGTACCATTAATTTAATTTATATTTCTACTCCATTTCAACAAATGCTCATGTTCAAAATAACATAAATGTAATATATTGAATTCTTAATTATAATTCAAAATAATTAATAACAAGTCAATATCTTAAATCTTCATAGGCCAAATTTTGATACATAAGATTATAATATATATTTAATTACTACACTAAATACCAAAATATGTAATACCCCATCTACTAAATGGGATCTTCTCCTGCCAACAAGTGATGTTCGACTGAAGGTTGTCCACTATTTGTATCAGATGCCTGAAAGGATTAACAAATTTTTTATAACTTAAACATATTAAATATTATGGATGCAAAACTAAGCAATCTACCATAATAGAAAGAATCCAAATGGAGAATCGAAAAATACAAACCCTCAAACAAATGAAAATCCAAAACCAAAAGCAAACCCTCTCATTAACTCAGAATCCACATACAGGCTAAACCCCACCAAAAAATCGAACCCCAACCAAATCAATAACTCAAATGAACAAATGAAGAAACGAAAACTTACTGAATAAGGACGTTGGGCTAGTTAACGCGAAGGCTGAACGAGAATGGAGAGCGAGCGACTTCGAAGGTTGCAACTCGAACCAGATCTCGCCAATGCTTCGAAGGGAGGAAAATGAGAGAAAATAAAGCTTCTAGACACTTTTTATGGACTTCAGGAGGGAAAATAACGCGTCAGGATGAAGGGAAATATTTTTTTGGGTATAGTGGCGCTTTTAGGCGCCACAAAATGAAAAAATTTTACGGCACTTTTAGTGAAACGCTGTGAAAATAAATTAGTGGCGCTTATAAGCGCCGCTAAAATTCAAAAATAAAAATTTGAAATTTTAGCGGCGCCTACAAGCACCGCTAAATTCAAAATAATTTGAAATGATACTGCATTTTCAAAGTGCCGCTAAAAAATTTTGAAATTTTAGTGGCGCTTATAAGCGCCGCTAAAATTCAAAAAATAATTTGAAATGATATGGCGCTTTTAAAGTGCCGCTGAAATAAAATTTTGAAATTTTAGCGACGCATGTAAGCGCCGCTAAAATTTAAAAATATTTTAAAATGATAACGGCGCTTTCAAAGCGCCACTAAAATAAAATTTTAAAATTTTAGCAACGCTTATTAAGCGCCACGAAATTAAAAAAAATAAAATTATTCCACGTAAATTTTTACAGCGCTTTAAGCGCCACAAAATGATCATCAGGCGTCAGGAAATAGATAACTTTCCTGGCGCCTCTTTAACTGCCGCTATATTGTCACGTTAGCGACGCTTTTAATGAAGCGCCGCTAATTAAGCGCCACAAAAATAATTTTTTCTTGTAATGATATATATATATGTATATATATTAATTATCGATGGAATATCTAAGATATGTTAATGAGTTTTGGGCTAAATTATTAGTTTTTATTAACTAGAAAACAGTTTTCCATATATCTTTGCCTCAATATTTAATGAAATATTATTTTTATATAGGCCAACTATTGGTTATGCGTAAAATAAAAGAAGATAAAATCTTTTAATTTAATCATTAAAAATTAATCTATAATTAATTTAATCATTCAATTAATCAGATAGATAGAAAATTAATTAAAAATATTAATAATAGACACTAACTTAATTTTTAAATGATAAATTAAATTCTATTTAATGATAAAAATAAAATAAAATATATTATATTGTAAATTAGACATAAGTAAAATGTATCGATTTGTTTGTATTTATATATATAATTTGTAAATATAAGTATTTTATTTTATTTTTTATTATTAAATAAAGTTTAATTTATTATTGAACAATCAGTTCAGTATTTTTTTATTACAGTAACTTATTAATTAACTTTTTATCTATTTTAATAAGTAAATAACTAAATTAATTAAGAATTGATCTTTTAATAATTAAATTAAGACATTTCATGTTTTAAGAAATAAAATTGAAAAAATATACACCAAATCAATAATTTACTAAATAAATTAAATGTTCAAGAAAATTCAAAAAAATAGTTAATTAGATTATAGTGCGGTTAATGTTCAAGTATTGATATTGTACTTGGTCTTTAGTTACGAGTTTAATTAATTCAAGATCATGGTAAGTTTCTGTAGATTAACTTTAAGTAATGGGACTAAATATTGACTTGCAAAAATATCGAATATTTTTACCTTTCTTTTTCTTAATTACGGTAATATATTATTAAATTTTATTTATACTTTCTTCAAAGTAAATTAAAAAGTACATTTATCATATCAATTAATGCATTTAAAATTTTAATTATAGAGTAATTCAAAAAATAAAATTTAAATTGCTAAGTTGAGATATATATTATTCTCTTTTATCAAATCAAGTAACCTAATGTCTTTCAGATCATAACCATTAAAGGAATGGAGAAATTAATTGATGTGATAACAAATGGTAAAGATAGAACAATTTTGCGTGTTCTACACGTAATGACTGGACATACATTCGGATTCAACGTGATGGCTTACATTACATACAAATGTAATCCTAGCTAATTATTATGTATATATATATTATATTACACGCAATAATTTTTACGTATATATTAACATTTGGGAAAAGTATATATTATTCAACGACTTGGGTCATGATTTATGATCTAACGTGTTCAAGTTTAAAAGTTCATTTTTAATTTTCCTTTGGATGGAATTTACCTTTCCAAATGTCAATATATGTCATTTTCTGTGCTATTTAGTAGTATTAATTTACATTAAAAAAAATGGATATATGCAAACGAACTCTATAAAACGAGGCACTGAATAAGTGAATCGTCCGGATCCTATGCTTGGCGTTCTGTGCTTGGCGCCTGCTTGGCGCTTTTAGCGGCGGTTTTTTCCGCTGCTAAAGTTTCTTGCAACAAAATTATTGCCACTATAAATTAATTATTTAAACAAAAATTATAGCAACAATAATATTCGTTGCAATAATATTAAAGCATACTTTAACAACGAATAAAATCACTGCTAAAAACGCCAAACAGTCACTAAATAACAAATTACGGCAGAATCTAAAATCATAAATATGTAAGACTTATTTGAATATTATTTTATTATTTAAAATTAATTTATAAAATTATTTTTAAGAATTTATATTAATATTTTTTATGTATTTATGTATATATTATTAGTAAAAGACTTATTTTTTATATATATTTTTTAAAAAATCAGAACATATTTTAATTTTTGTGTTTTTAATTCTCAAATCACGTATTATTATTTTTTAATTTTTAGTCAAAAATAATAATTTAAACAATTTTTTTCATTTTTAAAAATTAAAATCAAATTTAAAAAACTGCATTAATCAAATCGACCCTTAGTTTAATCCAACAGTAATTACCACCGGTGACATATATCTTAATTAATCCAAATTAACACTAAGCAAACAAAAGGGGGCAAAAGGTTCAAATGTTAATTTGGTAAGTTTTTACTTAATTTGGACATGATTTATTATGAATTCTTTAATTTTTTTTTCTCATTGTATCTTTTTATTATATACAATTATATTTAAAATACTGTTAGATAATAAATTTATCTATTAATGAGGTTGAATTATATTCTTTTAGTCTTTGATTATAAACTTTGTTATAAATAATATTGAATTATAAATTTTTATTTATTTTAATGAAAGAAATTAATTTCTCAAAACACTTATTTTCAATGTAAATAAGATTAAATTATTCTTTTAGTCTTTGATTATAATCTTAGAATTTTAATTTATAGTCTATAAACTTTCATCACATTAAATTTTCTTAATTTATTTAATCATGATTTTTTTTTTTAACTTGGAAGATGCATGATTATTCAGATCCAATCATTTCATGAGTTGTATCACATGGTGTGTAGGTAAATTAATTTCGTTTAATTATATGCTTTTTTCTATTGGTAATTTGGTATACATATACTCAAATTCAAAGTGTTAAAATGGTAAATAATGGACCACGTCAATAAATTTAACAACACAATGATAAAATTTTAGTTGTATAGACTAAATTAAAGATTTTTAAAATTACAAGAATCTAATTAAAAACATTTATTTAATAAAATAAAAAATATAAAGACTTTATAATAATTTTAAAATATAAATTACTAATTTAATGGCACTAATTAATTAATAGATGCATAAAAGAAAACAAAAGAAACTTTTTCATCTTAGAACAATTTTCAATTGTCCTTTTTTTTTAAATGTTAATATTGTCCTAAATTCTTATAACAAATTTCAATACCCTTTTTTGTTATTAATGTAATATAACTGAATAAGGAAACAAGTTATTTTTTCAAATGTCTGGTTAGTGAATATTAAAATTAAGATACAAACATAATGAAATTATTTTAATTTTGAATATATTTTTTATTTTTTAAAAAATAATTCCATTAATAATTTTTTTAATTTATAAAAATTATTTTATTTGGAAAATATTTTTAAAGTGTTTTCACAATTAAATTATCAATAACAATATATATTTAAAAGAATGATTAAAGATTATTATGATAATTAAAAATTTTAAATCAGAATACTTTTCTGTTGAAAGAAATAAATTTTTACTTCATTTTTATAAAAAAAAATTACTTATAATATCATCACTTAAAAATAATTTAATTTTTTCCAAAAAAGTATGCCAAACATTTCATAAATTTTCCTTGTAAGCTATAATATTATACAAATACATTGAACTGGGTCAGGACACAACATAATCAATGTTAGAGTGCACCCATTTAATTACTATGCTGAGGTAAGGCAATCCTACTCAATTTCCATAAATCCCATACATGATCCCTCTGCGTTGTATGCGTAAATTTCTATATCTTATTAAATACACTGCTTTGGAATCTATATTTGTATTTGTCATCAAATACATCTCTCCACTCCAATCATGCCATTTTATTTTATCCCATTCACACCTCAACAATTCTCTTCCTTATTAATTTGTTTGAGTAAATTATATATACTAACTTTTATATATTCAGATTGGTTAAAATTATATTTAATATCTATCTTATTTAATACTCATAAGATTTGATACAATGTTATATAGCCATTTATTTTAAGACAATTTCTGTCAATAAAATTTATATTAAAATTTATATTCATTTTAAAATAATAAAAATTTCATGTTGAGTTTTATTATGCAAAGAAAGTTATCTATATTAATTGAACATAAAATAAGAAAAAGTGTGTGTAATTTTTTAAATTAAAGGAATAATAAGTGTAATATAATCGAATCTCAAAGGAAATATATATAATTTACTCTAATTTATTTTTATATAAGTAGTTTTTAGAAAAATCAAGTCATGGATTAAAAATTACCTAATGTATATAAAATCTCAACCTCCTAAAATATTTTAGGACAAACTTTTAAAATACATTTAATATAATTAAAATTTTATTATCTGGAGTATTTATTAGAAGAATCAAAATCAAATTAATAAGGTGAACTGTATGTTACTAATTTAAACGAACTTTTCATTCCCATTTTTCTATCTAATAATTAAAATTAGAAATCTATACTATTCTATATATGTTATTCATTGGTGAGTATATGGATCGAGACGAAGTCGGGCGGAGAGAGCCGAGTATGTAGTCCGGGGCGAAGAGAAATCGCGTGGTAATCATCTTCCAGAGCGATTCATGTTAGTAGTGTTAGTGTGTGTGTATATGTGCAACTTGTATAAAATCATTTCAAATTTCACTATTTTTTTAAATATATAAAAAATCAATATTGTATTATATACAGGTTTAAGATTTTTGGTATCTTGAGTTATCTAAATTTAAAAAGATAAATATACATTATAATTTTGTTTTAAAAATATTTTTTTACTATATTTTAATATTTTTGAAATAAAAAATATTATAAACAACTATCACACCTATGCCAACGAAGCGTTATAACCATAAAAATAACTAAAAATTATAAACAGGTCGATATAATTATAGTAAAATTTGTTCAATAATAACAAATTGTTTTTTTTCAATAACAACGTGTCAAGAATTTATTATATTTATAATAAATTTGTTTAGATTTTGTTTCAATTTTCTTTATTGAGGCATTACTACCTTTTTATCTGGTATGAATCTTATAAATAAATACTTATGCACAAATCCTTTTAGAAAAAAATAGAGACAGAATGGAGTGAAAGAAAGAAAGTAAGAAAAAGTTTTTCCCACACTTTCTCCCCTAAAAGTCTTATCCTCATTCCTGAGAGACAGTAAGAGAAAGAGCGTTTCTAAGAGAGAAGAAAGCCTGTCAGAAATCAAAATATCCCACATTTATTTCTTCCACTTTCCTTCCCTTTCCCTTCTTTCTTCTCCTTTTAGATTCTTACCAGATACTCCCTCCTCCATCAATGCCCCTCTCTTGAAACTTGAAACTTTAAACCATCACCACTATTTCTCTCTCTTTCTCTATTCCCTTACTTATATTTATATCAACCATATCTATATATCTATACACATACATATATATTATACACCATACTGTTCAATATATACACACACACTAGTTATATTCATTCCATGGCCTCTCTCCTCTCTCTGCTTTTCCTTGCCATCCTCTCCTCCGCCGTCCTCTTCCTTCTCCGCCGTGCCCGTTACCGCCGTCTCCGACTGCCGCCGGGAAGCCTCGGCCTCCCCTTCATCGGCGAGACCCTTCAGCTAATCTCCGCCTATAAGAGCGATAACCCGGAGCCTTTCATCGACCACCGGATCACCCGGTACGGCCCCATATTCACGACCCATGTATTCGGCGAGCCCACGGTGTTCTCGGCCGACCCGGAGACGAACCGGTTTATTCTGCTGAACGAGGGGAAGCTGTTCGATTGCAGCTACCCCGGCTCGATATCGAACCTGCTCGGAAAGCACTCGCTTTTATTGATGAAAGGCTCGCTTCACAAGAGAATGCACTCCCTCACCATGAGCTTCGCTAACTCCGCAATCATCAAGGATCATTTGCTGGTCGACATAGACCGCCTGATCCGGCTCAACTTGGATTCCTGGACCGATCGGGTTTTTCTCATGGAGGAGGCCAAGAAGGTACCCGCTAATTAATTTCTTAGATTATGAATTTATTTTATTTTCTTAATTTTCCGAATTGGAAATTGCAAACTTTCCCAAATGTTTATAACTCGATCTACTGTGCCGAGTGGACTCGGTCATGGATCGTCCGAGTCGAGATCGAGTACTTTCACATGGGGTGGGAGCCGATGGTGGTCCACTACAGACTAAACACCTCTCTCTTTGCTCTTTCTTTTTATATTTTTTTTATTTTATTTAAAGGTTTTGGGTTCATTAATGTTATTATGTTAACAAGTATTTTTTTTATTTTTTTTTTCAGTGTAATATGATCAAATCCACTGCATACTAGTCCCCGCGTTAAGTCGTTAACAAAAAAAAAAAGGTTTTACGGCTATGACTAATCATTTCTCTGTAAGGGGTCATCACATAGAAGGCATGCACATGTATGAAATATGCATGTGACATGCTACTATAAATATTCCATATCATACAAAAAAGTTTTGGATTTTTAATTTTTGCTTTTATAAAATGTAGATTTGATTTGTCCAAAAGTAAACACAGAGAAAGTGTGGCTCTGGGATCATAATTTTTTGATTGAATTTGGGTTGTAATGCGGAGTACTATTTGTGGTTTGAAAATTGGGATTGAAATGATGAAGAGAATAATGTTTTGGGGGTTAAATTGAAATTGCAGATAACATTTGACTTAACGGTGAAGCAGTTAATGAGCTTCGATCCAGGGGAATGGACGGAGTTTCTGAGGAAAGAGTACGTGATGGTGATTGAAGGATTCTTCACTCTGCCTTTGCCTCTGTTCTCGACGACCTACCGGAGAGCCATTAAGGCCAGGACGAAGGTGGCGGAGGCGCTCACGCGGATTGTAACGGAGCGGAGGAGAGACACGGAGAAGAGATCTGACATGCTCGGAGCACTGTTGGCCTCCGGCGACCACTTCTCCGACGAGGAGATCGTGGATTTCATGCTTGCTCTGCTCGTCGCCGGCTACGAGACCACCTCTACTATCATGACCCTCGCCGTCAAGTTCCTCACCGAGACTCCTCTTGCCTTGGCTCAGCTCAAGGTACGTACATTCTCCATTCTTCTTCTTCTTCTCTTGTTTTCACTTTTCAGTACCTTAAATTTTCTGTTGATTTTGATTTTTTTTTTTAATTCTGTGAAGGCGGAATCCCGCCGGCAGCCGCCACAATCGCTAACGTGTGCGGTGGTGGTGGTGCATTAAATTAATAAATTTATTATTCAAATAGTTGTTGAAAGAAATGGAGAAAAAAAGATTTAAGGGAAAAAATAAAAAATTTTATTTGAATTATTGTCTTTAACTAAAAAAAAATATATGTTTTAAAAATAAAAATATAGAATAATTAGAGTTTATTTAAATATTATTTTATTATTTTATTGTTTAAAAATGTTCTATAAAATTAATTTTAAAATTTATATGAGTTTTATTTTTATATATTTATTTATATGTTATTAATAAAAAATTTGTTTTATGTGTTTTGTATGTTTAAAAAAATTAAAAATTAAAATATTTAAAATGTTTTATATTTTTTATTTTTAAAACACATTTTTTATTTCTATTAAAATGGAGTTTTTTATTTTTAAAAATTAAAAATAATTTTTAAAAATTATTATCAAATAAATCTTTAAAATTAGTGTAAATTTTAAATTTTTAAAACAAATAAATTATAAAAATTAATTTTTTTTATTAATAACATATACATAAATATATAGAAATAATATTAATATAAAATTATAAAATTAAATTTATAAAATAATTTTAAAAAATAAAAAAATAAAATGACATTCAAATACTCCCTTAAATTTTTTTTAAAGCTGATCTTCGTTATCGGATCTCTCATCTTGTGGGAGAGAGAGACATAGAGGGAATGAAGAAAGCGAATGATTGGATGCTGCTTTTTATTGTTTTGTGATGCTTGTTGAATTTAAATGCTTCAACCTTTATAGTTAAAGCCTGCATCCTCAAAACTTTTCACACTTTTAAAAATCAATCTTAAATATTTTTTTAAAAAAAACGTCAATACACTCATTTAACTTTGAAGTTATTCATCAAATACTCTTTCTAAATTTTAATACTAAATCGCTTAAGGCATGGAAAATGATGTCACGTGACATTTCTCTTCAATATTTTTTTATTAATTCATAAGTTGCTTCTTAAAACGTGTGTAAATTATAAATTTAATTTATGTTAAATTTAAAAAGATATTATTTTGTATTGCTCACTTATATATTTAATATTAATATAAAGATATTTTAGTTAAAATATATAAAATTATTTATTACAATGAAACTAGTGTAACTTAAACATTTCTAAAGTAATACTAATTTTTTTGTAATACAGAATTCAACCGTAATAAAATTACAATAAAAAAAAAAAGTAAAGGGCGAAGTACATGTGGTATAAAGAAGGGGACACAACGTCCAACCAAGAGACAAAATTATTACATCACACTGCACGCTGCGCAGTTTTGTCAAAATGGCACAGTTAGAGTTTATTTGCAGTACCAAAAAAATGACATCATAAAAAATTGAATCTTTTGGAAGGTTAATTTTTTTACTGTGATTATAAAAAATATTTTATATAAATTTTAAAAAAATTAAAACAGGACGTGTCAGAATCTGATGACACATGCTCTTTGACCATTATTTTCTTTCATCCTCTCACGTGTCAAGGTGTTTTAATTATTAGTATTTAAAATTATATATTATATTATATAATATATAATATAAAAAATAAAAAAGTACACATAAGAAATTAAATAAGTTTTATAATTTAAATAATCATTTTAAAATATAATAATTATTTTTATATTATATTTTAAAAATTAAAAAATATTAACATATTTTTGTATATGAAATGCTTCTAATATCTATCTTTAGCTAAATAGCTCCCTTCACTTCTGTGTGTGTCATGGGAAATCGTGTGGTACTGATTTCCAGGGGCTATAAAAAATCCGACGGCGCCATATTAAATAACGATAAAGAATTATATTTGTTCTATGGATTTTTGCCAACCCTAAACTTTTTAGTGCAAAGATGTTAGTTTTTGTACTGCACTTTTTAAGTGATGTGATTATCATTAGTGCATATTGAGAGAAATATAGAAGATAAAGAGACAGCAGTTGTTTAAGATTTCTATGTAATAATAAATTATTATTTTTGAATAATTTTTTAAAATGGGAAGCTCGACTTCTGCCCTCTCAATTAAAGAAAATTCAAATTTAAAAATTATAAAAAAAATGATATAACTAATAAGAACTCGAGGTTAAAAAGAAATTAAATGTATATTATAGTCAGTTTATACATTTATCTATTCAAATGTTCGAGCAATAAGATTGATTAATTGATATTTGCATTGTCAGTTAAGAGTTGTTCTCCAAACCGGATAGAAAGGTTGTGTTTTATTAAGAGGATTTAGGGATTGTTTTTGACAGGAAGAGCATGCACAAATCAGGTCAAAGAAGGATGATCCAGAGGCTTCTGTGGAGTGGAATGATTACAAGTCAATGGCATTTACTCAATGCGTAAGCATAATACTATTTAGAGAGAACAACGAAAAGCTTCTTCAATTCCGTTCTTCTATTCAGTGTTACGAATTTCTTGCACTTGCTTATTCAGGTTGTTAATGAGACTTTGCGGGTCGCTAACATAATTGGTGGGATTTTCAGGAGAGCCATGACAGACATCAATATAAAAGGTGGTGATTACCATAATAAAAAGAACAAACTTCTTGTGACATATCCAAGGACATTCAGTTTATTAAATTTAGATTTAATTTTTCAATTGAAATAATATATTATAGGTTACACAATTCCTAAGGGGTGGAAGGTCTTTGCATCATTTCGAGCTGTTCATCTAAACCCGGACTATTTCAAAGATGCCCGAACCTTTAATCCATGGAGGTGGCAGGTAACTCTCTCTTACTCTGTTTTCTCTTTTTTGTTTTGGTCTGTCTTCTTCAATCATTTGAGTTCTATTTCTGAGTTGCTTAATGGTAATTAAAATTGAACAGAATAACTCAGAAGCAACAAGCCCAGGGAATGTATATACACCATTTGGAGGAGGGCCAAGGCTGTGCCCCGGCTATGAGCTTGCTAGGGTTGTCCTCTCTGTCTTCCTTCACCGCATGATCACCCGTTTCAGGTGCAAAAGCTAATTTCACTATCTAAAGCACTCACTTCAATGAGTGGTTATGGATTTCTTGTAATCTTTAATGCAATGAGTATGAAGGGAAGTCAATAATTATAAACATACAGAATTGAAGGTCCCAATTCATTCATAAAGTATTCAAGAAACAAAGACACGTTAGAATAATAGGGTGTGTGCAGATGAGTTTCTACTCTCTCGTCGCGCATGTTATGGATGTTGGGTTTTCAATAAGTCAAACATAACTTTCGTGTTAACCAATGAATAACCCTACTCATTATGGATAAAACTCACATGATAACCCATTGTCTTTTAAACATCTAATTTCAAAATAAAGCCAAATAAGATAGTTACATGTCTTAATCAATTCACTCTTATTGTATATCCAAGAATTTTCTGATTACTAGAGGGTGGTTATGTATGAATCATTTGAGTTTTGAGGTTCAGTTGTTAATGTGCTTTTGAATTCAATGGCAGCTGGGTTCCTGCTGAGGAAGACAAGTTGGTGTTTTTTCCAACCACAAGAACGCAGAAGAGGTATCCTATCTTAGTTAAGCGTAGAGATGAGTACAGACAAAGCAAAGTGCCATGAGCACCCAACAGAGACGAGGGCCGAAAAGAATAGAGATTGTATATGAGCTGTAATCAATGTAATGCTCCATTATAATAAAATTATATAATACTAGTTTAGTGTTATATATATATATATATATATATATTTATATATATATACCCTAGATTGCATGTAAAAATATTTTTTTCTTTAACTTTAAAGTATAATATAAAATAATTATTGTATTTTTGAAATAATAAATTAATTAATAAAAAATTATTTAATATACTTATTTCTTATAACTTTTTATTTTTTATTTTTTTATATCTTCACATCATATATTGTATTTTATATTTAATATTATTTTATAAAATCACTGATTCAAAGGATTCAAAGTTATTATAAAATAGATTTTTTATAAATTTTTATCATCTTTATTTTCTCTCAAATTTTATATTATATAGTTTATTTTAATATAAAATATATCATTTAGTCTATAACCATTATGATACATAGATATTGTCTGATTAGTTATTTCTTCCAGTTCTTTAACAATTAACACATCAAAGTCAAACATTACAAAAAAGCCACCTCGTTCTTCGTCGTTGCCATGGCACAAAACAAAAAAAATCTATACTTCATCATCCACAGTAGTTACACAAGGTCCATATCATTGGGCTACATGCTGCATCTAATTGTACACCGATTTGACCCAAAAAACCAAATTAAGAGCCATTAAAAGTGAAAAAGCACACCGATTTCATATATTTTTCTACATTTAAAAAAAATAAAATTTAATCCTTAATTAATTTAAGATTTTATCTCTTTCTATATATAAAGAAATACACTTTTTTAAATACAAAAAATAAAAAATCGGTTCCTCCTTGTCTACTTTGTATGATCATTCTCAGCCACTGAGAGAAAAAGCCGAATTATATTTTTGCTCTACACCCCAAGCTTTGATCGGGGCCTTGACGAACAAAACAACTTAATGTTTATATTAGTTGTGTCCTTTCTAAGCAAAAGGCAAATTAACAACGGTTCGTGAATCTTGGCGTCTTGTATACATACTTAAAAATCTACAATATTATCGATTGACTAAACAGATTTTGCAGATGCAACGTGGATATTAAAGTAATCATTAGGCTGTGTATACCAATAAATATAATTTTGGAAGGGATTGCTCAGCTTAGTACGATACACCTTTGCCGTAAATGCCCTAAACTAGTCTGATGTAAGCCTGTCCATGGCAGTGGTAAACCCCATTTCAAAAGAATAGATAAAGGCCAACTCCCCATATTTCATGGTTTTTCTCCACTGGTTTTGTATTTCAGAAAGGGATTTTGGTACGAATAATATGCAGAAATGCCATGTAACCTGTAATTGCAGTTCTTCATTCTTGGAACAGGTTGATACTAGTGTACAATGTAAATTTCTAACCTGTACTTCCAGCTTTTCTTCCAAGTTCCCATGTTTTGTTTAAAGATAGGGGAAACTAAATGCGAGTATTAATCCTGAGTAATAGGACCCTACATCTGAACCACTTCAATCTTGTTACAGAAAGTGCAAATATAGGACCATCAAAGCTTAGGTAGACTTGACTCCCTGCTGCTTCTTTCCTGTTTTCTCAATTCAGACTCAACAAGCTTAACTTTTTCTGAATTCTCACTATTTAAAAGTGAAAGTTTTTCAAGTGATGATTTGAGCATGGATATCTGGGCATTGTCAACATAATTTTTCTTCCCTTGTATTTGCTTTTGGTGGCTATTGGTTTTGGATGCTTGCATGTGCCTTCTCATCCTTGCACTTAGAGCATCAACAGAAGAATGCAAAGCATCCAACTCAACTTCCCTGAAGTGGTCTGCAAAAGAAAAAGAATCCATTAAGCCCTTTCACATATTATGTGGAAACAGATATTACTACAGCTAATGCAGAGAAAGGAAAAACATAGCTAAGCAAAAGAGAGACTGAAGCCTTCAAGGGATGTAGCATCCATTACCAAGCTCAGACTTGAACTGTCGCTCAGTTCTAGATAATGGTTTTTTGTGAGCAACAGGTAAGTTCCTTAATCGTTGCAAGCGCTCTTCCAAAGACCTATGCATTTGAACTGCACGATCTATCCTTTTCTCTAATAATGGATGTTTCTCCTCAACTTTTAAGAGCTTCTGCCGTGCTTCACCTAAACGAGCATGTTGGTCATCAATGATTTTCCTCAACTGAGGTGCATGATGCTTGAGCTCCAAGTACACCTAGTTGGAAAAAAAAAAAGTTGGAGGCATCTGTGATTTTAAAGCTAAATACAACGTTGTTAAAATTATGCTTGTAAAATATTATTATAGATTACACCCAAATAGCAGTTATGATTGACTTGTGAAGTAATGAACTACCTCAAAATTAATATAATTAGCTAATTATGGAACATCTCTGACACATGATCCTTAAAGTGAATTTCTCCTACAAGGATTGATGCATGTCATCAGTAAATTTCTTCATATGAGGGAATATATGTTCAGTCCAGTAAAACTACAATCAGCTTGCTGCATAATTATTGAACTTTGGCCAAAGGTTATTCAGTTTGGGCCAATACTCATCCATACATCCCAGCACTATTCAACTCATTCAAAAGAGAATATGTTTAGACCCACAAGTAACATTGAATAATGCTCTTTATTTCTGATGAAACTCCACCCAAAAGGGTGCTACAAAACCACAGCTATAGGATGCCCACTCAGAAAACAGACACTCACAGCAGTAGCAAAAAAACAGCAATTAGAAAACAGCAGAAAATGAATGCAGTATTCACAGGCACTCGCTCACAGAAAATAAGAGAAAGAACAAAGCTAGAGTTCGAGAGGCTAGCACTCTCCCAAACTCCCTTTAGTATTTTCCTTGCCCTTTCCCACTCCTCCTTCACTATTTATAAGTCTCTCAATTTTAGATTTTCCAAATTCTCTCACTAAAAGAGTAACAAATGTCTGCTTCCCTAACTTGCCCAAAACCATTACATAACAACTTACCCATATCCTTCCTCCCCTCTACTTTCCTTCCTAACCCTTCTAGAACAAACCTTGAATATTGGGGTCCATCAGAAAATAACAGCATATTCATGCCATAACAATAAAATAAGACAGCCATTTGAGGTCAGAAAGAGGAAAAAGTGGTAATCAATACATTAAATGGCTGGACTATTCTGATATTCTTACCTTATGTGCATACTCCACATAAGTTTCATGAAAAAGCTTGAAATAGTGATGTAATGTTGATCGCCCTTCAATTGAATCAGGTGAAACAGCACGTAAACTTGGAGAAGCCTGAGGAAGAAGTATCACCTTTGGCCCACTAAGTAATTCTTTGCTAATGATAGTTGGTACATCTCTCTCTTTTGATTCTTCCTCCAATTGAATTGGTTTTTTCTCTATATCAAGACTCGGAGGCAGCAAGAGGTTCCATGTTTTTGTCTCTAGCACAATGCACTCTTGAGAAAGTGTGACAGCCACAATCCAGGAATACCCAAAGGAATCTGACAATGACACAAAACCACAAAGTGGGGATACTGATGTGCTCCCACTCTCACATGTATTTAAAACAGGATGCACAGAAGGAGTTCTCATTGTATCATCCTTGCCATATGCCTGACTTGTGAATGGAAGAAAATGCAACACTATTGAATCGATCCCTCCAACATGAATGGAATATATTCTTTCTGGCACAAGAGGATCAATAAACAGTGAAATATTATAACCACTTTCCACTCTTCGTGGCAGAGCCAAATCGACAATAGCCAGCCTCAGCAGGGGTGGTGGATTGCCCAACCAGAGAGTATGATCAAGCTTCTCAGGAAGGTCACAGGAAATTGACTCACAAATCATAGCAAGGCCAAGAATATGGTCATGGGAATCAGCACGAAGGCGAGGAGGACTACCAACACTCCAGACAGGTTGGATTTCATCAGCCAGAGCATCTATCTGTAATTGCCCACCATTCCAAGCCGTTACCAATACTGTGTCTTTGCTGACCAAATCATAAAGAAAACTAACTGCACGACCTTCACATTCTGCACTACGACCAACTGAATCTTCATTCCCACCCTGACCGACTCTTCGGAGAGGTCCCTAGAAAATCAGAACATAAAGTTTGGTGATTTGGTCTATCATACAAGAATTGTAACACTCGGACCACATTGTAACTATAAATATATTTATACCTGCAGGACAAGAGATGCATCAAATTGAGCATAAGCATGAGCTCTGAGCACAGACAGGTTTTCTCCTTCCATTTCTTGGTTTTGTAACTCTGGGAATGTTTCTTCCAACCATGAGATTGCCAATCTTGCATTACTAGCAGCTTTAGAGTTTGCTGATTTGAGGCCAAATGTATGAGCATCACTGTATATTTCTAATACAGATTCTGATTTGAAGAGACTGTTGATAAGTAGAAAAATCAATCACACAAAAGGAGGATCAATGAGTAGCATATAATCAAATTAAAGAAAATAACATCATCAATTAACATGAACTCATTCAGTAAATGGCCAAACAATGACGGGAAAAACACTCTCAAATGGTCCAGGAAACCAGGTTATTGCCAAAATCTGG
The DNA here is from genome assembly GCA_031216115.1 of Senna siamea. Lineage (NCBI taxonomy): Eukaryota > Viridiplantae > Streptophyta > Magnoliopsida > Fabales > Fabaceae > Senna > Senna siamea. Next base: position 10,098,705 of record CM062367.1, on the reverse strand, counting down.
ACAATTAACTTAAAATCCAGAATCTGGTATGATTATTGACTACTATCCACATTGTCAGTTCTTAAAGTGTACATTAAAGTTTGAGCAGTAAAAGGTCAGAACAAATCCCACTTTGGTCCTCAGTCCTCACTGCTTCAATTGGAACATGATGACCACATTCTGAGAATTTCCATCCAATTGACATCAGCGTTTTTTCATAGTTCAAAGCAATTCTGGATGAACTTGCTCATGTTGATTAATCAGCTAATACCCTAATATGGTTATGCATAATAATGGTATCTTATTTTCTTTCGTCCTGAGAATGAGAACCAGATTCCATTTCCAATCTCATCAAAGAGGTAAGCTACATAGGGGGCTTCTCTAATAAAAAATTTACTCCACTAAATCAGACTCTTCATTTTAAAAAACAAAAAAAAAAAAATTACCAGCATAAATTTTATTTTATTTTTTATATTTTTTGCAAAAGGAGAACATAGTTTTGGTAGAATTCCCCATTGACTTGAACTTTTTTGGTTAACCAAGGAAGGGATAACTCTGCCACTCTATTCGTTAAGCTTCATTTTTTATGGAACCTAAGTGACTTGGAAACCCGTCCTCAAAAGCTAGCTGTTGAAGAGGAAGAACCAAGTCACTTAAGTACCCTATTGAGCATCTTATTCTACTTGATGTGATACTTGGATAGCCATACTATCTTAGGGATATCTCATACTATCCCCATCCCCATCATAGCACCACCCCTGAAGAGTTGACGTCTCGACTGCTGCACTCTGTGACATTTCACTTAGCGTTGCTTCACTCTACTACAGTCAGCCCCTCTGCTAGTCAAAACCCTTCACAGGTAGCCCACTCCATACCATCATCAAGCTCTGATACCAAATGATAGAACCCAAGTGACTTAAGAAACCCTCCCTCAAAAGCTAGCTGTTAAAGGGGAAGAACCAAGTCACTTAAGTATCTCATCAAGCATCCCATTCTACTCGATGTGAGATTTAGATAGCTCATACTACCTTAAGGGACATCCCATACTATCCTCATCCTCATCAATTTTTTTTCTATAAGAGGGAGAGAGGGAAGAGTGAAAGGAGATGGAAATAGGTAGGAAATTAGTAGTAAAATACCTTCCAAATGGAACAACTGGGCAAAGGATGAAAATAGCTCCATCACTATACAAAATAAAAACCTGTAAAAATGAAATGCGTGAATGAATAGTAAAGCTGAAAAGCCACTACATTTCAATTAGATTACAATAACTACAAATTTATTAGGAAAAAAAATCAGCAACCTCAAAATTTATGAATTGCAGATACTACAGTTTCTTTTAATAGAACAAAAATTTAAAGCATGCACATTAATCTAGGTACAACAACAACAACAACAAAACCAAGCCTTTTCCTACAAAGTGAGGTCGACTATATAGATCAAGTGACGCCAACGTGTTCTATCTAGATACTATATATTAAAATTTTAATAAAATCATATATTAGTAAGAAACCACAGGCAACATTTATTCTCATGGCTAATGACTTATTATTCTGAAAATTCAAAATAAAAGCAATTAGTTAGGATAAAACTATGGTGTATGTATGGTAAAAAGCAATTAGCAACATTCTCATAGAATGATCTATTAGAATGATAAAAATCTAACATGGCACCTAAATGTTCCTTGATATGAGATGACAATCTCCTGGGCAAAGATAGCAAACGAAAATGCATACCAAATGAAAAGACTAAGATAATCCAAACACATTACCATAACTGATTTTAAAGGAGAAATGTGGATTAAGAAGAGTAACCAAAAAGTAAATGTGACTAGAATATCAGCAGAACTTACACTGAATCTGTCCCACAAGTGGTCACCCCCAAAAGAAAAATCAACTGGGCACATTGATGAGGCACTTCTGGATCTGCCTGGAACCAGAGGCTGCAAATAATATTCTTGCTCTGGTTGCAAAGGATCTGAAGCCAAATTAAAAAGCCTAAAAAGTAGACAAATAAAAGGGTAACAACACAATATACCTATCAGTTAAAAAAAAAAATTGCACCTCACTCTTTACAACCAAGCAATAAAAGTAATAAATAAAACAAACAATTAACATAGGTAAGAATTGGAGGGCTTTAAATAACTTTTCGGGGTTAAGGCACAATTTATGAGTGCGGAAATTCACAGTTGAAAGATAAGAGAAGGGGAAAAAAATGGTTACAAACGGTTTTGACTGGTAGGTACAAAAATATTTAAAAGAAACCTTCCATAAATAAATGCAATTGTCATTACGGGGATATCTAAACAATAAAAAGTATAAACAATATTTTGTTAAGATGAGAGGATGAGAAGATTGTTGGTTGATACTTAAGGCTAGCAAACAATGGGTCATGTTGACGCCTGATTTAAATAGTACAGAATTACATTTCTAAAAGTTTGTTTGGACTTCAGATGGACTTTGTTCAACTCAGATCTTTCCCAATTAAATAAATTAATTGAATGGTAAGAGGCATGAGATTGTCAGAGCGCAGGCATGTTATTATATATTATTATAGATAAGATGTCAGTACTTCATGCTATATTGTAGGACAATTCATATCAATCATTCATAACATAACGTAATACATAACTAAACTTTAATTCAGAATAAAGTGTATCCTCAAGTTTTATGTTTCAGCTTATCATGAATCCCTTCATGCTTCTCATACTATGTCAATGCCTTCCTGTTCCAGCATAACCAGGATGAGCACCAAGTGAACAATCAAAATTTCAACCCGCAGTATTATAGTAAATAAAAGCATTTAACATTCTATAAAATATACATAGATCCAAACAAATTAAAACAATAAAAATGAGAAATTATACCGGAAAACTGAGTCAGAGGAAAGGATTCCCAAATGACTATCACTGTAAGGATGCCATAAAGCTTTTAGTACACGTATATCATTGCTACCCTTGGAATATGTTTGCAAACCTATAGTAATAGTCCTGTAATAAGATACCCCAAAAAGCAGGTAAAAAAAATAATAATGATGTAAGAATGTAAGATACATTTCTCTTAGATGGCAAGACAAAGCCTGAACTGAGTCCTACATCAATTAACTATGCCCAAGGTAAACATCTACTTGCTAGTTATTCAATATACCTTTAAATTCAAAACTAACATCAAAGATCAGGTAAAATATTTCAAAATATTTAATTTCTTTACAAAATGAAAAGTACTAAAGAAACACCAGAAAGTATGCAGATAATTGTAAGAGTGTTACAAACTATAAAGCACTATTCATAGCCTCATAGGAAGAGTCACACACAACAATATGAGACAAAGGTCTATAACAAGCAAAATTCTTTAAACATCCCTAGTGCTAGTAGTACATGGAACAAACAGAAAAACATATTGCCATTTCCATTGGTACCTGCAAATCAAATTTACATCCTTGTTAGATGTACGTCCATACAGATACATAACACATAGTCTTTCAGAACCAAAAAGGAGTAATGCTGATCCATTCCTGTTGATAGAGATTTTGTGGATAGCAAAGTTGAGCCCTACATCTGCTTGCAATACCTATCAAAATACTAGCATTCTCAATTAAGTGGTTCAAGCCAAATGATATAGAAAAACAAATGAGCCATTCTAGCATTTAAATTAAGCTGAAGTATTTAAATCAGAGTGAATAGTACAGCTCAGAATACAAGTTGCTTCAACCACTATCCCATAGCCTCCAAATAAAAAATGAGACAAAGTAAGAATAACAGAGGTCTATACAACTCTTCAGAACTGCATTATAACTTCCAGGCTATTTAGTGTACTGCTATATGAACTTTACATCATTATTCTGCCGTAATCCATCTTGCAATTTTACCAAATCAGTTACACTTTCTCTCTAGAGAGCAATCATAATTTTTCACTGAATGAAGAATAAGCCAATTACAATCCTACTTTCATCATGCTTCCTCATACAATCATCTACATGAGCCAATTGTAATACACGCACACACACTTTATTTTATGCCATCCTTTCTTTACTTGTTCTATCCTCTCCATATTGGTTCGTCATACATCACTTGCCCGACCTTCCACTACCAAGTGATGGGAACACCTAAACATAGTCAAACATTCTGCCTTGTCAAGAAACATCGATCACTGCAGAAGCATATAATTTTCTGTTATCTGTTTAACTCCAATTTTCAAATGCATTTCTATAGTTTTTTTTTTTTAATGTCAGAATGCATCATTAACATCCTTTTGAGCTTTCATCTCAAATCCCCCCATCCTGCTCAATCTTAAAATCCCATTTATTCTTAAACACTACAGCCACCACTCCCTCATACATACTCCTAGCTCGAACTCACTGGTTTACAGCGCACACACTTCCGCAAGCACCGAAAAGAAAAACAAAAACCTAAATGGGAATCGCAGGGAGAGTGAGGAAGGACCTTAGAAGGGGAAGCAGTGAGTACAGAAGTAGGATCAGGCTCGCCCAGGCGAAGAGACAGACGATGGAGGCAGTTGGCGGTGGTGTCCCAGAAGTAGAGGCGAGAGGCTCCATCCCATGCCACCAGGTTTCTGGAAACTGCAGAGCCGGAATCGCGGTCTAAGGAGGCATTGGTGGCGGCGAAGACTGGATGTTTCTGAAGTGGGACCCATTCGACTTCTTCTTTAGGCGTCGAAGAGCGCCTTTGCTCCGAGTTCGTCTCGTCCGTGTCAAATGAGAATCTCATCACTCTTCGCAACACACCGGCGAGTGCAACTGTGTCCTTCTTCGAGCCCAATTTGTGAGCCCTGCTGCTGCCTGCTCCTTTCTGTGTCTCCCAAAAGAGAAAACGTTCGTATGTTCGGGGATGCGACAAAGCGACGTCGTTTTCCTTTGCCTTTTTTAAAGAATGGATTCTTTTTTAAAAAATAATTACGTGAGCCTTTGGATTGGAGCCCACATGGGCCGAGGAGGAAGCCCATAGCATGTTCTGTTGGCTGGTTCCTGAACAAGGCCCTTAACATATATTTTTTAAAAAATAGATTATATAAAAATTAAAATTAGGTATAATTTTTATATATTTATTACCAACTTTTTCTATTAGAAACTAACACATTTATAATTTATAAAACTCATCTCTTTTATGATTATCTATTGAAAAAAAATTCAATATTTTATTTTAATTAAAAAACTAAATAACAACTCTATATAAATCTAATTCAAAAATGAAACCAAACATCAACTTGGTTAGTTTGTAAGTGGAATAATGAAAAACGGCTGGCTTGTAAAAAAAAACCTTTGTGAAATGTTTTGTATAAAATTTCAACATGTAAAAAATTAATTTTAAAAGCAATTAAAATATAATAATTAATTAAAAATATTTTTAAAAAATTAACCTAATTTAACCTAAAAACGCATGGCGAAATACTCGTAAGCATGATTGTCCACGCCAAATGGACTTAACTACTCGCTCATAATCCGAAAGATATCCACCCAAATCTCTTCCATTTCCTTTGTGGAAGTACAATATGCTCCTCATGGGTTACATACATGTGCTCTACTTATCTTTATATATATATATATATATATATATATATATATATATATATATTTATATATATGACAATTACAGTATCATATTATTTTTACACATTAAAAAAATTCTAATCCAAAAATTATGGCTTGAAACATGCTAGAAAGATTTTGAAAATTTTGAACAATTAAATGAAAAAATTAATTTGTCCGTGTAGTTTCATTTTGTCATAAACTTGATACTTTCAAGTTTGAACCATTCAATCCGTCAGAACATAAACACTGACAATTCGATATTCCACACTTTCAATAACTATTTTATATACACTGCCAATATGTACATAAAACATAAGAGGGGGAAAAAAAAATTAGATGTTACACTTGTATAAAGGGCCAATGGCCTAGCCCTTTAGTGTGTGTGTGTGTGTGTGTATATATATTTAAAGCACCAATCTGCAACTTTATGTATCATGGTGGCTGTAAACTAGTCTCTTTAACTATCTGTTTAGTGTAAGATTCTGTTCTTCAGTGTCAAGGAGTTACTGGCAATCCTTCGGATAAACCTGTGCCAACACAAAAAGGATTAGCAATTAGGCCTCAGCAGGTTCATAACAAAAAGCACATCAATAATTTTTTAAAATCGTAAATTACTTATTTAATCTTTAAAAAATACATTTTATCTTAATTTAAAAAACTAAAATTCTTATTTTCATTATCAAAAGAACGTTTTTCAAACTACATTAAGACAACTAAAAATAAAAATCAGCATGCTCAATAGGATTAAATTATTTTTAAAATATTTTTTTAAATAGTAAAATTGAGTATCTTAATTTTTCAAAAATTAAATTAAAATAAGATGTATTTTTGAGGAATCAAAACAATTTTTTGTTTTTCACTAAATAGGATATTTACCTGAGCATCCCTTGAAGCACTGGTGAATAAAATGTTATATCTGCATATGTTATATTTACTCCAATATTTAGTCTGTGCGTGAGTGGGTTCACTTGACTCTTTCTTCTTGAAGAATCTTTGGATACCTGGGATAACCATTCTTGCAAGCTGAAATCTGCACCCAAGTAAGTAGTTTAACCATCAATATTTTAAATAAATACAAGAAAAAGAATCAGATTATAAAATATGAAATAAATCAATTATAAAAAAAATACATAAATATATTTTTTGATTCCCTATTAATATTTTCTTATTGAAAACATCTCTATTTGAAGGATGGTAGAACATTAAATATAAATATCTCTATTAATGAAAATTTAAAATTTAATTCGTCATGTTATAAAAGATTAATTTTTTTATTAAAATTAAAAATTAATCTGATTTTTAATACATAAATACTTTAATATAAATTTTAAAATAAATTAATAATTTAATCTATAAAAAAATTACTATTCTTTAAATATATGTTATTGTGCAAAAGTTTGTGCCTTTTAAGAGAAACCCACCGTTAATTATTACTTGTGGGCGGGCTCCAAGTTGCAGGCTAAAGATTTTGGGTTTTAATATTAAAGTTAGTGAATATAGCAGCATATGGCATATGGTGAAATAGATTCTTATCTATTTTTATATTTTATATTATATAAGGTCGTCTCTGGCCATAAACTTAGGGCGGCTAGCATTTTTATGCAGATTCTCTGAACACAATCCTGAATGTGATTTTTTTTACATTCAAAATTTTAAATTACATGAATCAAATGGGAGAGAGACCAAGTTTTCAAATCTATCGTATTCAACATCAACTCACAAGTTATCAACTCGCAAGTTAAAAATCATGACAGAAGTTGCAGCAGGTTTTGACTATTTTAAAGACTAGATTTAATGATTAACGAAAATTTTATTTTCTTCTAATATAAACAACATACAAAATTTACTTTAATACATTTTTCGATCCTTAAATTACCAAAAAGTCCAACATCCTATTCCAATTTCCCACCAAGTCAATCTGGCCGCCTTGAGAAGTCAGCAAAATTATAAATATATAGGCATAGCATAGCTGATTATAATGGCCAATTTGAATTTGGCTATACTGGGTCCAAGCATTCAATAGGAAAAAGAAAATATTATTATTTGTATTTTAACAAATAAATATTTTTTATTTAAAATTTAAAATTAATCTAATTGCGTGATTTTTATTAAAAAATTAAATTACCTAAGATGAATTCCTCCGCAAGCAACATTGTCATCAGAATAATCATAAATTGAACGCCATTAATGCCACTAACGAAGTTTCCTTTGGATTGGGCCCCACTAGAATTCCCATTTCTTCCCACCATTTCCGGATTCCACGGGGAGAAAAAAAAAAACTAAACTAACAACTATTTCGAAATCTCATTGAAAGAACCTCCTACTTTCTAAAATTACACTATTTCCCAATCTTTCAATTTTCAGGGAGGTAATGGAGTAGAGGCACTTACAGCTTCGATGTCAATTTTGTAGACCAAAAGCTTTCGTCTTTCTCTGCAACTGGTTCGATAAGCCACGACGACATGGCCAATAGCCAAAGCACACGAACACACGAAGAGAGCAATTTCGAAGGCTCTGACATACCCTCCTCTGAACGAATCCGGGAGGCTGAAAACGTACACAGCTTTGAGCGACACAAAAATCAGAGACAAAACAGAGCACATGGTGGTGATCCCCAAATAGGGTCCCCTTGAAAGCCTTGGGCCATCACAGAAACTATAAACACCTGGAAAAGAGAGAAGCCATTATTAATCAATCAATCAATAAATAAACAGTGAAAAACAGAGTATGGATTAAAAGCAAGAAGGATTGAATTTTAGGGTATGAAAATAGAGTGACTCACAGAAGATGACGAGGGATCTGGTGATGGAGAGGAGGGGAATATCGATGAGGGAGTAACGGAAATCGTAGGTATGGAAGAGGGAAGAGAGGGATTTGAGGGAGAGAGAAGAAGGGGAAAGAGCAGAGAGAAGAGCAGAAGGAAGAAGAGCGTCGGCTAGAACGAGAAGAAGAGGAGCAGAGAAAAGGAGAAGCGAGATGAGCATGGTGATGAGGAAGAACAGAGTCTTGAAACCCCGTAATATCCGTTTAGATGTATCTTCCTTTGAAGAACCCATCTTCGATTGATTAATTGATGAAATCCTGTGTTATTGGGGTTAAGAAGAGGAAGAGGAAGAAGAAGAGTATGAGTATGGGATTGTGGTCGTTGACAAGGTAGAGTAGGGAAGGTTTAAGAAGACGAAGAAGGAGAGTGAGGAAGGTGCAGCGATTTTGACCGGACTTGTCTACTATGTCAGTGGTGACAAATACGTGGAACTTTACACGCGGGACCCTTAACGTCGTCGTACAGAGGCTATGGGTCTAGTTGTCTAGATGTTTGGGTGGGACCTGAAAGTTGGATCCTTCGTTCAAAAAATTACCTTTAAATGAAGAATCTCGTTCACGTAATACTAATTAGAAATATATGCCCCTTTTTTTAAAAAATTTTGATATATAATATAAAGTAATAATTATTAAATTTTAAAATAATAAATTAAATAATAAAAATTATTTGTTTTAATTTTTAATTTTTTATATTACATATTTTATTATTTATTTTACATTATATAATATAAATTTTTTTTAGATTAATGACAAGAAGATTATTATAATATAGATTATAAGATTTAAATTTTTAAGTGAGAAAAATATTGAAGTGAGAAAATATATATATTGGTGGATTATAATTCATATGGAGTGAATACTTAAATTTTTTTTTACTTTTTTTTATATTTATTACTTTATTATTTTTCTATTTTAGGGAATTCAAATTTAAAATTATTATAAGTGTATCATATTTTTATATTTTGTATTTTTTTTTTTGAACTGACATTATTATACGGATATTGATAAAATTTACTGTTAAATTTGAGTCACAATTCGAGTATTAAAGAAATTAATCTAAGAATAAAAATATATTTTAGGATTTTCACAGGTGTGGAGCAGAGTTTGAAGACGATGCTACCTAATTTAAATTTTTTATATAAATTATTTAAAATTATCTTTATACTATAAATATATATTAATTTTATTTTTTTAAAATAAAAAATAATATATATATTATATTGTTTGCTTTAATTTTTTAATAAAATAGTTTAGTTCTAAAATCAATATAGAAACTGTTATATTTAATAATTTTATAAATATAAATTTATTAAAGTTTTACATTGATTATTTTAAATTCTGATGACTTTAAATATGAAGACTATAATACATAGTTTGGGATCCAGACTTAATTAGATCAATAATTTAGTGACCTGACCATTATACGAGTACAAGTCACTTATTTAAATTATTTTATAATTAAATCAGTCATAATTTAAATTAATTTATTAAATTTTTAATTAACTCGATAATCTAATACTAACTCATACTAGGTTAACTCAGTTTACTTTTTTTAATAAAAAATGTATTAGTTTTGGTGAATTATAATGTTATTTTTATATAAAATTGAATTTATAACTTATTTTTAATATGTATTGAATAATCCTAAAATTAGTTCATTACTTTTAATATTTAATTTTTATTATTTTTTATGATTTTGTTATTATTTTTGCACATGAGAAATAGCTAAATATTATAATTTGTAATAATTTTAACACTTATTTATTACTTATTTATATATTCAATGTTTAATTTTAAATAATAAAAATAATAATAAATAAAATTAAGATTAATTTTAAATTTATTTTAAATTTTATAATTATAACTTAGAGTATAATAAATTTATAATTTAATATTTTTATTTAATGATTTATATAATTTTAAAATAATAATAAATAATTTTATTATTTATTTATTTATTAATTTTTTAATAATCAAATAGTTAAACTAGTGATTCAATAATTTAAACTCCTCAATAGATCAATAACATATTCAAGTCTAAAAATTATGTTATAATATCTTATTTAAATTTTAATCATTATTATTTTTATATTATCTATTAATTTTTCACGTAAAACTACAAAGATATCGTGGAACTCCCAATTTTAACGTCCAACGGAAATAACCGAATGCTTAGACGAAAATTAACTGTATTTGTTTTTGAGGTACTTTATTGGTAGAGGAAGATTCTCAGTGAAAATACTCAATATCACAATGTACACACAAGTCTAGATATTGCGAGTGTATATGACGCGTGTACAATGTGTTGATTGCAATTTGGCAATCGAGATGTTACCCCACTTGCCTTGTTTGTCCGCATTGTCAATCAAGATGTTACCCCACTAAGTTCCTTTCTACAAAGTTTTCATATCTTTTAGCCTACACTGTCTTGAGAAGATAAATAAAATAGATAATCCTATTATCTAAAGTTTAAAATTTTATTAAGAAATGTAATACTTGATCATATTTTAAATATATTTATTTTTAATAAAAATATTTATAAAAATGTAACAAAATAAAATAAAAATAAATAAGAGAGAATTGGAATTTCCGTTTAATTTTTTTCAAACTTAAAGTTAGTTTTTTATGATATATTTAGATTGTTTCTTCCCAAACAAATTATAAAATTCTTAAAAAAACTACATAATAAAATTAAAAAAATAACAATACAAATAAAAATAGAGAAATAAAAGTAAAAAAATCCTATTTTTTATAGACTACCATATGTACACTCAAAATTATTATTTATCACAATTATTTCTAACATATTCTACTTACCATCCTAAGTACATCTCCATTTTAATAACTAAAAATAAAAAATATTTATTTTTGAAAGTTTTTCTAAACAAAATAACATTGATAATAAAACTTATAAAACAAATTTACTAGACCTGGACTATTTATCTATATTACAATAATTTTAGAATATTCTGATTATTATTCTCACAATTTATATATTATATAATATAAAATATAAAATAAAATATGTTATGTGAATATGTGATAAAAGAAAATAAAGATACTATAAAATTACAATAAACAAATTAGATAACTTCTTTTTTTTTAATTTTAAAATATAATAATTATTTTTATATTATATTTTAAAAATTCAATAAAAAATTAATATGTAATTTTGTGCATGGGAATCTCTAGTTCCTTATTATGCTTTTATACTTATTATAAAACTTCATTAAAAAAAATGTCTCAAATTAGTAGAAATTGATAACAATATCCCAAAACGGACCATAGTTATGGTTTTGGTAGATATGCTCATTTTAAAATTTAATCTCAATATCTTGACTGCCATGGTCTATTCAACATTCAATGGTGTAGTAGATTTTGTTAATATCATATGAAATTTGGTTAAATTGCACTTGTTATGTTTTTTAATTTCTTATCTAAAATAATTTATTTAGTTCCCTTGACATTATATATATGATGTTGTAAAAATACATGCATTATTTTAATTTATTTTTTATCAATTAATTTCATATTTCACACAATATATATTCTTTCTAAAATAATAAAATATTACTTATCTATATTTAGGGACTTATTAAAATTTTTATGTTTTGAAGTTTAAAATTTATCTAATTGCTTACTGTTATATATATAAAAAATTATTCTTATATCATGTAAATATTTATTTTTACTGATAAAAATAAATTAAAGGAAAGTTAAGTATATGTCATTTTTAAACAGAAAAATATCTAGTATTTAATTTAACTAAATCTAAAAAATTAATGTAATTTATTTAAAAAATGTAAAAATCTCACATGATATTTTTTATTTCTCACAAATATTCTTTATAACAAGTAATTTTATTTAAAATACAGCCAAACACTAAATGTAAATATTTATTTAATAAAAAATTTAAATATTAATAAATCACATTATAAGATATTAATTCCTTCTCTTAGACCTAACTCTCTAATTAGTTATTTTTAATCTTGTATGCTCTTTGAAATACAAATTTTTATTCAAAATGTACAAATCAAATATAAAAATTAAACACCATACAACTAATATAAAACGTTTCTCTTTAAAATAAATGGAAAATGCGGTTCCAAAAATACATAAATTATTAGTCCATCACAAAACACATTTTAACCATGTTGTAATTTAATAAAAGTATCATTAATTAATAGATTGACAAGTTCCATTCTGCGTATCAATAAATTAATATTCTTTTATGACACATATACGAAAGATTTTGGCCTATATTTAATGTCTTTATAAGTGCACATGGATTCTCTTATTTAATTGGTTTGAAAATTATGATTTTCAATAATAAAAAATGGATGAATAATCTAGAATGACATCTAAAATAATATTCAATTATAAAAATGTAGCTAAAATACGAATAATTAATTTAACCCTTCATATTTGAAATCTTAAACTATTTTGTGTACTTTATTTAAATTTTTAATCCAAAATCTCGATTAGACCAATAATTCAAATTACATCCAACATCGTATATGTAAGGTGACATCGAAGGCAATTTTATAACTGCAAACTCATTAGTGCATCACATTTTCAAAGAGGAAAAACACAAGAAAAAAATTTTCTTCTAGTTACATTTTAATATTATGAAAAAGGAATTAATATAAATTTAAACAATGAAAGAATAAAATAAGTAATTTTTATCAAAATTTTCATGTAATTTATATTATTAATAATTATAACAATTATGAAAAACATGAGTTAAATACTTCTCAAAAATACGAATAACTCAAGCTTCTGGGAATATATTTGTGAACGAATACATATAATATAATCTCAATACTTTTGAGCAAGATTAATTCCTCACTCAAAAGACACGAGAATACTGAATAGAAAACAAACAAACAAATATATATTTATATTATAATAGTTATGAGTTTTTTGATAAGTGGTCTCTAAAATATTTATTATATAATATATAAAATATAAAATAAAATATGTAATGTAAAAATATACGAAAAAAAAAAAGTAAAAATAATGAGAAGTTACAATTGAAGATAAAACATTAAATTATTATTTATTATTTTTTAAAAATTTACATATACTTCTATATATGTGAAATCTCTAGTATAAAATAATAAATTAAATATTAGGTAGTTAATTAATCTCACATATTATCAAAATTTTCATATTTTATGAATACCCATAAAATTTACCTTGTCAAATCTGGAACAAAATTCGAGTATTAAAAGAATGGGCTTGGGTCCAATGAAAGTGGTATCATACCCAGACTCAAATTCGCTCTATATAAAATATTTTAATATTATTTCATATTATAAATATATATTTAATTTATGTTATTGAATAATATATATATATTATGTTATTTGCTTCAATTTTATCAATAAGATAATTTAAATTTAATATAAATATATAAATTATTATATTTAATAGTTTTGTAAGGATAAATATGTTAAAATTTTATATTTATTACACATTTAAAATTTATATAATATAATTGATGTAACATGTTTATATGTTTTTTTATAAATTTATATATAGAAAAGTCATAATTTTTTTTAAAAATAATTTTAAATTATTTTTCGAGTAAACAAGTTCGAGTTTAAATATTCAAAAATTTTACAAATCTAGTAATAGAGACACCTGCTCAAATTTGAATTTGAATACAGGTACTATAATACTTTACTCATATATTAATGATCATCTTTATTTTTCTGTTGTAACTTTTCATTATATCTTTTATGTCTTTACATCACATCTTTTATTTTATATTTTATACATTTTATAATATATAATTTTAAATACCATTTATGAGAAGATTCTATAATTATTATTATAATATAAATATATATATATTCAACATAAATTTATAATTTGTTATAAAAGAACACCATACATAAAATTTACAATAATTTCAAAAACAGTTATCTGATTTCTATGATGTATGCATGTAAAATGGTTATACATAACTTACAAGTTATAATGAACCCCTTTTCTATATAATTAAATATTAATATTTTGGTTAACTAAGTTCAATTTATGAACATTATACAGATGAAATTTATCATAAGTAAATATCTACATATATATTTATTTACAATTAATTTTAGATCCATTTATTATTTTTGATCTATTAATTAGTTAAAAAATCAATGCTTTTTTTTTTTTTCTTGTGGAATAGTCAAGCAGCCATATGAGTCAAAGCATATTTAAAAAATAAAAAAGGCGCCTCATGTTTTTCAATTAATTCCGCTAAGACATTTAAGCAGCCGTGTATGAATTATTAAATCAAGTATTCAATTATTGACATTTGAATTGAATGATTAATAAACTTGTTAATAGCTTTTTCCTCCTCAAAGTTTGTGTTGGAATTTAATTTTATCCTACATTTTTTGTTTAATTATTTTATCATAAATTTCATCCTAATGTTTCGCACTATATCAGTTTTTTATAAAATATTTTAATCTGTTCATCTTAACAAGTTTTTAATATCAAGATTTTAAATAAACAAATAATATAATTCACTTAAATATTAGTAATTAATAAAAGCTTATCAATATATACAAATAGGTTAGATTTTTTGTTGCAGATTTAGACAATGTGAAACATTCAAACAACATTGAGACATTTTTAAAACATGGAAAATAAAACTGAGCAAAAATATATATAGAATAAAATTAAATCTTAAAATAATAATTTTACCAGAGATATATTTGAACGATGCAGACACATTAAATTAAAAAAAAAAAAAGAAAAAGGATTCATTCACCAGCTAATTCGGCTGGACTCGTGTGGCGGCCAGGATAATTAATGGTTTTAAATTTTTAATCACAAAATAATGTCACGGACACTGAAGGTGGCTGCTTCTAGAACAGTTTCTCCCTTCTTTCTTTAATTAGACGAATTTGGATTATTGGTAGAATTGCACGTAATCCAGTACAATAACAATTAATAAAAAATTTTCTTATCAACTAAGGTTAATTATATAGGTGAAATAATATTAACGTATTTTATTTTTATTTATTTTTATAATTAAATTATTAATAATTTTTTTATTATAATAATTTTTTTATTTTTAATAATTAAATTATTGTTTATTTAATTAATTTTTCCTACAAACATTTTTAATAATTTTTTTCATATATTACCAAACTATATAAACTTCTGATTGCACATGATGCGGTAAATGAAAGAAAAAATAAATTAAAAATTAACCATCTTTTTTTAATATTTCGTACTCATAAATTAATTGTGAAATTGAGAGAATTTAAACTCCACGCTGATACGTATGCAGTGTCTTCATCAAACATCAACGTCAAATATAAGCATATTAAACATTCTTTATCAATACAAACAAAAAAATCCCCCAGATTCAGAAGTTACGTAGCTATGTGTGTGGTTAACAAATCTTCCATATCCCGATGTTTTATTTCGGCCCTTCACTATTTTCTGGAGTACAGTTTTAATTCATGAGCATTACAGTATATATACATAGATATTTTTGTTTTAAAATCAACGGTGATGCTATATTTTTAAACGTAACCATGGAGGCATAACTGAAGTTCATGTGAGTATGCAAAACCCCCCCTTACACTACATGCTTCCACTTTGTTATCTTCATTCCCAACATATTTTCTACTTTAAGAATAGCATTGCAACACCTGAAGCTAAGCTAGCTTTGTCAATTTTGAAAGACATGTAGTGAAAATCAAATTTCAAATTTCAGAGTTTGTTGTCTAGCTTTAGAGAAATAGAATCGAAGTTGTAGTGCCCAATTTTGTTATCAGGTCAGAACTTATAACATATAGAATTTAATTATTAGGTATGTCTCTTCAATTTTTCAATTTGGCTTTGTGAGATAATTAAATTGGTTAAGTAATAATGTTATATGTGTTGAAACATATTTTAAATTATTTATTTTTTATTAATGAAAAATTGTTTTATAAATAGGATTATTATTTTCAATATATCAATTTTTAGAAATGCAAAAGGCCTAGTATTTTTTTGGATAATAAATTAACAAAAAGCTCAATATTTTTTTAGTCAATAATTTATCAAAGAGTCTAATATTTTTTTGATCAATCTTCATAAGTTCAATCTTTCCAAAATATTACAAGAGATATCTTTTAGATAAAAGAAAGCCTTAATCAAATTTTTAAAATAGTTGGGTGGCAAAATGAAAACCTACTGCAACAAGTTTTCTTAAGTCTGAAAATGTTTGGTAGCTGCTACTCTATACTAGGCAAGTGGCAGATCGCATTAGGTTGAAATAATGTATAGAAGTACAGCAAAATAGAAAGTAAGACAGTAAGTTAATGTCAGAAGATGCAACAATACAGTAGAGTAAAAAATTAAAAAGGATGGTGTTCTCTATAAAGGCAGCGCACTTTCAAAAACAAATAGAGAAAGAAACACAACTAAATACCAAAGGCAGGAGTGCTCAGCATTCCCTTTACAGAAAACCATAAGGTTAATGGTCACAAATGATAGGCTAACTTTTGGACTACTTGCATCAACTACGAATGTTTTAAAGAACTAAGCATAGTAAAATATGAACTAAAGAGGCTCTATGGCTAGCACATTTTATGACATTTATTAATATATTTAATGAAGTCTTCAACAATTGGTTTTGAAAAGATTTTAAATAGAGTTAGAAGCGAAGAATTAAAGAAGGGTCGTGACATTAGGCTGAGCATTTAACATTATACTTTGAAATTCTCTTCTTTTTCATTTTGTGCTAAAAAGTCTTAATTACTCTGAGTGAGTTAGTGAATATTTATTTTTGATTGTATTTTGAGTAAAAATCCTCAAACATTCATTCTATTTGAGAATTTAGTTAAGAATCTAGAAAAAAGAATTAGTGGGGTGGATATTAGCTTAAATCAGTAGATTACTGATTAAACTGATTAAGGGTAAGTGTGAGTTAAAAAAATACTGAGTAGAGTAAAAGTAAGTGTGTTGAGCCTTCTTTAAATTGTCTTATGGTATAAAAATTAGTGTATACTGAGCTCAAGTGTACAGAGGTTTTTTAAGTGTAATTTTTATAATTATCTTGTTAGTGAAACACTCTTATTATATACTTGGGGAGAATATGTAAAATCAAAATTATTCTTAAATTTGAACCTCTATAAATTATAGGTGTGATTTCTTTCTTCCTTATTCTCATTGTGATTAACCTTAGTTTATCTTTCAAACTTTTAATTTAAAAAGATGTTAACTTTGTTCATTTCAAAAGATTTTAAAACAATAACATACTCCTAGAGAATTAAAAAAAAAAATTATAATAGAAGGAATTAATTTAACCCCGTTTGGTTCATTATTTAACTAACAATATATTTGTAAAATCAATAAATTAATATGAATTGTTGCCTATATATTAGTTTGGGTAAAATGCAAGTAATGTAATATGTGTTTTTCGCTGATGATTGTCGTTGCTGTTCCAAGTCGTTGGTGATGAAAAGTGATGAAATGGTGAAGTGTAGTTTTTTTTTATTTTTCTTTTCTCTATCGTTCCAAGTCTTCCTTGATTTGCACTGACAAGAAAAAAAGTAGAAGGCATTAAATGAGAGAGTATTTTGGTAATTAAAGTGTTTAAAATTCAAACAAATCATAGTTTACCATGTTATTGAAAATTTTCAAAGAATACTAAGGTAATTCAATAAAAATTGTAATCTAAATTTCAAAAAATTTCAGCTTCAATTTCAAGTGAAATACCTTGGAAACTAACAAAATTCAAGTTCATGCCCAAGTTCAATGAGGGTGATGATATTGGTCTTTCCAGAGAAGATATCTGTCACTAATACAAAAAGTTATTTTCGTTATCTCTTTTCATATATCCTTTTTCAAAGCCATAAATTTTGAAATTTGCTGGTAGGCGTAATAGATTCAATTACGGGATACTTTAACATTGAATACATTGACATTCTTCCTTAAGGGAGAAAATTAAAAAGTCAATATTTTCACATTTATAAAACTCATTTCAAATATAGACATTTCTAGAATGAGTTTTGCACCCAGTTTAGTATTTCGGAGTTGAAAACAACAACCCAATGGCAATTTCACCACTATTTTTAAACCAAACGGAAGCCTTAATTTCAATTTTTCTCATCTATCATAATGAACGGTATGTTGTTTAACCCCAAAATTATACTTTTCTACATCAATATTTTCGGATAATTAGTCTAAAACTAATTTTTTGTCAATTAATTTTGTATTAAGCTTTAATTTTATCCCTCATATTTATTTAGTTTTAATTTTATCTTTTATTTTTATTAATTAATGCAATTTCTTCCTCTCTTTAGCTGCAATAATTTATATGTGAAGTTAAAATAAAATTGTTCTAATCAAAACATAATTAAAATTTATATGAGACCAAAATATTTTTAAAAAATTTTATTTAAATGTTCAAAAATTAAAAATTAAGAATTTTAAACAAAATTAAAATTATATAAAAACTAGATTAATAATTATTTTAATCTTATATGAACTTTTTAATTAGTTCAACTATACTTTGTCAAAAATAATTCCATATGAGTTTTATATATAAAATATATATAAAAGACATTTGGTTCGAAATATAAATTGTATTGATTAATACAAATAAAATATAAAATTAATATATATATAAGGTATAAATTTGAAATAAATAAACGACAGAGTAAAAAAAGGCCACAATTTTTGTTGCATAATATTGAAAAGGATCGAACTTTTTCGTCAAAATCCATTGAACAAAGGAACTGCTTTTTAATAAACTTTCTAAAAATTACGTGTCATAGATGTGGTGTGAAGACAAGAAAAACAAAAAGATTATCAAACCGAAATCTCTTTTCTATCCATAAAATCCAAAAGCATGATGCACACTCACATGCTTGAGCAATAAAAGCTCTTTCAATGAAAAATTAAATAAAAAAAATCCAACAGGAGTAATTAATGGTTAGCTAGCCACGTAATCTGATATCAAATATTATGAAAAGATAAACAAATTGAAAGCATACCAAGAAGACAAAGCATGATTTTGCATCCTGAAAAGGAGAAAATTTTAAGTGAAATTGTAAACTTTACATTTTCGTTATTAAATTTTTAATTATAAATTAATAAATAAGTTTTTTTTTTATTTTGATTTTTGGTAAGTGTGGCCCCTTTTCTTGTTGGGCAAGGGATATGATTGCACGGAGTACTTAATGCACACGGAGGCTACGCGGAGAAGTTTGGACGTCAGAATAATTATAGAATGGATATAAAATGTTAGATATTAATTAAATAAATAAATATGTATAGAAACCACTTTCTAGAAAAGGAAGAAGGTGTAAGTGTGACATATGGCTAGATCATTATCTTTTGGATTTAAATGTATGCTTTTGTAAAGATTTTGGTGATAAAAAAGATTGGATAACATCAAAGGATTTAATTTGGACATTATGGGGATGATTATGAAACATAATGGCCCACTCATGGTGTCATTCGCAAATAAAGTTATATATATGAATCTAGCAAAATATAAGATGCCTTTCACATCTTTGTTGTGGCACTTCCATTACATTATTAAAGGTATACACAGGCTGAAATTATCTCTTGTTTCGTGGCAATTCTATGAAGTATTTTCATTTTTATCTAGGAGTGAGGGTCATTGATTAATGTATTTAATTATGGAGTAGGTTTTCAACTTTTTTTCTCATTCAATTTTAAATAATTTAGATTATTTTAGTCAAAATTATCAATATTTAAAAATTTATTAAACTTTAATTAGTTTAATTTAAATTAATTGAGGTATTATAAAAAAAATAATATTCTCTTAGTAACAATTTTTTTTATATATATACATAAGATACAAACTCAAAATTTTACTTAAAAAGAATGGAGATAGTTTAAATTGATTTGAAGAAACCTAATAACTTCTACTCATTATTATGTATTTTTTATAAGTATAACAATTTTTTTAAAGGTATTTTTACAGATAATATTTTTTAAACTATTGTCAAGCATTAGATGTGTTTGCTCTCCTTGGTTAAAGAGTTTAATGAGAGAAAAGCCGCAGGACTTCAACCAACTTTCTAATACTATTCTTTCTCTTCTTGACTAAGGGCCTATTTGGCCAAATCTTTTTGAAAAGAGTTGTTTATTTTTGTATTTTTTTAAGATATTTAACTATTTGGCCAAAAAAATTAAATAAATATTTTTAAGTAGTAGAAAAAGTAATTTTTTAAATTGTAGAGCTGAAGTTAAAAATTGTAGTTTCTTTAGACAAAAGCAAAAGCTAAATTTTAAATATTTATGACAAAATTATTTGTATAGGACTTTTTTATTTACCAAAATACCATTAACTTCTTTTTTCTAAAACCCTTCACAAATATAAACTCCATGTACGTATGAATTATGCTTCTTCTTTTTGTGAGTAATTATATATATTATTTTGAGACATATAATTTAAAGTATAAAGTATTTATATATAAATTTTTGTTATTTTATAACATTAAGAGGACTTTTGGTACACACATAGATTTTTTATTTTCAATAATTACATTTTTGAGAATGTGATTATCAGAAATATGATTTTTAGGAATTTTAAAAAATTTATTTGATTTACTTAAAATATTTATGAGAATATTTTATAATATTTGTAAGAATATTAAATTCTTAAACTTGGTTTAACTTTAATATTTTTGAAAATATTTAATAATTTTTTAAATATTTCATTGACAATTTTTTAAATATTATATATATTTTAAATTATAACCAACTATTTAAAACTACTTATATTATATTAAAAACAAAAATCATAACAACTTATTAATTGAATAATATACATATATATGCTACTAATTAATAAGACTTGAATAATATATATAAATAATTATACATACATATATTTTTATAAAAACCAAAATTTGTACTTTATTTTTGCATATGATAAAAAAATTATTAAATTTATCAAAATTATAATTTAAAAATAAAATTAATAATATTATTATCTACGTGAAGTAATGTTAAGTTTATATATCATAAAAATAACAACATAATAGTTTCTTATTTGGATAGTAGAAATTATATAATTAATTTTAAAAAATAAAAATAAAAATAATAATGTGTGGTACTTTGTAATATTTTACAGTTTAAAAAAATAATTTTTTTAATACAAATGTGCATTTATATATATTTGTACATAAATAATTTTAAAAAATAGAAATTAAAATAAAATGTCATAAAAATTTATTATTAAATATGTTTGGTGTACAAATGTAACACAAACATTTATTATAAAGTTTATTATTATTAAAATTAAATATATTTATTATTAATTTTATATTATCATTAAGTTGATTATCCACATATACATTTATTATAAAATTTATATTATATTATAAAAATACTTGTTCAAAATTTACAAAGTTAATTTAGTAATTTTATTATTCTAAAAATATTTTCATGCTATGAGAGTATAAGATTCCTACTTCTTTAGATAAGAGTGAAAATCTATAAAAGTATAAAAATATTTTATTCCTAAAATTTTTTTTTAATCTTTACACTGTTAATATTTTTTTCAATTCTTATATCAAATATATAAATATTACATTTCAAACATCTTATTATTAAGAATAAAGAAGAATTATGTAATTGGAAACATCTACGTGTCTAATCAACGTTGATGAACCTTTCCTCTGAAATCGTTCCCAGCCCAAATGATCCAAACAAAAATATAAAGGAAAAGAATATGGGCCAGAAAGTGTGGACCCAGCCCAGCCCAAATTTAGACGGTTCTAGTTAGTTGACCGGTGAACAACTGTGACCCAAAAAATAGGAAAAGAAAAAGATTCTGGAACCCAAGGAATCGTCTTACAGCAATTCAACGGTCACGTTTAAACGCTTTGTTTTTGTGGCTTTCGCCTCGTTGTGCTCGCACTGCGTCGAGGCTGAGAGTTGCGACTAGTTTCTAGAGGATGGCCCCACTATCTTTATGGCGCGCTGGGGCGAAGCTTGCTCTGGTCGCCTCCACCCTCGGCGGTGGTGCCGCTGCGGCCACCATAGCCACCTCCGATGACCCTGAAACTGCCCTCAAGCTTTGCACCACCGTCCCCCATCGCCTCATGCGGGACGCCGTCACTGCTGCCAACATTGCTTTCGGTACTCTAGATCTCACCCAACCTCTTTAATTGGAGACGTTTTCGTTGCCGTGTTAGCTTAGTTTGTGGAATTTAATTTTCTATTTAGTTGCTTGTGATCGCTTCCGTTGAGTTCTATTAATCAGGCAAAATCTCAAGTTATTAGTAGATTTTGGTATAAATGAAGCGTGGCTTAAGCTGCTTTTCTCCTTGTATTTCATTAGATTATGAATATTCTCTGTGGGGACTGCCGGAAGGAAGTAACGAGCGTTCAATAGTCAAGCATGAAGTTCACCTCCGCTCTGCGCGTAAACTTCAAGAACTTTGTTTTAAGAACGGAGGAATTTATATAAAGCTTGGCCAACATATTGGGCAGTTGGTATGTTGATTTTCTCTCCAAATATTCCTGAAGAGAAGAGATAAATAGTAAAATAGTTTTATCAATGACCGTTTTCAATCTTATGCACACAAAGCAAGTCTTATTTATTAATTTATTTTTTGACACTTGTCAGGAATACTTAGTTCCTCAAGAATATGTTCAGACTATGAGGGAGTCTATGTTGAATAAATGTCCAGTTTCTTCATATGACCAAGTATGTGAAGTCTTTAAGAAAGAGCTTGGAGAGACACCTGATAAAGTATGTATAATTTGTTTAATTTCCTCTTGACAAATGCTTCGTTTTGACTAGAAGGATTTGGCATTCCTAAAGTATTTCTAATGTTTATATATTTATCATTCGTTATGATTTATTTCTGTGGTGGTGGCTGAATTAAACCTTCTAATGTGCAGATATTTTCCGAATTTGAACCAATTCCAATAGCGAGTGCTTCCCTTGCACAAGTTCATGTAGCTCGCACACATAATGGCCAAAAAGTTGCTGTGAAGGTTTAAAATTGATGTTATTGACTATTAATAAATTTATTTCATGTGAATTAAGCATTAGTGATTCTTATGAAATTTTCTTGTACACGTCCTTGTAATTTGTCAATATCCAGGTTCAACATACTCACATGACTGATACTGCGGCTGCAGATCATGCCACTGTGGAATTGATTGTGAACACACTGCATAGGATTTTCCCCAATTTTGATTATAGGTACTATTGTAATGCTTTTGACTGAGAAATTTAGCCATTTAGGTGGGCACAATGCTAATCATAACTGATGGATGTACATGTAAGTTATTAAAGGAACTTAATGGTGTTAGTTGTCTGCATAGCAATCAGTCGGACTTGTCTGTCTCTTGTTTCCCAATGTTGCCTTGTATGGATTGTGAAGTCCTTTTTACTTCTACATGCAGGTGGTTGGTTGATGAGATACGGGAAAGTTTACCCAAGGCAAGTTGCTAACTTCAAAATAAATGTATAGACCTATAAATATTTCTATGCATGCACACATGCACATTTGATGACTGTTGCATAATGTTGATGGAGTCCTGCATCAGTGAGTCACAACTCACAAGTAATACATGTGGTACTTAAAGAGACTCATAAATCATATGTGTGCGTATACACTTATAATTTACATTATCTATCCTTGAAATGTCAGATGTGCCAATGCTTGCTAGGGTAGAGAGGTGATGAGTGGGAGAAAAATGAAAGTGTGGGAAAGTGAGATTGGACCTTGGCTTAGAAGAAATGCTTGTTTTCTGCCTCTTTTCATTCATTCATTCATTCTTTTTTTTTTTTAAATTTCAAATTGTTTAACAAGACAAAGACATACTTTTCTCACTTCAGGTGCTTCTTTTTTCCTTGAAATTTAAAATTGCTGTGTCCTAACTGTGTCCCAAGTGTCCTCCCTGTGTCAGCGTGTGTTGGAGCAGAAAAAAAAAAATATTTTTATTCTGACACGTATGGATGTGTGTAAGACACGTGTTGTCACGGTGTCGTGGTAGTGGCAGTGTTTGTGTCTGACATGCCGATACATCAACACACCAACAAAATAGTGTGTCCGTGCTCTCTAGAGTGAGAGGTAAAAGGAGGAAATAATTGCCTTTAGATCATAAATCAATAGTCATGCTAAATGCAAAATCCATTAATAAGAATTTTGAGAAAGACATGTATTAAATATTTATGATGATGATGATGATGCAAGATAAACACAGAAGAGTAAAGAGAAAGAGAGGATTTGGGGAGAGAAAAAAAAAAAAAAGAAAGGTGGGGGTGTGAAGAACAATACTCTAATAATTTTTTGTTTAGTGTGGTAATGTTTAAGAGTTAGATAGCTTGTTCTAACTCTGAGGAAGTGTACACTACGTAAATGCAAAACATTAATAATAATATTAATTGTATTCAACAATATTCAAATTTTCGTAATCAAAGTACAAAGCAACCATTACATAGACAGAACCAACTTGATAATTATTTTCTTAAACTATGATAAACTCAAGTAGTCCTAATTTATGAAAACCACATTAACATCCCTAATCGTAATCGTAAACTTATTATCCATATTTTAAATTCCTAATTTACAGTGAAATATCCATGCCAAAATTATCCATAATACTTGTATCATTCTCCATGGTCGTATCTCATTCCTCACTATATAATGGATTGATGAAGTCATGAAACTGGTATGAAGTTTTTTTTTTTTGTTTGAACAAAAGGTGAGGGGAGCCTTGAGCACTTTTTATATTTGCTTATATGACCATTCTATAAATGAATAATTTTATTTTTTTTCTTTTTGGTTAGAGGGAAATATTCTGATTTCTTTAGTAAACAATTTAGACAGGCATGTTAGAACATAATGGAAACAAGGTAATCTGTGGATAATGAAAGAATTGATTAGGCAATGAATTAATGGCTTCATTGAAATCTAAGGGTTTGATTGGGAAGATGATTTGATAGTAGTGTGGAGTAGATTAGAATGGTTGGAGCATGTTAACCATTGACTTGATGCTTAAAAATCTGATTGGGTGTTGTGGGTTAGGATGGTTTGAAAGACATCAAAAACCATCCAACTCCCAAATTGGAGGGTTTGGAATGGTTTGAAATTTCTATAATCTACCATTTGCTTTATAAACCATCTTAGCTAATTTTTTTAGAAGGGTTAATATTATAAAGATAAAATTGAAATTTTCACCGTTTTAACCCATCCCACCCAATTAATGACATTCTAACATTCAATCAGTGGGGCATGGGATACAATCATTTTTATTTTTAAACTTCCAATCCATATAGTGGATTATCTCACCCATTTCACACCACTCCACTCGATGCCGCTCTCTTCAAAACTCTCAATCAAGTCCTAAGTTTGAAATCGCAGGCTGAGAAAAATGTACCCATTATGCTTGCTCTCTTTTTTGCTTGGTATATGTATGTTGGTATTTCATGTAATCCCAATGCATTTGGATCCCTTTTCTTCTCTTTCTCTTGGTTAATCTTTTTGCCAGTTGATTTCTGAGTGGTCTTCTTGACATTCTGGCTTCTAGGAATTGGATTTCTTGATTGAGGCAAAGAATAGTGAGAAGTGTGTGGAAAACTTTCGGAAGTTTTCTCCTCGTATTGCAAATTATATATATGCACCAAAAGTGTATTGGAATTTGAGTACCTCAAAGTTGCTAACAATGGAATTCATGGATGGTGCACAAATAAATGATGTGAAGGCCATTAAGAGACTTGGCATCCATCCACATGAAGTTTCAACATTGGTAAGTTCTTGTTTGTGGGCTTCATTATAGATCTTTGAGCTATATGTTTCAAGAACAAGGGTATTTGGATCTTCTAAAGTCCAGAATGAATTATATTGTCCATGATGAGTCCTACATCCCTATTGTTGACAATGCTCAGGTTTTCTAGTATACCTTATTGATTTTGTGCTATGACATCTTTGATTGCATATATTATGGGTGTATAAGAATGGTTTTCACCAATTTGATGATCACATGCCACATGTGATTAGTAAATTATATACTTGTTGTTTACCAAAATAACTTAGTAAAATGTTACAATTATCTTTTCAGGTCAGTCAAACTTTTGCTGAAATGATGTTCAAGCATGGGTTTGTGCATTGTGATCCTCATGCTGCTAACTTATTGGTTCGCCCTCTGCCTTCTGGCAGAAGGAACATTCTGTGTAAGGATTTGTCTCTTTGTCAAACTGGAATTCTTTCTATGACTTTATAGTTGCAAGATTTGGGATCTAAATGTACTTCAAACATCTCCCATGGGCTACTGGAAAACTTTATACTTTTTAATAGTTGACTCTGGACCAACAAGGAAATAATGAATTTGAGATTGTGCTAGTGTGTGGCTGATATTTGGGTTGTATCATAACTTTTTTGTAATGGCCTCATTTTTTCAGTCAACTTGCTGTTAAATTATGAAAATTTCTGTGGAAATACCATATATATTAAATTATTTTGGCAAATTATTATAGTTCCTTCAGTTTTCTTATTTGTGTATATATTTCAATTCTCAGATCAACTGGAGTTCACAATTCAAAACTCAAGAAGGCAACCTAGTTTAATTATTCTGATTGACAGTCATTTTGTTGCTAATTGTGGGATTTTGTCTATAACAACCATTCTTGTTGGATGACTTTTATCTTTGTTTATTTATTTTGGCATTTGTTCATCTGATGACATTATGTACACAGGAGACCATTAGAGGTTCCTGTACGAAGAGTTAAACAAATGGAAGATAGTTTAATAACTAGAGGTAGGAGGAGACCATAGAAAACAATACAAGAAATTATGAAGATGGATTTAATTATAAATAACCTAATAATAGAAATGAGCCAAAATAGAACACGTTGGCATCGCTTGATTTATATAGCCAACCCTACTTGTAGGAAAAGACTTTGTTTGTTGTTGTTGTTCATCTCATACAAACTTCTGTACTGGGTAATGGGAGACCTGAAGTGTAGAATATAAGCTAAGAAAGCACCATTTTGATCTAGATATTCACTTTTTTAAGAAAAAGCATTTGGTTTGGACTTTTTGTTCCTTGAAAAATATTGAGTTGCTTTTTAGCACCCAACAGAATGGATTCCAGTATATTAGTTCCCCTAAGATATGCATCACCTTACTCCTAACTGATTGGACATTGATTGCAAATCCTCGGACCTGCTGGATGTATACTTTTCAGGACAAGAAATTAAGCACCTAATCTAAATGCTAGTCCATCAACAGTTTAAATCCAGTGTTCTAGAAATACGGAATGGACACCTGAGGAATTGGTAGAAATGATATTTACTAAACTGCGTTTATACTGGTACTCGCAGAAGAAATGTGAAATATAAATGAATCCAGTTATGCACTGCAATTCTTGTAGTTGAATGCTATCTCCTTGCTGCCTCTCTAAGATTATGGTTGAAAGTTTAGATGTGTGTGTTCATGTGTGATATTGCTTGGTGGATAATGCTTTCTTTCCTTATCAATAGGCAAGAGAAAACCACAGTTGGTTCTTTTAGACCATGGACTCTATAAAGAGCTTGACTTCCATACAAGAACTAATTATGCTGCTCTATGGAAGGTACATAATTGTTTTTCATACTTGCTCTGATTTATCTTATTTGAGATAGTTAATTGCGTCTTCCTTCATCCTCTCTTTGGTACAGGCATTGATATTTGCTGATGCTAATGCAATAAAGAAGTATAGTACAAAATTGGGTGCTGGAGAGGATTTATATGCACTATTTGCAGGAATTTTAACGATGAGACCATGGGATAGAATTGTTGATCAATCTGTGGATCATCTAGTTATACAGGGAAGTGATAGTGAGCGATCAGAATTACAGGTGAGATGTGGTTACCCACTGCGTGCTTTACAAGATAAATACAGAAAAGTACAAGTCTATAATCCTCCTAGATTAGATTTTTATTGCTTGAAATCCATTTCTCTATTTTTGTTCATGCTGGGTTTTCTTACTAAAAAAAAGGACTCGATTCTCAATTGTTCTCTTGCATATCCTTTGCCCTGCAACTGAAACCTTTTTTGGGAATTGCTCAGTTATAATAAAGTTTTGTGGTTCATAGTTTAGTGAAGTTTTAATCATTAGGCTTAAGTTGTCATGCACGGTTAAGTTTCCTTTTTTTTTTTTTTCTGATATTATTATTTATTAGTATTGGAAAACAAACGGCCCTGAATGTGTGGCCTAGAAGACTAGAAGAAAAGAAAGTATTGAAATGACTGTACTAATTTATTTTTCAGATGTATGCTTCTCAATATTTCCCTCAAATCTCTGAGCTTCTGAGGAGATTACCTCGTGAAATTCTTTTAATGCTGAAGACAAATGACTGTTTACGTGCAGTCAACAATTCTCTGGTACAGACTATTCTTGCTCTTTGTTGCCCTGTACTTCATATTACAAATCATATGACGTTAGGTTATCTTTGGATGTGTGAAATTAGGATGGTGGGAATGGAAATGAGTAAAGAATATGCTCTTTTTACAACTTTGGAAAGGGAATGAGTGAATGACCATTCCCTTGGTTACGCAGATTCAGTCAAATGAGGGAATGATGTCTTCAAACTTGAATCTCCATTCCATACCTTTGGAATCATTTCCTGTTATCCCTCCCTCCTCTCCCTCCTCTCCCCCACACACCCACCCCTCCCCCCCCCCTTCTCCCAAAACACCCCCAAAAACACAAAAGCAAAAAACCACTGCCAAGTATCCTTCTTCTTGTAATTAAATTACTTTTAGGATATTATGAAATTTAAAAAATATTGTATTATTTTCTAAACTAAAGGGTACTACTGTCAGAATTGATTTTTTTTCCCTTTCTATTCCTTTATTCTAGTATACAAAACGTAAGAATGAAATTAAATGCTCATTCCATATTGGCCATACTAAGCATAACAATGATGATCCTGTTCCATTCTCTAAAATCATTCCAGAAAAGAAAAATGTTATTAATTCTATGAAAAAAAATGTTGTTAAAGCTTTCAGCTGGTTGAAGAGATTGGATAAATTGGTTTCTAAAATCATTTGAGTAAACAAAATGTAAGGTCATCATTGATCCTCTAAAATGACATTAAGACAGGCTATTATATTCTCCAGGAGAATTTATTATTGTTTTATTTTTTAGTTTGGAAACAAAATGTATATGTTATAGAAGAGTAGCTTGTTTCTGCTTTCACTGATAGACATGTTGATCTAGATTTTTTTGGTATATTGATCAGTTACAGGGATCTTCTCTGGAAACATTTTATATAATTGGTAAGGTTTCTTCGGAGGCTCTCATTGAGGCGAAGGTGTTGCAAAGCAAGTCGCTTTTAACTTGGATTAGTGTAATATTGGATGACCTTTTGCTGGAAGTGCGACTGTGGGGAATGCAGGTAGCCTTGTGGCTTTTACAACTAAGAAAGGCGTTGTCTTGGTCAAGCCAAGTATCATAATTCATAAAGAAGACATTCTCTACAAAATTTGTTTAACTAATGCATTCTTTTGTAAAATAAATTATAAATTATTATATTCATTGTCTCCGTGGTCAGAATTCCCAATTTGCAGATTCTGTTTGAGCACGGATTGACAAACCGTTTTTTTTTTTTTTTTTTTTTTGTGGGAGTTAAGATTGAAAGGGAAGTAGAGCAAGTCACTTTTTTGTTACCCAGTAGACCTACGAGTATCCGTGTATTTTTAGGCTTGAAATTTGTTGTAAATCCCCATTAATAAGGGAGTAATATTTTGAGAAATAACAAAAACAATACTCTAGACATCAATTTCATTGGAACCATCTATTTCTCATCTGATGACTCATGTATAGTACATGAGAAGTTCCTGGAGGTAATGTTATAGTCTATAAAATTGTGTTTGTTAGTTTAACTTGGTAATTAGGAGGGAAGAAAAATCAGGTTGAAATATAGTATTATAACTAAATAAAAGTCTGCATATCATTTTCGAATTACCAATTTAAGACAAGAAATAAGTATTCCATTTCGGCAGCGTTAACTTAAGCAAATCGACTTACATGAACAACTTACACTGAAATCCTTAAAAGTAGTTTTTAGACAGCACAGAAAAATATATTTGGCTAAGAAGTTCAAGGCCATGTGTGACAGTGTGAAACCCAATGCTTGGACCAATCACTTCCTATTTCTCAAGCTATACAGACAGCCTTCCCTAGCGAAATCTTTTCATGCAGACTTAATCTACAACTATATTTATAAACTTCACAAAATAAAAATAAATTAATAAAAGTAGAAATGTTAGTTTACACAAAAATGCTGCCCTCACAAAATTCATCCCTTCACACTTCACACCCATATTGCTGCACAAAACCAAAATCCTATGACGCCTTGGTGTGATGGCGTTCCCTACTAGTACAGTAGCACTAGTACTAGATATAGTTGAGGAACAATCACTCTAGCTATTCTAATAAATTTAAGTGGGGTATATGTGGGTCCCACCTGTTTCGTTCTCACTCCCTCTCCCTCTCCCTCTCTTCGACTGTACAAACCGTGCTATGCTGCAGAAGATTCATCCAACTCATTGAACACAGCATTAAAATCATAGTAAAATCATTCAATCAATAAACCTACTTGTTTGCTTCAAGTTTCAAACATGGATTGGGGGATATGTATACGTATGTGCATATGTTTTTTTGGGTACATGACATCAGAGAAAAAAAGAAAAGCTAAAGAACAGCAGCTCGAGGATAGGGAATACCAACAAGTCCTGAGTAGCCAAAGCTCTGCACTCAGCAGCTTGATCAAATATGTGAACATCACAAGCAAGATTTTGTATTGTACGTTTTTTTTTTTAGTCATTCTTTCGTTTGTAGTAAAATAGAGATAAAAAAATAAAAAATTTATACTAATAAAAATTTATTTTGAATAAATTAGATATTAAATTTATTTATTTATTTTAATTTTTCTCTTTTTAAAAAAATATACACAATTCTAACCGCAGAAAATTCAGACGCCGTGAACAACCCTCAACCCCGTTTTAGCCAAGTGATGAGTAACTTGGTTGCATTCTCTGTACACATGCTTGAAACTAAAATGACAATGGAGATGTTTGAGTTGCTGGATCCTTTTGATTAAGGGGTCATCTACACCTTTCATTATCATGTTAATTGCCATGCTAGCTAGCTAGAATCAGCTTCGGTCATTTCTATCTGATATATATATATATATATATATATATATATATATATATATATATGAATAAAGCAAATAAGTTATGTATAACTTTTTAGTTTGAGGTAATTAAGTCATATAGATAATACATATCTAATTGGATAGGTTATTCTAATTTTGTCTTGGGTTAAAAATGTTATTGTAATTTGAAATGAGATACATTAAACTCAAAATTTAAAGTAATTTTAAAGTAAGTTATTCTAATTTTCATACTAATCAAGGATTGTCAATAAAAATTAAACTCAAAATCTATAAGTAATTTTATTTTTTCTGATCTAAATGTAAGAATTAAACTTTTAAAATGTACATGTTAATTTTAACTGATTCCATATGAGTTGCTAGTTTAGTGGCTAATTGATATTTATAATTATGATTAACTATGTCATTAATTGCTAAAATTTAAAGAGGTATTGCTATTCAACTTTTCAATGAAGATTAAAAAATAGAAAAAAAAAATTTGATTTTGATTATCAATAGATATGATAATTTTTAATTTTATAGTCAATAGGTCATTTTTGTCAATTCAATCATTTAAAAATAAAAATATTTTTAATATTGTCCTTCTACATTCATTCATAGGTTTTTTACTTAATTGAATGTTAAAGTGTAATTTAATTAATAATATGACTGTTTCATATATCATACATAAATTTATATAAAATAAAATATCTATATAAATTAAAATTCTCTAATTACATACATAAACCTTTTAACTAATTGTATGTCTGATAGTAATTTAAGAATTAGAGTTGATTTGAATATTAAAAATATTTTTTACTAATTATATATATATATATTTTTAATATGATATAAATTTTTTACTACATATAACTTTTATATTAACAAAAAATAATAATTAATATTTTGTTAAGTGACACTTTAAAATATAGATAAATTTTAAATAAAAGAATAACATTAACAATATTTTTCACTTTTAGAGATTAAATATATGAAAATAATTTGTAAAGAATTAAATCAAAAGTTATTATATATTTCACGGACTAAAATAAATTTTTACTTGTTAAAAAAAAAGCAGAAACGTATCTCAATTTAAATTAATAATCAGTATAATATTCCTTATTTACTAAGTGCATATAAATCTTCCAAGATTTTATTTGGTAGGAAATGATGATGATCCTATTAGAAGTTGAAACTAATTAACGAGACTGCTTGTTCGCGTATTAAGTATATATTATAATTTACATGTATAATCTATCCTATTTGATTTTTTTATGTCTTTGGTTTTAAAGTTATATATTAACATATAATAATATGAAATATCACATTTTTATAATTACCCGATTTTAAACAAATTTAATATGAATGATCAACCTAGTTATTATTTTTAATTAAAATTTTGGAAAAATAAAAATAAATTTCTAAAAAAATTAAGAAATATAAAATTATCAAATTTTACAACACTATCAATTCATTAATTTTAGGGCCGAATAAATTAAAACTGAATTCCTTATACCTTCCTAAAGTAGCAAGAAGAGTAGTCCAAGCTGAAAGACGAAATTTATACTTCTATTATCACTTTATTTGCGAGATTCAGTCATTAATTTTATGAATACAAATAAATTAATTTAAAATGTATTGTCAACAATATATAATTAACACAGGTAGCAAAAGTAAACCTTGCTATCTCAACCTTCAAAACAAAAAGTAGTAAGTGACGATCTTGCTATTTTTATTCAAAAAGAAAAAGTAACAATCATGCTATTCTAATTGTAATACTTCTTTTAAAAATAAAGAAAAGATAAATACTTTAGATCTACAACTTTTTTTAAATTTTTATTCATAAAACTTAAACTTAAATCTTACTTAAAAAAATAAGATATTTATTAATTAGTGTCCTAGAGCACTAATTAGATTTTTTTTACTGGTTGATGAAGTTTTTAAATATAAAAAATTATTATTATTAGTTGCTTTTTATAAATTTTAAAAAATTAAAATATTCTATTAACTAATAAAAAAATATTAACAACCACAAAATAAAGTTATACATCAAGATTTTTTATATAAAAAAATAATATAATATTATCATGTAAAAAAAACCTTTAAATTAAAATTAATTTATATGAATTAAGTAAAAAAAATTAAAAAATAGAAATCAATTTGTATAAATTATCAAATCCCCAAATAGACACAAAACTAAAATATATGATTTATTTATAATCTATAACTCTATTAATTTTATATCTATCTCTCCCTTTCCTCAATATCCTAAAGCAATTGAGAAATTGAAGGGTTCTTTATTAGTTTGGTTTGGTACCGATAAATGGATGGAGGATCATAATGGTAGCCATAAAGAAAAACCTACTCTTTTCAGCTTCAACCATCACGTGGCTTCACAATCTTCATTTATCTCTCAACCAATAATTTATTGTTTGTATATATAAGTGGATCTCATTTATTGCTTTCAAATTACCTACTTATTTTGCCCTCTCTCTCCATTACATTTTTTAGTAAATTACTTTCTGATTTCTTAGAAGATATTTAAATTATGAAAAGAAATTTAGGCACTACTTTCTAGTTAAAAAATAACATGTGTATAATGTTTGAAGATATTTTTATCATTAAAATAATACTAAAAAATTTAATAATATTATTATTATTTATAATTTGACAAATAAGCAATTATTACCTAAAATTTAGAATTTAATTCAACCATACTTTAAAATTAAAAAAATTAATTAAATTATATTTCAAAATATTAATGGATATAATATCAAGTAGTACCAAACACATCATATGGGTTTTTAAATTTAGAAGTGTTCTCTATATGTTGTATTTTTATTAAAAAAATTTGAAAATAAAGATATAATGAATTATATTTAAATAGAGTCCTTAAATTATAAGTTTTTTAATCTATTTTAAAATATGTACTCACTTGTTTTAAAATTAGAAAATAGTTAAATACTTATAATAATAGCATTATTTTTTATTTATTAAAAATATAAATCATTAAAACAATTCTCTTGAACTTTTAACTCAATATTATTTATTTTGCATTGAGAGAAATCTTTTATTCATCAATATAGAAAATTCGTATTTTATAGTTGAAATTAAATATTACTAGAGAACAGAAAGTAAGTGTAATTTGTCTTTTATTTTTTTAAAATGAATGTATATTTTAAAATAGATGAAAATCTCACCTTTTTTACCAGTTGAGAAGCAATATTTATATACCGGACATTTTTATTGCCGCTCGTTTTAGAAAAAAAAAAAAGTTGTACATTTTCATTCTTCAGGAGATTTGATAGCATTATACTTTGTTTCCTTATATCAACTTCATTTATGTTTTACGATTATTTATTTATTTATTTGGTTGTCCAATAGAGGTATATAAGGTGCATTGGAGTTCATAATCATATATACACATATAATTTTTATTTTGAAGAGACATATATACACACATATTAGTGATTTAGCAAATCAATAAATGTATTTCTATTTTTTATTTTAATATAAAATAAATTTTCAATTTTTTATAATTTAATATAATAAAAATAAAATTTCACTTTCTTCATAGTTTCTTTCAAATATTTTTATATTAAATTTTTATTTATTTTATTTATATATTAATATATAATTTTAATCTCTTATAAATAAGATCTTAGGTTTAATTATTATATATAAAAAAAATATGTTTTTAAAAAATTTTATTTACATTATAAAATATTTGTTAATTTAAATCAAATTAATTTTTAAAAATATTTTATAACTCACAAGCTTAAATTTTTAATTTTCTATATTTTTTTATTTTAGAATTAAAGTGTCTTAAAATTATATTAAAAAACTTTTTTTTATACTTAGTTAGATAGTAAGATATAAATTTTTTAATATTTAAAATTTTTATTTATATTTTTTTTATGATTTTATTTAATTCACATTTATTTATCTAATTAAACTTATCTAATTTATCAATATCTTTTAATCAATTAAACTAATATAAATTAAATTTAATCAATTTAAATTGTTAACTTTAAAAAAAAATCATATAATTTTAAGTTGTAACAATAATTATCTTTTTAAATTTAAACCATAATAAATATAAATTTTTAACAAATATTAAAATTAATTAAATATAATTTAAAATAAATCAAATAATAAATAAATTATAATAAAATATTATTAAATTTTTAAAAAATAATTTAATAATTTTATCATTATAAAAATTTTTTTGTGTCATAAAAATATAAGATTCTCACTTTTTTAGATAAAAATAAAAATATATAAAAATATAAAAATATTTTATTATAAAAAATATAATATTTTTAATAATATTTTTTTAATCTATATATTAAATATAAAAATATAATATTTCAAACTTTTATTTTAAAAAATTATTTTTTAAACTATGTACAAAACTCCCAAAAAAAAAAAAAGAGTATGGGCAGCGGAGAGACTGAGCCGTCCACTTGATAAACACAAATTTTATATATTATATTTGATGTCAACCACTAATCAATTAAACTAATAATAAATATATAAAAATTATATTTAATTTTATTTTTAAATCTTTTAAATTAATAAGTTTGAAATGATTTAGAATGTTATAACTTTTTATTTATTTTTCACAAAATTATTTTTTATTTTATATCTTTAAATTTTATATTAATTTTTAATTTTATTTTTAAATTTTTTTATAATTTAATTTTATTCTTATTATTTTGAGTTATAATTGATTTCATCTCATAACTTAATATTATTTAAATTATTAGTAAAAAATAATAATATAATATTATGATTGAAAAAAATTTAAAATTACCAATAAAATCATTTACATCATACACGAAGTATTTATTAAAATTTTTATTAAAAAATTTAATATTTATGTCAGATAGTTATTGAATGAAAGTGAAAATATTATAATTTGATAATATATGTTATTATTTAATGCTTAAATATTATCAAAATTTTGTTCATATTTTTAAAATTTATTATCAAATGCTATATTATATTTTTTATTAATAATTTTGATGACTTTAAGTTAAGGAACGAAATCGATTATAATTTAAAAATTTACAGATAAATTTGATAAAAAAAATTTAAAAATAAAATTAAAAATTAATATAAAATTTGATGATATAAAAAAATATTTTTATCTTAATTTTTTTAATTTCTGTAAAAATAACTTAAAAAATTTACACTTTCAATCTACTTGATTATTGATATTTAAACGTCAAATTAATGTGTAATAAAAAACTTTTAATCAACCATGAGACTTGTGAAATTGTCCGCTATACTTTTACTTTTTAATAAAATTTGTTGAAAAGAAATGAAAAATAATCGTAGACAACGAGTAGAAGTAAATTTATTTGAGTGATTGATTAAAGTAAAAGATATTTTATTTGTTTTAAATAAAATTTTGAGATTGAGTTTGCATATAAAAAATTTTTTGTTAAAAAATATTTTAAATTTTAAATTTTTATTATTTCAATCCGATTAATGAAAGTAATATTTAAATATTAGTAATTTTAATAAAAAATAATAATAAAAAGAAGTAAACCCCAAAATTAAAAAAAAAAAAATTGAGGCAGAAAGATTTTTCACGCAATATCACATACTCTTGACACACGAGAAGATGCAATTCCAAACCAAACAAATTTCCCACCAATTGAGGCAAACTTAGTAATAGAGAAGCGGTAAGTTTTACATCATTTTCTGATTTTGATAATTTGATTCAGTAGAATCAGTACACATCGCTTTCGTTCGTCTCAGAGAGCGACGGAGCTAAAAGGAACTAAGCGGGAAGATTCTGGCGGTGGTGGTTGTGGCGGTGACGCAGTGGTGGTAGCGGGTTTCTCTGCACTCTCCGGAGACATGGTCGGACCGGCGAGGCCTCTGTTCGTTCTGTTCGGATCCTCCGTCGTCCAACTAAGTTTCAGCCATGGTGGTTGGGGCGCCATTCTTTCTGACATCTACTCTCGCAAGGTAGGAACTATTTTCTCCTCCTCTGTTTTGATTCGGTGGTGAGTTTTGTTCATATGTGAATGGAGCTTTTCGTTTGACTTTCGTTTGACTTTCTATTAATTAATTTGTCATGCTTTTTCATACTTGATTTCGTCAGAATTAGTTTTATGGATCAATGTTCTGCTTAATTGCTTATACATTTGGTAAGAGATTTGTTCAATTGTGTAATAACATGTTGGAGTAACGAATCAATGCGCTGTGCCATGTATGGAGGTTCTGGATCTTGTTGCTTTATTTTGTAAGACATCATACTAGGTTACTATTTAGGAATTATTTCATTGCATTGCACACTCTTCCATGTTTGATAATGAAAATATTTGTGGACATTATGAAATTACGTATGGAGAGTGTCATAAATTATTGTGACATTATAATCGTCCTTCCTGATCCTGAACTAGTTGGAGCAAGATTTAATTCTGGTGGAAATATGGAGTTTTACTAATTCAGTTCTTACTGATGCTTACCAAACCAAGCCTGTTCGTTCTAAGTTCTTACGTTAACGCTCATCTCAGTTGTGTGTATTCTTTGAAACGCAGTTGAATTCTGATACATGAATTTCTGTTGATGAAGCCAGCTCTAATTATGATGCAATCTGTGACTCCTTGAGTTGATGCATCCAGTTGCTTTACTGGATTCAGAAGCATAATAAAGTTATTCCATGTATTATGATACAAATTATTTGTTGTTGCCCTCCTTTATGGTCTTTCTAATATAACTGCATCCTTTAAATATTAATCCTAGTAAAAGATTTTGATCTTATATTTTATCCTTTCATATTTATATTCCGTTATATATGCCCTGGCTGAATTTAAAAAGTAGAGAGTCTATGTATATGCTATATAAACATGCATTCACATTTCAAAAATGTATTAATCTGTGCTTTTCTGGGATTATTGCCTTATTCATTAGTTTTTTTTTTTTTTTCCTGTCTTTGTTCCCCCTCTCAATAAAGGAATGCAAAGGAGGGTGGTTTTATGCTACGCTCTATCAATTGACAACAAAAAAAAACCCGCATTTTTAATTTACGTTATGATGATATTTGACATTTTGATATATACCAGATAAGTGTTTTATCAGATAGTGTCTTTTGCATGCACATGTCCGATCTTTAGCAGTCTTGCAATTCATTGTAGGCAGACATATTGTTGCGAGGATACTTTGGATGGAATTCACAACGTGCCCTCCAAGTCCTTAATAAAGTTTTCCCGAAGGTATTGCATCTCTCTTCAAAATAAATGAATAAATGAATAAAAAATTAATTGCCGTATAACTAAATTATCAAACTAAAATGAATAAATGATACTTCTGATGCAGCATGTGTTCATTATAACTGAAGAAGTGATTGTGTAGCATGTAGTTCAAAATGATTAACAAATGGTAAAGGCACATGGTTTCTTCAGGTGGTTTGCTTTTGCTTTGCCAATATGTAATGGGGGAAAACTCCTTTTAAGCTGATATTATCCTCTTTTTTAAAATGTCCTAGGAGGATATCTTTTTCTGACTTAGTATAATAATTCTTTTTAATGAATTTTCCCCAAAATTAACTTGTAGCAGTTTGATGAGTGAAACTGAAGGATAATTGAAATGGAAGATAGTTCCTTTAGAACTTAACCAATATCAGAGACCTTATTTTACCCCCAACATGTATAATATTTTATGAGACATTCAGACTCTTGAAACTCTGAAGACAAAGATCCTAACTGCTAGATTCTGCATAATAGTTAGTAATTGCGCTTCTGAAAGTTATTTATATCTTGGATTACTAATTAATCTCTCTTATTATACCCTATATTCATAGACTTATGTTGAAAATGATTTACATACCAATTTTTGTCAGATATTGAAGCTTGTGGACAATTAAGTGGGCCTTTATATGGTTATACATTGGACAAGAACATAGGATGATCAATTTCCAAATCTGGCTCTGCTTGCAGATGAATGTTTTATCTTCATCTTTGCATTTTTCTTTTTGGGTGAATGAAATGTCCAGAAAAATATTGTTGTAATTTAGCTGAGTTTGCGATGGTGAGAATCTGAATGTGTAACCATTGTGAGAATCTGAAAGGGGTTTATATTTTGAAAAGTGCACAAGAGCTTATGTATAGGCTGTGGTTACTGGTTTGAGTGGAAGTTAATGTTGGTTCAGGAACCAAATTACTTAAAATTCGATTAGTAAGGACAGGTCTATTCTGTTTAAATTGCAATGCAGAATACATCTGTTTTTCATATGATGTCTTAGTTAGTCTTTTGGGCATTTACCTTTCAATACTGTTTAGTCTACATCATATGATCCTTCTATTTTCCATTTCTCAGGATGCTGCTGTACAGCCTTCTCTTGTGGTAGTTTATTTTGGAGGTAATGATTCAATGGGGCCTCACTCATCTGGCCTAGGCCCCCATGTACCGCTTCCTGAATATATAGAAAACATGCGGAAGATTCTGATTCATATTCAGGTACCACGGCTGTCTTTTTTAATTAATCACCAGGCCATAAATTACATGAGTTTGCATTAGAGATATATATCTCATTAACATACACAACCAGCACGAAACACTGACCTTGTAGATAAGGCAGCCGAACATTTGCTGTAAAATATCAAGTTTGAGCCAATAACACTGACATATTGCAGGGTCTTTTGATGAAATATTAATTCAACTCATTTAATCTTCGACTGGTTATTTACTAGGCTGTCAAAAAGTGTTTGGCCCTGGTCCAACCCAACCCTGGACTGGATATAGGCTGGGCTGGGCTAGGCTGGGCTGGCCTAAGATATTAAAAGTTATTTTATGTATGGCCTTTTTAGCCGGTTAAGGTTGGCTAGGCCAGGGTCAGCCCCTTGGTTTTTTTTTTAATTTACAATTATTTTATACTTTAGTATCTTATAATTTATATAGTAGTTTTTAAACATACAATGTTTAAAATAAAAAAAAACATATTTATAACTTATGAAAAATAACTTCATTTTTATCCATTATCAAAATATAATTGAATCATTGAATTTTACTATTATATTATACATGTAATTTTTCATTTTTCAACCAAACATATTTCAATTTTGTTCATTTTGATAATATCACATTGTTTTACGATTTTTTAAATGATAAATGGATAAAGATACAAGTTAGTTTAAATATTTTTAAATTTACTTTATGTATATCAATATCATAAATAAAAATAAAAAATAAAATAATTAAAAAAAAAGCCTAAGGGGCCACCCAACCTTGCCATAACCCATCAAGGAATATGTTGGCCCAACACTTTTAGCCTTGCTTAAATGGATGGCTGGTCCTGCCCAACCCACCTATGTTAAAAAGCCCTTGTAGGCCAGCTCATATGGGTTGGGCTGACCCATTTTGACAATCATTTACCTTTCCTAAGCTCTAAAAACGTTTCTTCATTTTTAGGAACTTAGAAGGGTCTGGACTCTTGAGAAGGACCATTTTTCCCTAACATAGCTTGCATTAGTCCACAGGGATTTGCAATCGTACTTTAGATAATCTCATTTACTTTTGAGACAACTAAAATTTAGAATTAAGATATGAATTAAAGTCAAGACAGTTAAATTCCAGCTTTTTGTGGGCTAAAGTGAAATTCCTCCCCTTTCAAGAATGGGCGGAGTCGTGGAGTTAAATTTATGGTTCTGAATTTTGATTTCATTGAGTGTCTTTGTCACATGTTACCAAGAAAAACGGAGGGGGAATAAAGGAAAAAAGAAGGGTAAAATGCAATTTCATACCCTATGATATGGCCCAATTCCACTTTAGCTTTTTGTGGTTCAAAAATTTGCTTTCGAGTAGTTTGTGGTCTAAACCATCTGCACAATAGTACCGGTTTCATTATGTTATCTTTTTAACGAAACCATTAAAATTTGCTCTAAATTTCTAATTTCCTCACTAAATCCTTAATTTTCTATGCCTTGAAATGAAAATCCATCATTTGGCCAATTGGATCCCAAATTTGACACTTACAACACAATTTTCCCCAATTTTGTTCCTAAAATGGAGTCCCTATTTTGTTCCTTATTTTTCCCTGAATTTTTAATTTCTTCATGGAAACTCTAATTTCTTATGCATTAAAGATTGAAATTCCAAACTTGACTACACAGTACAATATTTTTCCTAAGTTTTGTCCATAAGCTAAATCCCTAATGTTGTTCTCCAATTTTATCCTAAATTCCTAATTTTCTAATGAAATTCCTAATTTCTTATGCAGTAAAGACCAAAGTTCCTACTTTTAACAATCAGAATTCCAAAATAGACACATGCAACACAAAATATTCTCTAACTGTGCCCTTTAATAAAATTTCCAATTTTCCCCCTAACTTTTTCCACTCTTAACTATCCTATGAAATCTCTGATTTTGATCTCAATGCAGACCAAATCTCACCCATGATTAATTAAAATATAATTTCGTAAGAAAATTGGTAAAATTCAGCTAAATGGGGGTCATGTTACTTGGGCATGCTATTTTCCGACCAAAATCTGACTGATTTAAGCCACAAGGTACCACCATACTAAAGATTTAAATCTCAAGTCAGTTGAATGCAAACTTTTAAATTACTAAATAGCAAAATTGTATTTTACCCGACAAAAGAAAATCACAGAAAGGTTGTCTCGGGCTTCTCGTGAATTACATTAAACAAGATTTTGTAGGAATGGGAACGGTTTGCAATAAGAAGTTTGTAACTCTACCTCAGTAAATAATTTTATAATATATTAATTAAATATTCTGCATCTTTCATGCAACTGTTGTCAGTCCACTTCTATAGTTGGGTCCAGGGTGGGCCTCTGCCTACGAATATGAGTTTATATTCTTTTTTCTCTTTCAATTGATGGGAAAGTAATATACTGTATATGTACCACTTTTGAATTTCAGGGCCTCTCTGAAAAGACTCGTATCATTGTTCTTACCTGTCCTCCTGTCAATGAGGATAAAATTCGTAGGACCACGAGGTAATCTAATAATATTATTTTCTTTTTTTTGTCCCCTGATAACTCAATATGTTCTAAGTAATTTTTTCTTTTCTGAATCAGTGGAATTTTTAGTGAGCTGGTAAGAACAAATGAGCTATGCCAGAGCTATTCAGAAGCTTGTATAAATCTATGCAAGGAAATGGACGTGAAAGTAGTTGATCTTTTCACTGCTCTACAGAACAGAGATGATTGGATGAATATTTGTTTTACGTAAGCTTCCTTGATCTATTGTCTTCACGATTATTTTTTCTCAAACATCACGAAGTTCCAGAACTGGGTCATGTTGCTATCAAAATTTTCGGTGTCCAAATCTTTCCCTTAACCTTTTCAGGCATTTTTTGCCTGCTTTGTTTTTAAGAAAGTTTAAGGGTGCACTTTTACGTCTTAAACACATTGACAGACACAATCTTCATGAAGTGATGCTTGAATTCCATTTTTCTTTTCCCTCTAATGGGAGGATGCATAGGCAAAATTAAGTGAATTCTTTACAGCACTTACATTTAGTGTCTTCATTTGATCCACGGTCACCAGTCAGAATATATGGTCATGCGAAACAACAATTATTTTGACAAATAAAGAAAAAAGAGGAGTAATTACGTAGGTAGGTTGTGGAACATGTTTTCTTTAACCTTGCAATCTGTGACCATATGACAGAACATGTTTAAAATGAGTGAAATTCGCTTAATTTGACTTCATTGACTAAATGGACAAAAAAATGCGGCACTCAGCAGTTATTAATCATATACTGTCCAGTTTGTAGCTTCTGATTCATTCTGATTAGTTACAAGACTTAGCTAAGCCTATCATTTCTTAAAGAATTTGAATGTGAAATTTTTTTTTTTTTCATCTGATGCTATCTTTACCCACGCAAATTGGAAATTGTGGCTCCGTTGGTTTTCTTCTTGTGAAATATGTTAGAGTTAATTATATTCCAGAATGGTGCCTCATGAGATTTCACTTTCTTCTCTGGTGCCTTCTGAGGACCATTTTGGAATTATTCTTGGCACCGAAGAGGAAGGAAGTTAAATCTTGGGGAGCTATTCTGAAAGTGTTTGTGGAGGCACCTGAATGCAATTAACTCTGTTAAACCTTGATAACAAATTTTTAATCTTGGAATGGAACCTGCAGCAGACGAAAATGAAATTAAATGATAAGTCTGAAGAGAAGTTTATAATTTCTTGTTACTGTCAATGATTTTTGCAGTGATGGGATCCATTTATCTGCTGAGGGAAGCAAAATTGTTGTGAAAGAGATATTAAGAGTGCTTAAGGAAGCTGAGTGGGAGCCATGCCTACATTGGAAGTCCATGCCCACAGAATTTGCAGAAGACTCATCCTATGATCTTGTTGCAGCTGATGGGGAAACTACATTGAATGCCTCTGAGTGGACCTTTTACAGGGAGATTCAGTGGGACTAGATTGTCAGGTTGTCTTATGACATGGTCTCCATCAGGAGCCTTATGCCAAAGCCCACAGAATACATCATATTTCATGTCATTGTTAACTCAAGTAGGAAGTCTATTTTGGTTTCCTTTGTAATTCATCAACTTAGTATTTTTATAATTTAAATGAAAATGAGCAGAATAGAGTAGATTTACATGCGAAGCTACTGGCAAATTTCTTTGCTTTTCATCCTTTTTTTTTACCAAAAAATTTCCAGTGGAATCATGGCAAGGCCCAAAGACTAGACACCATTTACGGACACACGACACAATACACTTTTCTGAAGAATTTATTATTTATTACACAAATAAAATACTAATATAATTAAAATTGTCACAAT
This sequence comes from Senna siamea, assembly GCA_031216115.1. Lineage (NCBI taxonomy): Eukaryota > Viridiplantae > Streptophyta > Magnoliopsida > Fabales > Fabaceae > Senna > Senna siamea. The sequence goes on along the minus strand of CM062367.1, from coordinate 10,054,438 downwards.
TGATGCAAGTGCTTTTATTTAAAGTTAAGTGATCTTTAAAATTTCTAATGAAGTGATTTATTATTATTTTTTGTTACATGACGGAACAAGAATTAAATTTTATAACTTTTTATGAATGAAGTTTAAAATTTTTAAAAAAATTGGGTGAGACTGTAAGAAGGTCGAATTTTTTTAAAAAATTTTATAACTTAAAAAGTTAATTTAAAAGAAAAATAGAAGGGAGAAGGAGCTCTATCTCTCAATTCTCATTTCTCATTGCAGTTCCATACAACTGTTGTATTCTTCATCACTCTCAAGGTGCCCTTGAGTTCTGAGTTTTGACCAGTCCCCTTACAGAATACAGTGATCTGCCACCAACGCAACTTGAATGAGATATTTTTGCACGCTTACGTATTAAATTATATTAATATTTAATTATTTATATTATAATATAACATTTCGAAAGAAGAATGAATTTTTTAAAAGAATCGAATTAAAATATGTATATTATTTTAAAATATTACACAAACTTGCAGTACAATCCTTTAGTCTGTGCTTATTTAATTATTTTGGTTTCCTTTGTTGATATTTTTCTAAGCGGAAGACAGGGAGGCAAAGCCACGGTGCTTTTTGTCGCCGTGGCAGTATGGTTCCTTGCACTTTTCACTTTTTCATCCAATCTAATTTCAGCAACGAGATATTTTCTTCCCACTACATTCCCCACTCGCACGCACTCACGCACTTCTTCCCTCTCGGTCCAAACCTAAAACCAAAAATATCTCTTCTTGATCATTAATCTTAACCAAAATTAAAATGCACTTACCCCCTCAATCAAATTAATTATTTAGCAGAAGGAAAGTATATAAGAAGTTCGACTTTTTTAATTAAATTCTTATAGTTTAATAAATTTTTAAATTAATTCTTAGTTTAAATTTTATTAAATTTTAATGATATATTAATTATATATCATATTAATATTATGAATTACTTAATTTAAATTAATCTATTTATATTATTTAACATAAATTATATTTTATTATATATATAAGTTATTTTAATATTATTATTTATTTTTTCTCTTCTTTATTAATATAAATTCTACATATTTAAAATATTAAAACATTATATCTTAACAATATTAATAAAATTTAATAAAAATTTAACAACAAGAATTAATTTAAAATTTTGTTATTTATAAAAGTTTAATTATAAATTGTTAAATCATAAAAATTTAATTAAAAATAGTGTAAAAATATAATGATTAATTTAATTAATTTATATTTATATCTCATGCTATTCAAGAAAGATTTTAAAATATGCACGCACTTACTTGGTCGCGTGAGGTGGTATAGTTGGGCAACCTCCATATACGAACCGCCCGCATATATATTATTCGTCTTCCTAAGTTCCAATGGGTGAAGGTACTCTGTTTCTGGATTGTCCCAAATAGGGAAGTCTGAGAGATACTTGTAGTTTGTAGGTTTTCCCTCCATCTCTCTCAAATTTCCAAACCAAATTTCAATGTCTCACCCGCGACTTCAATCGCTTTAATCTTCGTCTCACATGTATATGAATGAGCGCGCTTGATTCTTCCTCCGCCGCCGCCCAATCCACCATGGAAGATTCCTCCGACCACCGCCAAAGCCTTCCCGAGAAGACCGGCCGCCGTCATCCCTCCCCAACCACCACCACCACCGTCAGCACCACTACTACCGGCGAGTCCGACGGCGAAGTGGATGATGCCGAAGAAGGTGACCCCGGGGCGTGGGCGACGTTCAATAAGAGCTTCCGGCAGGTGCAGTCGGTGCTGGATCGTAACCGCCTTCTGATTCAGCAGGTCAACGAGAACCATCAGTCTAGGGTTCCTGACAAAATGGCGAAGAACGTGTCCTTGATTCAGGAGCTCAATGGGAATATCTCTAAGGTCGTATCTCTCTACACCGATCTCAATTCCAATTTCTCCAGCATGTGCCAACAACGCGGCAATAACTCGAATGGTAGACACGCGAAATGAATGATTTAGGGATTCTGATCAGACTCGTTCCAGTAATTTCAGATTCAATCTCCCAATATAAATGCTTTGACTCGTTGGGTTGACGGATTCTAGTACCTACCAATATTGCTAGCAATTCTCTAGCTGTGTCTGTGTGACTGTGTCCCTTGAAATAAACTGTATTAGTTTCGGATAGTTGGTTTAGTCTCTGAGAGGCAATATGTGTTCTGTTATTGAATAATTTTGATTCTGATGTTGGGTTCTGTTTTGTTACCAATAAGGACAATGAAAGCAAAAACTTTGAATCGTCCACTTCTTCTCATGCTGAGGTATTTATGATTTACTATTGCTCGCCTTTTGTCATTGTAGATTAAGTTATCTGTGATAAATTTGTAATTGACTGTGTCAGTCTGGTTGAAACCGATAAACTAGTGATTGCAGATAAATGGACACCCTGCTCAAGCGTTGCACATCATGATGGCATGCGAGATCTACGAAAGAAGAGGAAAATAAGCTGCACTGTTCTTCTCAACGATGGGAGGGTCGGCTAAGGCTTAGTTTTTTAGCTTTACAAGTTTACTGCCATTCGTTTGTTGTTGCTGAAAAATGGAATCAATAGTTGATTATGCTGCTAAAGTCTAATAACTATATCCAGAATCAAATTATCATCTACACCTTACCTATTGAGCAACAATAGGTAAGATCTCACATGACCTGAGTTGACAATGTTGCTAGTCCCTATTGGCACTTCCTACTTTGTGATCCTTAATGAATATGCTCTTCTTTCTGAACAAAGGAAGTAGTTATCTGTATCTGATAAGTTCTTTTGTGTTGGTTGAGTAGGCGATGTGTAAAAGTAACTAAGTTTACATGGGTGGAATGGAGTAGTATAATCCTAGTACTCCTACTCAACATCCAGTTTTCTTCATTAGCATCTACATATCTCACAGTATGTTGAAGGAAAGAAAGGTCTGAGTGTTATTATATACTTTTTTCTTTCTCTAAGCATTCACTTTTAAGGCTTGTTGGCCAAACATTTTAGGTTTATATGATTCTATGTTGTGGCTCATAAGGTTGAAGATGGCAGAAATCCCAGTCATCTTGTTCAGGGCTTAAAGCTTCATGCCTCACTGGTATTTATTACATTAGCTGGCTTATCCATATCCATACATGTGACAAGTGCCTTTTGGTTAGAAGTATGGAATAGATCTGAGAGGGTGCACTCCTTTCTCTGAGACCTGATGTTCAGAGCAAACATTGAAAAGAATCTAATGCTCATGGCCGCATAATATTTGTTTTAAATGTGGGATTTAGTGCTCCTTGGCATTTCTTTCTACATACTGTTGTATAAAATGGGAGAGAAAATAACATTTTATTAAGTTCTCTCGGTACTTGAAATTCTATTTGCAGTAATAGGTGATGTTGCAGAGAATCAATAAGCTCTGCTATTTTCATTCTGTCTTGTTGTTAGTGGCGTCATAAAGCTGAACTGATTGATTAGATTTTCAGACAGGCTCACCATCTATCCTACAACCGTCACAATTCGCTATGCTTCAATCTCGCTATTCAAGTTAGTTGGTATACTTGGGTCAGACAGTGGCAATGAGGATAGTTAATCTTTTTTGTGGGCACATGAAATTACAAGAAAATTTAACTGGTTAAAACTTTTAGCGATTACAGTAAATCCTTATATAAAGGGTTTTATTAATCAGTATATTAAGATATTGAGTAAAGTTTTATGATTAGTTAAAAAAGTTTTTCAATATTAAAAATTATTATTTTTATTATTTTTTTATAAAATTTAAATTATTAAATATTTTATTAACTAATCTGTGTTGGTTAATAAAATCTTTTCATAAAATTGTACAATAATTTTCCTGAACTTTATTTTGATAAATTCATCTGGGAGAATATATTGGAGGTGTTTGAGTACCTTTGAAAAATATTGAATTTATATCTTTTAAAAGAAAAGAGATAAAGTTCTTGAATTGAAAAAAAAAAAAAATTTAGATCTTAATATATTTGAGATGTAAAACCTTAAAATTTTTCCTTATAGAGTCTACCTAATTGGAATTGCTTTTTTCTTGCATTAAAGACCTTGAGGGTGTCACGAGTGAATGTGGGAATGGTTTTGATCCGTTCAGGCGTTCCCAATGAATCGGTTATTACATTTATGTTAAATATATTATTCTATTAAAACTATCCCATTTATTTTACTTAATCTTAAATGTTTTCTTATGCATAAATTAATTTATCAGTTTATTAAATGTTTTGATATATTAAATTACTATATTAAATCTACATCAAACGTGAAATATTTACATGTACTACTGATTTTAAAATGTTTAGTTCTCATAGTGATTTTCTTGTATTTAGTAATTTAATAGCCATAAATATCTTCATTAAAAAAATTAACCAAACATTATCCACTTTTAATATACTTTTGAAACAACTCAATTAAATATAACCTGCTTCTTTCTCACACTATTTCTTTTTAAAAATAAAATATTTTAAAATTAACAAGTTGGGCAAACAGCTATAATATTTATGCTCTAGTTAAGATTGAGCGGCGTAACTCAACGTCAGCCCAATATCGTGAGTATGAATATACAGAGCTTTTGAAATTCGTAGAAACAAATCTTACTAATTACATAATTGAATCAATCCCAACTTAATTATATAAAAGGGAAAAAAAATATACTTATGAGGATAATTCCCCACTGTCTAATATAGCGACCCTGCTTTTGGGCTCGCCACTTCCACTTCCTTCGGCTTCAATCTTGTGGACAACGTCCATCCCCGAAATCACCTTGCCAAATACAACATGGCGTCCATCCAACCTACCCATCAATTCAATGGAGGCAAGTAAGTTTGGACAAGAGCCTCAATAATAATGATAGAGATTAGAAAGTACAACTGTTCTTCCATCTTTAGTCCTTTTCTTTCCAGTTAGACATTATTTCTTAAAAAAATCCCATAGAAGGAAGAAACTTAAATGTTCTATTTCCAAAATCATTTAGAATAAGCCAAGAAATTACCAGCTGGTTTTTACTGTTGTTATAAAAAACTGTGAGCCATTGGTGTCTGATCCAGCATTTGCCATGGACAAGTATCCTGATAATCATACAGGAAGGATAATCCAGTTAGAAATAATAATTATATAAACATTTTATTTTCCCTCTAATGTAGTCCAAATCAATCATGGATAAATAATAAAAATGTCAAGCATGTTTTATAATAAAACACATCATTGAAATGCTTACATGTTTATTCTTAATTGGCATGCCTACAAGTTTAGCTAAAAATCTCTCATAAGTAAATGAGCTCACCTGGCCCAGTATGCTTCAGTTTGAAGTTTTCATCAGCAAACTTAGTACCATAGATGGACTCTCCACCGCGTCCATCCCCACGGGTGAAATCACCACCCTGGACCATAAAGCTGGGTATTATCCTATGGAATGTGCTACCTTTGTAATGAAGAGGCTTCCCACCTTTTCCAACCCCTTTCTCTCCTGAAATGTGAGGGGCTTACTCGTGATTGACAAGAAACAGCATAATTGCTGATGAAACTAGTATTTAATACGTAGGTTTTGTACTAATAGATATCCTCGACATTATCGCTAGATCAAGTACGGGGTTTAAATGATCATACGTGAAAGAAGTAGCTTGATATGACACTAAATATGGAAGAGAGAGAAAGTTGCTGAGCTACCAGTACAAAGTGCTCGGAAGTTTTCTGCATATAAGGGATGCGAGATTAGTAACCAAATTCATCAAATGAAACTAATATGTCTCCATAAGCTGCTGCAATAGAGTAATTTACTGTATAGTTGCATCATATTCATACCTACAGTTTTTGGAACTACCTGAAGCAAGGAACAACATTTTAAATATTGAGTGACCTGCTTGGTTTTATGACAAGGGTAATAATATAATATGCATTGTATTTTTCGGCGCTTTGAAACAAGCATTGAACAACAAAAGAATGACAAATGGTGATTAAATCTTTACCTGTCTTCATGAATAGTGGATGTGATGAAAATATGCGTATGACAGAGAAATCAATTATGCAGGAAATAGGGCAAGGAATTCCTTGAAAAAAGCCACATATGCATTGCACTATAAGTATATCGAGCAGTGCTATCTATACAGAATTTGCAACATGGATTCATTCAGTCTGACACAAAACCGATCCATTACAATAAGCAAGGTTACCATCATGTTTTAAATCCATTTCAGGATCAGATGACCCTTATAAACCATACTAGAGAATATTATGGAACATCGGATTTGCAATCTATTGTAGCCTAATATGAATAAGATCATAATGAATTCGTAAAACCCCTGGAAGAGTGCTTGATGACAGTGACACAAAACACCTTCCAGAACAATTTCAAGTCATGACATCCATGAATTAAATTCAATACTACATAGAGTTCCTTCCAACACTCAATTCCAAAGAACGACCCACAATATTTGCCAAAAGCAGCAGGCAAAATAATGGTAATAATATGAATGACAAGCTCTCAGATTTCGTATCGAATTTAATGAAAATTTCAACGATCTGACAAATTCAAACATACCCGCAAGTTTCCCATCGATCTCTACATCGAAAAACACTTTATGGGTGACTCCCTCCAAATCCTCTTCCAGTAGGTTTTTCTGCAGAACATTGGACGAGAGTGGGAGGAAGGGGGTTAAAGAGAGAACTTAGTTTACTAAGAAACGAGGGAGTGAAAATGAGACAAGTAGAGCACAGAAGTGTCATGGATTCTCACCGTGTTATGCTCAGTTCTGATGATTTTGTTGGGAGACGAAGACTCCCTTCCGTTCTCTATCAGTTTGTGTTGAAAGAATGCAATAGTTGCGCACAGAATGAAAACCCACAGAAGACATGCCGAAACCAAAGATCTGTTAGCTTTGATGGCCATTTCTGAGCTTCGATTCGGCCTACAAGCCAAGGTCGAGTTGCACAAAGAAGCTTTTTTCATATAAAACAAGCCCTAGAAATTGGTACCATCATCTTTCGCTCACTAGATACTTGCATTCTGGAAAGATTTTGACACAGTAGCTGGATTAGTTGAATACTTGTAACTGTAAGGAGTATTTACATAAATTCTTAAAAAAAGAAAAAGGTAATGGTAAAAAAATTTAAACTTTTTTTAATTTTAAAAATTATTTTAGTATTTTAAAATTTAGTAAAATATTATAGAAAAATTTTAATTTACTTTTTGTTAATAAAATTAATATTTTATATGATATATATTTATTCAAAAATAATAAATTATTTATTTGTTTTTATGGTTATATTAAAATTATTGTGTTGAAATTTAATATAAATTCAATTATATTTATTGTTATATTAAAAATAAAATTATAATATTATTTTTCATAAAAAATTATTAATAAAAATAAATTTAAAAATAAGTATAAAACTTTAAATCAAAATAATAATAAATATAATTCAACCAATTTTTTCATAAAAAAATAATGTAATTTAGTGCTTTTTTTTTAACCTTCATACCAATTTAAAAAATAAAAAAAATGTCATAAACATTATTTTTCATAAACTCCCTTTTTTAAAAAAAAAAGAAAAAGAAAACCGTTTTCCCACTACGTGTGGTGGTTTGATTTGGGAAGGGAGGGATTGAATGGTGAGCATGTGATTTGTTAAAACTAATACTCACTTAATATTTTCACTTTTTTTTATTAGTTCATGGGTTAAGATATATTTTTCTTATAAAAACAATCACCTTAATCAAAATTTTACTCTTTGTAAACAATTTTAATTTAAATGTCTCTCTCTCTAATATTATCTTGAGTAAATTATATTAATTTTAAAAAAATTACATTTATCATTTTTATAATTTTAAAAATTATACTATTCCAGCTTATATTACACAAACTTTTATTTTAATTTTTTATTAATAAAATTAATATTTTATACCACATATATGCATTTCAAAATAATAAAATATTTTTTTTACTATATAATCACAATTAAAAATAAAATCACAATTATAGAGTAATGACTATATAATCAATTTATGTTTATATAATCTTATATGATAATAATTTTTAGAAGTTTAAATTTTAGAAATATATATTTGTGGTTTATATTTTTTAATTAATTATAACTTATTTAATCCATTTAACTTATTTTTGAATAATTTTATGCAAGTTTATACAAATAAAACATTATCTCTCATTTAGTAAAACCAATTGAACCTAGTTTAAATTTTTTCTTGTTTGACTAACTAATGAGCCAAACCCAAATTGCTTATTTATTTAGATGAATCGAATTTAAATATATTAGGATTGAATTTAGCTAAACTCGTTTAAACCTATAGTTCCTAGACGATGAAGTTTGTCTCAAGTTGAGAAGAATTTCAAATAAGTTCAAAAAAAATATTGAGGTTTGTCTCTGATTAAAATGAATTAAAAGGACTAATTCATTTCAATTTGAGCCGTACGCATGACTTAAAAAATAAATTCATGGCAAATAATTCTTAAGGCATGATTTTTTTTTTTTACCTTTGTTTTCTTTAATTTTTAAATGATTGGAGGTAAAAGAGTCAAATCAAAGTCTAATATATACGGATTTTTTTAAAAAATAAAAATAAAAATTTTGAATGAATATAAAATAAAATACAAAACTTCATCATCACAGATTTAAGTCTACTTGCTAATTCTTCTTCTTCTTCTTAAATTGAATTATTATTTGATTATTTGTGTTTGCATGTTATTGTTAACTTGTTGGTCAATGCCTTTCTGACATTTTGGCTAAGATCAATTGTGCTATATATATATATACATATATATATATATAAATATATATGACATTAATTATTTGTGCCATAGTTTGTATTGAATCGATCAATGAGATAAAAAAGATAGGTATGAACTGAATAGGTGCGAATCCTAGAGTGTGAACTGTTGGGAGTAAGCTCTTTCTTATTTATTTAACTTTTTGGCCCAAGCCTTTCTTATTTATTTATTTATTTATATACATGTTTATAGTTTAGTTACCTATTAATAGGACTTATTTTTAGGGGATACATAAGACTTTTTCTTCATTGGTTTATAATGGGTGTTGGGAATCAATAGTCTTCTATAAAAGTCAGAATATTTATTTCAATAGTTTGAATCTAAAATAATCAAATTGCCTTTCGGTTTCAGTTTTTTTTTTTAATATATAACAGCAGTCATACTCAATACAAAAGATTATTTTCTATATATTACTAACTAATAGACTTCTGAATCTATTTTGTTAAATTTTCTGAAACATAAAAAGTGTGTATATATAGCTGAAAAAAGTACTAGTTTCCTTTTTTTGTATGGTGGAAGATGGGATGAAAAGTTCATTAAAGATAAAGTAATATTTAAGTAGGAGATTATATATAACCATTATAAGCTCAATTATTCATTATCGAATTTTTAAAAGAAAAGGTAAAGACAAAGATGATTCAATTCAATCCACTAAAAATGAGAGAATAGTGAATCACTCCTACAAAATACTTGAAACTTTCAAACAATGGATATGAACATGATCTCATCAACACTAAAGATGGGAATAAAGTGACAACGGAATATTATATCTCATATTAAGAAATTATTAAGAAATAATCACAATTTTCGTGAGTGTTATCCATATTTGTTGCCAACTTTACAAGATAACATGTACAACAAACTTTTTCTCTCACATGCTTTTGATAAACAAGTACTAATATCAAGGTAATTGGTCAATAAAGTATGTGAAAATGTGCGAATCCAAAATTAATCTAAGACTCAAAATAATAACATCATAAAACATGTGTGTCTACATACATTCACAAAGTAATTATATATGAATATCAAATATTCCTCTTGTTTGGAATAGTTATGGGTAAGGTATCTATACACTATTATGATTTCATTTCTAGATTCTGAAAAAAATTATTTTTAATATTTATGTTTGAATTTATATTTGAGTGGATGAAAAAAGCAATCCTAATTTTTATCTTTATTGGATAACTAAATCTTTAAATTTTGACTAATTTATCAATTTTTTTTATGAACGATTAACTTTTTTTAAGTTAAAACTTGTAATATAAAACCTATTTATATAAAATCATTAAAAAAAATCTCACAATTATCCAAATTTATACACACATATTGTAAATTGGAGGTTTTGGTATGCACAAATATGCATTTTTTTTAATTTTAAAATATCATATAAAATAAAAATTATTATAATTTTAAAATAATAAATTAAATAATAAAAAATTATTTAATCTACTCATCTCTTATAATTTTTTATTATCTTTATTTTCTTTTCATATTTTCACATACATCACATATTTTATTTTATATTTATGTTATAAAATATATTATTTTATAAGACTATTAACTATAAAAGTCTAAATATATTATAGATAAATAAAAAATTTAGACACATTCAATATAAAATTTCAATAAACTTATCCGTTCATTTATGTCAAAGATAACAATTTTCGTGTAAAGTTTAGACCTAACCAATCTTATACAAATACTATATGTATTTATAGTTTGAACTAGGGTGACTTCACACATTCATATATATATATATATAATACTTGTACCAAAATTTTAATAAATAAATTTAATTAATACTTATGAGTATTTTCATCAACTTTACCTTTTATGATTAAAGTCTAATTTCTTTAGAAATATTTCATCTTATTTTATTTTTAGTAAGACTCATTAATTATAGGTTAAAATTATATTATTATATTAAAGGTATCTTATTATGCTGACATCGCATAATCTCGAGCTTAAATGTATTATATTAATAAATAATATTTAATTAATTTTTTTTATTTTTTATAATTTACATATTATAAAAAATAAAAAAATTATTTAAATATAATTAAATAATGCATAAATAAAATAAGTCCTTAAAAATTTTGCATTTATCCAATATTGTATGGCATTAGACATTGCCTGTATGGCATAGAAACCTTGATTATATTTCATCTAATCATTATATATTATTTTCAAAAAAAAAAAAAGTTATACCTCCAATGATTCAATGTTCGAATTCACTATACAGTGAATTATCTTCCTTTAACCTAACTTTCTTTTTCTCTCTCCTCTCTGGTTCTTCATCCTTATATGTTTTCAATGACAGGTTCAGAAAAATCACTATACAATGAATTCACTGTACCATTCCCAAAAATTCAAAGCTAGAAAAGATTCTAATTAACATTAGTACAAATCAGATAAGAAGAATAATCTGAAGAAATATTAAACTTCGAATCTGTGTCGTCTTCTAACAGTGCTCTGCATGCTCCCAGTATTCTAGGTCTTGATTCTTAAGTTTTCTGGCTTATTCGCGGGAAAATGAAGGAATGCGATAGTGATGGTCTCCGATGATTGTTCCCTGTTTGGTTACCGAGAAAGTCAGAGAAAGTGAACAAGATAATTGGAAGCTCTGTGCATATTATCAGATCTCTATGGAATCTGAACGGAGTTTTTCTTGCTGTTTCTTATTCTACACATTGGGTTTCTCTTTGAGTTCGATTGAGAAAGAAGAAAGGAAGGAGAAGAGAGAAAAGAAATAAAGGATAAAAGAGAGGAAGGACAAAGGGTATGTTCAGAGAACGAACGAGGAAAAAAATTGAGAAATGGAATTGAGAGAAAAAATAATAAAAAAAGACCAAAAAGAAAAGCTTAATTAATAAGCTACGATGTAAGTTTCGTTGGATAAAGAACGAGGAAAAAAATTATGAATTGGAATTGAGAGAAAACATAATAAAAAAGACAACAAAAAAAAAGCTTAATTAATATTAACGATGTAAGTTTCGTTGAATTTATTTGAATTGATTTTTAATTTAATTAGTCCAACGTAAATGTTAGAACGACTCATTCTTGTAGCACTACCAGATTCTTCCTGCACTGAGCATAACTTTAATAATCCCAAAAGAAGACAAGCATAACAACTTTTTTATTGAGCGCGTAAATTACAACTTGTCTCTAATATTGTGTTGACTTAATTTTTTTATGCTTATTTTACTAACAATAATTTTTCGAATCCCACTTGAACAAAAAGACAAACTGTTCTTGAGATCTTGAGTATGAGCTGTATAAATATGTTAATTTTTCCCAGTTAATTTTGTAAGTTGATTTAGATACAAGATCAACTTTTGATTCGTATAGTGAAGTGTAAAGACAGAAAAGCAAAGATTTTAGCACAGAGCAAACAAATTTCTAGTTTCTTTTCAACAATGCCACTCATTCCCAACGATTCTGCTTTAAAGGTTCTGCCTTTTTCTCTCTTATTCCCAGATTCGTTTATTATAAATGCATATTTTGTTCTGTGTTTTCTCTAACTCTGTTTTTCTCTGATTTGTCAATCTTTTGAGAATAGAGTGAGAATCAGGAGCAAGAGGAAGAAGGGATTGTTTATGACATGAAGACCTATAACAAGTACAAGTGGTTCATTTTCTTCACCAGAAAGTACAAGATCAACGATCTGGTTCCACCTCTGGACCTCAAGGAGGCATTCTCCAAGTTCGCCGGCGGTGAGACCCGCATATCCACCGACCAGCTCCGGCGGTTTCTGGTGGAACACCAAGGTCATGAGGACTGCACCTTGTCGGAATCGGAGCAAATCATCGACAAGATTCTGAAACTGCGAAGTCGGAATCACGAAACAAGTGGTGGTACTGATCAGCATGTAGAAGAACAACATGGACTCTCCCTTGAAGATGTCTTCTATTTTCTGCTTTTTGATGATTTCAACAGTCCTTTGAAAGCTGAGGTGAGCTCTCTCTGTTTGTGTGCGTTTGGTTGCCTAGAAAAACCGAGGAAGAAAATTTTTTTCTTGTTTCCGAGAGAATGTCATTTGGTGATTTTCTCTGCAAATATGCTGACACAGAAGTAATGCTATTTCAGGTACATCATGATATGGATGCTCCATTGTCACACTATTTCATATATACAGGGCATAATTCATACCTCACTGGGAATCAATTGAGCAGTGATTGCAGTGATGAACCAATCATAAAGGCTCTGCAACGAGGCGTGAGAGCTATTGAACTAGATTTATGGCCTACTCCCAATAAAGATGATATTAAAGTTGATCATGGATGGTACAAGCAGATGATCGAGTCCATCTTAGAGTTCATTTGCCTATGGGAAAAGTTATTTACTTTGGCTTTGTTGTTTTTGCTCCATGAAATCAATGCAGGACTCTTACCAATCCTGTTTCACCCATCAAATGTCTGGAAGCCATCAAGAAGCATGCTTTTGTTACATCTCAGTACCCAGTGATTCTAACTATAGAAGACCACCTTACAACAGATCTTCGAGCTAAATTTGCAGAGGTAGTCCAGAGGGATCTATTTATGTTACAAATCTCTATATTGTTTTGCTTTTGCTTTTCATGATTTTATTATTTCATTTTGCTTGTAGATGGCTACACAGATATTTGGAGAATTGCTTCATTATCCTCAGACAACATGTTTAGCAGAATTCCCGTCACCAGAATCATTGAAAAATAAAATAATTATATCCACTAAACCCCCTAAAGAATATCATCAACCCAAAAGTGTTAAGGATAGAGGCAACAATTCTGTGCCGGAAGGAAGTGAGTCTTCTGAAGAAGAATCATGGGAACAGGAGTCGTCAGACTCTATGGCTCAACTAGAGACTGATGACAAGGTGAGACAGAGATAGGCATTCTTATACTTGCAATAATGTTCAAGGTGTAGCTATGGAAAGCTAAGTTGAGGTTTTTGTACTTTTTACCTTTGGATCTCTACTTTTGCCTAGAGATTCATTTGTCAAATAAAATCATAAGCCTGTCTAGCCAAAAATAGAAATTCATTAGTGAAAACAAGGTTGAGTTTTCCATAGCAACATGCTAATGTTTATGAGCTCTATGTGCTTATGTTGCCTCTATATGGATGGCAGAATGGAAGTGACAAAGATAAGGGAAGTATACATGCATGTGATCACAACTCAGATCAGCAGTGTCCACCTGATTACAAACGTTTAATTACAATTCATGCTAAGAAACTCAAGGGTAGCTTAAAGGATAAATTGAAGATTGATGATGAAGTTAGACGCCTAAGTTGGAATGAGCAGACACTTGAAAAGGCTTCTGAATCTCATGGAACTGACATTGTTAGGTATTTTCTAAGCTTAGATGATAATAGTAGCAGCAAATATGGCCTACACTTACATTCTGACTATGCATAACTCATCTTTTTTCTTTTCCCCCTTATCTGAAAGAAACTGTTATTCTTCCAGGTTCACACAGAAAAATATCCTCAGGGTATACCCAAGAGGAATGCGTGTGCAGTCTTCAAATTTCAAACCACATATCGGGTGGATGTATGGGGCTCAGATGGTTGCATTCAATATGCAGGTTAGAAAGTTATGACCAAATCAGTATGTATATCTTAAAGCTGTTTACTGTTGTGGAAAAATCTCATATGCATGATGAAATACTGCTTGTTTGATATTATTTATGATGCCTTAATCTATAATTGTAATCTTAATTTAAGCAATGAGGGGAAGGTTCGTTATTAGGGTTTATCTATAGCAGGAAGTTAGTATTCAAAAGAAACAGTTTTTGAATCTTTGGACTAGAGAGATTATTGGTGGTATTTTAAGCTGTTAAATATAGTACCTACTAAACTATTTCAAAAGACAAGTCCGTTTAATTCATTCACACACAAATCACTGTATCTTCTTCATAATTAATACTTACATATCAGCATCTTGTCTTCCTTAACAGAGGCACGACAAGCAGCTCTGGTTAATGCAGGGAATGTTCAGGGCAAATGGTGAGTGTGGTTATGTGAAAAAACCTCAAATTGTAATGCAGAAACTTCAAAATGACGAAGAGTTTGATCCTAAAAGAACATTGCCAGTGAAGAAGACATTAAAGGTAAGTATTTCGGTCTGTACTAGTTAGAGTAAATTCATATGTGTGGTGATTTCTGAATATTGCCATGTTCAATAATAGGTAAAAGTATACTTGGGATATGGCTGGAGCTCAGATTTCAAGCCCACGCACTTTGACAAGTGCTCTCCACCTGACTTCTATACAAAGGTCAGTGAAATAATTCTCCAATATTTATTTCCTACTCAGTGATATATTACTATTGAACTTTCATGTTGTGCATAGTTTTTGGGTTTCATTTGTTATCATGTATATTGTTACCTACAACTAATTGCTTTGGTTGAATCTTTTTCTTCTGCTTCTGACAGGTCCGTATAGTTGGAGTGCCAGCTGATTGTGCCAAGGGGAAAACAAGAGTAAAAATGGACAATTGGTTTCCTGTTTGGGATGAAGAATTTGAATTCCCTTTGACTGTTCCTGAGCTCGCCTTGCTTCGGATAGTAGTGAGGGAGAAAAATCAGGGAAAGGATGAGTTTGGTGGGCAGACTTGTTTGCCAGTCTCAGAGCTAAGACTTGGGTTTCGTTCAGTCCCTCTATATAACAGAAAGGGAGAGAAATATAAATCTGTGAAGCTTTTAATGAGATTTCAGTCTGAATGAATTTAGAGATGATATCTATGTATGGCTTTCTAGTTTATAATGATTGAATTGTGATTAGAACTGTCTTCATCATTAGCAGCGTGAAACAATGTTTTGGTGGTTATCTTCACCTCCCAACGTAACATTGTAACAGTGTTGCTAACCATATTATACTTGTATAGTTAATTAAAGGAGAATTGCATGCTGGATTGTTTCTTTGCAGTTGCACACAACTATCAAACAAAATATCAAGTTTCACGGAATAAATCATTTCCTGTACCTTTCAACTGATTCCTTCTGAAGGTTATAAACAAGAGTGATTTTATATGAGGAATTCCTTAGATGCCAACATCTATAATTAACACTGAAATTATGAGAAACTAACAGCTGATTCTGACTGTTGTGAGAATGACATGAATGCTAAAACTTAATATACAGAACAGAAGCAAAGCACTCAAATATTTTTGGGTTTTTTCTGTATATTGCAATCTGGATTAACCTGTACATGAAGATTAATTCATAGTCTTCCTTGTTTCAAGAAAAGGAAGCAAAACTCCGTAGTCAACATTCATCAAATTCCACTCTGCGTACTCCCTTCCCTGCTACCCTTAATAATCAGCAAAACTACGAACAGAATAAGAAAACTACTAAACGACAAATTTGCATAACAGATAAAATGACTGCCTACCTGTCAACTTTCCCTCGTCTGGTCATCACAAAGTCATGGGTCCAAAGTCGTGCTCCCCCGACCCTTGTGATTCTGAGCATCATCAATTTATCAGAAAATTTCTGAGTCATTGATGCTTGGTTTAGCGCAGCATCTGCCATTGAAAAAAGATTCTGATAATCATCATACTGGAAAAGTAAAATATTCGAAATGTATGGCTAAAAATACACCCACCTGAAGTCCAGTACAAGAGGTGTACTCATTCTCACATTATCCATGGATGAAGCATTTAAGTTCATCTAACCCCGTCTTCTTCAGTCCGAAAATATCATCACCAAACCTCACATACACTACTAGATTGATTCTCTACTCGTTCATCTTTTTGGGTATTCCTCCTGGACCATAAATCTTGATATAAGATCGACAACGACAAGAACAAGGTGTTGTGCCGCTGAAAAGCAGTTCAAATTCAAGCTTCCTCATTTGAACATTCTGACAAATACAAGACGTGCATAAGATGTTGAAAGAATATATTTCTCTCTCCAAGGATGTCGAATCAGGGTTTCCTTCATTTATTGTACTGAGATTGAGAGTATAAGCATCTTTTACTTTAATCCACCATTGCAGTTCGCTTCATTATCGGCAGAGCGAACTCGAAGCGAAGTTTCATTCTTTTGTTGCCTTACATGTACGTGTTTGGTTGGCCAACTTTTAGATTTTGTGCTGCCATTTATTAACATTTTTATTAAGAAGTATCATAAAAAATTAAAACTAAACTTAATTACTTATATCTTGGTGAAATTCTTTAATTAAAATAAAATATGTAAAATATTTTTTTAAAAAATTAATAATAAAAAATAAATTATATAAATTATACATATATTTATTCTCAATAAAAAATTAAATAATAAAGATATAAGTGTTACACTTAAATTTTTTAAAAAATTATACAATTTATATCAATTGATTGAGAAACTGCACGGTCTTCTAAACTCAGGAGATTATTTACAGTTTAGCCATTAATAATTCATACTTACCTGTTTTTTTTTAAAAAAAATCTCATAGTGATTGTATTTTTAACTTTTACTTTATGATTTGTAAATATAATTGGATAATTAAAAAAAAGGTTATTCTCAGATATTTTAATTATGAAACCATTTATAAATATTTAAAATTCTTTTCTTACATCTAAATTTTGCTTATAATGTATTTATTTTTAAAATGCATATTGCACTTTACAAAATAATATTTTTCCTTAATTTGATATTATGTAGAGTCCAATGTCCTACTCGGAATTTAAAAGTTATTCATATAAATCATACATAAATTAATAATGTATTAAAAATTTAATAAAAATATATATACAATTAAAATTAATATTTATAAAAAATAAATTATATTATTCTTAATTTTATTTAGTTATTTATTAATATATTATGGTTTCATATCTAATTTGACAATCTTGACTCCGTGAAAATATTTTAAAATTGAAAGGTCCTCCGATGTAAAAGCATTAATACGTGGAGTTTTGCTAACTTTATATCACTAAATTTGTACTATTAATCTATTATGTTATATAATATCACCTTTTTAAAAAATCAATAAGTAGTAAAAAAAATTTAAAAAAATAATAACAACGTAGAAAATACCTTCCTTGTCTGAATCCTTCAGTCTCTTAAGAGTAAGACTGGCCAAAAAGAAAAAACGAAAAATTAAGTTTGAAGTTTCCCAGAAATCTTTTTCCCTTTGATCCCTTTTCTCTATTTTTGATTTCATTTTTATTTGTGAAATCAAGACAATTCGTTGAGGAGAAAGAGAGAGGTTAAATGGGCACCTACAGCTACAAGGTATTCAAATGCTTCAACCGTAAATTTACTATCACCGAGCCGGGCCCACCCGATGACGTCAAGTACGCCTTCTATAAGTTCTCCTCCGGCGCCGATTACATGTCCGCCGATCAGCTCCGGCGGTTCCGGGTGGAGCATCAAGGCGAATCAGATTGTACCTGTTCGGATTCCGCCATGATAGTTGACAAGATTTTTCAAATGCGAAAGCAGAATCAAGAGACCGATGCTTCGAATACCATGGACTCCGATGACGGTGGTCTCAGTCTCGATGAATTCTTTCATTTTCTACTCCTCGATGATTCCAATGCTCCCTTGAAATCTCAGGTAAGTTCCTTTCCATTCTCCTTTGAATCGAAAATGTGGGGAGGAGGACAAAGGCGTGTTCCTCTAGAATATTGGATTTGCCGGTATTTCTTATTGTGAATGTTGTCTTCTTTTTGGTGGATTTGTTCTCTCTGGTTTGGATGAGTTTTACTTATTGTTCTTCACTATTATGCGGATTCGCTTGCGTGGCTCTTCCTGGTTTTACACTTTTTCTTTGCGTCCTTTTCACATTACAACAAGAAAGCAGAGAAAAGGAAAGAAAAGAGGGAAAATTATGAAGGAAACGGCAATAAGGCCCCACCCATCTCATCTTTGAAATTCCCCTGAAGTTAGATAATATATTAATAAAGCCAAACAGGACATTGCACGTGTGAAATATATCTAATGTATAATATTATGTAACAACTGTAGCCGAGGCCACATTGTTTGATTTATAGTACTCATCAAACCAAAACGCCTAATATAAAATTACTTCTTAGAAAAGTTACTTTTACAGGAAACTTTAGCAGAGAATTTTTATTTTATTAAAATAGAATTTTAAATATCTTATTCTATTTTTTTCCCCATTTTTTGGGATTAGCTGTGTATTAGAAGTGTTATGTTTTATTTTGACACATTACTCATGGTATACATACTCATACGTTATCAGTAATAATACTGAAAACGGGTTTGTATGAGTTTCATAAGTGAGAAATTTTATTAGTTTGAGCACATGCACTAGCCTTGGAGTTTTATTGAACATATGTTGTGGGGTGATATTTTCTTAATATGCCTTCACAATGATGTCATCCCCAACTAAAAGGACAGGGAAAAATGATTAGATGTGGAAAACAATACCAACCAGAAAAGGTACTGTCATGTGTAAACGAGTGTGCATTACTGAATGGTTTTCATCTGGCATGATGTCCAGTTTAATCATTCCGAAGAATTCCTAGAAAGTATAAAGTGTACTAATTTGGACAATACTTTGGAATTACAGTGTCCATTTTGTGACTATGACAATATTTTGAACAATCCATAGTCAGATTTGATTCAACACTAAATTCTCGCTAATTGTATCTTCGTTGGGACTAGTTTTTGGTGTCAAAGGACCAACAGGCAAAGAAAATAAAGGGCTTTAGAATCGAGTGAACAAACAATATCAAGCTTATCACCAATGATGTTGTGTTATTTTGCATATAGAAGTTCCCTACCCCCTGTTGTGATGGTGACCATGTATAGGATCGGGAATCAGGATGCATATTTACTGAATGATTGTAAAAGAAATCTCTACCTGATAATATAAATGCTGTGTTATTCCAGGTGCATCATGATATGAATGCTCCGCTGTCACATTATTTCATATATACAGGACACAATTCTTATTTGACTGGGAATCAACTAAGCAGTGATTGTAGTGATGTGCCAATTATAAAGGCTTTGCAAGATGGAGTGCGAGTAATTGAACTAGATTTATGGCCCAATTCAACTAAAGATGATGTTGTTGTAGTTCATGGCGGGTACCTGCTGATCCTCAGTTCAATCTTATGAGGACAACTTAATCAAAATAATTCACTTGAGCAATTTTCTCTGAATTCTTGCAGGACTTTAACCAGTCCTGTTTCACTCATTCAATGTTTGAAATCCATAAAAGAGTATGCTTTTGTTAGTTCTCATTACCCAGTCATTATAACTTTAGAAGACCACCTCACAAGAGATCTTCAAGCAAAAGTTGCAGAGGTAGGCTTCCTTTTTTTTCCCCTTAAAAGATCTAATATAAGTCCCTATGTTGGTTTTGCTTCTTTCTTGTGTCATTTTATTCTTCTTGTTCTTAGATGGCAACGCAAATATTTGGAGAAACGCTTTATTATCCTGAGACAGATAATATGGTAGAATTCCCCTCACCAGAATCTTTGAAAGATCGAATTCTTATATCAACCAAACCACCAAAAGAGTATCTCGAATGTGAAAGTTCACCCCTGACCGAAAAATGTGCTGAAAGTGAAACAGAAGCTGATGACAAGGTGAGCAAAGAGATGTGTGTGTGTGTGTGTGTATAATTGGGTAAATTACTCTCCCATTCTCTGAAAAATGATTTAATTTCACTGGCCTCTCGTTTAATATAAAAAATTAGAGTCTTCCCTTGAAACCAAAACATTACAGCTAAGCTTATTTTGCTTGGATATTGTATATGGATACTTATGGGTCATGGGTGGGTGCTGGGTGCATTTGACAGATTAGTATTTGATTTAATTTTAGTGGACCCAAGGTATATCCATAATCCTTTCATTAAAAAATTAGATCCAATTTAACCCTATCAATTAAATTCATACTTTTAATGGATTGGGTGTATAATTTAGTCAATTGGATAATGGATCATAGATCTAATTTGCCACCCTAATTTACCCTATAAAATTCTGCATTCTTATGTTAATTTAATGGCAGAGTGAAACTGTTGAAGAAGTGGAAGATTTGAATGCAAGTGAAACAAAATCATTTCAGCAATGCGCACCTGAATACGGACGCTTAATAACAATCCATGCTGGGAAACCAAAGGGTCATGCAAATGATTATTTAAGCGTTGATGGTGATGTTAGACGCCTAAGCTTGAGCGAACAGATGCTTGAAAAGACTTCTGAAGGACATGGAACCAAAATTGTTAGGCAATTGCCAAACCTACTTTTCAGTAGTAACTGCATAATTTTTTATCAGTTTTGTAGCTGACAATGTTCCAACTAACATAATTCATACTTTATGCTTCCAGGTTCACACAGAAGAATATTCTCAGGGTGTATCCAAAAGGAACACGCGTGTCCTCTTCAAATTACATGCCACATATTGCGTGGGTATATGGAGCTCAGATGGCTGCATTCAACATGCAGGTTTAGATTAATTTTTGTCTTGTTTTGGTCTAAATTCAGTCTAATGCATATGTTATTTATGTGGACTGAAAATGGGTAAACTTTTATGTTTGGGTTACTTCTTTAAGCTATATTCTATTGCGAAGAAGTTTTGCTTTAGGTGAAATACTTATTCTGTTCTAAGCATGCATATGCACACATTTGTCTCTAAGTTTCAAATGATTTTAGTGCTAGCAGTAAATCAGTTTCCTTAATCAAATTGCATGTTCCATGTGAAAATATCTTGAGTGTAGCTTTTTTATGGTTAATCATATGAAAGTTTAAGATCCTGATTTTCAATTTTTTTTTCTTAGCACAGTTGGATTAAATTTACTTACAAATCACCCAATCTTCACCTGAAATACAAATCTTCTAGCATGTGTTTTCCTTGGCAGGGGTATGGCAAACCACTATGGTACGTGCAAGGGATGTTTAGAGGAAATGGAAGGTGTGGTTATGTGAAAAAGCCCGAATGTCTACTGGAGGGAGATCCAAATGGTGAGGTTTTTGATCCTAGCAGAAAGTTGCCAGTAAAGAAGGCATTAAAGGTGAGAGACATCATTTAAAAGGGAAATTGATTTGTTTGGTGACGTCTTCCGAATCTCTGTTGTGCCCACTTGTAGGTTAAAGTGTATCTGGGGACTGGATGGAGCTCAGATTTCAGCCAAACACACTTCGATTCATTCTCCCCACCAGACTTTTACACAAAGGTCAGATGGATACTTGGATCATGTATAGGAAACAATATGACATTGTAGATATCCTGAGAATTTTGTTGAATTCATTCATTACAGGTTTGTATTGTTGGAGTGAATGATGATAATGTCAAGAAGAGAACAAGGACAATTGATGATAATTGGTTTCCGGTTTGGGACGAAGAGTTTGAGTTCCCTATGACTGTTCCAGAGTTGGCTTTGCTGAGGATAGAAGTTCGAGAGTATGACATGCATGAAAAGGATGATTTTGCTGGGCAGACATGTTTTCCAGTTTCAGAGCTAAGATGTGGTTTCCGGTCATTCCCTCTATATGATCGAAAGGGCAACCAACTCAAGTCTGTGAGACTATTAATGGAGTTTCAGTTTCTATGAAACTACAAAGCGGCTCAGTCTTCTAGCCTATTAGCTCTGGTTTCTTATCTGTTTTTCTAATCTAACCAGGAATATTTTGAGTAAAAGCAGCACATTTTATGCATTTTGCAAAATGCACAATTTTGAGGATCTGAATCCCAGCATTTTTTCTGTATTATAGACTTTAGAGTTTAGTGGCTATCTTCACCTCTGACGTTTTTTTGTTCTTTTTTTTTTTTTTTTTTATAAAAAAGGAGTAAATTAATGGTTCAAAAGATTATCTTGTTTTTTCAATTTAGATTTCTTATAATAAAATCCCTCAAATTATTTTTCTAAAAAATTTACTCCCAATTAAAATGGTTTCTCTCTTGAAGAAAATTTTCTCAATTAACAAATGAAAGTTTCTATTAACTCATAATTTAAACATGTTGAGGTACTATTTTTTGCCAAAACAACATTATTTGAAGAAATTTTAGGAAGTCAAGTGATTGTTAAAATAATTTAGTGTAGATAACAGTTTGCTTAAATAACATTGTTGTGAGAAAACATTGAAATGATGCTTTTGGATCCCCTGCTGGGCGCTTTCCTGCACCTGCTGGGCTTTTTAGCGGCGGTTTTATCCGTCGCTAAAGTGTGTTTTAATATTATTGCAACGAATATTATTGTTGTTATAAATTTTGTTTAAATAATTAATTTAACAAAAGTTATAGTGACAATAATATTTGTTGTAAAAAAATTTAACAACAAAAAAAAATGCTACTAAAACGCCCAACAGACGCGCAACAAAAAACTCCCAACAGAGAATTAAATCAGTCGGTCAATACCTAACAGAGCCACACAAGGTGGAAACAAGAGGTATATGCCTTTTTCATTTTTTATTTTTGGCTAAAATGAAATATACCTTAGATATGCTGAAATTCTGCATGACCCACTTTAATGTGTCACAATCAAACCATTCATTCATGTCTCTCCACGAATAAATATTTATAAATGTTCTTAAAATTAATATTTTATTATATTATTGAATTTTTTTAATTGATAACAATAAATGTATAATTTATTTTTAAAATAAGATAAATTTATTCTTATAAATATAAAATTTTAATTATAAAATTATAAAATCTTAAATCTTGTGAGGTATTTTTTTTTTGAATAATTTTTCTAAATATTTTTTACCTAATTTTATATGGTAATTTGTGTGTGTGTATATATATAATTTAATTTAAATTTTAAAAATTTAAATTTTAAATTTTGTATTTATAAGAATAAATTTATATTATTCTAAAAATAAATTATGTATTTATTATTATTCATTAAAAAAATTTTAAAAAAATTAAATAATATGATAAAATAATATTTTAAAAAAATTTAATACTCATTAATCAATATTCTTAAAACTCTGGTCAGTAAAACGTTAAAAAAAATAAGTCTTTTACTGAGAGGTGGAGCTCTCTCATTGGTAGAAAGGCAAAAAAAATTATTATTTTTTAACTCACATGTCAGAGCTCTCCATGTCTATTTATTCCCTGTAAAAAATTATGTGGATGTATAAATCGTATGCTCAGCTCGAGTAGCAAGAGGCATTGAAAAGTGAATCTCTTATGACGGATGTTTAATTAATTAGTGTTATCTATAAACAATTAAATAAATTATATGTTTTTGTCACAATGTCAACGCCATTATCAACTAAATAAGATATTAATTCAGTATAAATATATCATGTATATTTTATTTTTTTATACTTACAAGTGTTCTGAATAACAGAATATATAAGCCTGTAAATTAACATAGCCAAAATTAACTTTTATTAGTCTTCCCTGACGAACGTGGAAATCACCAAACCAATTAAAGTGTTCATTCATTGGTTGGTATTTACGTCCATGGTGCATTAGTTTATTCACAATATGCCATGCATGCAAAAACAACAAATTTTGTTTCGTCGTTTTCATTTATTATTATTATTATTTTGGTAGGAAAGAAAGTAGAAGAATTAAATAACACAGCTACTTATTCTGCCAGGACCACAAAGGTCTTCCCGTAGTGAACCTAAGAATTCCACGATTTTAATGATGAGCTTCAGCATACAATAAAAAAATGAGTTATGAAAAGAGAAGTTATAGAAAAAAATTATTTGAACATTCTTACTCAAAAAAATAAATTTTAAAAAAATTAACATGAAGTTTATTACATTCCAAACTTGCTAATATTAACTAGTGGCTTAGCATACAAAATAACAAAATTAAATATTAATATATAAAGATATTTCACTTCACATCCTCTTGATATCTATTTACAACTCCCTTCTCTTCCACTCTTTAATTGTCTTACATAGTTTCAAAATTCATATTTTATTTATATGTGTTAATATGAATTTAAATTTTCTCATTAAAAGGGCTAACATAAGAGGATTGTATAAAGAAGGATATATATATACAAAATTATCTAGATGATAAATTTTATTTAGAAAAAATACTTTTTATATTTTTAAAATTTATATTAATTTTTAATTTTATCTCTAAAATTTTTTTAATTAATTTTATTTTTTAAAATTTTAAATTATAATTAATTTCGTTCTACAATTTAACGTCATCTAAATTATTAACAAAAAATAATAATATGACATCTGATGTATAAATATTAAAATATTGAGTAAAAATAAAATATTGACTCATTAATTTTAAAAATATATTTAAATTTTAAAAATATATTTAATAATAATTATTAAGAATATAAATGAAATATAAAATTTAGATACACTTAAATTTTAAAAATACATTTAAAAATTAATATAAAATTTAAAAATATAAAATACATGTCTAAATTCTCTCCAACTAAAACTTAATACATTTTTTATAATAAAAAAATTTAATATCTAATCTATTAAAATGAGTGTATATCAAGATAAATATTTTATATTTTTTATCTCGCTTGTTACAGATAACTGCTGCGGCGGACAAAAAATATCCAAAATCATAAAAGACTTGATAACTAATACGATTACATGAACTCATAAATGCCACAGAAAAAACAAGAGCATGGTTAGTGGTGATGCACAGTCGAAAAGTAAATAAAGCAGCCTACCCCTTGCAACACCGAGGTCGTATGTGGGACCCATATGGAACCTCATTGGGTGCCAAGTGCCAAACAGCTCATTGGGTAGACCCATACACGTAGGACCCCCATCCCCACCTTTTTTGGAGAGTGGAATTACATCTACCAACAAGAGAGACAGAGTAAGTAATACTGTAATCGTAGTAGAGACCGTAGACATATCCTCTTGCCTCTCATTTGATTTCCCTCACTTCCACGACCAAAAAAGATACACTTTAATCTTCATTCCAGTCAAAATTCAAAGCCAATTCTCTTCGTCCTATCTACGCTATAGCTACACTTCCCTACCTCTCTTCTATACTCCGACCTCTGATTTTTCGGAACTCGGCGAATCGCATGTCGAAGCAGACTTACAGAGTGTGCTTCTGCTGCCGCCGGCGGTTCAAGCTGCCTGTGTCGGAGGCGCCGCCAGAGATCAAGGCCCTTTTCGATCACTACTCTGAGAATGGCTTTATGACAGCTACTCACCTTCGGAGCTTCTTGGTTGAAGTTCAGAAGCAAGAGAATGCCACCGAAGAAGAAGCGCAGGCTATTATTGACGGCCTCAAGCATTTGAATATCTTCCACTGGAGGGGTCTTAACCTCGAGGGTTTCTTCAAGTACCTCTTCAGTGACAATAACCCACCTCTCTCGCCTTCTCTTGGGGTAATTCTTTTTTTGTTTTTTTTTCTTGTTCTTTCTTCTATTTGTGTTTTGTTCTCTGTGGTTTGATATTTTTGCCTCTATCTTGGCCTTATTTACCTTCCGTGTGGGTGTTATTTCCTTTTAGATTGGATTTTCCAAGATTGATTGCTTTTTGCTTTCATGTACCAACCATTTTTTGCTCTTACATGAAATGGTTTCTGATTCTGCTTCCTTTGGATGACAAGACTGTAATTACAATCATTTAAGTGGATTTTGTTGAACCCATTGGCAAAAAGGAAGGGTTATTGAAGTTGCGTTTTAACTTTCAAGATATAATGATAACAATTAAATGTTTCCAGCAGAAAAAATAAAATTCTCTTTTTCTGAGGACTGACGTGGCGTTGCTGGAAATAAGAAACCATCTGCTTCAGAATTAATTCAATACAAAGTCAAATGAACCACTTCGGATATATCCAAGTGCAATGATAAGCATTTCTTTTAATAATGTATTCAATAGCAGTTACAACAATTTGCCAATTCTGGAACTCCTTTATCGGCGCATTATTTCCTTAAAAACTATAGCATCTAAGCAAAGCGTTTGGCGTTTGAAATTTTGGGTTTTATCTGAACCATGCACAAGTTATATATCATCACTTCCGTATAATGAATTTTCACTCTTCTCTTATTCTTTCTTCTGTTTCAGGTGCACCATGATATGACTGCACCCTTGTCTCATTATTTCATATACACTGGTCATAATTCCTATCTGACCGGAAATCAACTTAGTAGTGACTGCAGTGATATGCCCATTATAAATGCATTGAAGAGAGGTGTGAGAGTGATAGAATTGGACATATGGCCTAATACCGCGAAGAATAATGTCGATGTTCTTCATGGAAGGTATAAACTCTACCCTTTTTTTCCCCTTTAGTTCTTTTTTCTGTTGGCGGAGCGGAACTCTGAAACCTAGGGTACAAACGTTATTGTCGTTTGTGATCTCTTTTTCTACATTGATTTACTGTCATGAGTGCAAACATAAATTTCTTTTAGAAGTTAGTGCAAACTTTTACACTGGTATCCCCATAGATTTGATGAAGCCTAATCCTTCTGTTTTTCACTTTAAAAACTGATGTTGCCTAAATCAGTTTGTAAAGAGGGTGACGAAAATAAGATTGTATTTATTTACTTCAGACGCTTTACATATCTATGTCTTTTATATAGGACGCTGACTGCTCCTGTAGAGCTCATCAAATGTTTGAAGTCCATCAAGGAGTATGCCTTTGTTGCATCAGAGTATCCAGTTGTAATAACTCTAGAAGACCACCTTACCCCGGATCTTCAGGCTAGAGTAGCTGAGGTTAGGCAATTTATGTTTTTTTGGATTTGAAATGCTAATGTTCTTATAGTTGACCATCCTGTTCCCATTTTTCAGATGGTCACCCAAACATTTGGAGACATACTATTTTCTCCTGACTCAGAAGAATGCTTGAAGGAATTTCCTTCTCCTGAGTCACTTAAAAGGAAAATTATTATATCAACCAAACCGCCTAAGGAGTACCTTGAGGCAAAAGATGTCAAGGAAAAGGGAGATGAGACACAAAAGGCAAAGGCCTCCTCAGGTGATGAAGAAGCTTGGGGGAAGGAAGTCCCATGCCTGCAAGATAGTACATTAGCTGATGACAAGGTCTGAGACTTTTGAGGCAATGCTGCTTATAGAATATAGATTGCCACTACATTCAATTTTGAAGGGAGTTTTGATGACTGACTTCCTGGTTCACCATTTTTGGCAGAACCATGTGGATGAAGAAGAGGTTTGTGAAGAGGAAGATCTTGATGAAGCGGACAAGGCACATCATAATGCAGCACCTGAATACAGGCGTTTAATTGCCATTCATGCTGGGAAGCCCAAAGGTGGAATAGACGAATGTCTGAAGTTGGATCCTGATAAAGTGAGACGTCTGAGCTTAAGTGAGCAACAGCTTGAGAAGTTTTCTGTAACTCATGGAAAAGAAATTGTCAGGTATCGATAAATGTTTCCACTATTCCATTGTGTTCTTTTTAGAAGGAACACTTGGTTCTGTGAGCATTATGACTTGAATTTGCATCCTATAACTTCTACGCTTCTTCCAGTATTTAGCTCTTTTCTTTATGGTAAAGAGAAAGCAGTCAAATTTTACTATTAAGTAGGTTTTGTGACTTTTGTCACTGTCTTTACCTATATAGTACTATATATTCCTTAACTGAAATTTATATGTTCTCTCTGATGGAACACTGCAGTGTTGTCTGACTTCATATTACCAACAAACAATAATGAGTGCTTGGTCTATATCTCCTAATCTGACACAGTCGGTAACTCAGTGGTCTTATTAGAAACCCCTTTGAGTGCACAATAATATAATTCAAGTGGCATACCTAGTGTTTACCTCAATCTTGGAAACATTATCAAACTTTTTATATTCTGTTAAAAAATAGCAAGATTTTTGCTATTTTTGTTCTCTATGCTTCCAAATGTAGCATGCGTATTGGGGTTTAAATACATGTTAAATGCTATATATTTATGTATTTGGAAACGAATACAAAGGCATCAATTTCCTGATTATTGGCATACTACAGGTTTACTCAGCGGAATATACTGAGGGTGTATCCAAAAGGTACTCGCATTGACTCATCAAATTATAACCCACTAATTGGGTGGATGTATGGAGCTCAAATGGTTGCATTTAACATGCAGGTTTTTAGCTCTTCCTTTCTTTATTCTTTTCTTTTCCTCAATTAATTTTCTCTGTTGTAAGGACTTCTTTGGTATTATTCCATCATTTACTTTTTATGTTTTCATTTCATTTTTTTCTTTTTTGGTTCCTTCTTAATCATGTTTGGGTGGTGAAGGGAAATTGTTAACATTAAAAATACCAGCAGGAGACGCTAAACCTGTGAGGTCCAGCACTACAACCATTGAATTCTTAGACAGTCTGTATTAGTAAACTGTGAGGTTATACTTCATTGTTATAAGTTAGTATGTCTATGTGGTCTGTGTTATTCCCATAGCTGAGGAAGTGAGTTTGCATTCACACTTCTAGCAGCTTTACTATAGGATATTGCTATAACATCCATTCATGAAGTATTCTATTGACTATAAAATTGTTTAAGATTATAAAGATATTCGCTTATCAGTTTTTCATGTTAGGGGTATGGAAGATCACTTTGGGTGATGCAAGGAATGTTCAAAGCCAATGATGGATGTGGTTATGTTAAAAAACCAGATTTTCTACTGGAGAATTTCCCAAATAATGGGGTCTTCGATCCTAAAGCTAAGTTACCTGTGAAGACTACTTTGAAGGTGATTTTTTTTTCTTTCTGGGAGAAAATACATTTTTACTCCCCGGCCTAATAATTACAACTTTAAAATGTTACAAAACAACTACCTATTCTTTGGAAAAGGACAAAACATTTCTATGTTAAATGAGACTGAAAGTTTTCTTCTTTTGTCTTTTCCAATAAACAATGAGTGCTTTGTTGCGTATTAAAGTTGATATACAGAAATTTAAGTTCTTGTTCAGGGTAGTAAAATGTATTTTTTCTATTTTTTTTAGGGCCCCAGTTCTTATCCTTACAAAGCTCTGGTACTTATCTGACTTTTCTTTAGGTGACTGTATATATGGGGGAAGGGTGGTATAGCGATTTTGAGCACACCCACTTTGACCAATACTCACCTCCAGACTTCTACACAAGAGTGAGTTCATATGATTTATTACATCATAATATTTTACATGGCTGAATCCCATATTCTTCTGCCCTTGGCTCTTAATTGGTGGATGTCAATCCTAGCAATATCTGTTGCAAATGATGAAAAGACGAGTGCTTTTAGGTGTTTGTTATCGAATTCTCTAACAAAAACATTACAAGTGAAGGTTTATTATGGCTTGGCACTATTTCATTTGATCTTTCAAAAAGTCCTTCACATATTATGTTTTAATTGTAAAACCAAATAGCAAACACTTGAGCAACCGTCGTCCCAGATCAAACACTTGTACCTCCATGGCTTAAATTTTATGGAACCTCTATGCAGGTGGGGATAGCTGGAGTGCCTGCTGATAGTGTAATGAAGAGGACAAAAGCAATAGAGGATAATTGGTTGCCTACTTGGAATGAGGAATTCAAGTTCCCACTAACTATTCCTGAACTGGCTCTGCTTCGCATAGAAGTTCATGAATATGACATGTCAGAAAAAGATGACTTTGGTGGCCAAACATGCTTACCTGTTTCTGAGCTCACAAGTGGAATTCGAGCAGTTTCGTTACATAGCCACAAGGGGTGCAAGTACGACAATGTAAAGCTCCTTATGCGCTTTGACTTCCTTTGAACCTGTGCACACTTCTACAGTTCCACTCTACATATTAACAACGCTGTACAGTACAGTACAGTACTACCATGAGAAGGTAAGAGATTAAATGTATGTAATTTGTTAT
Organism: Senna siamea; assembly: GCA_031216115.1. Lineage (NCBI taxonomy): Eukaryota > Viridiplantae > Streptophyta > Magnoliopsida > Fabales > Fabaceae > Senna > Senna siamea. The sequence goes on along the minus strand of CM062367.1, from coordinate 10,023,972 downwards.
TATGTTGGTTCTTTTTGTTTAATCGAGTTATATATTTACTATATTGGAGGGATTGACTCAATATATATAAATATGTCATGCGAGTTACAAACGAGACTCTTCTGTATGAAAGAATAAATTCAAGGTCCAAAGCATAAACGACTATGGATCTTTGGCAGATTAAAAGAGCACAGTCCTCGACACTAAAGCATAAGCATAAACGCACCGTTTTGCATCCTGAAATTAAAAAATATATATGTGAAAGAGGCTTAATTTATAGGAGTGTCGAAGATTGCACTTTTTTGAATTGCCGAGAATCTATTACCGGTATAAATCGGAAAAGTTATATTTTTTAGGGATTGAGTTATATATATTTACTCTATATTTTATTAAGCAGAGGGCAGTTTGCACATATGCACATGCAAAAAGAGTAACTATATATATCCTTCAAACATAATTTCTAAAAAATTGGACTTCTTCTTGATAAGTTTTTTATAGTGTAAGACAATTTTTTTTATTTTTAGATTTGAACATAATATTTTTTTCATCAATTATAGGAAATCTTATATATATTAAACAGCGGTTTGTGACTTGCAACATAGTTATTCTTCACCAGAATCGCCACCTTATGCTTTTGCCACAGACCATTTATTGGCAATCCAATAATATGATAATCATCTTCGTGGCTACAACTGAGAGTCTAAATTGGAACCATGTAATGTTGATAAATCAATTATGTATCATTATTATTATTATTATTATTATTTTTAAGTACCTTCTCAAACGCAATATTCTGGATTAGAGTGTATATGTATCATATTCCTTTCAGTTACATATGAAAGAGTGGTTGATTTGTAGATTCTATTACAAAATTAATGTTAATAAAAAAAAATGATAGACATTAAAGTGGTTATTTTGTGATCAAAGTGTAACATTTTTTTTGAAATTTCATATTTTAAAAATATAGATAAGAAATTTGAAAATATATCTAATATATTTTAAATTTTAATGTATATTTGATATATTAATAAGAGAGACTATATATTAGACCTTTTGTGAATGTTTAGGAAGTGCACTTTTATTTGAATATATCATACATTGCTAATTGACTATTAAAAAAAAGGACTTCATACAATTATCAATGACCCTTTTATTTGCATGTAATTATGTATATTTTTATATCACAAAAAACACATGACCTACTTATTTGATTTGGTTCTGGAAGGTATTGAGGATACATGCTAGTGTGGAATGATCATAATTTAACAAATTCAAAAACATATTGTTGAGAGGGAATGTATTTGTTATAAGTTAATCTGGAGTTACTATAAACCATATAGGATCACTAAGTACGCTTTTACATGATAAATTCTTATTATATTATAAATATTCAGTCATTTATCACCAATATACTATTTCTAAACATGGTATTTTTTTTATTTAAATTTGAGACAAGTTTATAAATATTACTTAGTTTGTATCTGAAGAATAAATTATATTATGATATCTTATGTGTAAACACAATATTACTCTATATATATTGTTGATGTGATTGGTAAACTTGAAACTATGAAAAAAATAAGAGAAAAGTGTAGAAATAACAATAAAATTTTTTGAAATTGTAGACGAATTAAATTAGTAGTGTTTTGGCTTCATTTGAACTCTTAGTGATACATACAAATATTAGTTGCAAAATTGTATCAATTAAGAAAAATAAAATTGAAATACATTGCATCTTGCTCATAAGGTGCTCATAAGACATAACTAATATGACAACTCTAAATTATTGTCTTAAATTATTACTACAAAGTACAAAGAGATAAACAGGAATGAACTTTTAATTATTTAGTCAACATTCTAATGTCATATTGTGTAATCATTTCAACCAGAAAAAAAAACATTGGATAACCCCCAAAAACTTGTACCTCTCTTCCTTTTTCTTTTTTTTTTTTTGAATGTATATTCTTCATGGTACTCCAGTGGAAAAGAAAAAAAAGAAAAGGAACCAATAAAAAGTTAAAAAATTGTTCCAACATTTTATTTTTAACTGAAAATAGAAAAATATGTATTTTAAAAAGCAAAAAATATATAACAACTAAAAAATTTTAAAACTCCAATTTTTTAGAACAAAAAATATATATATTAAAAAGAAGTGTTCCATTAAAAATATGTAAATAAATATATAAAAATAATATTAATATAAATTCTTAAAATTAAATTTATAAAATAATTTTAAAAAATAAAAACATAATCAAAGACACTCAATTCATCTCTGGAAAAAGTAAGCTTGATGTTACAACACAATTGCATACATCACCATTCACCATAGCCTGCCCATTTTCTGGTCCAACCATTCATAGCAAACATAAATAGACAAAAGCAGGTGAACCAAAATTCAAATGGTCACTGAATACTAAATAGGAGTGATTTCTAAGTAATATGAATAAATGAAAGTAACATGATTATATAGGCAAGGTACTATTGTATTTACTATTTAGATTCAAGTTGGTTCAAAACATTGGTCCATCCCAGGATTGGTAACAAATTCAAATTCTATTTTTGTCTTTATTTATATATTTATATACATTAAATCTTTTTCCATAAAATTAAAAAAAATCTCAAAAAAGTAAAATTAATTCAAAATTAGAAATTGAATTAATTTAGAATTATTAAACTTCAACAATATTCTCTTTGAATATGTTTCAAACAATCCAAGCACAATTAACATGTATAACTTGTTGCTTTGTGAAATGGTGGTGACAATTAGAGTCCTAGTTTAGAAAACACACAGAAAATAGATGATTGAATATCGTGACAATGGTATTTTGATTAGTCCATAGGCGTGAATGATACGACAGAAGTGTTAGAGTTATTTCTAACTCTTCTTTCTTTCTTTTTTTCTTTTAACGGGATACTTGTAGCCCCGTATACTTGCGGTTGTCATGATAAAAGTTCTATAAGATAAAATTTTTGAGATTTCCTGTCAACTATAGTAAAGATACGTGGTGCGTGAAAATTTCCGATAAGTCTAGATCGTAGACTTTTTACATCACTTGTAAATTTAATTTATTATAAATTTTTTAATTTAATTTCTTATAATTTAATTTTAAAATTCAAATATTATTTAAATAAATAACAATTTAATAATTTGAATATTAGATATTAATTAGACAACTTTAAATATCAATTAAGATATAATTTTTTTTTCTTTTTAATCAGTCAAAAATTTGCATCTAGTCACTAATATTAAGTAATTTTCAATTAATACAAAATATTGTCTAATTAAAAAAAATTGAATCATAACTAATTTTTAACATTGTCCAAGCAATATCAAATATTTAAGTTATTAAAATTATTATTTATTTATATAATATTTAGACAGAGGGATCAAATTAATAATAAATAAAATTATAAAAAATTAAATTAATAATAAATTAAATTACAAGAAATCAAATTAAAAAAAATCTATAAGAGACTAAATTAAAAAAATTATCTTCTATGAAGGACTAAATAATATTTTAATATTTTTTTCTTAAAGTTATATTTAACATATGTCTAATATATATTCAAATTCTCTAAAACATAAATTTTGATAAATTGATAAAATACAAATATATATATATAAAACAATCTTGAGTCTTTAATTTATTTTTTTTTATTTTCTTTACACTTCACCGTACGTTAATAGTGTACTCCGACCATCGTCATCAATTTATCTTTACGCCTCCTACATATTCAATTTCACATCTGCATGCCTATGAAGCCCATGGCCTTAAAGGCTTTAACTCAATCAACCATATTCATATTTTGCTGCTTCCATTTAAAGTATGAACCTTCAAGGCACCGCATTAGTTAATTCCACCTTTGGTTTTGCTTTGCACTAAGAAAATTCAGACTTCAATTCTTTGACGTAAGAGAGAAATTAATTTTCTGTGGGACTGACCGAGTCCTCAAATTTTCCATGAAAATAATACAAAATAAAAACCTGTGGGGTGGCTTATTGCTATTTCTGCCGTGCAATAAAGAGGCAGAATGACTTAACCAATCCTCTAATTTCGTTGAATTTTCTTGGTCAACATAGAAGTTGGAACGACCTTTCAAATGAGAAATACAAGACCAGTCCAATTGTTTACCAGGAAACATCATTAGAAACATGATAGTGAAGGAAAATAATTAATTAATTAATTAATATGCATGTGGATGTGGGCTCTATATACTATTACTGTATAGCTCAACTACTCATACAAAAGAGCAACCTAGAATCCCCACCTGTTTTCTGAATTTTATGCTCCAAAACATATAATCCTTGTTCACATTCTTCTGTTCTCACATGTTCTTGTTCTTTCCCATGCCTTTATAATGGACGGTGGACACTTCCTTGTCTGATTCATACTAAAATAGTGATAGATAGGAAATTGCTCAATCCTCCTACCAGACACCAGATATAGTTGTTGTTGACCCACAAAAGAATGCTTTTATATAAATATATATATATACTTATGAATCGACGCGTGTGCATGTTTCAAACCAAAGTTGATGGATTAAAAGGATCTTTGGACAAAATATACATGTAATAGGCAAAACTAGGATCAGTAATTCTGTGCCTATGTGCAATGCATACAAGAACAAGAACAACAAATGCAGAATAGAGTTAAGAGAAGAGATAGATGAATAATTTTCTTCTGATTAGCTGTTAGTGATCACAATATTCTTCACTACACAGCTTAAATGTAAGATGAAATATCCCTAATCTTTACACCCCAAAGCTGAGTAGGTATGTACCCATATAATCTTATGGAAAGAATCAATTTAAGACTCAGACAAAATTTTCAAATCCTGTTGTAATTTTCCCGGGGTAACAAGAATTTTTTTGATTCATCAATCATCATTCTGAAACAATAGAGATTGTACCACTGGAGATGCTGCCGTGACTACTATCACAAATAGCCAAAGCTCTCTCCAGATTAGCCACTATATCTGTCATTGTTGGCCTATCCTTCCCTTCCAAATTCACACAGGGCATTGCAGTATACGCCACCAGCTCCACTGCCTCTGCTTCGTTCAAATCCGGTGGTCCAACCCTTGGGTCCAGAATCTTCATCAGTTCTCCAGCCCTGATTGCAGGCACTGCAAATTCCACCAAACTCACAGGGGTACCTCCACTTTCACCATCCTTGAATATAGCTCTCTTTCCTGTTAAGAGTTCAAGCAGTACTATTCCAAGCCCATAGACATCACTCTTTGCTGTCAATACATTCAGACCATAGTACTCTGGATCGATGTATCCAACGGTTCCTGCTGCTTTTGTTGGCCGGTAATCCTGGTCGGTGTCTGGACCCATTAAGGACAATCCAAAATCAGACACTCTGGCTGTCCAATTTGCATCGAGAAGGATGTTGGAAGACTTGATGTCTCTGTGAATAATAGGTGGAACTGCATAGTTATGGAGATACTCAATCCCCCGAGAAGCATCTAGCGCGATTTTGATCCTCATTTTCCATGAATTCAGGAAACTACTAGCCTTCTCCACATTGTTCTTGTCATGCAAATGATCATACAATGCTCCATTCTTCATGTATTCATACACCAAGAGCCTCTCATCTTTCTCCTCACAGAAACCAACTAGCCTAACCAGATGTTTGTGGTGTAAACGGGACAAGAATGCAAGTTCTGACTCAAATGCACTTTCCTTCTCTTGAAACTTCTTCATCTTGGATCCGGTTTCGCCCCTCTTGATCGCCACCTCATGACCATCAGCGAGTTTTGCTCTGTACACAACACCAAAGCTTCCGGCACCAATCTTGTTCTCCAAGGAAAAATTATTGGTGGCTGCTACCAGCTCGGCTAGAGTGAACTCCTCAGCCCTGTCTGGGTGTTTTGTCGAGGATGTTCCACTCCTCTGCCGCCTCATTATCCTTGAGCCTTGTCGCCTAATGGTGGATGATCTCGAAGGTGGGCTACTGTTTGAAATTGTAGTAACACCATTGTTGGAACTGCCTACTCTAGTGATTGTGGGTTGCACAGAATTATGTACTTTTTTGTTACCAAAACAAACCCCAGTCCACAAGCAATAAATTATAGTGCAAATTCCAGCAAATGACCCAATGGATCCAACAATGGCGAATGCCAATAAACCCCTTGTCAATGTCTTGGATCGAGATGAGGACGGAGGAGACAGAGGCGACGGTGCTGACCATGGTGGCGGTACCGGGGCTAAAAGTTTAGGCTCACAAGGCTTACAAATGTTACCAGAACCAGAGCATAGAGCTTGAGATTGAGAATATATACCACACTCACTACAAGAAGATTGAACACAAGGCCCTGGAAGAATAGGAGGTAATGGAAGCTCTGACCTTGGATTAGAATTCGAAGTACTAGTCCAACCAGGTCCCCAACACATGACTGAAAGATTTCTCGTCGTTAATCCACAAGTAAAATTCGATCCTGAAACGATGATCTCAAAGGAAACTCCTTCTGTGAGATTCACTGAGAATTGCCCTCCGCCTCCCCAGCAAACAACCGAACCATTCGATTTTCGAATCGCACAGCTATGCTCTGCTCCCAGTGCTAAGCCAGAAAATTCCAGTGATTCTCCTTGGGGAACATCGAGCTGCCCAGAACTGTTATTTCCTTTACATACCAAATACCCTGTTGAGTTCAACCCGCAAACATGTGAATCGCCGGCTACAAGACTCAACATAGACATGTTTCCAAACTCGCCCTGTATGGAATTCGAAGTGAAGCTATCTCCCCAACATCGAACCCGAGAGTTATTCTTCAAAATCCCGCAAGAAAAGCCAGACCCAGATGATATCGACGCGAATTGATCCGAAACAGACGAATTGAACGTGCGACTGGTTCTCCAGCACGCGACGGTGCCGGCACCGACGAATGTCGTGCATACTTGGTAATCCCCAACCGCGAGATTCTCCAATAGAACAGTATCATTGTAGTAAAGCCTCTTACTTTCCAAGGTATTGTTGGAAGAGACAGTGTCCCAGCAGAGCAAACTGTAGTTACCGGACCTGAGACCGCAGAAGTAGTTCCTCCCGCCGGAAATCGACGAGAACGAGACGTTGGGCTCGACGGCGACGATCCGCCCGCCACGATAACACTCAATGCGCTGCGTGAGCTCGCCTGCCACGATGCCGCAGACGGCGCCGGAGTCGTCGGTAATGGCGAGGGTGGCGCCGGAGCCGAGAGAATGGGCTAAGGGGATTACAGACAAAACGATGGCGGCGGCGACGATGAAGATGAGGGAGGCCTCGACGGAGATGACGGCGAAGCGGGACAGTGATATCGTCATCTAAAAGATTGGGTTTTGAGGTTGAGTTGCGGTCGCTTCTTCTTCATTTGGCAGAGTTGAGAAAAGAAGAGAGAGAGAGAAAGAGAGAAATTGAAATTGAAATTAAAATGAATGGATTGTGTTTGTAAGGAGAAAAGGGGATAATGGAAATGTGGAATATTAGAAGGCGTTAGTTGTAGACTCTGAAGGCATAGCTTTCTGGGTTCAAGCTTTTGATCTTTCAAGCTGCTAGGGTATAAGGCCGCGTTTGCTTGCTCCCCTTAACAAATCTTATTTTTTATTTTATTTTAATATGCAGACTTTTTTTAACAATATAAACAACAAATTGTTTATAAAATATAGTTTTTAAAAATAAAAAAATTAAATACAATACATATAAATCTAATATTTTTTAAAAATAACATTAAAATTAGATATTTTAAATAATGTTATTTACTCAAAATTAATTTATCAGATATTCATCAAATTTCAGATAAAATATAAAAAGTAAAAGATTAATTTTTTTATGGATATTTAGAGGATATATTTATAATATCTTAGTAATATTAAAAAATAAATAAGTGATCTTTATTTAAAATTCAAAATTTAACTCAACTGTAATTTAAAATTAGATTATATAATTTTTACTAAAAAATAAATTAAATTATGTCTTAAAATGTAAATAACAGTAACATTAAATTTTTTTAATACTACTAAAATAATTAAAATATATTCAATTCAGCGTGTCCGGATTTAATCATCAAATACTATATATATCCATATAGTATTAATGAAGAGATAGGATATTTGATACTCGAGATCTTATATTATATAAATAAATATATATTATATACCATATAAATATAAAATATAAAAATGTCAATTAATCCTTATAAATTTATTTAAATATGAAAATGTTGATTACACATTTTTGCTTTATATTAATGTTATCACACATCATTTAAAAAATTAAAATCATAAAATGTTAAAACATTAAATATATATATCAAACAAAATATAAAATACTAGTTCCATAATTCAATATTTTTATTCTCACCTATTTATAAAATTATCACATGTTTGTTCTGATTTTTGAACTATAAAATAGTTTATCAGTTATTTTCCATTAATAAAAATACACATCAGTACAAGTTTACTTAAATATTCTACGTTTTGAAGAAGATAATAAAACAGTTCATCGTTATCTTACATTAACCAAAAAAATAAAAGGTCCAATTTATTCTTAAATTATTAAAACAATTTATGGTTATTTTACACTGACAAAAATACACAATAATACATGCTTACTTAAATTTCATCTGTTGTAAATAAGAAAATAACTTACCATTGTCTTACATTAATAAGAATACAAATTTTTATAGTTATTTTATATTATAAAGATATGCATTTATGCAAAACTTTATTCTAAATTAATAATTTAAAAATATAGTAACTTTTTTTTTGTAATAAATTAATATTGTTGTTTGAAAAATTGTCAATATTGTTATACAAGTGAAAAGATAAAAAAAAAAAAAATCGTATCAATTAATAAAGGAGTTTGGTATATATCTGATATATAAAAAAAAAAAAAAAAACGAATTTTGTATATACAAATGAACGCAAACGAGGTGTGAAGGGAAGCATAAAAATAGAATAGAGGAAAGGGAGCTTTCGACGAAGGGGAAGGTAACCAACGAAGGTATTAACAAATGGAGAGGAGGCCATCGCCGACAACCACGTGTAACATTAATGTTTGGCTCACGCGCCTTGGCGGAAGCACGTGCATTTAACAATCACCTTCCATCCTCACGTATGCTAAGAATATACAATTTATGAATAGCTGGCCTCGTTTGACCATTAAAGGTAAAGGCTACCAAATTACAATCATATTCTCTCTCTTTTTTTTTAAATAAAAAAGAATTCTTGTTCAAAGCCAAATTTGGGACTTGGTAATTAGAATTTGATTTTGAACTTGGTAATTAGAATTTGACAAGGTTATGATATTTGAATTTGAATTCTATCATGTAAAAAAAATAATATAATGTTATATATAAGAAGAGAGATAAATATAAAATTGATTGAGTAGTGAATTTTATTTATATAATAAAATTTATGAGTGAGTGGTACATTTATACTTTATATTTATCTCTCTCCTCACATAAAATTATTATGTAATTATTTTCAATCTTGATCCAAATAAAGAAAGAGTTGAGAAAAAAAAATGTGATCAAAGCAAATTCAAAGAATTAGGGTTTATATGAGGATGAAAAATGATGAGGGTAGAATTGTAATTTTGTATGATGAGAATTTATTAATGTGTTTTTAAGTTTTGAAGTTGCTACATTTTTTAAATCTTTTTCTAACAAAGAAAAGGTGCAAAATGCAGGTGGTGTAATTATTTTTTAGCATAAGTGAATCTTGATCCAAATAAAGAAGTAGAGAGAAAAAAAAAATATGGTCAACAAATTCAAAGAGTTAGGGTTTATAGGAAGATGAAAAATGATGAGGGTAGAATAGTAATTTTGTATCATGAGAATTTATTAATGTGTTTTTCAGTTTTGAAATTGTTACATTTTTTAATCATTGTTTAACAAAAGAAAGGTGCAACATGCAAATGGTTGTGTTGTGTGATTTTGTTTGAAATTGAAATGGGAGAGGGAGAACTAGAATGAGATAGTGATATGTTCAAATTAAATGACATGGAAGTGTGGGTTTTGGTTGAAGAGAAAAGTAAAAAGGAATGTCACACAATCAAATCTAGGTCTTTCTTTTGTAACAGAAAGGTTTAAGAACCTTGTTTTAAGTGGCAACGATAAGGTTCACCAAATTTAAACTCCACTAGTTATAATATAATTGATTTAATTAAAATTGATAAAGTAGGAGAGAAAGATGAAATTAATGAAGTATGAGAGATAGAAAAAAAAAAAAAAAGACTCTAATCCACTTATATAATGTGTTATTTATTTATTTATTTCAAAATTTCTTTATCTCTTTTTTATTTAAAAAATTTTGCACTATAAAGTATTTGAGAAAATCATTTTCCTATAAAAAAGGTGGATTACTCTACTTTCTCAACAGTTTGGAAAAATAAAATAAAATTAATGAGATTTTACACTATTAAATATTCAATTCAAATGATCAATTCATTAAAAATTCTATAATATTAAAATTTTATAATGGTTAAATTATTATTTTCTTCTAATTTCACTTAATTTTTAATTTTTTTCTTTATAATTTAAAATTTAGGTTTAAGTCCTAATAATTTTAAAAAATTAAATAGAATATTTAATTTTTCAGAAAATTCTAAAAACACTTAAAGGTGACTTAAGATTGTTGTAAATTTCTACTTGCCTTGAAATGTTTTTAAATAAATTTTTACAATAATCATTGTAAAATAAAAGTAGTTTATGCTTATAAAAATTATTTGATGAACACTTTTGTCATACTATTGCGTTTAGTACATCTTTCAAGAAACTATGCTTTTTATTGTCATATTATTAAAAATGGAATATATGTAAAAATATTTATAAAAATATGTTAAAAATAATTATTATAATGATTAACTGTAAGTGAATGTATGATTATTTTTAAAAAAATTACTTCTGTTTCTACTTTAAATAAAAAGTTCCAAATTACTTTTTCTCACAATAAAAAAAATTATTTTTACTACAAATAAAAAATATCAATTTATAAGTTCATAAAAATAACTTATTTAACTAAAATAAGTACTTTTTATGAATTAATCATGCTTTATAAGGCAATTTGAATCTTTAAAGGTGAAATAATTGAAGATATAGCTTGACTGGCCGTTTTAGAACTTCACGAAACGCACAACATTCTTTTTGGTTTATTTGGTTCTGATTACCGTACACATCCTCTCACCCTTTTTTTAAATAAAAAAAATTGACTAAAAATTTTTGTCTATGTTTAAAAATTCTTTTAGTGGATTATTCAACGTTATTAGTTTGAATCATCTTGAAAATTGAAATACGCGCGTGTGAATGAAGTTTTAGAATAAGTATTTTTTCTACAGAAGAGTATTTTAATGAACTACCTTATAACTATGTATAATAAAAGGCTCCGAATTTGAAAAGATACATTTGTAAAAATAAAGAAATACATACAGACCTAATCATAAAGACAAACTAGTTATTTATAACAAGTTGAAATCTTAACACCATCTAATTAAAAATATCGAAATGAACAAAATTCAAAATTTAGTGGCTTTAGAGATTATTTTTATCATAATTTTTAGACTTTGATGTGTCATTCAACTGATAAAAGATTTGAGTACTAAAAAATTAATTAAATTGATAAAATAAATAAATTAAAAAATTTATTATAATATATGCATATCGAATACAAAACCAAATTATAAGTAATCATTATAGAAAAAATAAATAAATTTACGGTTATCCATGTTAAAAGTTTTTTTTATAATGATAAAATAAAATGATTACAATTAATCTCCATCACAATAAATATTTTAAATATTAATTTCAGAAATAAAACTTGTATCAATTAAATAAATTTAATATATGTGTAATTTTAAATAAAAAAAATTAAATAATATATATTAATATATTTCAAAATATTCACTTGTACATAAAAGGTTTAGTTATGGCTTGTTTTTATTAAAAATTACATTATTATTGTTAATAACTTGTACGTTTCATATATAATAAATAAAATATAATGCATTATATTGTTAAGGATGATGTTATGGCTTAGTGGCAATATTTATTATTTTATATCTAAAAATAGTGATTTTTATCAATAAATATGTACGTAATTGATTGGAATATTAACTATTTTATTTTTTTAAGTAAAGTCTTAAATTTAAATTTTACATATGAAAAAATTTTATTAAAAGAATTTTATTTTTATTATGAGACATTTATTAATTTAAATTAAATTATTTAAAATTTAATAAATTTTTAAATACTGATAATTAAAAAAAAAGTGATTTTTACATTGATTAGAAGCGAAAATATAGAACAATAAATATTGACCAAAAAACAAGAGTATCCTCCCATTAGGTATATCTTATGCTCTGAATGATTAAATTTTTGTAGGCTTGAGTTGTGGCATGAAAAAGTTTAATAATGGACATAATCAAATATGATGAATAAGTTTGTTCGTGAAAATTGACCAGACTTTTGGTTCGTTTCTTGAGTGTGGATTGAAATAATCCAAGAGAGAGGTCAATGATGAAGAACAATCCTTTTCTCTATTTTATTTATTTGCTTATTAATTACTTTCAATTATTTTTGGTAATCGTAAAGATTGGTCTACTCACTGGTCATAAAGTCAAATGAATTTGTTTTTTCATATTTTTCTTATTTTGAGAGGCCAATTAAACACAAAATCTTTTTTTCTTTTCATTTTACTTTCCTCACAGCGTAGTATGATTTATCAGTATAATTTTCAAATTTATAAAAAAAAAAAAAAAGAAATTGTGGAATGATATTATGATTTATCATTAACCAAGAAATATTCCAAATTTCGGGACGTGAAAGGATTGAAGAAGATGAAACAAATAGTCGTCAAGTTGAGAGAGAGAAGATTGATATCACAACAATGCAAAAATAAAATAAAATAAAAAGAAAACCACAATGTTAATTATTAGGAAGAAGATTAATAAAACATTTTCCATATACTGATTTTGCAATAATTTTCAACGTTTAAAGCTATTGCAAATATACAATACTTAATCCAACAATAAAAATTAGGTCCAACGAAAAAAAGTTAATATTTTATATATGGTAAACTCTGAGTCAAATTTTTATTAAAAAATATATTTATATTTAATGTTTGATAATATTTAAAACAAAAGTATCTCTAATAAAAAAATATACAAACTAATTTCAGTCATTAATTTTATCTTCAAACTTATATACTAAATAATTTAGATTAAATTGTATTTCCTATTTTGGTTTAGATCAAATTTTCATCAATAAAGCATTCATATAATTAATATAGAAAGTAAATTATTTAAGCAAGAAAAAAACACTAAAAGAAAAACTATCCCAAGAGTAACAATTCTGAAAATATCATGAAGTATTAACCAAAAAAGATTATCAGGGAACTGAATGATAGAATAAAGACCTCTAAAAATAATGAAACTTTTGTTAACTAATTAACTAATCTGTATATTTGTTAGCTTCACAACGATCAAAAAAAACTTTCAACAAGAGAGTTGTGATCATTTTTTGAAAAAAAAAAAAAAAAAGTCTACAAGGACACCCACAATTATGTGTAGTGAGAATCAATATAGAATTGGAAGTGTACAAAAAGAAAAAGTGGGACAAAACTAAATATGAAGCTCCAAGGTACAGAACATAATGGTATAAGTGTAATCATAGCTGCTGCAAAAAGCTTCTAACAGGGATAATAGAAATGAAAAAAGTATAATCATAATCTTGACAACCAAAAGAGCTTTAAATATTTAAGTAACTACAAATAACGAGAAGACAAACAAGCTTGACATATAAACTAATCTGTAAGTCATATAATACTATGAGTCACTCAATTTTTGCATTTGTTTAATATTCTTCTGCCTAAATTTATGTCTACAATGATGCACACACCACGCGGCCTGGATGGTTCTTAATTATAATACCATTTCTTTTGCCTTTTTTTTGAAAAAGAAAAATAAGCAAATTGTCAATTATTTGTCTTAGGACAGAAGTCTATTAAATAACTCATTTTGCTAACCAAAAACCAAGGTTGTATATTTCATTAGAGTCAATTCTTTAATATATAATTTTTATTTTAATATATCTTTAATATTTTGACACATTTTAAAATATATATATGTGTGTGTATATCAATACATGATATGCAAAATATTTGTAATACAAGAGCCCTAATTTTCAACAATGATGAAAAAATTCGTCATCCAAAAGCTTATTTAGTGGTCGTGTTATTCAAAATATCACAATACATAATATAATAATTTTGAATAATATTTTATGAAAAAAAAAAATTTTCTCAAAATTTGGATTGTTGTTAATTTCTTCATAAATATTAAGTTGAGTAAATTATATTTATCTCCTCGGTTAAATTATATTTATTATCCATCAAGATAACTTTCTATAGAATTATAATCTTCTTTTTAATACAACAAAAATATTGTAGTTAAATTTATATTATAATTTAATATTAAATTATTAATATAAAAATAAAAATAATTAAGTAATTACTATTTTATTGTTTTGAAATAAATAAAAAATAAAATAATGATAAAATAATTAATTAATTACTAATAAAAAATAATAATACGTAGAATATCAATGATAGTTATAGTATATTGAAGTGATACACTAATACACTATGCCTATATAATTATAATACTGCCTAATTTGATAATCCTATAATTTATGTCTCATATCATAAGATTGCGAATTTATATACAGAACAATATTTAACGACTATAGTTATTATGAGGTTAGGTAATAAATATCCACATATATATAAAATTCATGCATGTATACAGTTATTGATTTTTGTAAATTTTGTATTTAAGTGATAGAGTTAGACTTTGTGGCATCAAAATTATGATATTGAAAATATTGATAAACATATAAAATCAAAGTATCAGAAAATAAATATTTGAGACAAGGGTACTGATATTGACCTCACATTGAAATACTACCTATTTTATATATTAGGTAAAAGTTATGAAAATCTCACACATTTGAGACGTTTTAATTTTTTTTGTTAAGTTATTTTAAATCATAATATCCACAATGAATAATTTTTAACTTGAGTTAATCATAATATTTTATAGTTTGATATACAATATTATAATATAGAAGATATTAAAATAATATTAGATAACAATCTATCTAATTGTAGGAGCTCCTAGGTTTCATGCATAAAATAATAACCACTTACACAGTTAATGAGAAAAAAAAAAAAAGAATTCTCTCAAGAAGTACTGAAAAATATGTACCACATCATCAAAGAGTTTCCATGGTAGGTAGGAATAGGATAATGTGGAAAGCTACTTTAAGTTTGTGCAAAATGCTACTTTTTAAAGTCAAAGAGACATTTTGACAACGCAAATAAATGAGTGTATTGTGAATACGAAAAAGATATAAAATTAAGGGGTTTGGTAGTAAGTGTTTTTAGGATATTGATTAATTTTTTTAATAATTTAAAATTTGTATAAATTTAATTAAAATAATAATTTTTAATATTTAAAAATTTTATCAATTAATTAAATAAAATTTTAACCAAAGTCTTAAACATTTGTTAATAAAACTCAAAGTACCAGCTCCTTTTTGTCAAGGCATATAGGGATATTGGCTATAGCTTTAGGGACAGCCCAAGCTGGAAAAGTTTCTTTGTAACTTTAGAAAATACATAATACCCAATCATTAATTTATTAATACTGAATTATTTTTTTACAATATCTTGAGTGACTCAGCTTAGCACATGCCTCACAGGCTAGGCCATGTTAGGCCGAAGGCAAGGCCCTTATTATAGGACATTACGCAAATTGGAACAAAAGGACTAGTTCTCGGACCCCTCGTTACTCGTTAAAGAAACTTTTTATTAGTTGATGAAATTTTTACCTAATAAAATAGTGATTTTTGTTGGCTTTTTAAAACTTAAAACTATTAAATACTCCATCAATCAACAAAAAATTTCTTTAAGGATAAAGGTTAACAAAATTTATTTTGTTAATCTTTAGGTAATAACTTTATTTTTTTTATTTTTTGGTATATCAATATTTGGTACAAATACAAACTGCTCTCCTTTCAAAAGGCTCAAATTTTCACCTCAATTATTATTATTATTTTTTTGAGTAAACTTAGAGTGTCTCTTTTTGCTCTATACACATCACTGCCCGTAATTAAATACAGGCGCACATGTTTAAGAGGCTCAAACTCTTTTTACTTGAACCAACACACTTTGGTATCTCAATGAAACTTTAACATTTCGATGGCGTTTGAAATTCTTCATATTCCATGTTTTACTTTCAAAATTTAGTTAATCATTGAATTTGATTCTTTATGGTGGGATTTCAATTTGATAGACTTCAAAGCATTTAATTTAAGGGTAGCAAATTGTCAAGGATTGCTTCAACGGCTCCCTCATCTATTAGACTTGAAACTTTGACCAAGTATGATTCTTATTGATTCATTATATTTGGTGATTATGAAAGCTTTGATATCATGTTTAAAATTATTTCAACTAAAATACTTGCTCTATTAAGTTATGTCTATTGAATAACTTCATTGAGATTGAGATTAAAAAAATGAGATTGTTGGACTGAAGCGATTTCTCCCATTCTTGCTGTGTATAATAAGGATACTTGTTATTGTTAATAGTACTGATAATACACAAACTCCTTTGTCTACCCTGAAGAAAATACAGACACCAAGCACGTTGTCTCAACTCTCAAGCCAATCCTTTCACAATCTGATTTTTTTTTTTTTGGGATAAAAATAATCTGATTATTTCCAATTAAGCCATGAAAATCCAGAAGGCAATGATTGTAAAACCAAGCAGCAGCAGCATATTTCTTATCAGTTATATATTTAGTAATAATTATGCCAATGACAAGAACTACACACTATCAAGCGACTCAAATCAAACTGTTGATCGAGACATAATTAGTGAGAAAGCAGATCATTTTTTTCACTTTCCTTCCATGCTTCTCTAAAAACACTTTCTACAACAAACTGCATTGTTTGAACTGCTAATGATCATTAAAAAATAATTATACAAGAAACTAACAAAATACATTCTAACTGATTGCAATCCTATAAACAAAGTTAGATGAGAATCAGAATTTAGCAATCTACATACATAATGCTAAATTGTTTCAGCTTCAAGAAGCAGCATTCGATACCTGTGGATCCTCCACAATCAAATTGGGGCTATACAAAAAATCTATTCATCCAATGAGAGGCCACTCTTCGAGCAACATAACTAGGAATCGTACAAAAAAAAAAACAGATTTTAATAATGCAAGCAGCTGTAATCCTACAATGTCCAACAGGTAGTTGGAATCCCTTGCTTTTGAAACCATTCGGGCATGTGGAACTTCTCATAGAGCACAGGTCTCACGTCTTTCTGCTCAGAGAGGTGCTTGAGAAGAGGAAGAATGACATCAAGAAGCTGATCAACATGCAACACAGACAATAGAGATGATGAGTAGATCATAAAAAATTCGAGGAATGACTAAGAATTTTCAATAGGACCAGTCTGTGCACCTGTGTGTCGTGTGGTTGGTCAGCAGAAAATGGAATGCAAGGAATTCCATTCAGTGGTTGCAACAAAAAGCTGAAAGGATTGTTGTCAACAATAACAATGCGGCATAGATCTTTCGATATGCAGGCAAGATCTTTCACATGTTCCCGATATTGCCTGTAAGCATCCAGCATTTATAAGAATGACAGAATTACAAGTTCATCCTGAAGAACCCACTCTGATCTCTGAACTTTAAACTCAGAAACATGGATCTCAAAATAACAACAATTCCAGAGGCAGATACACACATTTGGACATACAGAGGCTTGAAACTAAGATGTTTATCTCAATACTATTGGTACCTAATATTGAGCCATACCCCAAGTGGAAATGACCTGAGTGCTTTAAAGATGAACTAATAAATATTTATGTAAAGAGATGTTCAAACTTAACATCCATACGTTGCATTATTTTCAATTTTGCTAGTTCAGCATTTAAAATGATCATTAAATCGTAAAGAAAATAGCATTGATTAGGAAGAATTCATGCAGTTAAAATATGCAATAGTTAAGATATATGCAAGAGAGAAGATGAATATAAATTATTATATTCAAGTTTCAAGATGGACATAAAAGTATTACTTGATCAACTTCCACAATTCATGCTGCAGCTAAATGTATTAGTTCACCTTATCTAGATTTATCTCTATATTTTTGTGACAAAACCAACAAAAGCAACATGCCATTTTTCCAGAAATAAAGAAGCACTTGAATCCTTACTCCTTAGGATAACTTTGTAAGATATCACATTGAAAATCAAATAACAAATAAACAAATGGAGACTAGTCTAGGAAGAGTCTAGGCAAGCACACACTGCGTGACAGACAATTGGCCATTGAGTGCACCATCCTTAAATGCAGTCTGGTTTCTAAAGTAAGATCACAAAATATTTATCTGAAGTAAGATCCTAAACACTAATGAACCAGTTGATGGACAACGTGATATTAAGAAAGTTGGAAATAATCAAAGAGAACACTTTCTGCATGTTTCTTTAATAACAGCACAATAATTTTAAACATTTAGCTATCAAGCTAGTGCAGTTAATAATTTAACATAGGCCGGTAATGTGTGATAGAGTCAAATGATTTTGTACAAATGTGAGAAATTTGTATTAAGAATCAGGACCTTCGTTGGTGTTCAATCATTTTTAGTATTCAATGATCCCCACTTCAAGTGGTTAAAAAAGAAAGGTAAATTATGAGGGCATTTGTTCAGTATCCAAGTTTCCAAAAAGAGTAAATGGAAGAGGATAATATAGAGTAATTGTTCACATATTGTTACCTGTTTACCAGCAATAAATGACTAAAAAGAGAGAATACTTGTGTAAATGTGGTAGTGAAAGAGAAACGAGAAAGAAGCACTTACGTGCTAATTGTTGAGGGCCGATAAAGTCTTAGATTAAACCAGTTATCTGTGTCAATTATGTCAACAAGTGGTCTAGCATAACCTGTGAGAATTTACAGATAAATATCATTTAGAGACATGGCAAGAATTCCTAGAGAGGAAAGATAAGTAGCATGAGAACAGCTACAGATTGTGAAGACAACCTTCAAGACCAGCAGTAAACAGCACCAAGTCAGCAAATTCACTAAGTTGCTTTAAGAATTCTTTCAAGCCAGGGCGTTCAAAGACTGTAACATAATTGACTTTTGGTTTTCCTTCTCCTTCCTTGAAGATCCAACATCCACAAGTAAAATATACTATTCTAGCTCTAGACAATGAATTATAGGTAAGTTATTAAATAACACACCTTGTCTGAAGAAACACAATCCAGCTCAAACCAATTTACACCAGCTTCTGTTGCCTGAGTTCGAATTGCAGCTGGCAAACGTGATGTCTCATATGCACATACCAGTGTCTCATCCAAGTCTAGCACTACCTACAAATACACATGTGAGATTAGAATCTATATTAACAACAGGATGTTAGTAAAAAACAGGAACAGAGGACATAGGGATGGGGAAGTGGGAGGCAGGAACAAAAGAAATAACATAAAGAATGATACCATATACAATCTTATAACAGCTTGTGTTACTTGATTTCTTCTGAACGTGAAATATTCGAAACTCTCATCTTTTTCCCTTATAATAATAAATTTACTCCAAACAACAATTATGCATCAAATGTTGAAAGTCAAAGCAATGTGCACTTCATAGTTTGTACTCGAATAGAAATGAGGATGTTTCAATACAATTTAATGTCCCACTCACTTCAATCACAAGTTGAATTCAAACAAGTGTAGTGTTTTATATACCTAGTTCAACTTTTTTTTTCTTATTTTGTGTATATTCATGTGAAAGGTAATGTTAATGATAAAAGTGAAATCTCTATTCTACCCTAAAAAAAAAAGATTAAACCTCTATGATAGGTCAATGAATAATATCAATATGAACTCATAAGAACACAGCATTAAATGTTACAACTTTCAAGCAAATTAAGAAAACAATTTAGGGCAGTGCAATATAAAGAATACAATAAAGTATCAGAAACATCTCTATTAAAAAGAAGCCAAAACATGATACACTTTTGGCTTCATGGTAGGTACTATTTATATCTTCTAACAACATCAGCTCAATTCTGTGCAGTGTAAGCAACAGCAAATGGTACTTACAGCCAAACAAGGAGGGCTGCCTTCAGCAATTTTTTTTGGCATCCCCGATTCATAAATTTAATACAAAGCATTTCAAGCCTACTAATACTATTTTGTTTTCCATAGTTCAAATACTTTCAAAACTCCATTACAAATGACAAAATAGTATATTACTACTTTCCTTATTGCACAAGTCAACAGGACCTTGCCAATCAACGGTATAACATAACTGTTCACTTGAAATCTACACCATGATATCCAAAAATTTGTATTAAAAAACAAAACAAAAAAATTGAGAAAACAGCAAACCAGATAGGAAATATACCGATGTCCAATTTTTCTCTCTCACCATGTGTGGTATCAGGAGTGTCTCAAATACAGTTTGAACTAGAAACCAAGGCAGAGCACATAAAAGTTATAAAAGTCATGAATTTGAGAAGTCAAAGCTATGGCAACTATGTTCTTCTGTTCTATTTTTTCCCGTGAACCAGGCTTACTCTTGTAATATGATTACTGGTCTTTATCTACTATGAGCAATTATAATTTATCAAAGCTCTCTGACTTGCACAGTTTTAATAACCAGCTTAGTCCAATGGTATTTCATTTGATCCGCATGGCTTAGCATCATGTTTAGTACTACTCACATAAAAGCCAAAGCAGTACTCCTTTTAGGACTTCACATATAGCTCAAACTAGCCAATCTATTCTATTTTCCTCCCTCTCCCATGATTGGATGTTGATAAACATATCTAAGTCAATAATCACAACATAAGATAAATTCAGACCAAAAAAAATCACAATCACATAGCACTGAACAGTAATCTCAATTTTGCTGCTAAGTCGTCAAACAATCATATACCTGGCAGGCAGGGCAAAAGCATAAAAACTTTACCTAGTCTATAACAAAGCTATTAATCAGACCAAAATGTCAACAGGCATAGCATGTCCATTCCAGAATATTCCCAGAACAAATTTAATACTAGTAGTCGTGATCATGGACCATAAATCGAAACACGCAGCGGATTCTCAATCGAAAAAGAAAGAGAAACAACACCAATGGAAACGAGTCGCAAATCCACGATACCGTGAGTTTTTGGAGAGGCTGATCGTGGACGCCGCAATAATCATGGGCTGCGATGTCAACGGCGGAGGCGGGCGCAGGGAAATCGTGTTCCTCCTGGAGCTCAACTGAGGGTAAAGGTTTGAAGGAAGCGGAAGAGGAAGAGGAAGAAGAAGAAGCAGCAGAATTAGAAGAGAAAGAGAGCAAAGGGTAGTGACCGAGGGCTCTGATAATCTGAGAGAAGATCTGGAAGAAGAAGGCAAGCCAGCTCAGCAGTGCCCTCCATACTTGCTGAGTCCTCGGAGTCGGAGAGTACACCTCGGCCTGAGTCAACTCACCCATGCGAATCCGATTCCCTCCAAATCTCACGCCACAACACTGCCTTCTAACCAGACAACGCCTATCGTTTGTTAAATTGCGCTGGTTGCTTATTGTGCCGTGGTGCGTACGATGTTAACGTGTCGTCCCCGGCTTCGATAGGAAAGATTGTATCCGTTACAAGTCTCTCTCCCCCTCTCAGTAAAATGTGGTCACAGTGGTGTTTCGACTAGGTCTAGAGATAGAAAGGGAGAAGGGGGTGTGATGTCTCACGCGCAGTTTCGGCGCGTGCATTGGACTGATGAGTGGGCCGTGGGTAATTTGGACTTGATAGAAAACCTGGAAGGAGGAAGAGGGCACTTGTGGTGAGGATGGGTGGCTGGAGGAGGTGTAGGAGAAGCTGAGAGGAAGATAATGATGAGAGTAAGAAGGACGCGCTTCCAGTGAGAGTGAGGGGGTGAAGATGATTGTGTAAACGAAAAAATTGATAAAAAGAGGAAGAGCATTGGTAATAAAGAAGAGTGTGTTGTATTTGAATGTTGAAAGACTTGTCTTCGTTAATTATCTGTCTCTGGACACTCACTCAGGCGGCACCGAGCAGCAGTCAGGTTCCTAGGAAGTTTGGTCGTGTGTAATGTGTAGAAGGAAAATATTGTGTTATTAAATTCTAAAGGTTTTTTTTTTTAATTTTGTACAATAATTTAAATTATTAAAAATAATTTAAAATTAAAAACTATCTCAAATTATCTAATATCAAAATTTTTTAATCACTCTAAATTAAAAATTTTGAAATCTTTAAAATTTGTCATTTATTTATTTTTAGGAGTAGATTAATACATAATTTTTTTAAATTTTTGTTATCAAATTTTTTTATTAAAATAAATATATAAAAAATTAAAAAATTATACAATTTATACATATATTAATTTTTAATTAAAAAATTATACAATTTATACATATATTAATTTTTAATTAAAAAATTATACAATAAAAATATAAAAAATAAATTTAAATTTTTTTTCTTATTTTTAACATCCCCCAATGCCTTATTTTATTAAAGAGATTAATATTTTAAAATAAAATTAAAAATTCCATCTACTCACCCCACTTTATTAAAAATATTTTATCATCAAATCAGTAAAGAGTAAATATTATTCATATTATTATTAAACTGTCAGAATGATTTGTTTTACTCATCTTCTCCCACATTACTATATTAATCACTACCCTACCTTGTTATTTTAAGAACATTAAATTAAGCCCCATATGTTTTATGCAAAACGCTAATTACTCTTGGATACATATGATTAATAACTATCACATGTAATAAATTAGAATAGTCAAATTCCATGCATGAGAGCATTTTAGACATTTCAACTCATTCTCTTTCTCTCTCCCCTCTTTACTCCATTTGTTCAGAACTTAAGAGCCTTCCTTGCCCCTTTGACGTCGGAGTACGTCGAAGACATTAATGAAGTTAACTTCTTTGACATCAAATTAAAATTTACATTTATTTAAATTAGAGAAGTATCAAATATAATTCAATTAAATATCGTGAAAGTTAATGCCATTGAACGAAAAACTTGGGTTTATCTTTCATAAAAATTATAAGATAAAAGTATTTTTTATATTTTAAATTTTATACTGATTTTTTATTTTATTTTTAAATATTTTTATAATTAATTTTATTTCTAAAATTTTTAATTTTATTAATTAAATTTTAGATCTTAATATTATTCATTATATTAACAGAATTTACATACGTGACAATCTAATTGAAACTTTTGTTAATATTAAAAATAAATTATATTAAGAATTGAGAAAAATTAATTACAATTATAAAATTTAGAAACAAAATTAATAATAAATTTAAATTTTGGAGGAATAAAAAAATAGTTTCACCCATTATTTTTTTTTAATTCCTAACTCTACTTTTTTTTTATTGCTTTTAAATCTTCTTCATCCTAACATATGTGTCTAAAATATTTATAAAAACAATTTAGTGAATAGAAAAGTTATTTTTAAAATAATTTTAAAAAATATTATGTTATTATTGTTTTTATATGTTTACATGTATTCTATTAGTGAAAAATAATTTTTTTGTATTTTTGAAAAAAATGAAATTCAGACTTTTAGACGTTATTAAATTTTTGTTTTTAAAACAGCACTTTTAAATAAGTTTTTTGATTTTTTAGTTTTAAAAATCAAAAATTATTTTTGAGAATAAAAATTAGCCTCTTTAATTTGAAAAAAAGACACTATTATCCTCTTGTTCTTAAATGCTCAAAATGTCATAATTCATCCAAAATTAACTTGTTTGGCAGACAAAAAGTAGATAAATTAATCAAGCAAGATGTATAGTACGAAAACTTATATTTTTAGTATTAGAATAAACTCATATTGGACAAAGGATGTTGACATTTGCATACATCTTACATTTTGGATATTTAATTATAAATTATCGAGTGCAAAGCA